>JAWHQI010000157.1:4307500-5507500 GCA_033032865.1 Dactylorhiza incarnata | reverse complement strand
AGGTACAACCTCTACCTTCCATTCCCACCTAATGATCCATAAAGTACTCAGGTTTTACAGTTTTACTATACGCAGACCAAACGAACTATATGAACCACATAAGTGGAAGTACTCTGAATACTCATCCTCATGACACAAGATTATTACTGGAGAACTATCATGGCATCATAAGACTAAATCCAGAGATTCATATTTTTCCTTAACATTTTAGCATTTATTATAATTTCTCCAACATTGGCCAAGTATGAATATGAGCATGAAGTGTAAGGTATTCTTATGACATGGCTCCCATAAAATTAAGATAAATCTATCATGCCAAAATAACCATAAGTACAGAATGTCACAATTTTACAATCATGAATTGTCCTCTAATTATAATATTTAGCATCTTTCCAAAGTTGGAGGTTAATGAAGGAACCATCAAAAATACTTATCCAAAAATTTTGGAAAAATTACTAGACCTTCATATTAGTCAGAAGAGTCTACTGGCCAAATTTCAGAATTTATCAAGACTAATTAATTACATAAATAAATTTTCCAAGTAAACTCATACTAGGGAAAATTGTGAAGCAACCTACTGATAAATAGTTCCAAAAATTATACAGAAATTCAGAGAGCTTTTTTAGTCTAAAAATGTCCTACCACCAAGTTTAATAATTTTACAGAGAGTATTGGACCCTCAATTATATTTCTTAAGGTTAAGGTAAAATAAGTGCTTTGTGAATGAAGTGCTGGTTAAATCATTTAATTAATTACACAAAAATTACCAGAGGTCCTTCATGTGATATTAAAGGCACTTCCAAGGTTTCACTATCATCCAAGGTCATTTCAGCGTGTAAATTTCCTTTACAAGAAAAAGCCCTAAAGGGGGTTATTATCTAATTTAGGGGGAATAAATGCTCCTAAAATTCTCCCAAAATTCCCTAGGGCATTATTACACCCCATGAACATATCTACTAAGTCCCATGACCATTCTAGGACTTTTTACCATATGACCTTCACAAGGTTCTATATGCACCCCTAGGGATAAAGCTAGGGTCCTAGGGCATATCCACCTCCACACCACCCCAAATCACTCATGGGGGTGTTTTAGGTGATCCTAAACTAGTGGCCAAGGTTTCACATCATGTTGAAGAGTTTTGACCACCGTACCCCAAAATGAACACCATACCTTGTTTTGACCTAGTTTGACCAAACTTGGGATAGAAATTTTCCTAACCAAATCAGTCTCAACTGGGCTGAAATTTTTACCAGGGTCATATAATAACCCTAAGATGCACCCACCAAAATTTGGAGGGGATTGGAGGTCATTAGACCCTAAATTTAAATAATATATTAATTATTAAATTATTTCAGAAACCTTAGCAAATTTTCTCCTAAAATTCACATCTTTGGATATGTTATAGGTCTAGGTACAAATAGTCTAGGTTTCAATTTTCAAGTCAATCACATTACACAATCAAAAGTTATTCAAGAAATGGTGGCTGTCCTACACTAGGGACCAGTCCCACCAAAATGGACCTACAGGGAGCTACATAACTTCTTTTAGGCTGAAATAAATTTTAAAATAAAGTAGACTCCAAGGGCTACAACTTTGGTGTTAACCACTTTTGTTGTAGAGGGGCCTAAGTATTTTCTATAATTATTTCTAACTACAGCCAGTAATAAGAAAATAAAACAGAATAATAATCATAATTATAAAAAAAACTGTACAAGAAAGCAATCAAGGGCCACGATTGCGTCTTCTTCCTTGAGCCGATGGCCGAGATTCATTCCTCCTGTAGCCTCTTACAGCCCATTTTCCCGGCCATCCGGCCACCTCCCTGGCCGCCCACCACCACCACCACCTCCGTTGAGGTGTTAGCTAACGCCGAGCGGCGGCACGGCCGCCGGAGGGGCGGTTTTCGGCGAACCCAACCGAGACCATTTTCATGGAAATTTCAGATTTTGCTCACTTGGATCGGGCTCAATTGAGCCCGATTTCTCACCTATTTTGATCTAAGATATATCCATAGAGAGAGAGGAGGAGAACCAGACCTTCTTGGAGCCCGACGACGATGGCGGTGGTGATCGGCCATGGCTTTTCCCTTCTCCAGCGAGCTTGTCCGATCTCTCCATTCTCCACCGCCATCGTTGCAATTCGAGGTCGTTTCGAGGAAAACGACTATTTTGAGTAACGTCGAGTGGCACAACAACGCCATTTAGATTAATGAGCAAACGAGCTCCGAATTAAATTCTGTCAGCTGCGCTAGACTCGTATGGTCGATACGAGTGCAACAAAATTTGTTTCGCTCAATTCCAACGTCGTTTAGTTAAGTAAATAAAATAAATGCTCGTAAAATTATACGAAGCTTTGAAATACGTAAACGTTGGTTGGGTTCGCCACTGATTTATAGGAATGCCCATACGTACCTATAGACCAAGGGGTCGTTTAGCAGGGCCTATCGTATAAAAAGTCTCATAACCAATTTATACGATAGAGGTAGGGGTTGAAATGCAATGCTTATGCCATGACATGCAGAGTTATGCAGTTTATGCTATGTTCACACAAGTGCAACTCACACACTTCGACTCTATGTGCACAGACCTTTAGTTCCCCCTTTTTGGAGCTAGCAAGACTCCCAGGATACTTCCGTAGTGGCAAATGAAAGCGGTGGGTAAAGATAAGTACACAATAGAATTGCAACCACTGATTTATAGGAATGCCCATACAAACCTATAGACCAAGGGGTCGTTTAGCAGGGCCTATCGTATAAAAAGTCTCATAACCAATTTATACGATAGAGGTAGGGGTTGAAATGCAATGCTTATGCCATGACATGCAGAGTTATGCAGTTTATGCTATGTTCACACAAGTGCAACTCACACACTTCGACTCTATGTGCACAGACCTTTAGTTCCCCCTTTTTGGAGCTAGCAAGACTCCCAGGATACTTCCGTAGTGGCAAAGGAAGGGGGTTGGGGAAGCTAGTACCTCCACCCTTCGGGATCGCTTCGGCGTCGTGCTACAAGGGTGGTGTGCGATAAGATCCCCCGGTCGGACCGCCGATTTGGGAGGGGGGATCTTACAGGTCGCCACTACAAAACATCGATCCTGCCGGCCATATCGATCACAGAAGAAGAAAAGTATAAACGAACAAAAAGTAGTTCAAGTCCACAATCACATATTATATATAATAAATGTGCACATGGTATAACTGAAATAACAAAGGTTACAATAATAAAATGGCTCATGCCCTGTACATCAATTCCTCACTAAAATTTCACACGCGGAAGCTAACTACTAATCACTCACTGATCCTGAAACTTGTGCTTCTGAACTAGACTGACCCGCCTCCGTCTGCACCGACCTCTGGTGCTGCTGCATCTCTTCGATCCCCTAAAATGATATGGTCCACCGACCGTTAGTCAAAAGACCAAGCCTTATGTTCCCCACCCCACCCCCAATGGCTCCTAGGCACCGTGTGGGAGGATGAAGCGGAGGACAACAAGGGGTATAAAACAAAGCAGATGACGACAGATATTGTCTACAAGAAATGTCTACAACTACACATGTGTATATAAATAGTTGAAGCAGTAATATAAATCATTGAAAAGAGCAAGTAAAGAACAGTAGGTAAAGATAAGTACACAATAGAATTGCAACCACTGATTTATAGGAATGCCCATACAAACCTATAGACCAAGGGGTCGTTTAGCAGGGCCTATCGTATAAAAAGTCTCATAACCAATTTATACGATAGAGGTAGGGGTTGAAATGCAATGCTTATGCCATGACATGCAGAGTTATGCAGTTTATGCTATGTTCACACAAGTGCAACTCACACACTTCGACTCTATGTGCACAGACCTTTAGTTCCCCCTTTTTGGAGCTAGCAAGACTCCCAGGATACTTCCGTAGTGGCAAATGAAAGCGGTGGGTTGGGTCTCGCCCACCTCTAGGTTGGTATTCACACTACCTAACCTAGACCTATCGTACGCCTCAACGCAAAACCGTGGAGCATCTGCATACTCTTACTGGCTGGACCACTAGACTTTTATGGCTAAGTGCAAATTCCACACTTGCCGAGTCAACGTATTGACATCGGTGTGAACGACCGTCCAATACCAAAGACCCACCACCTTTATGCACATGCAAACATGTTTACCATCTATCTCCGAGCCATAAGCTCCCTGCGATAACCCGCCCGTCACAATAACCTTCCGAGTCAACGACTCGCTAGACCAACCCGTCCGTACCACAAGCATTACCCAGTCACAAGCTCACCGGACTAACTAGTCCGCTGCTTCAACCACGAGCCTACCGCTCGTAAAACCTAACCAACTAACCTACCGTAACCACGGGGTGTGGGTGTGTGCGTTATTAAGTTAATTTTGTATATCAACTTATCCCTATAATTTATGGTAAATCTTGGACTTTCCGAGGATTACCCTGTAAGGGGCTCGCTATGATACTAGGAACTATACTGGGATGACACCCCAAAGTTCCTTTTCTCAAAACACTTAGTGTTGTTGGTATCTACCCATAAGATTACCCCTCTTAACACTTCACTTGAATTAATCTACGTATTTTATGACCTTCTAAGGGAAAAATCAATCTTTCATCGGTCCCGGACACCACCTTACCCTTAACTCTCCAAGCACACTCTCATCTCATAAACTCCTTTTGGTGACCTCACATCTTCTCAACCAGTCTAGGTACAACCTCTACCTTCCATTCCCACCTAATGATCCATAAAGTACTCAGGTTTTACAGTTTTACTATACGCAGACCAAACGAACTATATGAACCACATAAGTGGAAGTACTCTGAATACTCATCCTCATGACACAAGATTATTACTGGAGAACTATCATGGCATCATAAGACTAAATCCAGAGATTCATATTTTTCCTTAACATTTTAGCATTTATTATAATTTCTCCAACATTGGCCAAGTATGAATATGAGCATGAAGTGTAAGGTATTCTTATGACATGGCTCCCATAAAATTAAGATAAATCTATCATGCCAAAATAACCATAAGTACAGAATGTCACAATTTTACAATCATGAATTGTCCTCTAATTATAATATTTAGCATCTTTCCAAAGTTGGAGGTTAATGAAGGAACCATCAAAAATACTTATCCAAAAATTTTGGAAAAATTACTAGACCTTCATATTAGTCAGAAGAGTCTACTGGCCAAATTTCAGAATTTATCAAGACTAATTAATTACATAAATAAATTTTCCAAGTAAACTCATACTAGGGAAAATTGTGAAGCAACCTACTGATAAATAGTTCCAAAAATTATACAGAAATTCAGAGAGCTTTTTTAGTCTAAAAATGTCCTACCACCAAGTTTAATAATTTTACAGAGAGTATTGGACCCTCAATTATATTTCTTAAGGTTAAGGTAAAATAAGTGCTTTGTGAATGAAGTGCTGGTTAAATCATTTAATTAATTACACAAAAATTACCAGAGGTCCTTCATGTGATATTAAAGGCACTTCCAAGGTTTCACTATCATCCAAGGTCATTTCAGCGTGTAAATTTCCTTTACAAGAAAAAGCCCTAAAGGGGGTTATTATCTAATTTAGGGGGAATAAATGCTCCTAAAATTCTCCCAAAATTCCCTAGGGCATTATTACACCCCATGAACATATCTACTAAGTCCCATGACCATTCTAGGACTTTTTACCATATGACCTTCACAAGGTTCTATATGCACCCCTAGGGATAAAGCTAGGGTCCTAGGGCATATCCACCTCCACACCACCCCAAATCACTCATGGGGGTGTTTTAGGTGATCCTAAACTAGTGGCCAAGGTTTCACATCATGTTGAAGAGTTTTGACCACCGTACCCCAAAATGAACACCATACCTTGTTTTGACCTAGTTTGACCAAACTTGGGATAGAAATTTTCCTAACCAAATCAGTCTCAACTGGGCTGAAATTTTTACCAGGGTCATATAATAACCCTAAGATGCACCCACCAAAATTTGGAGGGGATTGGAGGTCATTAGACCCTAAATTTAAATAATATATTAATTATTAAATTATTTCAGAAACCTTAGCAAATTTTCTCCTAAAATTCACATCTTTGGATATGTTATAGGTCTAGGTACAAATAGTCTAGGTTTCAATTTTCAAGTCAATCACATTACACAATCAAAAGTTATTCAAGAAATGGTGGCTGTCCTACACTAGGGACCAGTCCCACCAAAATGGACCTACAGGGAGCTACATAACTTCTTTTAGGCTGAAATAAATTTTAAAATAAAGTAGACTCCAAGGGCTACAACTTTGGTGTTAACCACTTTTGTTGTAGAGGGGCCTAAGTATTTTCTATAATTATTTCTAACTACAGCCAGTAATAAGAAAATAAAACAGAATAATAATCATAATTATAAAAAAAACTGTACAAGAAAGCAATCAAGGGCCACGATTGCGTCTTCTTCCTTGAGCCGATGGCCGAGATTCATTCCTCCTGTAGCCTCTTACAGCCCATTTTCCCGGCCATCCGGCCACCTCCCTGGCCGCCCACCACCACCACCACCTCCGTTGAGGTGTTAGCTAACGCCGAGCGGCGGCACGGCCGCCGGAGGGGCGGTTTTCGGCGAACCCAACCGAGACCATTTTCATGGAAATTTCAGATTTTGCTCACTTGGATCGGGCTCAATTGAGCCCGATTTCTCACCTATTTTGATCTAAGATATATCCATAGAGAGAGAGGAGGAGAACCAGACCTTCTTGGAGCCCGACGACGATGGCGGTGGTGATCGGCCATGGCTTTTCCCTTCTCCAGCGAGCTTGTCCGATCTCTCCATTCTCCACCGCAGTCCGACGGGCAGACCGAGAGGGTAAATGGCTTATTGGAGTGTTACTTGCGGCACTTTGTGAGTGCTAACCAGCGGGATTGGGCAAAAATCTTGGATGTTGCTCAATTTTCCTACAACTTGCAGAGGAGCGAGTCTACGGGAAGGAGTCCCTTCGAGCTGGCGACCGGGCGTCAACCACTCACACCGCACGCATTGGCCATCAATCCAGGAGAAGGAAAAAGCCCAGGAGCATTTCAAATGGCTAAGTCTTGGGAGGAGCAGAATGACTTGGCCAAAGTCTGCCTAGAGAAAGCAAGGAAGCGCATGAAGAAATGGGCGGACGTGAAGAGAAGGCCGCAGGAGTTTGGCCTAGGAGACAAAGTGATGGTAAAACTCCTACCCCAACAGTTCAAAGTAATGCGGAGCATGCATAAGGGGTTGATAAGGAGGTATGAAGGACCGTTCGAGGTGATCGGCAAGGTAGGAAAGGTGTCATATCGCCTTGATCTACCTAACTCGTTGAAGATTCATCCGGTCTTCCACGTAAGCATGTTGAAGCCTTATCATGAAGACCAGGAAGACCCAAGGCGAGGAGAATCACATAGAGCGCCTCCGATCATTACCAAATCATTCGAGAAGGAGATTGATCAGGTGCTATCCCAGAGGGTGGTACGGCGACGCGGAGTCCCGCCAAGTACTCAGTACTTAATCGGATGGAAGGGATTGCCAGAGTCTGATGCTACTTGGGAGACGTTAGAAGACTTGTGGCAGTTCAAGGACTTCATTCAGCAGTATGAGGCGACGAGGACGACGCCAGGTTAGGTGGGGGAGAATGTTACGATCCCCTCCGTTTTGGGGTTAATTGATGGGAAGATTCTAGAGAAATCTGGAGTCTTGTACATAGGAAGGCGGTAGAACAATCTAGAGAATTCATGACTCTTGTACATACCGGAATTGTATAGAATACTCTAGAATAGTAGGGGTCTAGAATATTCTTTGGTTTGGAGGGAAACCTCTTTGGGGCCTATAAAAGGGGAAGGGCCCCCCTCATTTGTATTCATCCAAGTTGGGAATAAGCTTTTGAGTTCTATTGCTTACTTCTTCTCTTGTGCACTTGTGCTCTTGTGTTCTCATTCTCGTTCTCATTCCCACCACAGTTTTCTTAGAGTGAGGCTGACTTAGCTAGCCGCGAGGGGTGGCAAAAGGAGCTAAGGCCGTGCGCGACATAGTCAAGGGGACTAGTCCGTGACACCACCTTACCCTTAACTCTCCAAGCACACTCTCATCTCATAAACTCCTTTTGGTGACCTCACATCTTCTCAACCAGTCTAGGTACAACCTCTACCTTCCATTCCCACCTAATGATCCATAAAGTACTCAGGTTTTACAGTTTTACTATACGCAGACCAAACGAACTATATGAACCACATAAGTGGAAGTACTCTGAATACTCATCCTCATGACACAAGATTATTACTGGAGGACTATCATGACATCATAAGACTAAATCTAGAGATTCATATTTTTCCTTAACATTTTAACATTTATTATAATTTCTCCAACATTGGTCAAGTATGAATATGAGCATGAAGTATAAGGTATTCTTATGCTATAGCTCTCATAAAATTAAGATAAATCTATAATGCCAAAATAACCATAAGTGCAGAATGTCACAATTTTACAATCAAGAATTATCCTCTAATTATAATATTTAGCATCTTTCCAAAGTTGGAGGTTAATGAAGGAACCATCAAAAATACTTATCCAAAATTTTTGGAAAAATTACTAGACCTTCATATTAGTCAGAAAAGTCTACTGGCCAAATTTCAAAAATTATCAAGACTAATTAATCACATAATTAAATATTCCAAGTAAACTCATACTAGGGAAAATTGTGAAGAAACCTACTGATAAATATTTCTTAAAATTATACAGAAATTCAGAGAGCTTTTTTTAGTCTAAAAATGTCCTACCACCAAGTTTAATAATTTTACAGAGAGTATTAGACCCTCAATTATATTTCTTAAGGTTAAGGTAAAATAAGTGTCTTGTGAATGAAGTGCTGGTTAAATCATTTAATTAATTACACAAAAATTACCAGAGGTCCTTCATGTGATATTAAAGGCACCGCCAAGGTTTCACCATCATGCAAGGCCATTTGAGCATGTAAATTTCTTTTTCAAGAAAAAACCCTAAAGGGGTTATAATCTAATTTAGGGGGAATAAATACTCCTAAAATTCTCCCAAAATTCCATAGGGCATTATTAAACCCCCATGAACATATCTACTAAGTCCCATGACCATTCTAGGACTTTTTACCACACGACCTTCACAAGGTTCTATATGCACCCCTAGGGATAAAGCTAGGGTCCTAGGGCATATCCACCTCCACACCACCCCAAATCACTCATGGGGGTGTTTTAGGTGATCCTAAACTAGTGGCCAAGGTTTCACATCATGTTGATGAGTTTTGACCACCATACCCCAAAATGAACACCATACCTTATTTTGACCTAGTTTGACCAAATTTGGGTTAGCAATTTTCCTAACCAAATCAGTCCCAACTGGGCTGAAATTTTTACCAGGGTCATATAATAACTCTAAGAGGCACCCACCAAAATTTGGAGGGGATTGGAGGTCATTAGACCATAAATTTAAATAATATATTAATTATTAAATTATTTCAGAAACCTTAGCAAATGTTCTCCTAAAATTCCCATCTTTGGATATGTTATAGGTGTAGGTACAAATAGCCTAGGTTTCAATTTTCAAGTTAATCTCATAACCCAATCAAAAGTTATTCATGAAATGGTGGATATCCTACACTAGGGACCAGTCCCACCAAAATGGACCAACAGGGAGCTACAAAACTCCTTATAGGCTGAAATTTTTTTAAAATAAAGTAGACTCCAAGGGATACAACTTTGGTGTTGACCAATTTTGCTGTAGAGGCACCTAAGTATTTTCTATAATTATTTCTAACTACGGCCAGTAATATGAAAATAAAACAGAATAGTAATCATTATTATAAAAAAAACTGTACAGGAAAACAATCAAGGGCCACGATTGCGTCTTCTTCCTTGAGCCGATGGCCGAGATTCATTCCTCCTGTAGCCTCTTCCAGCCCATTTTCCCGGCCATCCGGCCACCACCACCACCACCTCCGTTGAGGTGGTGGCTAACGCCGGGCGGCGGCACTGCCGCCGGAGGGGCGGTTTCCGGCGAACCCAACCGAGACCATTTTCATGGAAATTTCAGATTTTGCTCACTTGGATCGGGCTCAATTGAGCCCGATTTCTCACCTATTTTGATCTAAGATATATCCATAGAGAGCTTGTCCGATCTCTCCATTCTCCACCAAAACCTTTGATCCAATATATGATTTCGACTGACATCCACCTTTCGAAGCTAATGGCGAAGTTAGATTTGAGTGGGGAGGGATGTATAGAGGGAATTTGAGGAGAATAGATTTCGGCCATGATGGTTGGGCTCCTACATTGATGATGGCTGGCTGGAATTTATGGGGAAACTCCTCCCAAGCATCATGGAAGATGAATGGAGGGGCTTGGGGAGATGAATGGAGTGACCCATGGCCTCCCACCATTAACTTTCCTTCTTTTTTCCTCTTTCTCTCTCTTCATTAAGGGGGAAATTGCACTTTCTCTCTCCTACTCATCATTTACAGAAATTGAGTGGCAACTCCTGGTAATTATCAGCCTACTAAGCTAATGAGCTACTCCAATTAGGCCTAGCCTAAGTGGATTGGGCTTGATTTGGGGAAAATAGGGAATTTTGACCTAAAATTAGGGTTGAGTTGACTTTGGTCAATTTGACCATTTGGGTTGACCCCAATGGGTGGCTAGTGACCCATTGGCCTCTCGTAAGGGATAGGAAGGTCTAGGTAGGGTCAATTTAGCAAGGTGGAGGCCAATTGACCCACAAAAGGGCAATTTGACCAAAATAGGGCTAGAGTTGACTTAGGTCAAATTGGCCAAATTGGTGGCCCCATGATGGGGTTTTTATTCCATTGGGTCCCCAATAACCTTATAAGGGTAGGGGAAAGGTCAATTTGGCATGGTGGAGGTCAATTGACCCTAATTAGGCTACTTTGACCAATTTGGGGTTAGGGTTGACATTGGTCAATTTGGCCTCTTTGGTTGACCCCAATGTGTCCTTGGTGCTCTAAGGGAACCCCTAAAGGGTTAGGTATGCTATGGTGGGGTCATGGGGTCAAGGTGATGCCATAAAGTCCAACCCTGGGCTTGTTAACTGGAAATTGCTATTTGTAGACCACTGTGGTTTCCTTCTTCTTGGTTAAGGCCAAGTGATCTCTTCAAGCTTCCTAGGGTTTTGTCATGACCACTCTAGGGGTATAGTTGTTTGCGGGATGTTACAAATCCCAATAAACAAAAAAATAATTTCGTCCTCGAAATTCAGGCTAGGCTTGCGGGGTTTTCACCGAGAGTGACTGAACGTAACATCCCCTAAGAATTGAAGTTATTTCTGACTCGAAGAGCACCGACTATCTCTGCCACACCAGTTGTAGTGGCTCTCAGGTGAATCAATCGATCGGAGGATACCATGTCATCTATAGTAGAAATTCTCTGCTCCGGCCGTAGTAGAGCTCTCCTAACGGAGGAGACATGGAAGACGTCGTGCAATCCCGCTAACTCCGGCGGTAGCTCTAGTCTATAAGCCAACGGGCTGATCCACTCCAGGATCCTTTAGAGCCCCATCTATCTCAGACTGAGCTTCTTCCACCTGCAAACCCGCGAGACTCCATGCATCAGACGTATCTTCCGGAACACCTGGTCTCCAACCTGGAACTCTACTGCACGATGCCGCGCATCATAATACCTGACCTTGCTGATCTGGGCCTCCAACATCCTAACTCGAATCAGTCGCACCTGGGTATCTATGTCCTCCATAAATTTTGAGTCGAGTGTCTTGGGATCCTCATCCTAGATCCAAGACAGTGGAGTCTTGTGCCTCTGTCCCTCTGAGGGTGGAAAGTTGTGCTGAACGTCAACTAAGAGACCAGATAAGCCTAGACTGATCTTCACTTTTTGGCCGTAAACCGTTCATCCTGATCCGACACGATCGTCCTGGGTACACCACGATAATGGACAAACGTCTCGTAAAATCCCATCAAACACCAACGGGAGCGTCCTTCCGTCCCGAGGTGACCCTAGCTACCTTGGTCAATCTATCCTCGATGTTCCAAATAAACTTGTGCCCGGAGTGGGGATATGGTAACCTGTGTATGAAATCCATAATTGTATCTTCGAGCTTCCACTCTAGCACGGGCAGTGACTGTGGTAGTTCACCAAAGACTCTTGCACTTGGTTTTCACCAGTCTACAGACCTGACCGTGCATCACAAACCTACGACGTCTTTCTTTATTCTGGGGAAACACACGCTCCAGAATACACCATTTTTTGGTGACTAAAGCTCTTGTTTATATGAGTAGACAACGCTTCTATAAAGTTTTCTCCACATGTTTAGGTTCTTATTCCTTCAAGTACATCCGAGTGATCAATCAACTCCACTCTACAGCTTATCCAGTTCTTACCATTGGTGGAACTGATCAGATCATCAAGCGTTCCAATCATCCTCAAAATTTTAGGGGTTGCACTTGTGAATCTTATGAGTATATGTTAACCAATCTTTATTAGTATTCATGTTTATAAGATGACTCCCAATCACTTTCTATGTGGAGTTTAATTCATAAGGTATACGGGTAAAATTCTTTTGAAACTCTAAGATTTTCACAAGTCAATTTCATCATGGAAATATCATCACGTTTATTTCACAAATTCCTATCGCTTCCACATATGCTAGTCTTGATCACTTTCGGATGGTCCAAATTAAGTAAGATAAACCTAAATCGTTCTTATCATAGTAAACTCAAACACTATATTTTAATTCCAATAAGTCATCATCTAAGATCTCGGGTTATTCATCGTCATAGCTCCCAAGGTATAAGGGTTATTATTGTAGTTAAAATTTTCTACTATGACAGGGCGTGATTTTTAACAATTCATGAGTTAATCACTTCTGAATGCCTCAAACCTCAAGAACTGTCGGATATAACTACAACTTGTAAGATCTAATTTCCGTCCTCAACTTCTAGACTAGGACATCGACATCCCTAAATGATTAATCCTGACGACTTTACATTTCCAATGATTCAACTAAGGTCAAGTTGTTGTTCGATCAATGATGTCTATCCATTGTCCTGGTAATACTACAGATCATTATTCCGAACGTACTATTACACAATCTCATCTTCGCCCAAGTAACATCGATTAAGATCGACTTCAAATTCATTAGGTTCACGACGCAACACTTTCTAAATTAGATCTAAGGGAAACCCAAGTCAGTAATTAACTTGCCCAATAAACAAAAGGTAAGCCCCAATAAACAAAAGATAAGCCACTATCCATTTTGGGCTAAGTATCTTCGGTGTCACTATGTTATATTCGTCCTAGGTATGCAAACAATCCTTAGGGCATACAACCTTAGACTTGGGGTTCTTTCTTGAGACTCGTTAGTATACTCCATACTTTAGAACCTTCAAGGTACCCCTTTACGACAACCTTATCAGGGTCAACATGTGACCCAATCCCAAACGGGTCTTTTTTAACTTGAATTCTTATCTGATGGTGGTTGTCTCTATATAAACATGTCACCGATACGAGAATTAGATCTACGAGTCCCATACCATTCTGCTTATGTGTCAATCTCTCTTTCTCTAGCCTTTTTGGGGTATCCTCGTACCTTCACCAAAATTATACCTACGGTCTATTTCAGACTAGGGCATGGTATAAATTGTCATGGTAAGTCATATGTCCTAGTGGGGTTGAGTCTAACTCATTGACTAAAGGGCTATCTAAACATATCTTTGCAGCCAGAGGTATTACCTGCTGGGGGCAGCGTTCGTCGCAGGCTACAAAAGAAAACTTGCCAAAAGGTTCAGTTAAAATTGGACTTTTTCATGGATTCCCCCGTATGGGCACACCATTGCTTCCGCTGCTTAGTTTGTTCTCAAACTAAACTCACGCGGGGTGGCCCAGGGTTTGTGGACTTCTTTTCTTCGGATCGAGGTTCGCTTTGATACCAGTTTGTAAGACTCCATTTTTTTTCCTTTCAAAAACCCGGGTCTTATCCCCAAAACCGTCGCTTTGCGGTGACACCTTCACTCAGGAAGGTCCTGTAACATCCCGACATTGAAAAGGGGTCTAGCCGGTTCATTTGAACCCTTGGAGGAGCTTAGGCTGGGTCAGAAGAAAACCACGACCCGACCTTCGCCACAGAGTGGTGGTCATTTAGAGAAATGACTGTTTTGGGTAGCATCGTGCTTCGCCACAACGTCAAAGTTGTTCATTGAGCATACGTGCTCCGAATCGACTTCTGTCTGTTGCGTTAGACTCGTATGGTTGATACGAGTGCAACGGAATTCGTTTCGTTCCAATCCGAGGTCATCTGGTGAAATTGACCGTTTTGAGTACCGTAGCGCGTCACGCCGACGCAATTTTAGAACATAGAGCATGCGTGCTCTGAATCGACTTCCGTCGATTGCGTTAGACTCGTATGGTCGATACGAGTGCAACGAAATTCGTTTCGTTCCAATCCAAGGTCATTTGGTGAAAGTGACCGTTTTGAGTACAGTAGCGCGTTACGACGACGCAGTTTTAGAACATAGAGCATACGTGCTCCGAATCGACTTCCGTCAATTACGTTAGACTCGTATAGGTAATGCGAGTGCAACGGAACTCGTTTTGTTTCGATCTGAGGTCATATGTAGAATATAACTATTTTGAGTATCGTAGCGCGTCACGACGACGCAGTTTTAGAATATGGAGCATACGTGCTCCGAATAGATTTCCGTCAGTTGCGTTAGACTCGTATGGTCGATACGAGTACAACAGAATTCGTTTCGTTGCAATTCGAGGTCGTTTCGAGAAAACGACTATTTTGAGTAACGTCGAGTGGCACAACAACGCCATTTAGATTAATGAGCAAACGAGCTCCGAATTAAATTCTGTCAGCTGCGCTAGACTCGTATGGTCGATACGAGTGCAACAAAATTTGTTTCGCTCAATTCCAACGTCGTTTAGTTAAGTAAATAAAATAAATGCTCGTAAAATTATACGAAGCTTTGAAATACGTAAACGTTGGATTTCAACCTTGCCACATTCATTGATAACCCGACACTCGACGACGCGGATCCATGTTGACTATAACATGCATGGGGGAGGGGCACTTAGGGTGGACTTTGGTCAAACCCTCTTAAAAGATGTGATTTTGAGCTTTAAACCCTCCACGCTCACCTCCCACTCAACCAAAACCAAAATCCTCATGCCAACCCTTGATTGGCTAATCAGCAAGCATGATTTAATCTCAAGGCAAAGGAGATCAAGCCATGTGGCAGCCCAACCCAATGGAGTGGAGGAGATATTTTATGGCATGGATCCTAACCTAGGCTAACTCCAAACCTATTAATGGGTTTAGATATTTTTAAACCCACCCTCAACCATGGGTCTCCCTAACCCTACCCCTAACCCTAGCAGGTACACCTCCCCTCCAATGGATGGCTGCCAGCTCCACCCCCACCCAAACCAGGGTGCCAGCAGACCAAACCCGAGAGAGAAGCGAGAGAGAGGGAAGGGAGGGGTCTCGGCCTTCCTATAAAATGGGTCCCGACCTTGCTTCAAGAGAGGGACCTCCTCCAAAACTCCTCCCTGGGTACTTTCGAAACCAGCCCCACCGCGACACGTGCTCGCCGGAGTCGGAGAAGACAAGTCGCGCCGCCTCAAGCCACCCCGCCACCTTCCCTTTCCACTGTGCATGGAAGGCTCCCGAGCCTTCTGGGTCCTCAAGGGGGTGGATTACCTCGCTGGAGAAGGGTCGGCGACCTTCTCCGGGGGGGGGGCCTCAGGCGAGGGCACCCCTGGGAAAATGCTGCTCCGGCGGGTCCCCCCTACGACGTCCAGTGGCGGCGCCAGGCCACCGGATCACTGCCGGGATGTACGCCTGCCTCCGGCGAACCGGTCGGAGGCGGTGTCACATCGGTCCGACGGCCAGCCGGCGGTGGCAAGAGCTCATAAGCTCTCAGCCACCGCAAGGTACAGATGCCGTTGGATTTTAATGCCAAGATCCAGCGACATCAGTATTCTGGGCAATGATTGGTCGCTCCAGAGCGGATCCGTGCCAGATCCGCTGTGGGGCCACTGTCTCCTTCCCTGCGGCGAAATCTCAGCCGCCCGAGACCTTCAAGATCGGTGCAGTCTCGGTTTGTATATAGCAGAAATCTTATCGATTTTTCTGGGGATTATGCGTAGCCCAAAAGAAAAACTTTGAACATCAAAGTTTTAGATCTCATCAATATCTACCTCCAGTATTTTTTTGAGATTTTTCTAAGATAATTAGCTATTTTTAATAATTCAAAAAGGGGGTAAAATACTAATTTTTGAATTATCAGAGGGCCGTAACAGTGATGGAAAATTTTGAAAAAAATTTGGGAAGCTTCCTACTACCA
This sequence comes from Dactylorhiza incarnata, assembly GCA_033032865.1. NCBI lineage: Eukaryota > Viridiplantae > Streptophyta > Magnoliopsida > Asparagales > Orchidaceae > Dactylorhiza > Dactylorhiza incarnata. The sequence continues at coordinate 5,491,154 of JAWHQI010000157.1, read as the reverse complement.
AAATACATTTGCTGTAATTATTTTGGAATTTTTGAGATAGGTTTACTATTTTTAGATGCTTAAAACCTATGTTATAAATTAATAATGAATCACGCTCTCCTCCAGCACGTCCCAAAAAAATATTATGGGAAGCTTTGGGGGTTGGATCGCCTCTTTTGAGGTTTTAAGAAACTCATAATATAATTCCTCAGTCCGCTTAAGCCATGCTTAAAGGTTGTAATAAAAACCCAAGGTCGGACAATAACAAAAGGCCAAATTTGGAAAACAAGCTCCTATGAACTGAGAAAGAACAGAACTTTCCTCCTAAGAACGGAGATGGAACTGAAGCCTCCTGATTATGGAGTGATTGGACTACTAACCTGTTTATTTGTTTATTTCCTCCAGTCAAGTACTGGTGCTGCATTTATTGCTTTCAGTTAGTACTTTCAATTACTCCAGTCCCGCACTGGTCCTGCATTTATTGCTTTCAGTTAGTACTTTCAATTACTCCAGTCCCGCACTGGTCCTGCATTTACTGCTTTCAGTTAGTATTTTCTTTTACTCCAGTCTCGTACTGGTCCAGTTCAGTTACTGCACTTTATTTCAGTATTTCAGTTACTGTATTGTATTTCAGTTTTCCCTATAATTTAGAGTTGACGTGAAGATGGGGCATACCGTCATAGTCAACTCTAAATAGTGCTGAACTGGCCGCCGCTTGTAGAGCAGAGCGGACAGATCGATGTTTTGGCTTTTCCTTTTGTATTGCCTATAAATTTAGAGTTGACGTGAAGACGTGGCATACCTTCAGAGTCAACTCTAAATAGTGCCGAACTGGCCGCCGCTTGTAGAGCAGAGCGGACAGATCGATGTTTTGGCTTTTCCTTCTGTATTGCCTATAAATTTAGAGTTGACGTGAAGACGTGGCATGCCTTCAGAGTCAACTCTAAATAGTGCCGAACTGGCCGCCGCTTGTAGAGCAGAGCGGACAGATCGATGTTTTGGCTTTTCCTTCTGTATTGCCTATAAATTTAGAGTTGACGTGAAGATGTGGCATACCTTCAGAGTCAACTTTAAATAGTGTCGAACTGGCCGCCGCTTGTAGAGCAGAGCAGACAAATCGATGTTTTGGCTTTTCCTTCTGTATTGCCTATAAATTTAGAGTTGACGTGAATATGTGGCATACCTTTAGAGTCAACTTTAGATAGTGCCGAACTGGCCGCCTCTTGTATAGCAGAGCGTACAGATTGATATTTTGGCTTTTCCTTTTATATTGCCTATAAATTTAGAGTTAACGTGAAGACGTGGCATACCTTCAGAGTCTACTTTAAATAGTGCTGAACTGGCCGCCGCTTGTAGAGCAGAGCAGAAAGATCGATGTTTTGGCTTTTCCTTCTGTATTGCCTATAAATTTAGAGTTGACTTGAAGACATGACATACTTTCAGAGTCAACTCTAAATAGTGCCGAACTGGCCGCCGCTTGTACAGCAGCGCGGTCGAATCAATGTTTTGAAGTTTATTCTTGTATTGACAGTAATAAATATTCCTACGGGAATATATTGAGCCTTTGAGAAAATATTCCTACGGGAATATATTGTGCCTTCGGGGAATATTCCTACGAGAATATATTGAGCCTATGAGAAAATATTCCTACGGGAATATATTGTGCCTTAGGAAATATTCCTACGGGAATATATTGAGCTACTTTAACTATGTATTGTTGACATGAGAGAGTTAGAAATTCTGAACTTAAATGGTCTCAGCGATTGGGCTTAAAAGGTCTCAGCGGTTGGAATAATGGTCTCAGCGTTTGAGATAATGATCGAGCACAAGAATGCAATTGTGCCTTATATGGGCAGATAGGGTTCGATTACCAGCTGGGTTAAAATAGTAGTTCATCTTCTCTCCTTCTACTAAACTACAGGTGGATATATTGTTAAGCTCTAAGAGAATTCTCTTTTCTCCTCTTATGATGAAATATACTTTTAGAAAATAATTCCTACGGGAACGAAATGTTGCCTTCGAGAAGTAATTCTTACGGGAATGAAATGTTGCCTTCGAGAAGTAATTCCTACGGGAATGAAATGTTGCCTTCGAGAAATATTCCTACGGGAATATATTGTGCCTTCGAGAATTATTCCTCCGGGAATATAAAATGTGCCTTGGGAGAATGTCGGATGGCCTATGAGTTTTACTCTAAGGCAACCCACACGACAGACGGTCTGGGAGGGCAACCCGTGCAAAACTAATAGAACTACGTGGGTCTGAGACCGTATGCAGGATGATACAGAGTACGTAGGCGGTGGTCGTGAGAAGACTGCCTCAGCCCAATAAGAGTCCAGATATCCCCTCCCTTATAAATGTTATATTATGTCTGTTTGTTGGTAGGGGTTTGATTCTGTTCGTGGTTCTAATAACTTGTCTTTGGCACAGGTGACAGGTGCGGATGAGTGACAACATCTGTGTGTGGATGAAGCCACAGAGCAGGCTACGTCAGGTACAAGTTATTAAGCCGCATCCCTTTTGTTGTGCCCCACTTCACGACATCTATATATTGGCAATGAATCCTTGATGGACATGATTTAATGCGGCGGAGGTATGAAAATTATTCATACATGTCTTGAGTTTAAGGTTTCTGTGATAGTTAATCTTCCGCTACAATACTACGTCTTCCGCTAAGTGCTATAAAGAGCACTCTTTGATGATGTCTTCCGCTAAGTGCTATAAAGTGCACTCTTTGATGATGTCTTCCGCTAGAATATTGTTTCCCCACTCTGTTGATGCATAGTGACTTTCGCTTAACACCACCCCTAGGCGTGACAACGGAGTGTTCAAGGAAGGGGGTTGGGGAAGCTAGTACCTCCACCCTTCGGGATCGCTTCGGCGTCGTGCTACAAGGGTGGTGTGCGATAAGATCCCCCGGTCGGACCGTCGATTTGTTTAAAATAAAGCCGTGCAATCGTAGAAGAACTATGATGAAATGTTAGTCTTTTCAATAACGCCAATATTTCAGGAAATAATTACTGAGGCAATGTGCTGGATTGAAGTAAAATGGTGGCACATTTAGAAAAGCTTGTATGCACCCCATCCCAGAAATACAGTATTAGCATTCATGGGACTTGCGATATTTGCATACTCGGCCAGCCAGAAAGCCTCGTTAAAAAAGGGTAAGCCACTGCGGACCTGAATGTGCTGGTTACCTATTTTATTCCTTGCGTTTATTATAAATTGCTTGCGGTGGAAAAGTGGCGGGTCGTTCATGCCCGTAGACCGTACGTACCGGTGCGGGAGGGTTGACGACTCTAGGCGACAGGGAGATGTGCACCCCGGGAGCTCGGTTGTATCTTATATGCCCCGCTGGGTCCCTCCGCTGGTTGGCCAAATTCAATTATTGTCGGACGTCTCCTACGACCGAGAGTACACGGGGTTGTACGTTAGGGCCTGGGTAGTGCGGTACAGCCACACCCAGAAGTGGCAGGACCGGCCACTGTCACCGACGGCCACATCGGTGAGGCCCGCAGGGTTCGCTACCCTGCTGGAAGAAAAGCGGTCAAAATATGGCAACATAAGGTGCAAATAATTGTATGCGATTATCGTGGCGGGTCAGTCATGCCCAAGGACCATTCGTACAGGAATGGGAAGGTTGACGACTCACGAGGCACTAGGGAGTGTGTGAACCCCGAGAGGTGATTTATTATTTCACCGGGAGGTCCCTCCGCTGGATAGCCGAATCTCAGAATCGCCGGATGTCGCTCACATCCAATAGTACACATAGTTGTACATTGGGGCCTGGGTAGTGCGGTACGTCCACACCAAGAAGTGGTAGGACCGGCCACTGTCACCGACGACCACATCGGTGAGGCCCGCGGGGGTCGCTACCCTGCTGGAAGAAAAACGGTCAGACTGTATCAACGCAGGGAATTGTGATGAGTCATGAGTGCTTGTCGTGCATGGACTGCATACGCATCATTTGCATCATAACATACATATTTACATGTACCATCAACATATAACCTTCGTATGGGAGTTGGTTATATGTTCATGAATTTTTCACTACTTACTTGCAATTTTTACATGTACCATCAACATATAACCTTCGTATGGGAGTTGGTTATATGTTCATGGATTTTTCACTGCTTACTTGCAATTTGTACATGTACCAACAACATATAACCTTCGTATGAGAGTTGGTTATATGTTCATGGATTTACCCTGCTTACGTACATTTCTGTTTATCTATCCCACTAGCATATAACCTTCGTATAGGAGTTGGTTATATGTTCATGGATTTACCCTGCTTACGTACATTTCTGTTTATCTATCCCACTAACATATAACCTTCGTATGGGAGTTGGTTATATGTCCATGGATTTGCACTGCTTACTGGCATTTCTTGCTCTTTGTTCTACTAACATATAACCTTCGTATGAGAGTCGGTTATATGTTAATGGGTTTTTACTATGTACCTCTAGGACACAACTCATAAATTTTGCGTTTCATATATGCAAACTTTGGAGGTATTCGACTATGCTAGAATTACTTATTCGATATAATTATCTAAGCTGATAATTCAGTTAGCAAACAATTTGGCCCACGAAATATTCCCTCGAACAATATATATATCAGAATTACGGAAGAATGAACATGGCTAGGGTAAAGCTACCCCTAGTTCGCTTAAGCTACTTATTGCAGTACACGGCGGGAGTCGTCAACACAGCTCATTTAGGTAAAACCAAACCTATAGACCCTTAAATTTTGGGGTCGTTCGACAAATATAGTGGTCTATAGTAGGCTCCGTTTTAATCTCCATGATCCACTCGTATTTTAAGGGACGAAAATTTTCTTTGTTTTATTGGATTGTAACATCCCGACTTTGAAAAGGGGTCTAGCCGGTTCAGTTGAACCCTTGGAGGAGCTTAGGCCGGGTCAGAAGAAAACCACGACCCGACCTTCGCCACAGAGTGGTGGTCACTTAGAGAAATGACTGTTTTGGGTAGCATCGTGCTTCGCCACAACGTCAAAGTTGTTCATTGAGCATACGTGCTCCGAATCAACTTCTGTCTATTGCGTTAGACTCGTATGGTTGATACGAGTGCAACAGAATTCATTTCGTTCCAATCCGAAGTCATCTGGTAAAATTGACCGTTTTGAGTACCGTAGCGCGTCACGACGACGCAATTTTAGAACATAGAGCAAACGTGCTCTGAATCGACTTCTGTCGGTTGCGTTAGACTCGTATGGTCGATACGACTGCAACGGAATTCATTTCGTTCCAAACCAAGATCATTTGGTGAAAGTGACCGTTTTGAGTACAGTAGCGCGTCACGACGACGCAGTTTTAGAACATAGAGCATACGTGATCCGAATCGACTTCCGTCAGTTACGTTAGACTCGTATAGGTAATGCGAGTGCAACGGAACTCGTTTCGTTTCGATCCGAGGTCATATGTAGAATATAACTATTTTGAGTATCGTAGCGCGTCACGACGACGCAGTTTTAGAATATGGAGCATACGTGCTCCGAATCGATTTCCGTCAGTTGCGTTAGACTCGTATGGTCGATACGAGTACAACAGAATTCGTTTCGTTGCAATTCGAGGTCGTTTCGAGAAAACGACTATTTTGAGTAACGTCAAGCGGCACAACAACGCCATTTTAGATTAATGAGCAAACGAGCTCCGAATTGAATTCTGTCAGCTGCGTTAGACTCGTATGGTCGATACGAGTGCAACAAAATTTGTTTCGCTCAATTCCAACGTCGTTTAGTTAAGTAAATAAAATAAATGCTCGTAAAATTATACGAAGCTTTGAAATACGTAAACGCTGGATTTCAACTTTGCCACATTCATTGATAACCCGACACTCGACGACGCGGACCCATGTTGACTATAACATGCATGGGGGAGGGGCACTTAGGGTGGACTTTGGTCAAACCCTCTTAAAAGATGTGATTTTGAGCTTTAAACCCTCCACGCTCACCTCCCACTCAACCAAAACCAAAATCCTCATGCCAACCCTTGATTGGCTAATCAGCAAGCATGATTTAATCTCAAGGCAAAGGAGATCAAGCCATGTGGTAGCCCAACCCAATGGAGTGGAGGAGATATTTTATGGCATGGATCCAAACCTAGGCTAACTCCAAACCTATTAGTGGGTTTAGATATTTTTAAACCCACCCTCAACCATGGGTCTCCTTAACCCTACCCCTAACCCTAGCAGGTACACCTCCCCTCCAACGGATGGCTGCCAGCTCCACCCCCACCCGAACCAGGGTGCCACTAGACCAAACCTGAGAGAGAAGGGAGAGAGAGGGAAGGGAGGGGTCTCGGCCTTCCTATAAAATGGGTCCCGACCTTGCTTCAAGAGAGGGACCTTGTAACAACCCAAAAATTGTAGTCCAGCAAGGTAGGCGGAGTGGTAGCGTCGCGCTCGGAATAGGCTGAAAATTCCATAGCAGGTTCTTCGCGCACGCTCACTGGCCTCCTTCGCGCACGACCAGTGGTCGTGCGCCTGATCGTGCGTTAATTCACAAGGGTTGAAGGTCAGCTGATTGTGTAGTGCGCACGATCAGGGGATGTTGGCCTCGCACGATCACTCACCGTGCGCCGTTGCTCGTGCGCACTGTTTATTCTGCTCCGCGAAAAGTGACGGGGAAGATGATCCGGCCGTCCAAAAATGTTGGGATTTGATCCAACGGCTGCGTTGGATGGCTGAGGGGTTTTAGGGCTTGGTAGAGGAGTTAAACCCTCATTATTTCCAAGACTTTCTCTCTCTTAGGTTGGAGAAAGGAGGAGGAGGCAAGGAGGAAGAAGAAGGGGAATCCGCCATTGCCGGAGCTTCGGAGCTCCGTTCGCCGATCCGAGACCGGCAACGCGTAGAGGGCGTCGAGGCGCTTCTTCTCCACCGTTTGTTTGCAAGCTTCTCATGGCTAGGAGGAGATCTCAAAAGGTAACGACATTTCTCCTCCCGGTCTTTAGGATGCGTGCATGACATCCCTTTAATTTCTGCATTTTGGCACCGGATCCGTCGAGTGAGAGGGGTCCGGGTCGCCTTGGTTCAAAAGGAACCATCGGGTTGATTGAGTCCATCCCCGACATGATTTGTACTAGAGATCCGCTCCGTTAGCGGATTAGGCATTGTGGGTGAAGCGGGATTTGTGGCCGTTGGTCCGATTCGGTAATGTTTTAGGGGTTTTGTTAGAAATCCGAATACGACGAACTCGTCGTTGTGATGCCCTTGTAGCTTCGTGTGGTAATGAACGTTGGGTTTAGGGCGGAGAAATAATGTGCGGAATATGGGGCTTGTGATGCCTAGTGTTGTGCGAAGGCGCGATTGGTCTTTGTGGTCGGCTGGCTATCCCGTGAAGACTGAGATTCACGTGTGGAGAGTGTCCCGGCAAGATTAGTCCCTTCGATTGTTGACTGACGAGAATGTCTGTGCTACGGATGAGTCCGTTGACGGTCGCCAGGCGAGGCAATCGGTGGACGTTGTCCCGAGAGTAAGTCCAGGGCCTTGGGATGTTTTTGTTAGCCAGAATTCTTAGTATCGGTCTTGTGTGTTGTTGGCGGCCCGAGCGTGTGAGCTGTTAGACAAGCCCGATGGCATGGCGAGCCAGGCGAGGTGGGTCTCAGCGAGAGCTCTTGGCCTTGGGCTACGATGCCCTTGCGGGGAAATGACGAGTACCCCTGTGTTTGTGATGTGATGATGATGTATGATGATGTGATAGATTCATACGCTTTAGGGTACCTTGAGTGAAACCCCGGGTTTGCATTCATTTTGCATTGGTAGGCCCCTTTTTATTATCTGCTCAACATAGAAACGTGGATGATGTATGTGACACTCACACCTGTGTTTATGCTGTTTTCTTATATGTACATTTGCATACGAAGTGCTGACTTGCAGGGTGAAGTAGTTCCCCGGGGTCCGCTAGGACGGCCGGGAGGAGGGATGTTGTTACACCGTTTGTGGTCAGCCATAGCTGACCCTCGTTTACCGCTCTTTGTGATTTGGTTGCAGGGCAAGAATCGCAGGCTGGACCTAGCGCGCCGGCCAAAAAGGCCTAGAGCCTCATGAAGTGCTTGTCTTTATTTCCATGCACTTCTATTATTGCATTATGTTTTAACCGACTTGCATGCCGAGGTAGTTTATGTAAAACTACTATTTTCCCCTTTTGTTGGGATGTCCTGTCGTGTTGAATGTTTGGTGATTTGGACTGCTATTTTGTAAGGCCTTAAGGCCAATTGGACTCCTATGTATTGTGGACAATCTCTGTGTTTTTTTGTTGTAACCTCTGTGTGTGATCTGAGTTTTAAGTTGGGTGTTAATATCATCTTTTAATACCAAAGCTGTGGCGGTTATATGTTGTGGGGTCCCGGCCGGACCCATATTATATGGTCACTACAGGGGAGGTGTTACAATTTGGTATCAGAGCCAGGTTTGAGTATTCTTGCGAGGTCTAGTGTATTTGGATTGCGTAAGAGATTGTCCACATAGGAGTACTATGTGGGATCATGAGTATCCCTGCGTTTGAGTCTTGTGAATAGAGCTTGATAAGTCTTCTTCCTTGCTTATGCTAGGATGTTGGCGACGATGCGGGGACGTCGAGGAGGCAAGAGGAGCCTTCGGGAAGCAGTGCGACTGCTCCGGGCCTCGTGAATGTGGGCATGTCCCCGGCTGATTTCTGTCGCATGCTAGCGGAAGCAATGGTAGCGGCCCAAGCTGGAGCGATGCCACGGGTTCCGACACCGGTGGTGCAAGTTGCGACTCATGTTACTCCGGCGGCTACGCCGGCTACACCGGATGTCGAAGTGAGACAAGCAGAGCCAATAGCGTAGAGAGCTATTCCAATGGGTGATCGATTCATGAAATACTTCTTAAGTTTCCACCCTCCGACATTCAAGGGAGTGGGCACTCCAACGGATGCCGAGGATTGGCTTTCGAGGATCCAGGAGCTCTTGAAGGCAGCTGAGACCCCAGCTGAGAGGCAGTCTCACTTTGTGAGTTTCATGTTAGAGGGTGATGCGAAGTTGTGGCGGGTGAACCATAACGGTCGCTATTTTGTTGGGCGTGTTCCGTCCATGGAGGAGTTCGGGAACGCTTTCCTAAAGCGTTATATTCCGGCTTCGACAAGGTTAGCACTGCAGCGACAGTTTCTGCATTTGGTGCAGCGGGAGAAGACAGTGGATGAATATCTGCAAGAGTTCACTCGTTTGGGTCGTTATGCGGGAACGACCATGGCAGATGATGAAGAGAGGGATAATCTCTTCTATCAAGGGTTGAGAGAAAATTTAAGGCAGCCACTCATAGCCTTGAAGAATGCGGGATTCAATGAATTGGTCGAAGCCGCTCGCACACTGGAGAGCGACTTGGAGCCAACCCAACGGCGAAAGGGTGTTGCGGCAAAGCAGGGAGAAGGAAAGCCTTCTCAGTCCCAATCTCAGTGGAAGTCTGAGGGAAACCGATAAAAGAAGAAACCCCGTCCTAATAGGACTGGGGAGAGAAGTGGCGCACCCTCGGGAGATTTTCGATTCAAAGGTCCGTTGACTTGTTACCAGTGTGGCAAGGTGGGTCACATTAGTCGGTTTTGTACCGAGGGCGGAGCTGAGCCAGAGCCGAGACAGGAACAATCGGTGCGTTCGGGTCCCGGTGTTGCAGAGAAGGGGAAAGCGGCGGAGTCGAGTGCTTCGCGGTTCCCTCCAGTGCAGCCTAGAGCCTATAATCTTGGGCAACAGGAAGCGATACGTCAACCCGACGTGATGACAGGTACGAAAAGTTTAAGTTTTTGTTTGTTACTATAATGTAGGTTGCGGCCTTTTATGTTTATTTTTGCACGTGGTTAGGTTTCGTGCTAGTTTCGGGCTACCCCTCTCGAGTGTTGTTCGACACGGGGGCGTCACACTCTTTTCTTGCGGAAAGTTTTATCCGGAAGATTGGTGCTGAGTCCGTAGAGGCAGAAATGGAGCTGAGTGTGCGTATGCCGAATGGGTCTTTCATGACTACCATGAGGACGGGACGCATTGTGATGCAAATTGGCGATTATGATTTCGTGTTGGTAGCAGCGATTCTGCCACTAGCCGAATTCGACGTTATCTTAGGGATGGACTGGCTTACCGCGCAGCGAGCTAGTATCGATTGCCAGTTGAAGGTGGTAACCCTGAGAGGAGAAGGTAGAGCAGAGGTCAAGTTCGAAGGCCTAAGCGGAGTTGCTTGCTCCCTGATTTCCGCCGTGCAAATGAGGCGTGCGGTAAACCAAGGAGGCGAGGCGTTTTTGGCTTTGTTGGAGACTCACTCCACAAAGTTGGCCATTGGAGAAGTTCCGGTGGTGGAAGAATTTGAGGACGTATTCCCCGAGGAGCTTTCGGGAGCACCCCCTCAGCGTGAGATCGATTTTTCGATCGAGTTGGTACCGGGTGCGAGGCCGCTGTCGCGTCCTCCGTTTAGGATGGCACCGAAGGAACTGGCCGAGTTAAAGGTTCAGTTGCAGGAGTTGTTAGAGCAAGGGTACATCAGGCCCAGCTCGTCGCCGTGGAGCGCGCCGATATTGTTTGTGAAGAAGAAAGACGGAAGTATGCGGTTGTGTATCGACTACCGTGAATTGAATAAATTGACCGTTAAGAATAAATATCCGATTCCGCGAATCGATGATTTATTCGACCAGTTAGTAGGGTCGGTGGTGTACTCCAAGTTAGACTTGAAGTCGGGGTACTACCAGTTGAAGATTCGAGAAGAGGACATCGCTAAGACAGCGTTTGGGACTCGGTATGGCCATTACGAGTTTTCGGTGATGCCGTTCGGACTGACGAATGCGCCATCTGTCTTCATGGATCTGATGAACCGGGTTTTTCGACCGTTTCTAGATTCGTTCGTGGTGGTGTTTATTGATGACATTTTGGTGTACTCAAAAACAGAGGCAGAGCATGAGTCTCACTTGAGGTTGGTATTGCAGACTCTAAGGGAGAATCAGCTTTATGCTAAGTTCTCAAAATGCGAGTTTTGGATCGAGAAGGTGGCTTTCTTGGGTCACGTAATTAGTGGAGATGGGGTGGCAGTAGATCCAGCGAAGATTGAAGCCATTAGGGATTGGCCTGTATTGAGAACCGTGGCGGAAGTCCGGAGCTTCCTTGGACTAGCCGGTTATTACAGAAGGTTCGTGGAGAACTTTTCGCGGACGGCGTTGCCCCTCACCACTCTCACTCGCAAGGACCAAAGGTTCGTATGGACACCGGAGTGTGCCCGTGCATTTGAGAATTTGAAGGAAAGGTTGATGTCTGCTCCAATCCTTAGTCTTCCTAGTGGGACGGAAGGATTTCAGATTTTCAGCGACGCGTCAGGTTGCGGGTTGGGTTGCTTGCTGGTGCAGCACGGCAAGGTGATAGCGTATGGGTCAAGGCAGTTAAAGACTCATGAGAGGAATTATCCCGTCCATGATCTAGAGTTGGCGGCGGTAATTTTTGCGCTAAAATTATGGCGGCACTGCGTTTATGGTGCGAAGGTGGAGATCTTCACGGATCACAAAAGCCTGAGGTATCTCCTGGACCAGAAGGATTTGAATATGCGCCAGCGTAGATAGGTCGAGTTCCTTGGGGACTACGACGTGGAGATTCAGGATACGTCGGGTTAAGCCAACGTGGTGGCGGATGCCTTGATTAAGAAGTACTCCGGGCAAGGTAATTGGATGGCGGCGCATGATGAGCGTTTGATACGAGACCTGGAGTCCCTGGATATTTCTTGTGTGGTAAGAGGCGAGTCTGGCGTGACTCGTTTGAACTGGATGGAAATGTAGTATGACATAACGGATCGAATCCGAGAGGCGACGAGCGCAGATGAAGAGTGCCAACAGTGGGCGTTGGAGGCTCAACAAAGCGAAGGGACAATTTTGGAGATGGTTGGTGGGATTCTGAAGAGAGACGGAAGGATCTGTATTCCACGCTTTGGCAAGCTTCGCGAGGAGTTGATGTTTGAAGCTCACTTTACTAAGTACTCCGTTCATCCAGGAAGTACAAAGATGTACGCGGATATGAAGAAATCTTTTTGGTGGCCAGGGATGAAGCGTGATGTAGCCGAGTACGTGAGCCGATGTCAGACCTATGCCTTGGTGAAGGCTGAGTGCCAAAGGCCCGGTGGGTTCTTGAAGCCTCTCCCTATTCCCGAATGTAAGTTCGATGACATCTCCATGGATTTTGTACATGGTTTGCCTCGATCGCAGCAGGGTAACAATGCGATTTGGGTGATAGTGGATCGCCTGACCAAGGTGGCTCACTTCATTCCGAATCAGAAGGGCGATAGCGTGGAGAAGCTCGTGGAGCTCTATGTTCGAAACATTGTGCGGTTGCACGGGATTCCGAAGAGCATCGTTAGTGATCGCGATGGGCGTTTCACTTCGAAGGACCGGAGGCTAGTACAGAAGAGCTTAGGCACAAAGCTCAAGTTTAGTACCGCGTTCCATCCGCAGACCGATGGTCAGACAGAGCGAACGAACCGTACGATGGAGGACATGTTGAGAATGTGTGCTCTCGACTTTGGTAAAGGTTGGGAAGACCACCTCTTCATGGTGGAGTTTGCCTATAACAATAGCTTCCAGGCGAGTATCAAAATGGCGCCCTATGAAGCTTTGTATGGAAGGAAGTGTCGAACGCCGATGTCTTGGGCGGAGGTGGGAGACACTAAGTTGTTGGGGAAGCAAGTGGTGGAAGATGCTTGCGAGATTGTGCGGACGGTTCAGGAGCGCATGAAGGTTGCTCAGGATCGACAAGCGAAGTATTTCAACCTATCGTGGGAGCGCATGAAGGTTGCTCAGGATCGACAAGCGAAATGTGGAGTTTGCAGTGGGCGACATGTTCTACCTGAAGATCAAGCCGTTCAAGGGTGTTTCGCGGGTGCGGCGACTCAAGTAGTTGAGTCCGCGGTATTTGGGTCCGTTCGAGGTTACGGAACGTATAGGCGAAGCAGCCTATCGTTTGGCGTTATCTGCAGAGCTGAGTGGATTACATGATGTCTTCCACGTCTCTGTGGTGAGGAAAGCTCTGGTGGAGTCGAGCGTCGTAGTCGAAGCGACGACGGTGCCGGTGATGGAGGATTTGGGGACGAGGGTTCGCCCGGTTGGCGTGAAGGATTCGGAAGTCCGGCAGTTGCGCAACAAGGAAGTCAAACTTGTAAAGGTGCGATGGGACAACTGCGGGCGAGACGAATTCTCTTGGGAGCGTGAGCAAGCGATGCGGGAGGATTTCCCAGAACTTTTTGCTCCAGGTATGCTTTATGAATTTCCCGTTTAAATTCTGAAATTTCGAGGACGAAATTCTTTTGAGGGGGGTGGAGTTGTAACACCCCAAAAATCGTAGTCCAGCGAGGTAGGCGGAGTGGTAGCGTCGCGCTCGGAATAGGCTGAAAATTCCATAGCAGGTTCTTCGCGCACGCTCACTGGCCTCCTTCGCGCACGACCAGTGGTCGTGCGCCTGATCGTGCGTTAATTCACAAGGGTTGAAGGTCGGCTGATTGTGTAGTGCGCACGATCAGGGGATGTTGGCCTCGCACGATCACTGACCGTGCGCCGCTACTCGTGCGCACTATTTATTCTGCTCCGCAAAAAGTGACGGGGAAGGTGATCCGACCGTCCAAAAATGTTGGGATTTGATCCAACGGCTGCGATGGATGGCTGGGGGGTTTTAGGGCTTGGTAGAGGAGTTAAACCCTCATTATTTCCAAGACTTTCTTTCTCTTAGGTTGGAGAAAGGAGGATGAGGCAAGGAGGAAGAAGAAGGGGAATCCGCCATTGCCGGAGCTTCGGAGCTCCGTTCGCCGATCCGAGACCGGCAACGCGTAGAGGGCGTCGAGGCGCTTCTTCTCCACCGTTTGTTTGCAAGCTTCTCATGGCTAGGAGGAGATCTCAAAAGGTAACGACATTTCTCCTCCCGGTCTTTGGGATGCGTGCATGGCATCCCTTTAATTTCTGCATTTTGGCACCGGATCCGTCGAGTGAGAGGGGTCTGGGTCGCCTTGGTTCAAAAGGAACCATCGGGTTGATTGAGTCCGTCCCCGACATGATTTGGACTAGAGATCCGCTCCGTTAGCGGATTAGGCATTGTGGGTGAAGCGGGATTTGTGGCCGTTGGTCCGATTCGGTGATGTTTTAGGGGTTTTGTTAGAAATCTGAACACGGCGAACTCGTCGTTGTGATGCCCTTGTAGCTTCGTGTGGTAACGAACGTTGGGTTTAGGGCGGAAAAATAATGTGCGGAATATGGGGCTTGTGATGCCTAGTGTTGTGCGAAGGCGCGATTGGTCTTTGTGGTCGGCTGGCTAACCCGTGAAGACTGAGATTCACGTGTGGAGAGTGTCCCGGCAAGATTAGTCCCTTCGATTGTTGACTGACGAGAATGTCTGTGCTACGGATGAGTCCGTTGACGGTCGCCAGGCGAGGCAATCAGTGGACGTTGTCCCGAGAGTAAGTCCAGGGCCTTGGGATGTTTTTGTTAGCCAGAATTCTTAGTATCGGTCTTGTGTGTTGTTGGCGTCCCGAGCGTGTGAGCTGTTAGACAAGCCCGATGGCATGGCGAGCCAGGCGAGGTGGGTCTCAGCGAGAGCTCTTGGCCTTGGGCTACGATGCCCTTGCGGGGAAATGACGAGTACCCATGTGTTTGTGATGTGATGATGATGTATGATGATGTGATAGATTCATACGCTTTATGGTGCCTTGGGTGAAACCCCGGGTTTGCATTCATTTTGCATTGGTAGGCCCCTTTTTATTATTTGCTCAACATAGAAACGTGGATGATGTATGTGACACTCACACCTGTGTTTATGCTGTTTTCTTATATGTACATTTGCATACGAAGTGCTGACTTGCAGGGTGAAATAGTTCCCCGGGGTCCGCAAGGACGGCCGGGAGGAGGGATGTTGTTACACCGTTTATGGTCAGCCATAGCTGACCCTCGTTTACCGCTCTTTGTGATTTGGTTGCAGGGCAAGAATCGCAGGCTGGACCTAGCGCGCCGGCCAAAAAGGCCTAGAGCCTCATGAAGTGCTTGTCTTTATTTCCATGCACTTCTATTATTGCATTACGTTTTAACCGGCTTGCATGCCGAGGTAGTTTAGGTAAAACTACTATTTTCCCCTTTTGTTGGGATGTCCTGTCGTGTTGAATGTTTGGTGATTTGGACTGCTATTTTGTAAGGCCTTAAGGCCAATTGGACTCCTATGTATTGTGGACAATCTCTGTGTTTTTTTGGTTGTTTCCGCTGTGTGTGATCTGAGTTTTGAGTTGGGTAGTTAATATCATCTTTTAATACCAAAGCTGTGGCGGTTATATGTTGTGGGGTCCCGGCCGGACCCATATTATATGGTCACTACAGGGGAGGTGTTACAGACCTCCTCCAGAACTCCTCCCTGGGTACTTTCGAAACCAGCCCCACCGTCGCACGTGCTCGCCGGAATCGTAGAAGACAAGTCGCGCCGCCTCAAGCCACCCTGCCACCTTCCCTTTCCACCGTGCATGGAAGGCTCCCGAGCCTTCTGGGCCCTCAAGGGGGTGGATTACCTCGCTGGAGAAGGGTCGGCACCCCTGGGAAAATGCTGCTCCGACGGGTCCGAGGGCCGAGCCCTATTCGATCCCCCCTACGACGTCCGGTGGAGGCGCCAGGCCACCGGATCACCGCCGGTATGTACGTCTGCCTCCGACGAACTGGTCGGAGGCGGTGGCACGTCGGTCCGACGGCCAGCCGGCGGTGGCAAGAGCTCGTAAGCTCTCAGCCACCGCAAGGTACAGATGTCGTTGGATTTTAATGCCAAGATCCAACGGTATCAGTATTCTGGGCAATGATTGGCCGCTCCACAGCGGATCCGTGCCAGATCCGCTGTGGGGCCACTGTCTCCTTCCCTGCGGCGAAATCTCAGCCGCCCGAGACCTTCAAGATCAGTGCAGTCTCGGTTTGTATATAGCAGAAATCTTGTCGATTTTTCTGGGGATTATGCGTAGCCCAAAAAGAAAAACTTTGAACATCAAAGTTGTAGATCTCATCAATATCTACCTCCAGTATTTTTTTGAGATTTTTCTAAGATAATTAGCTATTTTTAATAATTCAAAAAGGGGGTAAAATACCTATTTTTGAATTATCAGAGGGCCGTAACAGTGATGGAAAATTTTGAAAAAAATTTGGGAAGCTTCCTACTACCAAAATACATTTGCTGTAATTATTTTGGAATTTTTGAGATAGGTTTACTATTTTTAGATGCTTAAAACCTATGTTATAAATTGATAATGAATCACGCTCTCCTCCAGCATGCCCCCCAAAAAAAATTATGGGAAGCTTTGGGGGTTGGATCGCCTCTTTTGAGGTTTTAAGAAACTCATAATATAATTCTTCAGTCCGCTTAAGCCATGCTTAAAGGTTGTAATAAAAACTCAAGGTCGGACAATAACAAAAGGCCAAATTTGGAAAAGAAGCTCTTATGAACGGAGAAAGAACAGAACTTTCCTCCTAAGAACGGAGATGGAACTGAAGCCTCCTGATTATGGAGTGATTGGACTACTAACCTGTTTATTTATTTATTTCCTCTAGTCCCGCACTGGTCCTGCATTTATTGCTTTCAGTTAGTACTTTCAATTACTCCGGTCCCGCACTGGTCCTGCATTTATTGCTTTCAGTTAGTACTTTCAATTACTCCAGTCCCACACTGGTCCTGCATTTACTGCTTTCGGTTAGTACTTTCTTTTACTCCAGTCTCGTACTGGTCCAGTTCAGTTACTGCACTTTATTTCAGTATTTCAGTTACTGTACTGTATTTCAGTTTTGCCTATAATTTAAAGTTGACGTGAAGATGAGGCATACCGTCAGAGTCAACTCTAAATAGTGTCGAACTGCCCGCCGCTTGTAGAGCAGAGCGGACAGATCGATGTTTTGGCTTTTCCTTCTGTATTGCCTATAAATTTAGAGTTGACGTGAAGACGTGGCATACCTTCAGAGTCAACTCTAAATAGTGCCGAACTGGCCGCCGTTTGTAGAGCAGAGCGGACAGATCGATGTTTTGGCTTTTCCTTCTGTATTGCCTATAAATTTAGAGTTGACGTGAAGACGTGACATACCTTCAGAGTCAACTATAAATAGTGCTAAACTGGCCGCCGATTGTAGAGCAGAGCGGACAGATCGATGTTTTGGCTTTTCCTTCTGTATTGCCTATAAATTTAGAGTTGACGTGAAGACGTGGCATACCTTCAGAGTCAACTTTAAATAGTGCCGAACTGGCCGCCGCTTGTAGAGCAGAGCAGACAGATCGATGTTTTGGCTTTTCCTTCTGTATTGCCTATAAATTTAGAGTTGACGTGAAGACGTGGCATACCTTCAGAGTCAACTTTAAATAGTGCCGAACTGACCACCGCTTGTAGAGCAGAGCAGACATATCGATGTTTTGGCTTTTCCTTCTGTATTGCCTATAAATTTAGAGTTGACGTGAAGACGTGGCATACCTTCAGAGTCAACTTTAAATAGTGCTGAACTGGCCGCCGCTTGTAGAGCAGAGCGGACAGATCGATGTTTTGGCTTTTCCTTCTGTATTGCCTATAAATTTAGAGTTGACGTGAAGACGTGACATACCTTCAGAGTCATGTTTAAATAGTGCCGAACTGGCCGCCGCTTGTAGAGCAGAGCAGACAGATCGATGTTTTGGCCTTTCCTTCTGTATTGCCTATAAATTTAGACTTGACATGAAGACGTGACATACTTTCAAAGTCAACTCTAAATAGTGCCGAACTGGCCGCCGCTTGACAACAGCACGGTCGAATCAATGTTTTGAAGTTTATTCTTGTATTGACAGTAATAAATATTCCTACGTGAATATATTGAGCCTTTGAGAAAATATTCCTACGAGAATATATTGTGCCTTCGGGGAATATTCTTACGGGAATATATTGAGCCTATGAGAAAATATTCCTACGGGAATATATTGTGCCTTCAGGAAATATTCCTACGGGAATATATTGAGCTACTTTAACTATGTATTGTTGACATGAGAGAGTTAGAAATTCTGAACTTAAATGGTCTCAGTGATTGGGCTTGAAAGGTCTCAGCGGTTGGAATAATGGTCTCAGCGTTTGAGATAATGATCGAACACAAGAATGCAATTGTGCCTTATATGCCCAGCTGGGTTAAAATAGTAGTTCATCTTCTCTCCTTCTACTAAACTACAGGTGGATATATTTTTAAGCTTTAAGAGAATTCTCTTTTCTCCTCTTATGATGAAATATACTTTTAGAAAATAATTCCTACGGGAACGAAATGTTGCCTTCGAGAAGTAATTCCTACGGGAATGAAATGTTGCCTTCGAGAAGTAATTCCTACGGGAATGAAATGTTGCCTTCGAGAAATATTCCTACGGGAATATATTGTGCCTTCGAGAATTATTCCTCCGGGAATATAAAATGTGCCTTGGGAGAATGTCGGATGACCTATGAGTTTTACTCTAAGGCAACCCGCACGACGGACGGTCTGGGAGGGCAACCCGTGCGAAACTAATAGAACTACGTGGGTCTGAGACCGTAAGCAGGATGATACGGAGTACGTAGGCGGTGGTCGTGAGAAGACTGTCTCGGACTAATAAGAGTTCAGATATCCCCTCCCTTATAAATGTTATATTATGTATGTTTGTTGGTAGGGGTTGGATTCTGTTCGTGGTTTTAATAAATTGTCTTTGGCACAGGTGACAGGTGCGGATGAGTGACAACATCTGTGTGTGGATGAAGCCACAGAGTAGGCTACGTCAGGTACAAGTTGTTAAGCCGCATCCCTTTTGTTGTGCCCCACCTCACGACATCTATATATTGGCAATGAATCCTTGATGGACATGATTTAATGCGGCGGAGGTATGGAAATTATTCATACAGGTCTTGAGTTTAAGGTTTCTGTGATAGTTAATCTTCCGCTACAATACTACGTCTTCCGCTAAGTGCTATAAAGAGCACTCTTTGATGATGTCTTCCGCTAAGTGCTATAAAGTGCACTCTTTGATGATGTCTTCCGCTAGAATACTGTTTCCCCACTCTGTTGATGTGTAGTGACTTTCGCTTAACTCCACCTCTAGGCGTGACAACGGAGTGTTTAAGGAAGGGGGTTGGGGAAGCTAGTACCTCCACCCTTCGGGATCGCTTCGGCGTCGTGCTACAAGGGTGGTGTGCGATAAGATCCCCCGGTCGGACCGCCGATTTGGGAGGGGGGATCTTACAGGTCGCCACTACAAAACATCGATCCTGCCGGCCATATCGATCACAGAAGAAGAAAAGTATAAACGAACAAAAAGTAGTTCAAGTCCACAATCACATATTATATATAATAAATGTGCACATGGTATAACTGAAATAACAAAGGTTACAATAATAAAATGGCTCATGCCCTGTACATCAATTCCTCACTAAAATTTCACACGCGGAAGCTAACTACTAATCACTCACTGATCCTGAAACTTGTGCTTCTGAACTAGACTGACCCGCCTCCGTCTGCACCGACCTCTGGTGCTGCTGCATCTCTTCGATCCCCTAAAATGATATGGTCCACCGACCGTTAGTCAAAAGACCAAGCCTTATGTTCCCCACCCCACCCCCAATGGCTCCTAGGCACCGTGTGGGAGGATGAAGCGGAGGACAACAAGGGGTATAAAACAAAGCAGATGACGACAGATATTGTCTACAAGAAATGTCTACAACTACACATGTGTATATAAATAGTTGAAGCAGTAATATAAATCATTGAAAAGAGCAAGTAAAGAACAGTAGGTAAAGATAAGTACACAATAGAATTGCAACCACTGATTTATAGGAATGCCCATACAAACCTATAGACCAAGGGGTCGTTTAGCAGGGCCTATCGTATAAAAAGTCTCATAACCAATTTATACGATAGAGGTAGGGGTTGAAATGCAATGCTTATGCCATGACATGCAGAGTTATGCAGTTTATGCTATGTTCACACAAGTGCAACTCACACACTTCGACTCTATGTGCACAGACCTTTAGTTCCCCCTTTTTGGAGCTAGCAAGACTCCCAGGATACTTCCGTAGTGGCAAATGAAAGCGGTGGGTTGGGTCTCGCCCACCTCTAGGTTGGTATTCACACTACCTAACCTAGACCTATCGTACGCCTCAACGCAAAACCGTGGAGCATCTGCATACTCTTACTGGCTGGACCACTAGACTTTTATGGCTAAGTGCAAATTCCACACTTGCCGAGTCAACGTATTGACATCGGTGTGAACGACCGTCCAATACCAAAGACCCACCACCTTTATGCACATGCAAACATGTTTACCATCTATCTCCGAGCCATAAGCTCCCTGCGATAACCCGCCCGTCACAATAACCTTCCGAGTCAACGACTCGCTAGACCAACCCGTCCGTACCACAAGCATTACCCAGTCACAAGCTCACCGGACTAACTAGTCCGCTGCTTCAACCACGAGCCTACCGCTCGTAAAACCTAACCAACTAACCTACCGTAACCACGGGGTGTGGGTGTGTGCGTTATTAAGTTAATTTTGTATATCAACTTATCCCTATAATTTATGGTAAATCTTGGACTTTCCGAGGATTACCCTGTAAGGGGCTCGCTATGATACTAGGAACTATACTGGGATGACACCCCAAAGTTCCTTTTCTCAAAACACTTAGTGTTGTTGGTATCTACCCATAAGATTACCCCTCTTAACACTTCACTTGAATTAATCTACGTATTTTATGACCTTCTAAGGGAAAAATCAATCTTTCATCGGTCCCGGACACCACCTTACCCTTAACTCTCCAAGCACACTCTCATCTCATAAACTCCTTTTGGTGACCTCACATCTTCTCAACCAGTCTAGGTACAACCTCTACCTTCCATTCCCACCTAATGATCCATAAAGTACTCAGGTTTTACAGTTTTACTATACGCAGACCAAACGAACTATATGAACCACATAAGTGGAAGTACTCTGAATACTCATCCTCATGACACAAGATTATTACTGGAGAACTATCATGGCATCATAAGACTAAATCCAGAGATTCATATTTTTCCTTAACATTTTAGCATTTATTATAATTTCTCCAACATTGGCCAAGTATGAATATGAGCATGAAGTGTAAGGTATTCTTATGACATGGCTCCCATAAAATTAAGATAAATCTATCATGCCAAAATAACCATAAGTACAGAATGTCACAATTTTACAATCATGAATTGTCCTCTAATTATAATATTTAGCATCTTTCCAAAGTTGGAGGTTAATGAAGGAACCATCAAAAATACTTATCCAAAAATTTTGGAAAAATTACTAGACCTTCATATTAGTCAGAAGAGTCTACTGGCCAAATTTCAGAATTTATCAAGACTAATTAATTACATAAATAAATTTTCCAAGTAAACTCATACTAGGGAAAATTGTGAAGCAACCTACTGATAAATAGTTCCAAAAATTATACAGAAATTCAGAGAGCTTTTTTAGTCTAAAAATGTCCTACCACCAAGTTTAATAATTTTACAGAGAGTATTGGACCCTCAATTATATTTCTTAAGGTTAAGGTAAAATAAGTGCTTTGTGAATGAAGTGCTGGTTAAATCATTTAATTAATTACACAAAAATTACCAGAGGTCCTTCATGTGATATTAAAGGCACTTCCAAGGTTTCACTATCATCCAAGGTCATTTCAGCGTGTAAATTTCCTTTACAAGAAAAAGCCCTAAAGGGGGTTATTATCTAATTTAGGGGGAATAAATGCTCCTAAAATTCTCCCAAAATTCCCTAGGGCATTATTACACCCCATGAACATATCTACTAAGTCCCATGACCATTCTAGGACTTTTTACCATATGACCTTCACAAGGTTCTATATGCACCCCTAGGGATAAAGCTAGGGTCCTAGGGCATATCCACCTCCACACCACCCCAAATCACTCATGGGGGTGTTTTAGGTGATCCTAAACTAGTGGCCAAGGTTTCACATCATGTTGAAGAGTTTTGACCACCGTACCCCAAAATGAACACCATACCTTGTTTTGACCTAGTTTGACCAAACTTGGGATAGAAATTTTCCTAACCAAATCAGTCTCAACTGGGCTGAAATTTTTACCAGGGTCATATAATAACCCTAAGATGCACCCACCAAAATTTGGAGGGGATTGGAGGTCATTAGACCCTAAATTTAAATAATATATTAATTATTAAATTATTTCAGAAACCTTAGCAAATTTTCTCCTAAAATTCACATCTTTGGATATGTTATAGGTCTAGGTACAAATAGTCTAGGTTTCAATTTTCAAGTCAATCACATTACACAATCAAAAGTTATTCAAGAAATGGTGGCTGTCCTACACTAGGGACCAGTCCCACCAAAATGGACCTACAGGGAGCTACATAACTTCTTTTAGGCTGAAATAAATTTTAAAATAAAGTAGACTCCAAGGGCTACAACTTTGGTGTTAACCACTTTTGTTGTAGAGGGGCCTAAGTATTTTCTATAATTATTTCTAACTACAGCCAGTAATAAGAAAATAAAACAGAATAATAATCATAATTATAAAAAAAACTGTACAAGAAAGCAATCAAGGGCCACGATTGCGTCTTCTTCCTTGAGCCGATGGCCGAGATTCATTCCTCCTGTAGCCTCTTACAGCCCATTTTCCCGGCCATCCGGCCACCTCCCTGGCCGCCCACCACCACCACCACCTCCGTTGAGGTGTTAGCTAACGCCGAGCGGCGGCACGGCCGCCGGAGGGGCGGTTTTCGGCGAACCCAACCGAGACCATTTTCATGGAAATTTCAGATTTTGCTCACTTGGATCGGGCTCAATTGAGCCCGATTTCTCACCTATTTTGATCTAAGATATATCCATAGAGAGAGAGGAGGAGAACCAGACCTTCTTGGAGCCCGACGACGATGGCGGTGGTGATCGGCCATGGCTTTTCCCTTCTCCAGCGAGCTTGTCCGATCTCTCCATTCTCCACCAAAACCTTCGATCCAATATATGATTTCGACTGACATCTACCTTTTGAAGCTAATGATGAAGTTAGATTTGAGTGGGGAGGGCTGTATATGGGGAATTTGAGGAGAATAGATTTCGGCCATGATGGTTGGGCTCCTCCATTAATGATGGATGACTGGAATTTATGGGGAAACTCCTCCCAAGCATCATGGAAGATGAATGGAGGGGCTTGGGGAGATGAATGGAGTGACCCATGGCCTCGCACCACTAACTTTCCTTCTTTTTTCCTCTTTCTCTCTCTTCATTAAGGGAGAAATTGCACTTTCTCTCTCCTACTCATCATTTACAGAAATTGAGTGGCAACTTATGGTAATTATCAGCCTCCTAACCTAATGGGCTACTCCAATTAGGCCTAGCCCAACTGGATTGGGCTTGATTTGGGGAAAATAGGGAATTTTGACCTAAAATTAGGGTTGAGTTGACTTTGGTCAATTTGACCATTTGGGTTAACCCCAATGGGTGGCTAGTGACCCATTGGCCTCTCGTAAGGGATAGGAAGGTCTAGGTAGGGTCAATTTGGCAAGGTGAAGGCCAATTGACCCACAATAGGGCAATTTGACCAAAATAGGGCTAGAGTTAACTTAGGTCAAATTGGCTAAATTGGTGGCCCCATGATGAGGGTCTTTTAATCCATTGGGTCCCTAATAACCTTATAAGGGTAGGGGAAAGGTCAATTTGGCATGGTGGAGGTCAATTGACACTAATTAGGCTACTTTGACCAATTTGGGGTTAGGGTTGACTTTGGTCAATTTGGCCTCTTTGGTTGACCCCAATGGGTCCTTGGTATTCTAAGGGAACCCCTAAAGGGTTAGGTATGCTATGGTGGGGTCTAGGGGTCTAGTTGTTGACTTTGGTCAATCAGACGGCTGAGGTGTTTCGTCCCCATCACGCCTGTGGACAAAAAAGGCCCATCCTGGGCACCCTTCCAGCCCATTTTCCCGGCCACCAAGCCCCCTCACTGGCCGGCCAATGCCACCACCACCTTCGCCGAGGTGGTGGCCAGCGATTAGGGTGGTTGGCCGGCCCGGGGGTGGCCGGAATAAGCTTTTTAGGGAGGGAATAAATGGCTTGAAACCAACCATTCATGGAGCTTGATCCGAGCCCGATTTGGCTCGGATCAAAGCCCATTTTGATGCTGATCTATGCACTAGGGGAGGAGAAGGGGATCAGACCTGAATTGGGGCCGAATGCCTTATGGATCTTGGGTTCACCATTGAAGCTCGGGGTGCTTTTGGAGCCATGTCGATCCGAGCCTCCACTGTACGATTCTCTCTGGAAGAAGGGGGGTTTCACTCCTCTCACTCTTCTGAAGGTGTTAAAGGCCTCAATTGGGAGAGGGGGAGGTTACAACCTTGAATGCCATTAATGGCCATTAAGGTGGTTTTTGAAATCCCACCAATTCAGCACTTGGGTGGTCGGCCATGGCTATTAAACTCCTCAAAACTGATGAGGGGGAGTGTACCAAGCCATGGAAGGTGAAGAGAGGAGGCCTTTGGCCTCCCAAACCATGAATGGCCATTACTCCTCTCTTTCTCTCTCCTCCATTTTTGAGGGAAATGGGGTTTTCTCTCTCCTGGACGAATTTCTTGAAATTGAATGGCCATTTCAATAATTCCCAGCCCCATTAGGTGGTGGGCCACCTCAATTGAGTCTAGCCCAAGTGGATTGGGCTTGATTAGGTCAAAATAGGTCATTTTGACCTAAATTTAGGGTGGAGTTGACTTTGGTCAATTTTACCATTTGGGTTGACCCCAATGGGTGGCTAGTGACTCATTGGCCTCCATTAAGGGTTAGGAAGGTCTAGGTAGGGTCAATTTGGCAAGGTGAGGGTCAATTGACCCTTAATAGGCCACTTTGACCAAAATAGGGCTAGTGTTGACTTAGGCCAAATTGGTGGCCCCATGATGGGGCTTTTTGGTCCATTGGGTCCCTAATATCCCCTCAAGGGTTGGGGCAAGGTAAATTTGGCATGGTGGAGCCCAATTGACATTAATTTGGCTACTTTGACCAATTTAGGGTTAGGGTGGACTTTGGTCAAATTGGTCAAATTGGTTGACCCCAATGGGTCCTTGATGCTCCAAGGGACCCTTAATGGGTTAGGGATGCTATGGTGTGGTCAAAGGGTCAAGTTGAGACCCTAAAGTCCAACCCTAGGCTTGGTATCTAGAAATTGCTATTTGCAGACCACTGTGGTTTTCCTCCTTGCCTAAGCTCACATGGTCTTTTGTGTTTCCTATGGTTTTGTCATGACTTAGTCATGACAAAACCATCTTAGGGGTCTAGTTGTTTGAGGGATGTTACAGCAGCGTCGAAGAATGCACCCCGAGCAATCGAGGCGGCCTGTACATTTAGGCATTAATCTTATATTATTCTCTGTGTTGGGTTATTCGCTTTTGACTGTGTTAACCACACCTTCTTTATTGTAGATAACCCGGAGCAAGCCATGAGGTTGGGCGACCTGACAGCTAGCCTTCCTCCACTGCTTCCACCAGTGCCAAGTTTTTCGCTAAACTTAAATACTAGAGAGGAGGAGCTGGCCGACTTCAAGGGTCTTCTTACTACGTTGAAGGAAAGAGTAAAAGACCTCGAAGATCAGGCTGAGATCGCGCGGGCAAAGGAGCGAGATACGCGTGATGCGCTGGAGGCCGAAAAGAAAGAGCGGGTAGAGAAAGAGAAGGTGCTGCAGGAGCAGAACGTCGTTCTGGTCGCACGACTTAATAAGGAGAAGAAAACAAATCTGAAGCTCGAGGACGACTGCAAGTATTATCGAGAAAAGTATATACATCTAACTAAGGAAGTTGGCAGGAGCCGGCGACCTGCAAATGCAAATGATGAGAGGTCGCGGACATCGAGCCGTCCAACTGTTGGGGAGACCTTAAATCCCCCACCGGTCAGGCCGGCCGATCCGGTTGTTACTATTGGAGAGACCGCTGCGGCATTGCCTGCTCGCATGATTCCTGCTGTGTGGGTAGAGCGGGATGTCGCGCAGCTTCACAGTACTATCAATCACCTTCATCACAGCGTTAGTCACATGTACACACTTCTTCTTCAAACCGGTGATCAGGTCGCACGCCTTCACCGTGAAGACCATTCTCCTGATCAACTATGAACGATTCTTCTTTGAGAACAATGTCTGTAATAATTGTTAGTAATAGAACGTTCACCTAGAGGGGGGGTGTTAGGTGATCTGGGTTCTTTTAAAACTATTTGCGCGAGTTTCAAATATTCAAGCACAACACAAAAATATCGCACAGATAAACAAAGATTAAACACACCAGACGACACAAGATCTATAGAGGTTCCTCAAGATGGCGTGTCTTGAGTAGTCCTCTGTCCCTCTGCGCCTACCCAGCAGTGTGCTAGGATCAGCAAACTCCACCAAAAACTTCAGGCCCTCAAGCCTTACAACACGGACCCGCAAGTCCAACAGCCTAGGCCCGCAAGCCCCTACTGCCCCCGAGCCCGCAAGCTCGACACTCAGGCCCTCAAGCCCTACACAGCTGACCCGCAAGTCTAGCCTCTGCCCTGGCCCTCAATCCTCACAGGTCTCAAGACCTCAAGCTTGACAGTCAGGCCCGCATGCCCTACACAGCTGACCTCCAAGTCTAGCCTCTGCCCTGGCCCTCAAGCCTCACAGGTCTCAAGCCCTCAAGCTTGACAATCAGGCCCGCAAGCCCTACACAGCTGACCCGCAAGTCTAGCCTCTTCCCTGGCCCTCGAGCTTCACAGGTCTCCAGCCCTCAAGCTGGACAAATAGGCCCGCAAGCCTTTACAAGAGATTACAGTAAAAATACTGTTACTTCTGCCGGATGAAGATTGGCAACTTTAGCCTGTTGAAGATCGACTTCTTAAGATTGAAGAAGATGCTTTTTGAACCAGATCTTGAGCGCACAGTTCTTCTTCAATCTTTTCTTAGCCTGATGAGGATTGACTTCTTATCAGTCGATGGAGATGACTACTTCTTCTTTTTCGCTTTCTTTCTTGCGCCTCTTTTTCTGTTCTGTTTTCTATATGCGCAAGTTCTTTCTTGTTGATCGATCGATCCCGCATTAGGGCGACCTCTTATCTCTTTTATAAGACTGCGAGGTCCCCAATGGTCTTCTGACAAAGTGCCTTAAGTGTCAGACGCTCCTTTCCTTAAGAGCATGCGCTGATTAGACAATCAGGCGGCGGCATTAAATGCTGACAGCGCGTCCGCAACTTTTGAATCTGTCTCGATGATATTTCCATTGTTACGACGACATTGATGATATCTCGACGACAGGACTTTGTCGATGCCTTGAACTTGGTAGATCTTCAGTTCTTCTTGCTTCTGCCACTAATGCTGATATCTCGACGATACGAGACATTCTGACGCTTCTACATATACGACGTGAAAGTGCACAGTTAACCTCACTAGATTTCTCTAGAGGGGGGGTGAATAGAGATTTGAAATATTTTGTGCAAAGTTAATATATATATATATATGTATGATCACAGATTAGAGCTTCCCACACACACCAACAAGAATTAAAACAATAAAGCAAATGTAAGAAAGAAAATCCACAGCACAACACAAGAAAATATAGTGGTTCCCCAAACTTTGGGTAGTCCACTCTTCTACCCCCTTGGTAGGAATTCACTAACTTGCACTGAGTCTTTTGATAAGGAGACTCTTAGAACCACCCTGAGTCTTTTGATAAGGAGACTCTTAGAACCAATACACTGAATTTTTTGAAGAGAGATTCTAAAAACTCTTTTACAATAGTGAATAAGAATGAAAAGGAAAGAATGGAATAAAGCCAATAATGAATCTTCTTCCTAGCAAGAAGATTTGAAGCACAAGTTAAGAATTGAATCTTTCTTCTATAGAGAGAAGAAGATTTGTAGCCTTTCTCTCTTTTAGTGAGAGCAATCAGATTTTGCAGCAGTGATCAGTGAGCAGAAGCAGAAGTAGAAATGGATGAAAGTTGCTGCAGAGCTTTTTCTCAATATCTCTCTTTTCTTTTGGGAGCTTTTCCTCTATATCATAAAATGTGTGGTGGATCACTCTTCCTCTTTTTCCTGCCGACTTTCTCTTTATTTTATAGCTCTGTGTAATAAGATAGTACTATAGGAGAGAAATCAATTAGCAGCCAGAGATTTAGGTAGAGAGAAATATTTCCATAGCAGATTTAATCATAAATGGAAAATATTAATTTAGATTTCAAATAATATCCAAAACAGATTTCATCAATTTAGCCAAGAATCAAATAGAAGGAAAGAATGATTCAGAACGGCTATAAAATATTAACATCATTCTATATAAATCAGATCTTCAGAAAAGAAGGAAAGAGATCTGGCGCAGATTCAAATCTGTCAAACAAATCGACGTGCGTCGATTTCTATTCGACGTAAGCGTCGAATTTATCTTAGCCCAACGTCGAGAGGGATATAAGGAATGTGCGTCGACAAAGGTGCGTCGACTTCTTTGTATGCGTCGACTAGAAATCAGAGTAGCGTCGACAGGACCTACGTCGAAATCTTCCTAAAGTTACTTCGACATATCCTGAAGAAGACGTCGACTCTATTTCGACGTAGCGTCGAATACCATTCGACGCATATTTACTTTGTCTTTGTTATTCATTCATAAAACTCTTTCTTTAACTCATTTCTAGGGGTTAAGAGAAATCATTTTCCCAACAATCTCCCCCTATTTGTCTTAACCCTTTTTAAGGAGAAATTGTCTTAGCATAAAATCAACTCAGCATATAATTTGAAAAGATAAGAAGTATGTCACTTAATCAAAAGTGAAATTTAGAGAGGGAGATCATATAGACAGATATTCCAGAATCATATAGACAAATTTCATATTTATACCAGTTCTTTTTCAATAAAATATATCAGCATTGTTCTCAAATACTACTCAGGTGGTGTAGGAGGAGTCTTTCTTTTTCTTTTGAAGACCTTGGTGGGTTGCTCATCAGCAGTTAGTATTCTCAGCTCCCCCTGAGTTACAGCAGTTGGCTCCCCCTGAGTCCCAGCTTCAGTTAACACAACTTCTTGCTGCTCTTTTTCATTTGCAGCTGTATTCACAAACTCAGCTCCCAGTTCCTTGGTTTGTTCATCAGTTAGTATAGCTTCCAGCTCCCCCTGAAGTTCACCATCTATCCTTACAGCCTCATTTTCTACTCTGTTATCCTCCCCTTGTAGTATTGTCACTTGTTCTGCAACCTCTCTTGCTATGCTGAGTACCTCTATTGTTTGTTCATAATTAAGAGGCTCAGGTACTGTCTCATTCCCAAGGATCTTGTCAGAATTTTGAGGAGAGGACTTGTGAGAGAGAGATTTAGGATTGGAAGGTTGCTCTTCATCTAGATTCTCCCCCTTCTTGACCTTCTTGGCTAGGGAGGTTAAGAAAGACTTAGTCACTCTAGAGGAAGAGAGAGATGACTTTAGAACTTGCACAGAGGCACTGACCCCATCTATTTGGGTGTGCATGTGAAGGATGGAGGAATGAAGTTGGGAACAGTGCTCATCTAGCATTGCTTGGAATTTTTCAGCTGCTGATTTTATGCACTGAGAGATGAGAGCCTCAGTGGATGTAGATGATTCTTGGTGTGAAGGAGATGGAGGAGGAGTAGATAATGAGTGTGGAGAGGTGAATCTATCATCTGGAGGAGGTGGAGGAATAGAAGAATGCTGAGCAAGGGATTGAGGTGGTATTTGTGTGGATGATGATGGGAGAGAGGAGAGATTTGTTTGAGGAGGTGAAGGAGTCCTTTCAGGAATGGAACCAGGCTTAGGGATTTGCCTGGCCCATTTAGAAAATAGGGCTATGGACATCCTTTTTCCTGGAGGGATGGGAATTCCTTTTGACCTGCAGAGGTCAGGGAAGGAATGGAAGAGAACCTGACTCATGATTCTCATATAAGCATTTTCCTTGTGGGAATATTTGGAGGCTATCATTTTGAGAAGACAGCTGGCCCAATCCACCTTCTTCTTCAGCACAAGAGCCCCCATGATGTTCAGCTGCTGTTTGGGCACTGCATCATGGGCTGAGATCTTGCACAGTAGAACTTTCCCTACTATATCAGCCAACAGCCTATATTCATCAGAGAAGTCTATCTTTTTCAGATGGATTGGTCTTTCTTTTGAGAATTTCATGGTGATGAGTAATTGCTTGACTTCATCAGGTGTGAGCTCAAAGGATTCATCACCTAATAGGGTAATAATTTTATACTGGTTGAGTCATTTATAAAAAGCTTATTTTCTTTTCCTATTTTATTGAAATGAGGGTGACATTAGGATATACCTGATGGGAGGTCAAAGGTGGCCCTAATGTGGTCTGCAGAAATGGAGACTGGAGTCTCATAGAGGGTTCCTTGGATTTCTCCTTGTTCGGAAACCTGAACATGAGTTATGAGCTCAGTGAGCTCAATTTCCAGGAGCTTGCATCTAGTGGAGATGAGCTTGTTCAGTCCTGCTTCAGTGAAGAGAGAAATGATGCTTTTATAGTTCTCTGCTGCTGCTTGGAAGGATTCGAGGTCGATGTCGAAACCCGAGTTGATTTTGGGAGCCATTGAAGATTAGAGAAGTAAGAAGGATTGGGTAGACAACGGAGCACGGAGGATAAGAGATGCAGAGAAGAGGAGGTTTCTGAAGAGTCTTTTTAAGTCAGGTGAAGCGTCGAGACAGGGCTCAATTCGAGGCTTTTTCGGTATTCCAGTGGATGTGACCAAAAATATTCTAAAGTTGCCGCCCTTTATCATAAAGTCGACGTTACGTCGAGTTGAATTCGACGTCGGGTTTAGGGTTTTCCATCGACGTATGCGTCGATTTTAATCGATTTTGGTTTTCGACGGTGCGTCGATTAGAAGTGACAAAAAAAAATCTTTATTTCTCTTTATTTCTTTCTTGGCCTAATGTTTTCTAAGATAGTTTTGAACTAGATTTTATAGAGAGTTTGATTAATTGTACCAGCATTGCTTGGTAGTGTGGCCAGCTTTGTTACATACATAGCACTTGATTATCCTAGTATTAAGGGAATTTAAATTTAGAGTATGATAAATGTTTTGGTTAGGATAAAGATGTTGATTTGAATATAGATGGGATTTTTGGTTAAGATTAATATTTTGTTTGGGATTGAAATGTTTATTTGGACAAAATTTATGATTAGGATGACTGGTTCCTGAATGAGGGTTAGGATGAAAGACTTTTGGAGAGAATGTATTGGTGCGTCGATAACTATTCGACGTATGTTGATAATTGCGCTGATTTGTTATCGACGTATTCCTCAGATTGCGTTGATCTGGTGTCGACGCATGAGGAAAGTTGCGTCGAATTGATGTCGACTTGTCTTTATTCAAGCGTTGAGTAGAGGTCGAGGCATCCGAGAGGTTACGTCGAGAATAAGTCGACGCATTATCGTGCATGCGTCGATATGAAGTCGACGTATCTGTGTCTTCACAAATTTTCATTTTGCCTTTCTCTATTTTTGCTCCTTTATGTGTTGTTCTTCTTGGATTTATTGTTTCTTCAGATGAAGTATGTGAATCATCAGCTGAATAGTAAGATGTTTCATCAACTTCCTTGGTTCCTTTTTCTCCCTTATCCTGTGGGTCTTTTTCTTGGTTTAACAAATTTACAGGTTTAGTGAATTTTACAGGGCTCATCCAAGCAGGTTTGTTGGATGAAGTTAGGCTGATTGAAGGATCAGCCCCTAGCCCAAGATGTTTGGGTCTTAGTGTTTGTTTTTCAGTAATTTCCTTAAGAGTTTGGCTTCTTATTTTTATTGACTCTTCAAAAGCTTTTGCCTGGGATATTTTATTCTTAAGGAACTGATTTTCTATATTAGCCCTTTCTGTTTCCTTCTTTATTCTGCTAGCTATTGATTCATAATCTTTAGAGGAGTTAATTTCTATGTTTTTCTGATTTTTAGCTACAATGATTTGTTCTTTTAGATCCTCAATTTCTTGATTTGTTTTTAGGTGATCTAGGTACATTTTCATAAAATCATTTTTAAAGCTATCACTTTGAAAATCAATATCATCAAACATACTTACCTCATCCTCATTCTCAGATTCCTCAATGAGAATGAGGTTCTTTTCTTTTTCATCATCAGAGGATAGATCTTCTTCTGATCCTGTTTCACTCCATGATTTATCATCAATCTTTGTATCTTCAAGGGCCATCAAGCAGATGTCTTCTTGTCTGGATCCTTCATTGTCACTTTCAGAGGATGAACTATCCTCAGAGTTTGTTTCACTCCAGGCTTCAGCAATGAAGCCTCTTTCTTTCTTCTTTCCCTTTTTCTTCAGATCTTTCTTTTTCAGATCCTTCTCTGTTTCAGCATTCTCTGGACATTCTGGGGCAATGTGTCCAGGTTTTCTGCAGGAATAGCAAATTATTTCTTTAGTAGGTGTTTTGTCATACCTTGGTCTCGACTCCCTCCTTTTTGGTCCATCTTTCTTGACCCATTTCTTAAACCTTCTGGCCAAGAAACTGAATAATTCTTCTTCAGTGACAGGGGTTCCTTCTTCTGTTGCCTTTAGAGCAATGTTCCTGCTTTTTGACGAATTTGGGGTGTTTTCTCTTCTCTCCTTCTCCTCTCTAGTTTTCAGCAACTGCTCATAGGATCTGAGTTTTCCTAAGAGAGCATCTGTTGAGATCTCTTTTTGTCCTCTTGTATCTCTTATTGCCCAAATTCTTGAGTCCCATGAACTAGGGAGACTCATCAGTAATTTGTCATTTATCTCAGTGAGAGAGATTTCTCTATCCAAGTCTCTGAGTTGATTGATGATCAGACTGAATCTGTCATACATTTCAGAGATGCTTTCTTCAGCCTTCTTTTGAAAGTTCTCATATTGAGAGATCAATAGGGCCTTCTTGTCTTTCTTTTCATCAGCACTTCCTTCCGCCATCTTTGTGAGGGCATCCCAAATTTCCTTGGATGATTCACAGTCGACAACCTTTTGAAAGATATCATCTGAGAGAGTTGAGACAAGTATGTTCATGGCCTTTAGATCATGAGTTCTTGCCTTCTTCTCATCTTCTGTCCATTCAGATCTTGGAACAAGTGTTTGTGTGATGTTGCCATTTGCATCCTTTCTATAGGGCTTTGGTGGACCTGTTACAGTAATATTGAACAAGTCAGTGTCAATGGAGTTCATATATATTCTGATTCTTGTTTTCCAAATTGCAAACTTTTCAAGATTGCACATTGGTGGTCTGGTGGAAGCATAATCTTTGATTTGTGCCATGTGAAAAATAGTTTTGAAAAATATATATATATGGGGTAGGATCTTTTTGATCAAGGAGTTATCCTTTTTAGATCAACCTCCCTCTGATACCAATTGAAAGTGCACAGTTAACCTCACTAGATTTCTCTAGAGGGGGGGTGAATAGAGATTTGAAATATTTTGTGCAAAGTTAATATATATATATATATGTATGATCACAGATTAGAGCTTCCCACACACACCAACAAGAATTAAAACAATAAAGCAAATGTAAGAAAGAAAATCCACAGCACAACACAAGAAAATATAGTGGTTCCCCAAACTTTGGGTAGTCCACTCTTCTACCCCCTTGGTAGGAATTCACTAACTTGCACTGAGTCTTTTGATAAGGAGACTCTTAGAACCACCCTGAGTCTTTTGATAAGGAGACTCTTAGAACCAATACACTGAATTTTTTGAAGAGAGATTCTAAAAACTCTTTTACAATAGTGAATAAGAATGAAAAGGAAAGAATG
This sequence comes from Dactylorhiza incarnata, assembly GCA_033032865.1. NCBI lineage: Eukaryota > Viridiplantae > Streptophyta > Magnoliopsida > Asparagales > Orchidaceae > Dactylorhiza > Dactylorhiza incarnata. The sequence continues at coordinate 5,457,467 of JAWHQI010000157.1, read as the reverse complement.
GAATAAAGCCAATAATGAATCTTCTTCCTAGCAAGAAGATTTGAAGCACAAGTTAAGAATTGAATCTTTCTTCTATAGAGAGAAGAAGATTTGTAGCCTTTCTCTCTTTTAGTGAGAGCAATCAGATTTTGCAGCAGTGATCAGTGAGCAGAAGCAGAAGTAGAAATGGATGAAAGTTGCTGCAGAGCTTTTTCTCAATATCTCTCTTTTCTTTTGGGAGCTTTTCCTCTATATCATAAAATGTGTGGTGGATCACTCTTCCTCTTTTTCCTGCCGACTTTCTCTTTATTTTATAGCTCTGTGTAATAAGATAGTACTATAGGAGAGAAATCAATTAGCAGCCAGAGATTTAGGTAGAGAGAAATATTTCCATAGCAGATTTAATCATAAATGGAAAATATTAATTTAGATTTCAAATAATATCCAAAACAGATTTCATCAATTTAGCCAAGAATCAAATAGAAGGAAAGAATGATTCAGAACGGCTATAAAATATTAACATCATTCTATATAAATCAGATCTTCAGAAAAGAAGGAAAGAGATCTGGCGCAGATTCAAATCTGTCAAACAAATCGACGTGCGTCGATTTCTATTCGACGTAAGCGTCGAATTTATCTTAGCCCAACGTCGAGAGGGATATAAGGAATGTGCGTCGACAAAGGTGCGTCGACTTCTTTGTATGCGTCGACTAGAAATCAGAGTAGCGTCGACAGGACCTACGTCGAAATCTTCCTAAAGTTACTTCGACATATCCTGAAGAAGACGTCGACTCTATTTCGACGTAGCGTCGAATACCATTCGACGCATATTTACTTTGTCTTTGTTATTCATTCATAAAACTCTTTCTTTAACTCATTTCTAGGGGTTAAGAGAAATCATTTTCCCAACACGACGATATGCTGTCTCTGTCTGCGTCATCGTAATCACCTTGATCTCTCGACGACATGAGTGATGACATGTCGACAGATCATACTTTAGCAGCTGCTTGTCTTCAGCTGTCCTTCTTCAGTCTTCTCGACGACATGCCTTCTTTACGACGATGCTCAACGCCATCAATCATACTTAGCCTTTTCAGCGACAAGGCTTCTTCACGACGATGTCTGTTCTTCTCGACGACAAGGCCACTTTGGTGAGGTCGACGATACCGTCTCTTCTCAGTGTTCGACGATCTTGCCAAGTCTCAGCGGTGAACGATCTTTCCTCTGAGTTCGACGAACATGCCAAGTCTCAGCGGTCGTCGATCTTCCTTCTGAGTTCGATGATCTTGCTTCTGCGTTCGACGAACACGCCAAGTCTCAGCGGTCGTCGATCTTTCTTCTTCATTCGATGAACATGCCAAGTCTCAGCGGTCGTCGATCTTCCTTTTGAGTTCGACGAACTCCATTCTTCGTTCGATGAACTTCCTTCTGCGTTCGACGAATCTTGTTCTACTAACTTCCTGAGATTTATAAGCTAGAGAAGCCATCAAATACAAAGTGAAGTTTTCTTGACTTGGTGACTTCTTCAAATCAGGAATCATGTGGGCATGATTCCCAACAATCTCCCCCTATTTGAAGAAGTCAGAATCTCAATTCAAGACTACTTTCACTTGACAATAGATATTATAATCTTAACTTTTGAGCATGTAAGAATGTACTTATCTTTGTTGAACTCACTGAGTACATCAAGCTTGTAGCTCCCCCTTGATTTGATGTCTCTTCTTTTATGGCTCCACCTACTTCTTTGCTCCCTTTGCTCCCCCTATCTTTGAGGTCTTCTTGAGCATCTTGTCTTGAACATTTGATGTGATGCCCTTTCTCCCCCTTTCTGACTTCTTTTCTGGAGCTCTTCTTTTAGTAGATAAAAGTCCAAGGCTCCCCCTTGCTCAGTCACAGTTCATCCAAATCTTGAGAGATTTTCTAATCAAGCATCTAGAAAGAGATTAGTGAAAAATAAGTAGAGGGTTACTCTAAGTTTAACATTCCCAGTTGGAATTTGAAGAAGTTAAACTTAGCTTCATCTAGGGGCTTTGTAAATATATCAGTCACTTGTTTGTCTGTTGGGACAAACTCAAGGGTGATATCTTCATTTTCCACATGCTCCCTGATGAAGTGATACCTGATCTCAATATGCTTAGTTCTGCTGTGAGAGACAGGATTCTTAGCAATTGAGATTGCACTTGAAGAGTCACAAAACAGGGGTGTTTTGGTCATCTTTAGATTGTAGTCTTCAAGTTGATGTTTGATCCATAGCAGTTGGGCACAGCAGCTCCCAACAGAGATATACTCTGATTCTGCTGTTGAGATTGCCACACTAGTCTACTTCTTACTGCTCCAAGAGATCAGTCTTCCACCAAGGAATTGACATATCCCTGATGTACTCTTCCTGTCTTCCTTGCACCCTGCATAATCTGCATCTAAATAGTCAGTTAGTTCACATCCATTGTTCCTAGGGTACCATCACTACTCGAAAAATGAGTATTAGCTACATTTTTTTTGTCAGGGTTCAAAAATAGTGACAAATAATATAGTATTAGCCATGATTGTAAAACTGTAGCTAATAATTAAGTTTTAGCCACGGCTGCAAAAAAAATGTGGCCAATACTTATGCATTAGCCACGACAATAAAAAATCATGGTTAATATGTAGGCAATAGCCACGACAAAAAAATAAACCCTAAACCCTTGTTTTCGCGTAATAAGAGGCGCTGCTTTTCTATTTTCTCCCCATCGGCAGTGAGAGAGCTTCCTCTATCGCGTCTTCTCCTCCATAGCGATTAGGGCACGAGATCGACGCACGGAGACAAGGACGAGCGGAGCAGTGGAGTAGGGCCTCCATATTCTCCTCCAGCAACGTGCGTGCAAGCGTGGTCACTGGAGAGTAACACCTTGACCATCATCAACTCTTCCGGCGTGAGGATGCTCGCGATGTCCATGAAGATAGAACTCTTGATCGTCTCTATCATCTCCATTTTCCGATCTCTTGTTTTTTGACATATATCACTCATTCTAGCGCTAATTGAAAATCCCCGTTTATTTCTTCCTAACCTGTTTATCTTATTTTCTTCTGCCAAGGAAAATGCTTGATGCGATTTTCCACATTCTAAGAGATAGTAGCTCTTTTGAACTGGCCACGACAAGTTTTCAGCTCCGAACTGATTTGGACAAGGTTTTGGGTACCGATTCCAGTGGAGGTGAACAATTACTTGCTTTGTGGAAATTTTTTGAGTTCATGGTTTCCATTGGATTGTTCATTGTTACATATTTTTAGTCTTGTGGGAGATCTTAATTTATATGTTTAGGCGATGCCCTTATCTGATTCTGCCCCTGCCTCCACCCTGGGAGGTCGGCCCCCTCTTCCTGAAAGCTGTCCTCCTCTTGGTCGAACTTCCTCTTGGGAGCCTCTACCTTCCTCCCATGCTGCCTTGCCTCTGGCTCACTCAGCTTGGCCAGCCTTCTTGTGAACTCCGGGTTGGCCTCCTCACTCTCTTCTTCTTCCGCCACCCTTTCCATCAACTCCTCAAAGGACAAAGGAGCTCTCCTCTTGAGGTCCATCTTGAAGAAGCCCTCCCGCAGCCCCACCGTGAAGGCGAGCTTGAGGGTGTACCCGGGCACTTCTTGGACGAGGAGGAGGTGAGAAAATGTACAAATGACGATGTGAGACTAAATACATTGGGCGGTTACAATGCAGATAACCGCTCGGACTACAACAGGAGCAACACCGGGTGGTTACACGAGTAACCGCCCCCCTTATGCTTGAGAGCCTGATTTTCTTTACCAGTATTACTCCATTAAATTTGTATTTTTACTACACATCTAATAGCTTAATTTGTTGTTTTTCATTAATAATATTGATTTATGCTCTAATCTACTTTATAATTCTTAATGAATATCTTTTAACAGTTATCCAAAATGACAATGGCACCTAGGATCGCCCCAACCGAACCTTCAGCCAAATAAAATTGAGTGGAATTTTTTTCCCTAGACTTATACATGGTTAAAACTAATCATGAAATACTCATCACAGATCCTTTGCACTGTAATACTCATCAGTGCAAAGGATCTGTGAGGAAACTCGGGCTCATAGAATGGGAGTTGGTGGAGAGGTAAGTACCTTCTTCTACTTTGTTCTTCACATAGTTCTCCCTGGCCTCTTGCACATACCCCATCAATCACCAAAGGAGGGAAATATAGGTGATGAGTCCAAACCCTAAAACTGCCACTTCTGTCTTATATATTTCTTGTGCTTTGTACAATTACTTTTTGTAACAATTACTTGCTCCAACAATTTAGTTATGTGAATTTTTAGTTTCCCATAAGGCTATATTACTTACTCCAACAAATCACATGTCTTGCTAAAAAATTGTTTTTGAATTAGAAGTTTGGATTGGCCAGGTAAAATTAACAAATCCATTTTCTTGCTAAAGATTGTTGTAGAATTAGAAGTTTAGTTGAGGTTTTAGCTTTATCTCGATCTGCATGCTTTATTTATTTTTTTATAATAGTATACTCAGTGATGGCAAAGCCTACATCTTTTCTCTGGACATGAACATTCAAGTAATGCTTCTAATCATGCATTCATGAGTTTAGTTACCGAAACAAACATTCAGTGACCAACTTTGGTTCTCCGTTGGCCCATTGCTTTATACTTAGTGGTTGCTTTGAGTTGCAAATTGTATTTTGAATGCATTTTTCAACAAACTGTTGATAATGTTTGAGATTTGTCTAGTATACACAACCTTCTTCAAATATTTAATTTTGACCCGTCAAAATATCTCATGTCTAAATAGAAGCTGTAGTTTTATACTTTGTTTACTACTTACGGCATTAGTTTTGCCAATGTCAATATTTCCATAGCTCACAAAATTTTAGACTCTTCTCTTCTTTCCTATTTAGCCGTGCTTCTATTTGGCCATGTATACTGCAGCTCCAACTTTTAACTAATTTTCTATGTTGGTGATTACTCATATCATTTTTTTTTTCATTTAAAAAATTGATGCATGAGATACTTTTTTATCCATTGATTTCCATATGTTTGCAAACTTTGGAATTTAACATGATGATTTTGAAAGTGCGGAATGTTATTCCCAACATATTTCACATACATGCTCGAAGGGATCGATAACATACATATTATAAGTGACGGTAAACATGATTATTTAAGCTAACTTTTTTTTTGAAAGACACTTTTTTACTCTGATTGTGCGCGCTATTGTTTTTTTTTGGGTAGAAACACATGCATTTCTTAAATAATGCTAGAGCCCTTCTTGTAAACTACAAAATAGTTGAGCTCTTTGGCCATTATTTCAAGAGTGTATTAAGAGTAAAATGGGCTTAAAATATCTTGATAGGTTGAAAGAAGAAACATTGAGAGAGAAGCATACAAAGTTTTCTATATTATTGACTCATGATATCTGGTATATATTGACCTATTTCTAGAATATGCTTTTTTCATTTTTATTTGTTGAGGCCTGGAAATAGAAATCCTATTACATGCAAGTTTGGCCAACATAAACTGTGTCTAGATCACGCTACTGATCGTCAATCAACTTTTTTGATGGGGTATTTCCAAAAAAGTTTTTAGTAAAAAGAGGTTTTGAAACATGAACGAAAATCCAAAATCTTTTCAACATGTTTTTAGTTAAAACCAGTCGGCCAGAGAAGGGCAATGAGAATGCCTGTGATGGGCGACGGGTGACGAGAATGTACTGGTGGGAAGGAACGGAGGAGGAATTTTGCAGGATAAGAAAGGATTGGAGAGGGCCAATCCAAAATGGACTTTTGTTGGAGACTGATTCTGAAGGTTAGTCGGGGAGAGTTTGCAACTTAACCTTCTTTTATTTACATGGTTTCATATTCAAATACTGGTTGCACTTTATTTGCCAAGTTAAAACTTATAAAAACAACATGCCTTTTCATTCATTGCTAAGTGGGTGGTGGGTTTTAGTTTTTTTTTTCATTTCCATGTAATTTAGGGACATCAAATTCTTTTTGGCGAGGTAGGCCAAATATTTATAATATCTACTGGACATGGAGAGTCCCAAAACGATGCACATTATGATCAGGTAAGAACCAGTTTGTCTTTTGTTACCAGCTTTGATGTCTAACTCTATTTTAGTATGCTTTCCCATTGGCAGTTCTTGCTAGCATTAATAATATTTTTAATTGGTTCATAGTTTTATCTTGGTGATTACTGATTACCGACCACATATCGAAGAAACAACTGAAAATGTTTCGGACCAGGTACTACTATGTAATTTTAAGCCTAGATTTTTTTTGCACTCATGGAATTATGTGTTTCACTAATTCCTATTCCATGTGCATATCATATCTAAATTTTTGCTTGAATGAGTAAATAAATGCTTTTGTGTTTACCTGCCCACATACTTGTGTTGATGTTTCCATTTTATGTCCATCTACTGGATCTGTGTGAGAGTTATGCTTGTATGAGTCTTCTCTGCACATCGTACTAGTACAAAATAAGTGATTTAGTTCTTCATGGATGTTGACATACTTCTCACGTTTCTTCTCTGGTTGACAGGAAAATAAAAATTTGAAGTTAAGAAGCAGACTGGCATGGCTAAAATGAGGTTTCTGTTCACATTAGCTTTTGTAGTTCCAAATTTAATTACTGAAGTTCTTGTACGTTTATCTTTTGTAGTTCCAAATTCAATCTCTAAATCTCCTCTTGGGATTGTTATGGTATGATCTGGTTATTTGTTTTTTCCTTTCCTTCTATGTTGAGGAACCTGCATTACAAATCTATATATATATACACTTTTGAGCTTGGTTGCATGTTTGCCGATGAACTTTGCTTGTCATCTGAGTTTTCTATTCACTTTTCAAGTTAAATTGTTGCATGAGCATGCATGCAGTTCCATACAATTAGTACCATTCTTCTGATTTTAGGGGAACATTTAAATAGGGTTTGGATTATTGTTTTCCCCTACTGTATTATTTTATTACCTTCTATCTATCCCGCTCTGGTAGGACAGTGACTCAAATGATAGAGACTAGTGAATAATATTACCTTTTATTACCTTCATGATAACTTGATAATATTGAAAAAAAATCTTTTAGAGACTAGTGACCGATGTGAAGCTTGTTGGAAGCGAGACCCCACGCCAATGTCACTCGACCTCGCTATCACCCTTCTCTCAACACACCACAACTTCCGCGAACACTCTCCACGGCGGTTACTATCCACGCGAGCTCCACGCTCAACTTCACAGTGAAAGGGCAGCGGGCGAGAACCTCCTCTCCAGATCTTTCTACTCGGCGAGATGAGGACCTGACTACTCGCGAGTACCTCCAACTTCAACTTCACGCGAGCACAACCTTCCCTCACACCGTGCGAGCTCTCCCTACAACACTCCGACGAGCTCACCCCCCCACTCAGCGAGAATGATGGCTGCGAGACCTCCTTCAGCCAAGTGGGCCGCTCCTCTCCTCCACGTCCAAGCACCGGCGAGATGGCTACTCCCCTTTCTCCTCCACGTGGGCGAGACAACTTCAGGCGAGAGAGCTCAGGCGAGAGGGTTTGCGAGAGGAGAATTGGCGAGAACTTTTAATCCTGCGAGAATAAAAACTCACTTTTCTCTCTATACTTTCTCTCTCTCTCTCGCCACTATAAATTTCTGCCAAAACTTATAAACAAAACAAAGCCTTTCTCTCACTCTCTCTCTCTAGCTCCTGTTCACAGGAAATGAAAAACTCTCCAAATTTCTATTCACCACAAACTAAAACTTTACAAAGGCACGCCTATTTATAGGCAAAATACAAACAAGTATTCTCTCTCCTAATTAATGCTACATTCTCTCTCCATTTTCAAATTAAAATACAATAAAAACATAAATCCGTTGACCTGGTCAACACTGCTCAAACCAACAAACTCCCCCTCAAGCTTGGCCGCACATGCCGAGCTTGCCTTTGAGCTTCACGAACGTCTCTGCCTTCAGCGCCTTGGTAAAAATGTCCGCGACCTGCTCTCCGGTAGGGCAATACACGACCTCCACGGTCTTCTGCTCCACTTGCTCACGAAGGAAATGATACCTCGTCTCGATGTGCTTGCTCCTCCCATGCAGCACAGGGTTCTTCGCGAGCTGGATGGCCGACATGTTATCCACTAACACTGTCGTTGGCCAGTCCTGCACATGATGTAGCTCCTCCAATAACTTCCTGAGCCAGATGGCTTGGCAGGCGCATGCCGCCGCCGCTATGTACTCCGCTTCGCATGATGACAAGGCTATAGTAGCCTGCTTCTTCGAGCTCCATGAGAACGCCGCCGTCCCCATGTGAAAACAGTATCCGGAAGTGCTCTTCCGATCATTGACATCTCCACCATAGTCGCTATCCGAGTAGCCGACTAGCTTCAACTCTCCTCCTGATGAGTACTTCAGGCCATGGTCCCTTGTTCCGTTCACATATCTTAGGATTCGCTTCGCTGCGGTGAAGTGATCCTGCTTGGGCTCCTCCATGTACCTGCTTACTACCCCGACCGCATACATGATGTCCGGCCTAGTGAAGGTCAAGTACCTTAGACTCCCGACTAGGCTCTTGAACATCGTCGGGTCCACACCTTCCTCCTCAGAGTCCTTCCTCAACTTTGTCCCTGGGTCCGCTGGAGTGGAGATAGCCTTGCTACCCTCCATCCTGAACTTCTTCAGAATTTCTTCTGCATACTTCTTCTGGGATATGAAGATCCCGTCTTCCTCCTGCTTCACCTCAACCCCCAGGAAATAACTCAGCTCTCCCAAGTCCGTCATTTCGAACTCCTTCATCATAAGCCTCTTGAACTCCTCAAGCATCATTGGGTTGTTCCCGGTGAATATCATGTCGTCCACGTATAGACACAAGACCATGATGTCCCCGTTCTCCGCTATCTTCACATATATGGCATACTCGTACGGGCACTTCACATATCCATGCTTCTGGAGGAAGGCATCTATCCTTCCATTCCACGCCCTTGCTCCTTGCTTCAGCCCGTACAGGGCTCTGTCTAGCTTGCAGACTTTTCTCTCCTGGCCCTTTACCACATACCCTGGAGGTTGCTCGATGTACACATCCTCCTCCAGGTACCCATTCAAGTACACCGCCACTGCATCCATTTGCAAGATTATCCACCCGTAATGAGCTTCCAGTGCGATGATCAACCGAATGGTGTCAATCCTCGCCACTGGGGCATAGACCTCGTCATAGTCCACTCATTGGACTTGCCTGTAGCCCTTCACGACGAGCCTAGCCTTGTGCTTCTCCACAGCTCCATCTTTGTTCTTCTTCACCTTATAGACCCACTTCACCCCGAGGGGTTTGTGGTCTGCCGGTGGTTCCACTAGCCTCCAGGTATCGTTCTTCTTGATAGAAGCCATCTCGGCATCCATCGCCGTCCTCCAAGATTTCTCCTGGGCAACCTCTTCATAGGACCTTGGCTCATAATCTGCTAAGAGGCAATACAATGAATAGTTAGTATGGATTGGGGCCGTCTCCTCATAGAGCTCCCCCACCCTCTTCATCCTGGGTGGTGGACTCTCGGAGTCACTCTGACTCCCGCTGCCTCCTTCAGAATTTCCTCCACTTGAGCTTTCCCCTCTTGAGTGGGAGGTGGAAGCGATAATGGAAGTGACTCTGAAATCACTCTAAAAAGCACCAGAAAAAGTACCCACCTTAGCACCCTCATTAAGATCATCGGTGATTCTAAAACATGAACGCATATGGCAGTATGGTATGTGCATTCCTAGATTTGTGTTCTTTATGTATTTTGGTTCTAGAAAATCTTTTGTTTTGCCAATATAACTATGTTTGATCATGTGAACTTGCAAATGTAATTTTAATGTTATTATTTCTGAAAGCTCCTCATAATTATTTGTTGGAATTCAAGCCCACTTATCAACTTGTGCATCACATGGTGTGATCAAAGAATAAAAAAAGATTTTGAGCAAAATGCAACTGGAAGAAGTCCCTCGAACAAGTTCATGGCCACTGTAGTGTCAAGGAATTGCCCTTTGGAAGAGAACATTGCTCTATTTAAAATGAGAGGTTGGTCTTGGAGAATCTTCAATGTATTGATTGAATTTCAAAAAACTAAAAAATATTTGTTGTCCCAGACCTGGCTATTAATTTTTGGTGCAGCTATGAGAAGAGTTACAACAGCTTATTGGAGAACATGATCAACAATGATTTAGATCTTAGAGAAGAAGTTGATGATGATGCCGAGCTTTTTATATTAATTACATCTTAAATTTTACCAGCATGCTCTCAATGAAAGTTATAATTGTGGTCCTGCATGTTCTTGGGACATGATTGTACCATTTAATATATTATTTTAAATATATTATTGGAATATGCTCACAACCCTGTCTTATTTCAGGGTGGAATAGTTATATTACCTTTGGGGCATGCTTACTGGCAAGAGGAAACTCTATTCACCCATCCAGAAGGAGTATTGTGAATCTAAATTGGATGTGAAGCTCGTAGGTCGAGGTATACTATTTAGACACTACTTTTTAGGTGGGTACTTTTTCTGGTGCTTTGTTAGTGGTGGTTTGACTGTTAGTGGTGCTTTTTAGAGAGATTTCAGAGTCACTTCCATTATCTTTTTTGGAGTGATTTGTAAATATGATATATATTCTCCACGGATTAGCTAACACTTTTGTTGTTCCTGGTCTGACTGTTAGTGGTGGTTTCTTGGGAAGCCATGTTATAATTCCTCTTGCTCAAACTGTAAAAAACGAAGAGGTACTTCTTCATAACATCCTAATTATACATCTTCACTATATGTTCTGGTCCTTATAATTTTATTATCATGTTGAACTGTAGGTCTTGGAACTTGTTATACATGAAAGTCATGGTTTTATCCAGGAAGAGTCATGAATTTGCTCAACATTTCCGGGTGAAGAGTCATGAATCTGCTACAGTTTTTTCAGCACAAGATTAATTTCTTCTATTAGAATGTAAAGATTGATTTGTTCTTTCTTCTTTAGGAAATGAAAGATGTGTGGTATTTATCTTTACATTATTGTAAGATAACATTTCTTCTATTAGAATGATATCGTTTGTAGCATTAATGTTTGTTATTAGAAGCTTAGAAATGTGGAGATGGGAGAATGGTGGGGAGGAATTGGGAGGGGAGATTAGTTGGTGATGTTGTTCTTCATGTTGACCTCGAAAGCTGTACATTTTTGAACTAAACCAATGAATCAAAATCATTTTTTATGCTTATGAGTTCATTTGGCTCCTTTGAAGTTCTCTGATATTCAATCTTATATTAGCTACTGATTTCTGCTCACTTTTTTTAAAAAAAATATAATTTATTATTTGCCACGGTTTAAAACCGTGGCAAATAGATTTTTAAAAAATATCAAAATTACTATTAGCCAGGGTTTTAAACCGTGGCTAATAGTCAGATTATTTGTCACGGCTAAATGTTATGGCAAATAGCCCATTTAACGTAATTAAGAAGCTTTTGCCAGGGGTGGAAACCGTGGCTAAAAGTCCATGTATTAGCCACGACATTATTTTTCGTGGCAAATAATATTTGCCACGGCTAATCCGTGGCTAAAAATCTTTCTCCACGCGACCTTTAGCCACGAATTTTTCTCGTGGCTAGACCGTGGCAAAAACTCTTTAGCCACGATTTTGGACTTTTTGCCACGGCAATTTGCCCTGGCCAAAAGTTTGTTTTCTTGTAGTGCATAGGCCAAGATTTGATGTACCCTTTAGGTATCTTAAGATTCTCTTGACAGAGACATGATGAGATTCCTTAGGATTCACCTGATATCTAGCACAGACACATGTAGCAAACATTATGTCAGGCCTACTTGCAGTTAGATAGAGCAAGGATCCAATTATGCATCTGTACTTGGTTTCATCAAAGGGTATGCCCTTCTCATCCTTGTCTAGAGACACATTGGTTCCCATTGGAATCTTCATTGAAGAAGCACTCTCCAATCCAAATTTCTTGACTAGCTCCCTAGTGAACTTGGTCTGGGAGATGAGTATACCATCTTCAGATTGTTTCACTTGGAGACCTAGGAAGTATTTGAGCTCACCCATACTGCTCATCTCAAACTTTCCCTGCATCAAGTTGGCAAACTTTTTGCAGAGATTGTTATCTGTAGAGCCAAAGATGATGTCATCCACATAGATCTGCACTAGCAAGATCTTGCCCTTCACTTCTCTTAGGAACAATGTCCTATCAATCTTTCCCCTTGAGAACTTGTTCTTAATTAGAAAGCTTGACAGAGTTTCATACCAGGCCCTTGGTGCCTGCTTTAAGCCATAAAGGGTTTTTCTAAGAAAATAAACATAGCCAGGATGAGTAGGATCTACAAAACCTGAGGGCTGCTCTACATATACTTCCTCTTTGAGGTCACCATTTAGGAAGGCTGACTTCACATCCATCTGGTAGACCTTGAAACCTTTGTATGCTGCATAGGATAGAAACAGTCTTATTGCTTCCAGTCTGGCTACTGGAGCAAATGTCTGATCAAAATCTATCCTTTCCTCTTGTTTGTAGCCTTTTGCCACTAACCTTGCTTTATTCTTGATGATGATTCCATTATCATCCAACTTATTTCTGTAGACTCATTTAGTTCCTATGATATTCTGTCCTTGGGGTCTTGGAACTAGTTTCCAAACCTTGCATCTCTTAAACTGATTCAGTTCCTCCTGCATTGCTGTAATCCAAAATGAATCCTGATTTGCTTCCTCAAATTTCTTGGGTTCAATTTGAGAGAAAAAACTCGGGTACAATGCTTCATTTGCAGCTCTGCTCCTTGTCATCACCCATTGATTGACATTTCCTATTATCTGCTCTTGGGGATGATCTCTTACTTGTTTCAAGGCAACTGGTAGTATTTTGGGCACTTCTACATTATCACCTTCTTCAGGTTGTATTTCTTCAGCCGTTTCTAAACTTTCTGCAGGTTCTTCCTCGATTTCAACTATTACTGACTTATTCTTATATCTTAGTGAGGTGCCATCATTGTCTTCAATGGATAATTTCTCTATTCTCTCCATTGTACCTGCATTCACTAGAGAACTAGATCAGCCCTTATGTATAAGGCTAGTCTCATCAAATACCATATAAACAGATTCTTCCACTGCTTGGTTATTGATGTTGTACACTCTATAGGCCTTGCTATGAGAGCTGTAGCCAACAAAAATACCCTCACTGCTTTTCTCAGCAAACTTAGTTAGCTTGGATTTCCCATTATTAAGGACACAAACATTTGCTACCAAAGATCCTAAAGCAGGATAAGGTTGGTTTTTTGCCCTTCCTTAACTCATAGGGAGTTTTCTTGTGATTTTTGATGATGGAAACCCTGTTTATCACATGACAAGCTGTATTGACAGCCTCTGCCCAGAAGTATTCTAGTAGAGAGGAGTCACTTAGCATTGTCCTACTAGCCTCTATCAATGTTCTGTTCTTCCTTTCAGCAACCCCATTCTGTTGAGGAGTTCTGGGAGAGGAGAATTCTTGGGAGATACCTAGTTCTTGGCAGAATTTTGTCATAGCCCCTGACTGAAATTCTGTCCCATGTTCACTTCTGAGTTTGACCACAGTACAGTCCATTTCATTCTGGATCTGCCTGACAAAAATTTTCAAGATATCTAGGGTATTTGACTTCTTTTTGAGGAAGAATACCCAAGTGAACCTTGAGTAATCATCAACAACTACAAGAGTGTAAGCCTTCCCTCCTAAGCTATGAACTGACATAGGACCAAACAAATCCAGGTGTAGTAGAAATAAGCACCTAGTGGACTATTTGTTAGATATGCTTTTAAAGCTGGTCCTAATCGCTTTCCAAGTTGGCAAGCTTGACATGGACCATCTTTGATGCACTTAATATCAGGTCCATTTCTAACTAGGTTTTGTGAGAAAAGCTTGTCTATTGTCTTATAGTTGATGTGTGCAAGTCTCTTGTGCCATTGAACACAGAGAGCCTCTTTACCATCAGCCACAAGACATATGGGCATGAAAGAATTTGTATTGAGAAAATTTAAACAATAAATATTCCCACTCTAAGTGCCAGTTAAGGTAGTCTCAGAATCTAAGGACTTCTTAATTAGACACTTGTCCTTGTGGAAGGTAATAACAAAGCCAAAGTCACAAAGTTGACTTATGCGTAGGAGATTGTGTTTCAATCCCTCCACATAAGCCACCCTTGTGATGGTAACTAACCCATTTGAGATGCTGCCATAGCCCCTAGTCACTCCCTTTTCTGAACCTCCAAAAATCATTGTTGGTCCATTCTCCACAGGGGTGAACTCTTTCAAGTACCTTCTGACTCCAGTCATGTACCTAGAGCAGCCACTGTCCAAATACCAAATTGGAGATTGGTTGGCATTTGGACCTACCTGCAAGACAAATTACTTCCCCTTATGTACCCAATATGGATTGGGTCCTCGGTTTCTGTTAGGTTGGTATAAAGGAACACTAAACCTCGGAGGGTTCTGCACTCTCTTTGCATTGGGCCCTGTTGGGTTGAACCAACAGTCCAAGGCAAAGTGGCCTACTTTCCCACATAACCAGCAATCATATCTGTTGTATCTTCTCTTCTGCTTCACCATTTGAGTAGGGTGGCAGTGCTGATGAGCAGAAGAGCATGCTTCTTGCCTAACAAATCTTGGGTGAACCTCATATGTGTGAGTTTGGGGTGGGATCGGTCTCACCACATTTTGATTCACCTTCTTGGGAACAGGCTTTGTAGGAACAACCTTTCCCTTACTCTTGATTGCTGTGGCTGCAGGTATGTGGGCTGAAGGACTTGACACCAGCACCTTCTTATAGGAAGGTCTAGCTTCAGAATCTTTGCCCGTGACTGTCTCCTGATTAAAACCAACACCAGCTCTGAACTGTCCAGAGAACGTATCAATGATAGGCAGGATAGTCTTGGGCATTGAGAAGCTTGATGCAAGTTCCTTCTCAGCCAACAACATTTCCTCAAGGTCCTTGATGACTTTGTTCTTCTGTCCCAATTCAGCATTCTTAAGCCTTATGGCTTCCTTGCATTTGTCCACTTCTTTGCTCATAGCAGCCAGCTTCTCTGCTGTCTTCTGGAGCTCAGATTGGACAGGCTTCAAGGAATCTAACTCCTTGGTCTGGACTTTGAGGAATTTCTTACAGCCCTTGAAGGCTTTCCACAAGGCTTTGTATTGTCTTATCAGTTCAGATTCAACTTCATACTGGGATCTTGAGGTTGTGTTGTTGGCAGCAGACACATCCTCATCATCATGCAAAGAATCTGCTACTGATTCAGAATCAGAGTCAGATAGAGGAGTTTTGTGATTTACCTTTCCAGGAGAGATGTCATCCTGGTTGTCTTCACCTATGGCCTTCAAGCCAATGAGTGCATCTTCCTCAGTGCCAGAGGAACTTGAGTCAAAATCACTCAGTGTTCTGACCTTCTTTGCCATGAATCCTTTTTCTGATTTCCTCTTGCTCCTTGAGCTTCTTCTCTCTTCATAGTTCTTTGACTCCTTCTTCTTAGAAGGGCAGTTAACAGCCATGTGACCTGTTTTGCTGCAGGAATAGCAAACAGTATTGTTTAAATCATGTTTACTAGAGTTGGATCTGTACCTTTCCTCCTTGGGAGCTTTAGATCTATCACGATAGTCAGATCTTCTGGAGCTTGAGGAGGAGTTTCTGTGACTGTCCCTCCTCCTTCTGTGTATCAGCTTCCTGAATTGTTTCGAGAGGAGGGCCACCTCTCTATCAGTATCATCCGAATCAGAAGAGATGGCTTCTGATTCTTCGCTGCTCTCAGATTTGCTTTGAGTTGCAGAGGTCTTGCCCTTGGCTCTTCTGGTGCTCTCAGCCTTTAGAGCCACAGATCTCTCTCTTGAGCTCACTTTTGAGCTTTCTTCTTCAGCCTTTCTGGTGTTGAGCTGAAGTTCATGAGACAACAACTTTCCATACAGATTTTTGGGCTCTATGACGCCTAGCTGACCCATCTCTCTGATGGCACAGATCTTGGTGTCCCATTCTTTTGTGAGGGATCTGAGAAACTTGTCATTTATATCAGAGTTTGTGAACTCTCTAGATAAACACAGATAAAACACACCAGACGACACAAGATCTATATAGGTTCCTCAAGACGGGGTGTCTTGAGTAGTCCTCTATCCCTTTGCGCCTACCCAGCAGTGCGCTAGGATCAGAAAACTCCGCCAAAAACTTCAGGCCCTCAAGCCATACAACACGGACCCGCAAGTCCAACAGCCAAGGCCCACAAGCCCCTACTGCCCCCGAGCCCGCAAGCTCGACACTCAGGCCCTCAAGCCCTACAGTGCTGACCCGCAAGTCTAGCCTCTGCATTGGCCCTCAAGCCTCACAGGTCTCAAGCCCTCAAGCTTGACAGTCAGGCCCGCAAGCCCTACACAGATGACCCGCAAGTCTAGCCTCTGCCCTGACCCTCAAGCCTCACAGGTCTCAAGCCCTCAAGCTTGATAATCAGGCCCGCAAGCCCTACACAGCTGACCTGCAAGTCTAGCCTCTGCCCTAGCCCTCAAGCCTCACAGGTCTCCAGCCCTCAATCTGGACAAATAGGCCCGCAAGCCTTTACAAGAGATTACAGTAAAAAGACTGTTACTTCTGTCGGATGAAGATTGACAATTTTAGCCTGTCGAAGAACAGCTTCTTAAGATTGAAGAAGATGCTTTTTGAATCAGATCTTGAGCGCACAGTTCTTCTTCAATCTTTTCTTAGCCTGATGAAGATTGGCTTCTTATCAGTCGATGGAGATGACTGCTTCTTCTTTTTCGCTTTCTTTCTTGCGCCGCTTTTTCTGTTCTGTTTTCTGTATGCGCATGTTCTTTCTTGTTGATCGATCGATCCCGCATTAGGGCGACCTCTTATCTCTTTTATAAGACTGCGAGGTCCCCAACGGTCTTCTAACAAAGTGCCTTAAGTGTCAGACGCTCCTTTCCTTAAGAGCACGCGCTGATTAGACAATCAAGCGGCGACATTAAATGGTGACAGCGCGTCCGCAACTTTTGAATCTGTCTCGACGATATTTCCATTGTTACGACGACATGGATGATATCTCGACGACAGAACTTTGTCGATGCCTTGAACTTGGTAGATCTTCAGTTCTTCTTGCTTCTGCCACTGATGCTGATATCTCGACGATACGAGACATTCTGACGCTTCTGCATATATGACGATATGCTGTCTCTGTCTGTGTCGTCTTAATCACCTCGATCTCTCGACGACATGAGTGATAATATGTCGACAGATCATACTTTAGCAGATGTTTGTCTTCAGCTGTCCTTCTTCAGTTTTCTCGACGACATGCCTTTTTTACGATGATGCTCAACGCCATCAGTCATACTTAGCCTTTTCAGCGACAAGGCTTCTTCACGACGATGTCTATTCTTCTCGACGACAAGGCCACTTTGGTGAGGTCGACGATACCGCCTCTTCTCTGCGTTCGACGATCTTGCCGAGTCTCAGCGGTCAACGATCTTTCCTCTGAGTTCGACGAACACGCCAAGTCTTAGCGGTCGTCGATCTTCCTTCTGAGTTCGACGATCTTACTTCTGCGTTCGACGAACACGCCAAGTCTCAGCGGTCGTCGATCTTCCTTCTGAGTTCGATGAACACGCCAAGTCTCAGCGGTCGTCGATCTTCCTTCTGAGTTCGACGAACTCCATTCTTCGTTCGACGAATTTCCTTCTGCGTTCGACGAATCTTGTTCTACTAACTTCCTGAGATTTATAAGCTAGAGAAGCCGTCAAATACAAAGTGAAGTTTTCTTGACTTTGTGACTTCTTCAAATCAGGAATCATGTGGGCAAGATTCCCAACAATAATATTTTTTATTCGGTCCTCAGGACAATCCCTCAAACATTGGTTGCTTGCTTGGTGCTGCAAAATTTCAATACTTATCTCTGAATTATTTTATACTTCACGCGGCTTGTGCTACCAATTTTGCGGTTTCTGTTTTTGGATATTTTTGAATACTTGTGTTATCTTTGAATTATCCTTTATGTTGTGCGGCATGTCTTGTATGCTTGCGGTTTTTCTGCTGTAAAATATTATGAATATGCAAGTTGCTGGCCGCACGGTTTAAGATAGTTAGCCGCGATTCGATTTTGCTATATGTAGATCATTGGAGTCTATAAGTAGCAGACACTCCAGAGACTTATTTTACAACATTCAAGATGCGGGCTATGAGCAAATCCATACGGTCTGATAAGGTTCCAGCCGTGCAGACTGATGCGCTTTGGCGTTTCGCTCGGCGGATCATAAGGAGTGCCGCCTTACTCAAGCCGAATTAGATGAATTTGTTGAGAGACATATGGCAGGAAGCCACCTGCTCGCGCGACTTCCGCTTCGCGATGAGCGAATTAATTCTTCTTCTTCTACTCAAATCGCGATCCACATTGACCACTTCGACAACGGCTTCAGATTTCCGCCGCCGCTTGAAGTTATCACGATTTTTGACCACTATGGAGTTGTTCCCGGGCAACTCCCGCCGAACTCCATAGCCGCCGTCTATAGCTTTATTTCTTATCTGCGGTCTGAGCGAGTCCGCTTCTCCATTACCCTCTTCAGAAAGTTCTTTTCCGTGCGGTCTATTCTGGACGCCGGAACGAAGATATTCAGAGGCCATTTGTACTTTGGTTGCAGGGGATTGAAGGTCGTCAACCTGGTGAACAAGATCGCAAACTGGTCGGAGAGGTACTTGATCTTCGAGGGCCAGCTCGGGTTGTTGTAGGTTAATCCGCAGGTGCGGGAAGAGGAGGTCTTTCGACAGCGCGATGTTGAAGGTATCGAGATGAAGATTTACGAATTCATTAAGGACGAGCGGCTTGATGTGAATTACTACATTCCGCTGCTTGCCGAATTAGGTCAAGTCCGGCCTGAGGACAGTAAGTTTTCCATAACCAGCCATTTCTGATCGCGCGACCTGTTTTATTAACTTCTCGGCCTTGTTTTACAACTGATGCCACTGTCCCGAAGAACAAACCGCTAAGCTCGGGCGGCCTAGTTCTTACGCAAAGAGAGAAAAGGCAGAAGAGAAGCAGGCCGCAGGTATCTGCAGAGGAGGGCTCGACCTCTTCTGGCGAGTTCGATCTCCTTCGCTTCTGTGGCAACCCCAAGGACCTACAGGGCGAGTCGACCTTACGCTGGCATCCAGAGGGCGACTGTGTGCAGGTGTCAACCGCGCTCCCGTATTGGGGGAGCGAGAAGATAAGCCGCCACGCAGTAGTCGTCGGTGCTGCTCTGTATGGCCGGAAAACTTTGAGGAAACTCAAAGAAGTTCCCGAGGAGGAGCTCTCCAAGCTAGCCGCACAGGTTAGTGCAAGGAGCTTCGCGACCAATCACTTCATGGGCCTATCATACAGGCGGTTAATATCAGCGCATTGTCACTTAGAAAAGAAATGTGCTGAGCAGGCGCAGGAGATCACGCGATTAAAGGAGGTCGAGTTAGTAAGTTATCACCTGATGAAGATTTGTAATACCCAAAATTTCTTAAACCGTGCGGTCTAACTTTTTTCTCTTTTTCAGAAACAATATGATATTGACAACCCAGTCTTCCAAGATGAGGTCTTTCCCCATGTTGCCAAAGGGATCGACGCAGCTTTAAACCGCTTGAGGGAGCTCGATGGCTTGTCTTCGGGTTTCGAAGACTTCAACTTCTCGGATGTCTACCCATCTTTGAAGAAAAAGTTGGACGACATTACCCGTAAGGCCAAGGAAAAAAATAAAGTTGATGCTAGCCGTTCGGAAGAAGAAGATGATGATGAGGATGAAGCCGCTACAGAGGGAGATAAAGTCGAGGAAGAGAATGAAGTCGCTGCTGATGGTGAGGATGGAGGGAATTCGGCTTCTGAAACTGATGCCACTGAAGGGGAGACCGATCGAGTTGAGAGCCGAGAGGCTGAAGGCTCGAGTGGCTCTAGCAGTGGATCAACAAGTTCTTCATCGGCTAGCGGAGACTATTCCCCCGATGTTGATATTGAAGGTGGAGGAGATTCGAGTTCTCCTATGGCCAAAAGACTTAAATCGGGCGATTAGTTACTTTTGTTCTTTAAAATTTTATCTTACATATCCGACGGCTTAAATATGTTAGTCGGTCGGTTTGAATGATTGTAATTGTATTTTTTGAGAATTAATGAAAGATATAATTATCTGTTCAACTGTTTGTCTTTGCGACTTTACTTGTGAATGTTCTTATGCGACCTTTTGTTTGATCATTATTCACTTTAAACTGTAAGTTCTTTCTTGAATCCGTCAAAGAATATATTAAGTCGTGCGCTTAGGATTTAGTTCGAGCTCATTATGTGAAGATGAATCACAGCCTGGAAATCGCCAGAGATAATATCTTTACAGTCCTGATTGTAAGCAACAAGTCGTGCGGTTCGGATATATTCCTGACGACTAATAATCCACATTCCGTATAGTCAAGAATTTTGAGATGAGTGATCGGCTTGATGTCATAAAACATTAACATTTTTGAGTCCAATATAAAAAGTATCAAGCCGCACGGTTACTTCATAACTCGGGCGATCATCAAGATATGCGGTCATTTTTCAGCCCGAACGGCTAACAGTTTAAGTTCCCTTTTTCTGAAGTACCTGGATGCTATGAAATATTGTTCGAGCGATTTAAGCGATGCGAGTTCCCTTTTTCTGAAGTTCAGGGAAGCATTCTCATAAGTATAGATAATAATCAATAAGTCGCGCGGCCAACGTATAATCCGGGTGACTAATAACCTGAGTTATGGAATAAATTTTAACAGTCCAAGAACATTCCATGACCAATTTCTTGTGGGCGAATTAATTCAAATCGAGCGAATAATATAATATCAATGAATTGTACTGACTCAACTTTCATAAGTAAAATCCACCAGTCCTAGCAAATAGTACCAGCTCGCAGCAATATAATGAGATTAATCATAAGCCGATTGTGTAAGCCGGTCGGCCAATATTGTCATTGACAACCCATTAGAAATACTGCCTTACGGCTTCCTGTAATAACCTGCTTTCTAACCGCTCGGTTAGCACATTATGCTGCCATTTTTCACCTGTTATTCTCATTCAAGCCGATCGACTTAAGAGATTAAACCGCCCGGTCTTAAAGTCATGTATCTTTAAGTAACCAGGTAGACAAATGCTCGTACATGTTAAATACTGCTCCTCTCAAATGGTCATAAAAAATCATAAGAGAAAAACAACTTCCTGTAAAGAAGTAAAAGAATTACAGACTTAGATAACCAAGTAGGCAGGTGTGCTTAGGTAGCAAACATTATTTTCCTTAAGTGGTCATAAGAGTTGTAAGAATTTCAACGACTCAACTGCTCTCTCGCCTAGGGTTACAAGCTAAGTTGATCAATTGGGCGGTTGTGGTTATGTCGTGGAGGCTTTAGCGATATTGCTTTCCTCAGAGAGATCAACCTAGTTGTGGGTCCCCTGTATGCACCGCTCGAGAGTACCTTAGGAGTATTCGATGGTCACGGACTAAGATGATCAGTTGGGCAGGTGTGGTTATGCCGCGGAGGCTATACCGACATTGCTTTCCTCAGAAAGATCATCAAAGCTGTAAATATATCCCCTTCGGGGCACGATAAAGCTAACAGTCACCTGGATCTCCCTTGATGCAGAGGTGTGTTAGATACCGGTCGGGATCCAAAATTTTGAAGACCTCCGCACGGGAATTGACAAGCTTCCACTACACGTGTGCGAAAACTCCCCGCTACACGTGATCCTCGTGGTATTACTCTAATGACTACAATCAGAGGGGGTTCATGTGACGCGCAGCAGTTCTCGTAAGTCTTTTAGTCACGAGTTAATAAATTTATAGTATTAAGTAAACTCTTCGCATTAAATTATCCCCTATGATGAAAAATAAATCAGTGTCAACTCGGCGTCGCCTTAATTGTTGAGTATGAGTTTCTTTGACACTTTGCGGCGCTCGAATTGTTTTAGCGGAATATGAAATTTTTCTATGATTGTTTTCTTTGAGACAGTGGGAAAAATATAAATATGTCTGACTATTAATCTCAATTTAGTTGAGGCGATGGCTTTCTTGGTAATACCAATATTTATTTTATATGTCTGACTTCTTTCCCAAAATCACATTCTATTTTTCCAACGCTTGAAAATCTGTTAGGCGGAGTTGACGCTAGGGCTTGCTCGGTTCTTCACTTCTTTGCTCGATCACCTTCCTCCCTCTCGTCGTCTGGGCCGGAAAAGCTCGGCAAGGACTGGTGGTTGGCTCTTGGAGGTGTTGTTGTTGGTTTAGTTGGAGCAGAGGCCTTCGATCGACATATTATGGCTTCCAATTTTCCAGTGTGAGCACTATTCTTTCTCTATCCTGTTTCTTTCTCTATGTGCTGCAGAAGTCATGAAGTTAAGAGCCTTTTCCTAGGGTTTTATTGTGAAAATTCTGGGACTCATTGTTGGTCTTTACTTGCCTTGTGGAGGTATTTTAGGGGTTTCAGTTCTTTTGATTTTGACCTGCTGCAAGGCTTTGTTGGAGGAGATTTGAGTTGTTATCAGTAAACTAATTTTTGGGGAATTTCTGATGTTGTGATCGGCTATTGTTGCTCCTCTTGTCAATATTGGTGGCTGTACTGTTAGGAGTTTTGGGGATTTTAGTTGGCCGAGTAGTGAACTTGTAGATGCTTGGTTCTAGTGGATTTTGTGTTGGTGTTTCCAAAGTTCTAGTTGGCCTTACTCATATTGGATATGAGTTAAGGACCAATCCTATGACTTATTGGAGTTGGGTCGAGTCAACTGAATGCTCCACAGGTATTGTGAATATTGCATGGAGCGTATTTGTAAGATCCCCCCTCCCCAATCCTGAACCGGGCTCAAGGAGGGGGGATCTTACTGCCCAAGAACGACCACTTAGCGCTTTCCGGGTGGCAACGTCCCACCCTCTCAAGCACTGAGCGGTCTCCTTGTAAGGCACAATAATCACAACATCACATCAGAACGCACAACGGAAGCAATCGAAAGAAGAAAAACCAAACACAACATCACATCAGAACGCACAGCGGAAGCAATCGAAAGAAGAAAAACCAAACACACAGCTTATATATACATATTTAAACGGGGTCGAAGCCTAATGTTTACAACCGCTGCCTCGGGGCTACATCGGCAAAAGATACTAGGCTAGTCCTATACTCTAGGACTCAAGTCGCGGAAGGCCGGGGGCGATACTGGGGTAATCGAACGGGCCATCTCCAATGCTGGTAACTCATCCTGTGGTGCGGGGGCTTCACGCTGTCCCGTCTCCTGTGATTGGTTATAAGAAATAAGCGTTAGTCACAGAGCTAAGTAGAAAATACATCCCCTCCCCGGATCCATATCCAGGGGGCGGCTAAAGAACAGAAATAAATAGTCGAAGCAAGGAAGAAGGTTAGCAGCAGGTAAACATATATATATATAAAAGGGCCTCCCGCCCTACTATCCGAAATCTCGCAGTATAGTGAATACACAACACTATCTTGCACATACACGCACCCAGGTATTCAAACCCGTACACACACAAAAAAGACCCTGTGTCGACACAGTTTAGACCGCTTTATTTCAAGCAGGGGAGCTAACCCCGCGGGCCTCATCGATATGGCCGTCGATGACAGTGGCCAGTCTTGCCACTTCTGAATGTAGTCGTACCGTATCACTCAGGCCCTCTTGTACAACTTGGTGTACTAATTGGAGTGAGCGAC
The DNA here is from genome assembly GCA_033032865.1 of Dactylorhiza incarnata. Classification (NCBI taxonomy): domain Eukaryota; kingdom Viridiplantae; phylum Streptophyta; class Magnoliopsida; order Asparagales; family Orchidaceae; genus Dactylorhiza; species Dactylorhiza incarnata. The sequence goes on along the minus strand of JAWHQI010000157.1, from coordinate 5,433,809 downwards.
ATCCGGCGAATTCGATGTTTAGGCCGACCAGCGGAGGTAAAAACAGCGGGTTCGGAATAACGATCCGCTGTGCGCATCTCCCTGTCGCCATGAGTCGTCACCCCACCTGCACCGGTACAAACGGTCTGCGAGTGTGACCGACCCGCCACTATACCAAGCAATCTTCAAACTTATACATAGAGTAAGTGTTTCAAAAGCAAACTCGACGCGGCACTCTTACTCGACCGGTCACGCAACTTTTGACCGGGAGGCTGGGCGGTATGAGGGCTCCTTATTTGGGGCTAACCTAGGAGGAGAAGCTCAACTCTGGGTTTCCCCAACTAAGGCCTTGCAGGAAGGAGGGGAAGCACCGCTTGCCAGCGTAGGGCTGCAGTTAGTACTAAAATATGAATAAGTGCAGCAGTAAAATAGGCCGAAAGCAGATGCCATAATATCGAGCAGTAAAATAGGCCGAAAGCAGAGGCCATAATATCAAGCGCAGAAAAATAGGCCGAAAGCAGAGGTCATAAAATCAAACAGTAAAATAGGCCAAAAATCGAGGTCATAATATCAAGCAGTAAAATAGGCCGAAAGCAGAGGCCATAATATCAAGACCAGTGCGAGACTGGAGAATAGAAAGTACAGAAAGTAGATGCGGGGGACCAGTGCGAGACTGGATTTAAAAGAAAGTACAGAAAGTAGATGCGGGGGGACCAGTGCGAGACTGGATTTAAACGAAAGTACAGAAAGTAGATGCGGGGGACCAGTGCGAGACTGGATTTAAATGAAAGTACAGAAAGTAGATGCGGGGGGACCAGTGCGAGACTGGATTTAAACGAAAGTACAGAAAGCAGTAAACATATAAAGGGTTAGTAGTCCAATCACTCCATAAGAGGAGACTTCAACGTCGACTCCGTTCATAGGAGGAGGTTCTGCTTTCTCCCCGTTCATAGGGGTTCTGCTCCGTTTTGGGAGTTTATTTACATCTCATGAGATGTGTAGTATTTTCCCTTTGTCGTGGATTCGGTCTTTTATGATTGTCCTGGCATTATTGGATTGCGGCGTCGTATCGCGATTTCGTCCCGAGTTTTGCGTAGATATTCTTACTTATTCGATTCCTTAGATCGATACAAGTAATCTTTATTAAAATATATGTCGAGAGGATGCCGATTTATTTCGATGAATTTCGCTCCCTTTCGGGCGTTTTATTTTGCTTGAAAAATACTTTTGAAGGACAAAAACAAGAGGTCACACCTCCCGACTTTAACAGTAGTTGTAAAACACCTTTAATTAGAGCCCATAATTTTTGGTGATTTTTCCCAACTCATCTGGCCTTTAATTTTCTTAAAATAAACTTTTGGAGGGGTTTTAAAAATAGTAATTAACTTCCTAAAATTCCCCAAAAATTACTGGAGGTGCCCCTTAGTGTGGGGCACCTTTTTCATTCAGGAAGTTTTTCCTGAATGTGCCCCATTTTTCCTCAGAAAAATGGGGAAGGGGAAAGGGGAAGTGGGGTGCGGTTAGAGGAAAGGAGAAGGCGCAGGGGTCTTGCACCCTGCGCCATCCCGCGGCCCCCACAGCGGATCTTCGGCGGATCCGCTGTGGGGGGCACACAAGTTGAGGCGGGGGCGGGAGTTAAGGAAGCAGGAGCCGCACGATCTCCTGGGGGAAGATCGCGCGGCTCCCGTTTGATAAACGGGAGGCGGCCGCTGCCGCCGCCGGGCAGCGGCCGGCTGGGGCCAGCGCCGCCCCCGGTCGGTGCGCCGGGGGCCGGCGACCACTCTGGTGGTGGTCCGGCGGCCTGGCGCCGCCGGCCACCACCGGAAATATTGCAGGAAGGGGGCGGTGGCGTGGCCTGCATGCGTTATGCATGCTTGCCGCGCCGCCACCTCCGCGGGGAGAGCGCCATTGCCGCCCCCGGTCGGTGCGCCGGGGGTCGGCGACCTCTCCGGTGGTGGCCCGGCGGCCTGGCGCCGCCGGACCCCACCGGAAAATGGAGCAGGAGGGGACGGGGAGGCGCGGCGCAGCCTGCATGGGCTATGCAGGCTCGCTGCGCCGCCGACTCCTCGTGTAGGGCCCTCCCTGCCGCCCCTGGTCGGGGCGCCGGGGAGGGGGCAGACCTCCGGCGGGGATCCGGCGACCTGGAGCCGCCGACCTCCGCCAGGGGAGGGGGTTTTACCCCTTATAGGAAGCAGAGGAGGGGGAGGTTTCGGGCGCCGCCGAGGCTGCGTCCTCCGGCGGCCCGGCCGCCTCCCGTTCGTCGGCGCCAAGGTCCCCGAGCGGGGAACTTCTCCCCCAGCGCCACCACCGGCGCTGGGGGGGGGGGGGGGGGGTTGGCTTCCACAGCCAGCGCCACCACCCGAGCTTGGCAAAGCTCGGGGTGGCGCTGGTGGCGCTCCGGCGACGGGGAGGGGGTCGACTTACCCTCGGGAGGTAAGAAGGAGGAGGGGGGAGGTTCTACCTGTGTGGGTGGGGCTCGGGTGGTTGAGGGGCGGTCGGCCATGGTGAGGAGGGAGGGTGGCGGCGGTTTGGTTGGGCAGGGCTCCGGCGAGGTGGCTGGCTGGGCTTGCCGGCAGGGGGAGAGTCTGAGAGAGGGGGGTGGTGTGCTGAAAGGAGGGGGCTTGGCCCTCCTTTTATAGGAAGGGGGAGACTCCCCCCCTCCCCTCCTTTCTCCATGTGGAGTTAAGGGAGGGTGAGTGGGGGGGGAGATATTTTTCTCCCCCTCCCTCCCCTTCTCTCTCCTGCCCCCTTGCCCCAATATGGGGCTGCCTATTCATGGGCAGCCCCCTCCTTTGGGGGAGGGGCTTCTCTCTCCCCCCCCCCTTTTCTTTTCTCTTCTTAATAGGTTTCAAGCTTGGGGGGGGGGGGGGGGGGGGGGGGGGTTGACCGAGGTCAATTTAGGGCGGGATCCTTCATGGTCCTGGGGTCTATCAAGATTTATCGGGGCTGATGCCGGGTTCGTGTGCTTCATATTTTGGGTGTTGTACCGAGGTGGTCAGCATAGTCCTAAAATGGCATACTCTCCACACGACCTCGGATTGAAGTGCAACGAATTCCGTTGCTCTCGTATTGTTCATACGAGGCTAACGGAACTGACAGAAGTCAATACGGGGTTCGTACGGTCAATATTCATAATAATGAGGTAGTGGCGCGCTACGATACCAAAAAATGGTCGTTTTCTCCAAACGACCTCGGATCGAAGTGCAACGAATTCCGTTGCGCTCGTAATGTACATATGAGGCTAACGGAACTGACAGAAGTCAATTCGGGGTTCGTACGATCACTATTCATAATAATGAGGTAGTGGCGCGCTACGATACCCAAAATGGTCGTTTTCTCCAAACGACCTCGGATCGAAGTGCAACGAATTCCGTTGCGCTCGTAACGGTCATACGAGTTTAATGGAACTGACGGGAGTCAAATCGGGGTTCATTTGGTCACTGTACCCCAACGACTTAGTTGCGGCGCGCAACACCACTTAAAATGGTAGGTTTCTACCGCTCGGGCCTACTTTTATTGGGCTCACTAGGGTCTAGTGGCCCAAAAAAAGTCGGGATGTTACAATCCAATAAAAATAAAGGGAATTTCGTCCCCGAAAATTGGCTAAAGTAGGGGGTTTAAAGGATATACCTGGGGAAAGAGTGTCGGGTATTTTTCTCGAACGAGAGTCTCTGGTTCCCAAGTAAACTCTTCGCGTCCACAGTTTGACCACAAGATCTTGACCATCGTGATGGTTTTGTTCCGCAGTTCTTTGATCTTGGAGTCCACTATCTTCACCGGTTCGAGTTGGACGGATCGGTCGGATTGTACTGATGTTGGTGGTATGGGTAGATGCTGCTCCGGTTGGCGTAGAACACGTCTTAGCGAGGAGACATGAAATACGTCGTGAAGGTTTCCCAGTTCAGCTGACAGGGCTAATCTATAAGCGGCAGGGTCAATCCTTTCCGTGACTTGATATGGGCCTAGATAGCGGGAATCTAGCTTCTTCTGCTTCTTTATTCGGGATACCCCGTGCATCGGTTTAATTTTTAAGAACACCATGTCTCCCACGTTGAATTCTACCATTCGATGACACGCATCATAATATTTGGCTTGACGACTCTGTGCTTCCAGCATACGTTCTTGAATCAACCTGATAGTTGTCGTGGTATCATCTATATAGGTGACTCCTAAAGCTTCGGGGTCCTCGTCCTGTGCCCATGATAATGGTGTTCGACAGCGTCTTCCGTAAAGGGCTTCGTAAGGTGTCATTTTGATGCTCGCCTGGAAGCTGTTATTGTACGAGAACTCTACTGAGGGCAGTAACTGCTCCCAAGGCTCATTGCATTCCACTATGCATAATTGGAGGAGGTCTTCCATTGTCCGGTTCGTCCTTTCTGTTTGCCCGTCGGTCTGGGGGTGGAAGGCAGTGCTAAAAGCTAATCTGGTTCCTAGATAAGCTTGCACTCTCCTCCATTCTTTTGATGTAAAGCGCTCGTCACGGTCAGAGACGATGGATTTAGGTACCCCATGAAATCGGACCACCTGCTCTATAAATAGCCGGGCAAAGTGGCGGAGCCAGGATTTTATCGCAGTAGGGGCGGAAATTAACATTTTAAAAATGTATCATAAAAAATAATATATTAATGCATAATAAAAAGTAACATTCACTTACAATAAATCATAATTGTCCTCGACGAGTTTTCATTGCTTGAAATCGTTGAATGATTGACTCATTTTCAACTGAGAATATGAGAAAATGTCACAAAGCATCCCGCGCAACTGAGAATCTGAGATGGTTTGCGAAGAGGGGTAGAACCTGTGCGAATGGAGGTCGCGAGTACCGGAAGGTCCGGAACCAACTGAGAAAAACTACCTTATGGTTTGGAATAGGAAGATCTAGGCCGCTGGGCGAATGGAGGAGAAGGAAGAGTAACCCCCTAGACCGGCGGCGAGTACTCATCGGCGCCCGGCGGCGAAATCGCTGGGAGGAAGAACTTGCAGTGGCGGAGCCTGCACTGGGATCGGGGACGGTGGATCGGGCTCCGATATTTTTTTTTTTTGGGGGGGGGGGGGGTCTCCAAATTTTTTGAGGGGGGCGCCCGCCCCTTCTCGGCCTAAGGTGGCTCCGCCAATGGCCGGGCTAATATGTCGACACCGTCGCCTTGTCTGTTCGGGATGAAACGAGCCACTTTGGTGAGGCGATCTACTACGACCTATATTGAGTCGTTCCCTGCACGAGATCGGGGTAAGCCATGGACGAAGTCCATGGAGATATACTCGAATTTCCATTCTGGTATCGGCAGGGGTTGTAGCAAACCTCCTGGGCTACGACATTCTGCTTTGACCATTTGACAGGTCTGGCAGTGCGCTACATAATCGGTGACGTCCTTCTTCATTCCTGACCAATATAATGTCCTTCGCAGGTCCGTGTATATGTTTACTACCCCCGAATGTATTGAATACCTTGTCTGGTGTGCCTCGCGAAGTATTTCTTCCCGGATTCCCTCTGCAGCGGGAATGAATATGCGGTGTCTGTACTGCAGGATGCCATCATACAAGTTGTAGTCTTCTTGTGCACCGTGTTGCAAGGCCTGAATGATCGGGGCTGCTTCTACGTCGATCCTCTGGGCCTCTCGTATTCTATCTCTGATGTCACACTGTATCTCCATCCAGTAAAGCTGGGCCTGTTATTCCATCGGGTTCCTGCGGGTAATGAGAATGTTATCCAAGTCTGCCAAGGACTTGATCAATTCATTTGGTATCATCTCTAGCCAATTGCCGGCCATTGAAGGTTGCCGACTTAAAGCATCTGCAACCTTATTGGCTTTGCCGGGGTGATATTGGAGAGCGAAGTCGTAATCGCATAGGAACTCCAGCCACCGGCGCTATCGGAGATTTAGCTCTTTCTGGGTGAAGATGTATTTGAGGCTTTTATGATCGGAGAAGATCTCGCATCGCACTCCGTAGAGATAGTGCCTCCAAACTTTTAATGCGAAAACTACCGCACCCAGTTCTAGATCATGGGTGGCGTAGTTTAGTTCGTGAGGCTTTAGCTGTCGTGAGGCGTAGGCGATTACTTTGCCGTGTTGCATTAGTACGGCTCCCAATCCCTTCAGCGATGCGTCGGCGTAGATCTGGAATCCCTCTGTACCTGAGGGGAGTGTCAGAATCGGGGCCGATATCAGTCGGTTCTTTAGCTCTATGAACGATGCTTCGCATTCGGGAGACCACTGGAACATCACGTCCTTTTGGGTGAGGGAGGTAAGTGGTAACGCAATCTTAGAGAATCCTTCCACAAACTTACGGTAGTAGCCGGCGAGGCCAAGGAAACTTCTGACGTCTGCTGCTGACTTCAGTGGCGGCCAGGCTCGTACTGCTTGTACCTTGGCTTGGTCCACCGCTACCCCGTTCTTGTTAATTGTGTGTCCGAGGAAGCCGACTTCTTCCATCCAAAACTCGCATTTGCTGAACTTCGCGAAGAGCGAGTGCTCCCTTAGCTTGAGCAGAACCATTTGGAGATGCCTGGAATGATCAGTTTTGCTCTTCGAGTAAATGAGTATGTCGTCTATAAAAATTACCACGAAGTGATCTAGGAAGGGTTTAAACACCGTATTCATTAAAGCCATGAAGGCGGACGGGGCATTGGTCAATCCGAACGGCATTACCATGAATTCGTAAAGTCCATAGCGGGAGCTGAAAGCGGTCTTGGGGATGTCTTCTTCTCGTACTCTGAGTTGATAATAGCCGGATCTTAAATCCATCTTGGAAAAGACGGACGCGCCTTGTAATTGATTGAACAATTCATCTATTCGGGGCAGGGGATAAGTATTCCGCACAGTGAGCTTATTCAGTTCCATGTAGTCAACACAGAGACGCAGGGATCCATCTTTCTTTTTAACGAACAGCACTGGGGCTCCCCAGGGCGAGGTACTTAGGCAAACGAAATCGGCGTCAACTAGCTCTTGTAGTTGAATCTTGAGCTCGGCTAGTTCTCTCGAGGCCATTCGGTATGGAGCTCGGGACACGGGTCGGGCTCCATGTGTAAGTTCAATTTGGAAGTCCACTTCCCGTTGCGGGGGCAACCCGGGAAGGGATTCTGGAAAGATGTCCGGGAAGTCCCGAATTATGGGTACTCCAGAGAGCACCTGTGTCTTGTCCTCCATCTCGAAGTAAATTAGGTATACCTCGTCCTTCCGTCGGACTGCTTTCACTGTCTGTGCGGATGTTAAGATAATGCGGGTGACAGAGGGTATACCTGTTAGTGTGACGGACAACCCATTTGGGTTCTGGAGGTGGATCTCCCGAGTTGAATAGTTAATTTGGGCACTGTGCTCGGTCAACCAGTCCATCCCTAGAATGATGTCGAATCCGGTTATCGCCAAAACGGTCGCGTTGATTTCGAATTCTATTCCTCCTAGCATTGCTTGGAAGGAACACTTTTCTGTGGATGTCATATCTGATCCATCCGGGAGTCGTATTCGTATTGACATCCCGGATGATCGTACAGTGTTTCCCTTGTCAGCGATGAAGTTCTGTGCGACGAAGGAATGCGTGGCACCGATATCGAATAGCATTTTAGCGGGATGACCCTCTACCAAAAGTAAACCTGATAATATATACATATACCATGATCATGAGTTTTTTACAAATATACAGGAGTTGAGACTATACATGCACACAAAAGGTCATAACATAGATATATAACTATAACATCCTTCTAGGATATCGAAACTACTGAAAGTAGATACCTATCACTACATCTGGAGTAGGACCGTGCTGGAGATCTAAGGCGTATGCCTCGAGGGGTGCTGCTCTGCCCTGCCTGGCCTGGCCTCTCCTGCCTGCAGGCTGTCCTCTGCGTCCACCTCGTCCTCGTCCTCTCTCCGCGGCTCCCTGCACGGCTCCTAGGCCGGGCCTACCTACCGCCTGAGGGCAAAAAGCTCGTATGTGCCCGGGCTGCTGACAAAGGTAGCAGTTCCCTGCGAAGGGAACATCTCGCCGTGCGGCTGGGGCGGGCTGAGGTGCTGGGGCTGGTGGTGCTGGAGCTGGAGGTGCCGGTCGAGGCGGGGGTGCCTGCCTATACGGCTGGTGACGCTGACGCTGTCTCCTGTCCCAGTCCTGTCTGCGTGGGCCTACTCCTCTCTCTCGGTCTTGAGTCCGTGGAACACCCATGTGTCCCCTTCGCTGCTGGGCCACCATTCGCTGATCCATCTCTAGAGCGGTGGCGTGCGAGGCAATCGTGTGGAAGGATGCCTGATAAATCATGATCAGAGCCTGACGGAGATCGTCTCGTAACCCTCGGTAAAATCTGGCAGCCCTGTCCCTATCCGTAACTGCTAAGGTCCCGGCGAAGTGGGCCAAGTGAATAAACTCTCTCTGGTAGTCTGGTACTGTCCTCTCTCCCTGCCGTATCTGTAGGAACCGCTCCTGGAGTGCCATCCGGTCCGCATCTGAAATGAAGTGCTCTAAAAAGGCCTCTGAGAACTCCCCCCAGAGGATCGTGCTGAGTGGTCGCCCTCTAAATGTAGAGCGGCTGGCGGCCCTCCACCAATCCCGGAAATAGCCCTCTAGCATGGTCACCACCAAGGACACTACGGCTACGGCGAGGCACATCATCCGGACTAAGAGCTCCTCTACCCTCTCCACCCACTCTTCGGCCTGAATGGCTGACTCGGTACCTCGGAAGCTGGGGGGGCTTAGCCCCCAGAATGTCGTCAGAAGATCGGTGGGTACGGTGGCCTGTTGGGGTGGTCGTAGGGTGGCTGTCTGGAAAGCGGCTAACAATGCTATCAGGGTCCGTCCTAGCTCTGCATCCCCAAACGGAACTGCGGCTGGAGTGGCCGAGGCTGGTGGTGGAGTGGTACTGATCCCTAGAGGAGGATCTTCCATTACTCGACTCGGGTATCTGGAGAAGTAACAAAACGAACATCAGTACTTGCAAAAATAAGGGAATTCTGCAGGACTGAAACGAAAAGAAAGTGGAAAGCGTGCGGGTGTACTACCGTGCAGTCTCGAATCCTTAACCTTAAACCTAAAGGGTCTACCAGCTTCCGATGCATGGTTCGTCCTGAACCAAGAAACGGAACCGGGGACGGGAGGATTGAAAGACTGCCCCATGTGGTCGGATCGTGGTAGCTCTGATCCATTTGTAAGACCCCCCCTCCCCAATCCTGAACCGGGCTCAAGGAGGGGGGATCTTACTGCCCAAGAACGACCACTTAGCGCTTTCCGGGTGGCAACGTCCCACCCTCTCAAGCACTGAGCGGTCTCCTTGTAAGGCACAAGAATCACAACATCACATCAGAACGCACAGCGGAAGCAATCGAAAGAAGAAAAACCAAACACACAGCTTATATATACATATTTAAACGGGACCGAAGCCTAATGTTTACAACCGCTGGCTCGGGGCTACATCGGCAAAAGATACTAGTCTAGTCCTATACTCTAGGACTCACGTCGCGGAAGACCGGGGGCGATGCTGGGGTAATCGAACGGGCCATCTCCAATGCTGGTAACTCATCCTGTGGTGCGGGGGCTTCGCGTTGTCCCGTCTCTTATGATTGGTTATAAGAAATAACCGTTAGTCACAAAGCTAAGTAGAAAATACATCCCCTCCCCGGATCCATATCCAGTGGGCGGCTAAAGAACAGAAATAAATAGCCGAAGCAAGGAAGATGGTTAGCAGCAGGTAAACATATATATATAAGGGCCTCCCGCCCTACTATCCGAAATCGCGCAGTATAGTAAATACACAATACTATCTTGCACATACACGCACCCAGGTATTCAAACCCGTACACACACAAAAAAGACCATGTGTCGACACAGTTTAGACTGCTTTATTTCAAGCAGGGGAGCTAACCCCGCGGGCCTCACCGATGTGGCCGTCGGTGACAGTGGCCAGTCTTGCCACTTCTGAATGTAGTCGTACCGTATCACTCAGGCCCTCCTGTACAACTTGGTGTACTAATTGGATGTGAGCGACATCCGGCGAATTCGATGTTTAAGCCGACCAATGGAGGTAAAAACAGCGGGTTCGGAATAACGATCCGTTGTGCGCATCTCCCTGTCGCCATGAGTCGTCACCCCACCCGCACCGGTACGAACGGTCTGCGGGTGTGACCTACCCGCCACTATACCAAGCAATCTTCAAACTTATACATAGAGTAAGTGTTTCAAAAGCAAACTCGACGCGACACTCTTACTCGACCGGTCACGCAACTTTTGACCGGGAGGCTGGGCGGTATGAGGGCTCCTTATTAGGGGCTAACCTAGGAGGAGAAGCTCAACTCCGGGTTTCCCCAACTAAGGCCTTGCAGGAAGGAGGGGAAGCACCGCTTGCCAGCGTAGGGCTGCAGTTAGTACTAAAATATGAATAAGTGCAGCAGTAAAATAGGCCGAAAGCAGAGGCCATAATATCGAGCAGTAAAATAGGCCGAAAGCAGATGCCATAATATCAAGCGCAGAAAAATACGCCGAAAGCAGAGGCCATAAAATCAAGCAGTAAAATAGGCCGAAAGCAGATGCCATAATATCAAGCAGTAAAATAGGCTGAAAGCAGAGGCCATAATATCAAGACCAGTTCGAGACTGGAGAATAGAAAGTACAGAAAGTAGATGCGGGGGACCAGTGCGAGACTGGATTTAAATGAAAGTACAGAAAGTATATGCGGGGGGACCAGTGCGAGACTGGATTTAAACGAAAGTACAGAAAGTAGATGCGGGGGACCAGTGCGAGACTGGATTTAAATGAAAGTACAGAAAGTAGATGCGGGGGGGACCAGTGCGAGACTGGATTTAAACGAAAGTACAGAAAGCAGTAAACATATAAAGGGTTAGTAGTCCAATCACTCCATAAGAGGAGGCTTCAACGTCGACTCCGTTCGTAGGAGGAGGTTCTGCTTTCTCCCCGTTCATAGGGGTTCTGCTCCGTTTTGGGAGTTTATTTACATCTCATGAGATGTGTAGTATTTTCCCTTTGCCGTGGATTCGGTCTTTTATGATTGTCTTGGCATTATTGGATTGCGGCGTCGTATCGCGGTTTTGTCCCGAGTTTTGCGTAGATATTCTTACTTATTCGATTCCTTAGATCGATACAAGTAATCTTTATTAAAATATATGTCGAGAGGATGCCGATTTATTTCGATGAATTTCGCTCCCTTTCGGGCGTTTTATTTTACTTGAAAAATACTTTTGAAGGACAAAAACAAGAGGTCACACCTCCCGACTTTAACAGTAGTTGTAAAACACCTTTAATTAGAGCCCATAATTTTTGGTGATTTTTCCCAACTCATCTGGCCTTTAATTTTCTTAAAATAAACTTTTGGAGGAGTTTTAAAAATAGTAATTAACTTCATAAAATTCCCCAAAAATTACTGGAGGTGCCCCTTAGTGTGGGGCACCTTTTTCATTCAGGAAGTTTTTCCTGAATGTGCCCCATTTTTCCTCAGAAAAATGGGGAAGGGAAAAGGGGAAGTGGGGTGCGGTTAGAGGAAAGGAAAAGGCGCAGGGGTCTTGCACCCTGCGCCATCCCGCGGCCACCACAACGGATCTGCAGCGGATCCGCTGTGGGGGGGCACACAAGTTGAGGCGGGGGCGGGAGTTAAGGAAGCAGGAGCCACACGATCTCCTGGGGGAAGATCCCGCGGCTCCCGTTTGATAAACGGGAGGCGGCCGTTGCCGCCGTCGGGCAGCGGCCGGCTGAAGCCAGCGCCGCCCCCGGTCGGTGCGTCGGGGGCCTGCGACCACTCTGGTGGTGGTCCAGTGGCCTGGCGCCGCCGGCCACCGCCGGAAATATTGCAGGAAGGGGGGTGGGGCGGTGGTGTGGCCTGCATGCGTTATGAATGCTTGCCGCGCCGCCACCTCCGCGGGGAGAGCGCCGATACCGCTCCCGGTCAGTGCGCCGGGGGTCGGCGACCTCTCCGGTGGTGGCCCGGCGGCCTGGCGCCACCGGACCCCACCGGAAAATGGAGCAGGAGGGGACGGGGAGGCGCGGCGCAGCCTACATGGGCCATGCAAGCTAGCTGCGCCACCGCCTCCTCGTGTAGGGCCCTCCCTGCCGCCCCTGGTCGGGGCGCCGGGGAGGGGGCAGACCTCCGGCGGGGGTCCGGCGACCTGGAGCCCCCGGCCTCCGCCGGGGGAGGGGGTTTTACCCCTTACAGGAAGCAGAGGAGGGGGAGGTTTCGGGCGTCGCTGAGGCTGCGTCCTCCGGCGGCCCGGCCACCTCCCGTTCGTCGGCGCCAAGGTCCCCGAGCGGGGACCTGCTCCCCAGCGCCACCACCGACGCTGGCGGGGGGGGGGGGGGGGGTGGCTTCCACGGCCAGCGCCACCACCCGAGCTTGGCAAAGCTCGGGGTTGCGCTGGTGGCGCTCCGGCGACGGGGAGGGGGTCGACTTACCCTCGGGAGGTAAGAAGGAGGAGGGGGAGGTTCTAACTGTGTGGGTGGGGCTCGGGTGGTTGAGGGCCGGCCGACCATGGTGAGGAGGGAGGGTGGCGGCGGTTTGGTTGGGCAGGGCTCCAGCGAGGTGGCTGGCTGGGCTTGCCGGCACGGGGAGAGTCTGAGGGGGGGGGGGGGGGGTGCTGAAAGGAGGGGGCTTGGCCCTCCTTTTATAGGAAGGGGGAGACTCCCCCCCCCCCCCCCCCCCCTCGCATCCTTTCTCCACGTGGAGTTAAGGGAGGGTGAGTGGGGGGGGGGAGATATTTTTCTCCCCCTCCCTCCCCTTCTCTCTCCTACCCCCTTGCCCCAATAAGGGGCTGCCTATTCATGGGCAGCCCCCTCCTTTGCGGGAGGGGCTTCTCTCTCTCTCTCCCCCCATTTTCTTTTCTCTTCTTAATAGGTTTCAAGCTGGGGGGGGGGGTTGACCGAGGTCAACTTAGGGCGGGATCCTTCATGGTCCCGGGGTCTATCAAGATTTGTCGGGGCTGATGCCAGGTTCGTGTGCTTCATATTTCGGGTGTTGTACCGAGGTGGTCAGCATAGTCCTAAAATGGCATACTCTCCACACGACCTCGGATTGAAGTGCAACGAATTCCGTTGCGCTTATATTGTTCATACGAGGCTAACAGAACTGACAGAAGTCAATTCGGGGTTCGTACGGCCACTATTCATAATAATGAGGTAGTGGCGCGCTGCGATAACCAAAAATGGTCGTTTTCTCCAAATGACCTCGGATCGAAGTGCAACAAATTCTGTTGCGCTCGTATTGTTCATACGAGGCTAACAGAATTGACAGAAGTTAATTCGGGGTTCATACGGTCACTATTCATAATAATGAGGTAGTGGCGCGCTACGATACCCAAAATGGTCGTTTTCTCCAAACGACCTCAGATCGAAGTGCAACGAATTCCGTTGCACTTGTAACGGTCATACGAGTTTAATGGAACTGACAGGAGTCAAATCGGGGTTCATTTGGTCATTGTACCCCAACGACTTAGTTGCGGCGCGCAACACCACTTAAAATGGTAGTTTTCTACCGCTCGGGTCTACCTTTATTGGGCTCACTAGGGTCTAGTGGCCCAATAAAAGTCGGGATGTTACAGTGTTGACAAGTTTTCGAGTCGAGTCGTCGAGAGTGTCTCGACGACTCTTACTTCAATTCGTAGAATGACGATTTGATGATTACTCGACGAAATCATAATGACTCGACGAATTCATGATTACTCGATGAATCCATGACTCGACGAATTTATGATTACTCGACGAATCATTTGTTACTCGACGAATTTGTTAGTGAAAGGTTCACTCGTAGAATTCTATTTTTCTCGACGAATTCAGTTTGTTACTCGACAAATTTCTTCAGTGAAATGTTCACTCGACGAATTCTGTTTACTCCAATCTAAGTCGTGGATGTGCGGATAGCCTCTCTCTCTCTCTCTCGCCTGGGTATAAATAGAATACGATTCTTTACCCTAAAATGCGATCTCCTTTTGCGAAAGAACGAGAGAGACGGAAGGGTTCCGATCGGCTATTCCCGCACCCCGACGTCGTCGCCGCCTCTCCTTGTCGTCGGACCTAGCAGTCAGTGAGAGATGTAGAGGGATCTTCTTCTCCGACCTAGTTCTTGTGCGACAAGAAGTTAGGGTTCTTCATCGCTCGTATGGACTTCCGTAGAGGCGCCGATCGATTTCAGTGCTTGAGACTCAGAGGTTGTTTTCGGGATTTCTTCTTGGAGCATCTTGGTTGAGTGTTGACTCAATCCCCTTCAGCTATTGCAATGTGTTGCTTTCCTCATTTCTTGATTCATGAAATCGCAAGATCCTTGAACTGTTTAGGGTTATTCTTGTTTTGTTTCTTCCGCTGCGCATATTTGATGTGCTTTTATCATTATGAATGATATGTAGAAAACCCAACATTTTGGGGGTTCTCATCTTGTTGAACTTGACTAATTATAGTCAACTGTTGCTGATTTTTGACTGTTTTCGTTGAGTATTATTGCCTGAATTTGAGTGGGAAGGAAATTCATTACAAAGCATAGCAATGAGATCATATAGTATGCTGGTATCTGTGCCTAAATTGACTTGATTTCACTTGAGGGTTTGTCAACTCTTATGCAGCCTCGTTTTGATATTTGGTTACCCTTATGCAGTCCAGTTGCAGATCTTGGGAATCATATCTTTGTACAGTTTAGATATTCTGAATCACACTTATGGGCGTTTCCTCTTTAGACAACCCCCTAAAATGTCTACGTCAACCTTAGGGATCATCGTTACAGCTATTATGTGATGCAACCCCGATAACTATGCCTTTTATTAATACGGTTGCTAAACAGATATCACGGAGGATGGCAACGCACGATAGACATGGCAATGACGTGAGGCGTGACAATGGGAAGGAGAAATTAACGGTGAAACTTATCTCTTGAACTTATGCTTATTTCAAGTATTTTTACTTATTTGCATTGCTTTTTAAAGTATGAAAAATGAGAATTTTATGGTATGTGACATCATGAATATGGTATCTATCACTGAAAATATTTATCGCTATGATGTATGGCCTTGGAAACAGGCAAACAAGCGAATGAAATTCTGAGGGTATTATAAAAATAAATAACTCACTGTTATGTAAACGTGTCGACACGTGGTTATATGAAGGGCGAATTGAATTGCATGCACATGAATGAAATGATACAGATGATTTGCCAAATCAGTCGGCCGAAAGGCATAGACGCATGTTGAACGTACTGATTTTGGACATTGATGACCATACAGGGTTGGGCCCAAAGAATGAAATTTGAGACTGTATATAGATTCACTTGCCCTTCATATTTCCTAATGATTGAAACTCGCATAAAAATATATAATATGCTGTTATAGAAATATGTTGATATGTCTTTACGAATGTTAGAACGTTGTACTCTATGCTTTATCAAAATACTGATATATAATTATTGTTTTGGACTTTTCACCTGCTTAGAAAATATCTAATATGCATATTGTTACACATAACTTCTCTTGTTTGCATGTACCGCAGGTTCAAAAGGTAAAGTTTCGCTTAGTCTTTATTAAAGACTAATGGTTTTTAACTCTAAATTTTTAGGTAAAGGAAAATCACACGCAGGACAGTGCTAGGGCTATGTATGGTGTATATGAAGGCGTGTACAGTACTTTTGGCGGATGTGCATCTACTTGTGTAGTAGCGTAGTTTACCTTTCATGTCTAAACGTGGCTTATGTAGAATTTTTAAATAAATCATGTTTTGTGTAAAGTAGTTAAAACTCCTGATAAAGATGAAAATGCCCCGGTATATCTATAGTTTGGCTTAGCATGTATGTACATACTCATTATGAATGTTTAAGATTATGTTATTGCTCACTCAGAGTTATATAGATTCATGTTATGATATTACGATTGATTGTGGCGGACTGCGGGTTGTTACAGTTCAAGCAGAACTTGGCGATGTCTCCAAGATTCAGTGAGGGATATAAAAAAGTACAGAGTCATCAGACAAAGAAACATGTCAGTATGAAGCTTCTCATTGAATATCCAAAATGCAAATAATGAAAGACAACATTTTAAGGGTAGAATCGTTTGAGATCATAACCGTTCCAAGTACGTGAGATGTCTTCCCCATCACTTGTCTAGAGGCGATAAGCCTCACTCTTTAATGTTTCCTTGACGATGAATGATCCTGCCCAATTGAGATTTAATTTTCCAACAATACCCGTTCTGGTTGCAGCATCCACCTTTTTCAATACAATATCTCCAACTGCGAATTGTTTAACTCTGACATTCTTATCAAAATGTCTGGCCATTCTCCTCTTTACTTCCGCCTACCTGATAGTTGCTTCATCTTGGAGTTCTTCGATGAAATCCAAACTATATTTTATTGCTTCATCATTGACCTCTATCTAAGCTTCATCCCCTTGTTTTGCATACATAACTCTGTGACTGGTTACTTCGAATTCTACGGGAATGAGTGCTTCTGAACCATGAGATAATTTGAATGGTGTTTCTCATGTGGCCGAAGTTGGCGTAGTTCGAAGAGTCCAAAGGACTGAAGGGAGTTGTTCTGCCCAGTTCCCTCTTTGATTCAAAACCTTCTTCTGCAAAAGACATAAGATTTGTTTATTCGCAGCCTCCACCGGCCCATTACTTCTAGGATGATGCACTGAGGCGAATCACAGCTCAATTCCAATCTGATAGCAGAAACTGGTCATCTATGAATTGTTAAATTAAGGGCCATTATCGGTAACGATGGCCAACGGGATTTCATGTCTGCAGATAATTTCTCCCCAGATGAAGTTTTTGATAACCTGCATGGTAGTTTTGGCCAACGCCTTTGCTTCAATCCACTTGCTGAAATAATCAATCATGACGATTATAAAATGGCGTTGTCCACTAGCGGTTGGGAAGGATCCGATAAGGTCCATCCCCCAAACTACAAATGGCCAAGGCGCTGTTATTGATCTGAGTGTCTGGGCAGGTTGAAGCTGAAGTGGAGCAAACTTTTGACATTAAACACATCGCTTGGCGAATGCTTCTGCATCTTTCCTCATGGTCGGCCAAAAATATCCTTGTCTTAGGACTCTCTTCTCCAGAATTTTTGCCCCAGAGTGACTCCCACATTCTCCTGAATGTACCTCTTGGAGTATCACGTGAACTTCCTCTTCCGAAACACGTCTTGCCAGAGGAGAAATGAGAGTTTTTCTGTATAAGACTCCTGCCACCAAGCGATAATAAGCCGTCTTTCTCCTGAATCTCCTCTTGTCATTTATGGATGGATGAAATTCCCCTTTAGATAAGTATAGCTCGAAAGGGTCCTTCCAAGAAGGACGCTGATCAATTTGCATTAATTCCCCTTCTTCTGTTGCCGGATGGAAAAGTTCAGAGGTTACTCCCCCTGACGGAAGACCAAACTTTGATAATTCATCCGTCTCTTCATTTTGTGTTCTTGGAATATGCTCGATGATGAATGATTTAAATCTTCCACTTTCTTCTTTGGCTAACAACATATACTTTCTCAACATTGTCTCCCGGGTCTCGAAGTTTCCCAATACTTGTGAGGCCATTACGAGGGAGTCTGTTTTAACATGTACGTGCTCTATCCCAAGCTCTTTCGCAAGTCTTAGACCGGCCAAGAGTGCTTCATACTCTGCTTAGTTGTTTGTGACCGGAAAAAAGAACTTGATAGCTTGTTCCAATTTAATACCGTTTGGGCTGATCAAGACGACTCCGGCTCCCACGTAGTTTCTGCCTGAGGACCCATCTACATAGATAATCCATGCCAAAGGAGATCTTTCAATCTGCTCGGGACCAATCTCCGTTGTATCTATCAGGAAATTCGCCAGCACTTGTGCCTTTATTGCCCTTCTGGGGATATACGATATTTTGAACTCGCTTAGCTCTATGGCCCATTTAGCTAATCTTCCTGAATGGTCTGGTTTTTCTAGGATACTTTTCAGAGGATGATCTGAAACCACCTGAATTGGATGGGCTTGATAGTAAGGACGAAGTCTGCGAGACGACATAACCAGAGCCAGAGCTAGCTTCTCCAAAATTGAATATCTAGTTTCTGCATCTTTGAGAATGTGGCTGACATAATAGATCGAAAACTGCTTTTTCTTCTCCTCCCGGATAAGAACGGAGCTCACTGCGTCTGGGCCAACCCCCAAATATAAAAACAATATTTCTCCTTCGCGAGGGCTTTGGAGTAGAGGGGTCGATGTTAGTTGTATCTTCAATTGCTCAAAAGCATTGTCACACTCCTCATTCCACTCAAATTTGGATCCTCCCCGGAGTGTTTTAAAGAATGGAGCGCTTTTATCCCCTGACTTAGAGATGAATCGGCTCAGACCTGCTAACCTTCCTCCCAACTGTTGAACTTCTTTTGGATTGCGAGGAGGGACCATATCAAGAATAGCATTCACCTTATCTGGATTTGGTGCAAGGCCATCTGGGGTGAGAAGATGTCCGAGAAACTTCCCTTTGTTTGCTCCAAACACACATTTCAATGGGTTCAATTTTAGCTTGAACCTCCGTAGAGTAGAGATCATCTCTACGAGGTATTTCAGATGCATTGAAAAGGTTTTACTTTTCAAGGGAGATCGTCAACATAAAGTTCGAGGTTTCTCCCCTTTTGTTGTTTAAAAACCGTGTCCATCATTCTTTGGTATGTAGCGCCCGCATTCTTTAGGCCAAATGACATTACAAGATAATAATAACAACCATCATTCGCGATGAAAGATGTACAAGGGATGTCAGGCTTATGCATTTTAATTTGATGGTACCCAGAGAATGCATCTAGAAAGCTCATAAAATTATACCCAACCGCGGAATCAACTAAAATATCTATCCGAGGCAAGGGATAACAATATTTAGGACACGCTTTATCGAGCTTTGTGAAATCTACACAAATCCGCCATTCCCCCCCCCCCCCCCCCCCCCCCTTATTTTTTCACCATTACAATGTTCGACATCCAGGTGGGGTATTGAATTTCAGAAATAAATTTCGCTTTAAGAAGTTTGGTGACTTCTTCTTTGATTGACACTGCCAGCTTGGTTTCCACCTCCCTTTTCTTCTGCTGAATTGGTTTGAAGTCGGGGGAGACGTTGAGATGGTGGCAAGCAACGTCCGGGTCCACTCCTGGCATATCTTCTGCCAACTAGGTGAAGACATCTAAATTCTCCAAGAGGCAGAAGATTAGTTGAACCTTTTCTTCTTCAGACAGTTCCGCATTGATAACGAGTTTCTTCTCTTCCTCTTCAGCAATGGGGAATTCTTGGGTTACCTGGGCAGGTTCCAGGTGAGCCCCTTCTTGTTCTTTATTCTCTTCGGCAACTTCTGGAAGCTTGGCCACTTCAAGGATAACAGCCGAAAACTCATAAAGTGGAGTATCGGTAATCATGTTGACTGTTCTGACATAGCACTCCCGGGCCACCTTTGGATCGCTTCGGATCCAATACTTCCTCCCTTCAGCTGCAAATTTGAGAGCCAGATGGAAAGTAGACATCACTACTCGATAAGAATTCAGAATGGGCCTTCCGAAGATGGCGCAATAGCTGCTTGGGGCATCCACCACCACAAAGTTAACCAGCTTCGTTATTCCTCCCAATGATACCAGAAGCTTCACGCATCCCTCTACTTCCTTCTTCTCTCCCGAGAAGCTGTAGAGGGCCCTTCAGTGGAAAGCAAAGGCTTTCTAGTCTTTAGGGCTTCGAAGGTTGGGCGGAAGAGAAGATTGACCGAGTTGCCAGTGTCAATCAGGATCTTATGTACTGTGTAATTTTCGATGATAACTTTAATTACCATGACATCATCAAATGGATTCGCATTTGGAGGAAGGTCATCCTGGCCGAAGGTAATGACCGACCTTTCTAGAGCAGAAGTAGAAGTGGTCGCCACTTCCTGTTTGAAGACTCTTGCAACGCTTGATTTTCTAGAAGATTCAGGCCCAGCTCCACCATGAATGCAATAAATGTTTCTGAGGGGTCCCTCGTCATTTACTTCAATGCACTCTGCAATAGGATGGATGTCACCATAACGACCGACATCCTCCACATCGACACACTCCCAGCTGACTTCCACTATTTCCTTCCCCTTTGAACCTGATGGCTTAGTAGGCATCTCTTTTCGAACTAAACCTTAGAGCTTCCCCTCTCCCAAGAGCTTCTCAATTAACAAGCAGAGGGCTCGACAATTTTTGGTTATATGCCCTCCTTCCTTATGGTATTCACAGAAGAGGTTCGGATTACGGTTTCTGACATCCGACCTCAAGGGAGCATGTTTCTTGAAATCATGCCTCTTTTGTAAAATTTCGACAACCTCGTCCATGGTGATATTGAGGGGAGTAAATGATTCTTGAGAATCATCATACTGAGTGGACGGAGCAACTGGAGGCGGTGGTGCAATGTATTGTGGCAGATACACTGACATTATTTGTGGAACTGTCATAGATGGAGCGGGTAAAGCGACCAACGACGGTTTCTGCTCCTAAAACCGTTGATGGACGAAGGAAGGTTGTTTATGCCTGAAATTTCTCCCCCTTTGGGCACGGGGTTCGAAATATGGCCGAGGTGGATGGTTATATTGCTTCCAATGGGTGGAAGAGGAACTAGACGGATCTTTGTCATCAAGTAGCTTTGCGACATAACTAGGTTTACTTTTTTCACCCCTGATGAACATATTTGCCAGGTTGATCATCTCCTGATAAATCCTCGGTTCTCTGATATTGGCTTCGAATTTGAGTGACCCTTCTCTTAGGTCATGGATCAGAACAACCCTGTATAACTCTGGATCAACGTTTTATATCTCCATGATCTCCCTCTGAAAGCGATTAACAAAACAAGCACACGTCTCGTCTTCGCGCTGCTTTATTTTGAATAGGGCCGCCGGGCCACTAGACGGGACAAGAGAAGAGGCTGTACGTCAGAGATGAAGCGGTGGTTTGTCGAAGGAATAGCTTAGGGCAAATGATAGCGTAATTTTTTGTTTAAGCATTCACTCTATTTATAGTGGAGGTAGGTGAAGGGGCGCGTACCTTTGATTGTGTCGATGATAATGATCGGACGGCTCCGACAGATCGATCCAGTACCGTGTTAAATAGCTGGACTCTGTCTCGACGATACTGCTGATTGTCATCGAGACTGGTCTTGGATACGCGTCCTTCCAGCTTAGTTCATTTGTCGTTGTGACATCTGCTATGTCGTCGTGACAACTTATTGTGTTGACGATACAATTTTCCTACACTTGTCTGTCTAGGGCAATCTTCAGCCCTTCTTAGGAGGCATCTTTGGCACCAACACTAAGAGTTCTCTAGGGGTGTTTTGGTCATTTTCAACTTGTAATCCTGCTGACATCTTTTAAGCTTTTCAATAGGAGGATCTGCAATAAGATTGTTAATAAACTAATTTTGTTGTTCCAGCATATGGGCCAGAACATGCTTCTTGTCCAAGGCCCAAATTTGTTTTTGGTGGGCCCTTGGACTTCCTGCAAAATGAGATTACAGACCCTTAGGTACTCAAGTAGCTTTGAGTCCAAGGACATTGTTAGCTTTAAAGAGCATACTGGATTTGACTGCTCCAGGATGTGCATAATGATAATGAACAAAGTTATTTGCTAGTTTAGCATTTGTTACCCTTGGAGCAGTTGGATTGAACCAACATTCAATTGTAAAGTGACCAGTCTTTCCACAGCACCAACATTCAAACTTGTTGTATCTCCCTTTCTGGCTGACAATGTGAGCATGAGTCCTTTGTGTGTGAACAGAATGATATTTGAAGGATACTGAATTGTACTGATTGTGAATGTGGTGTTGGTTATTGCCAATCACAACTTTGCCTCTGGAGTCAGTATTCTTTAAGGATTTCTTCACTTCTCTAGTCCCAATGACTCCATGTCTCCTCACGATCATCCTTTCATGAGTACATTTGAAGCTTTTGGCATGTTCTTTGCTCCTCTTGTGGAGCTCATGTCCTTGAGGTGTCCATGGTCTCTTTTTTGAGTGGAGCAAGAGCCTTTAAGTAGTGGAGGAGTGAACTTGGGTTTGGAGGAGCTTGCTACAAACTTTCTTTTAATAAGGGATTTATCCTACATACCCCTGACTTTATTATCCTTGGATTTCAGGATACTAGACTGATCTTTATCATTCTTTAGGAGCACAACCTCTTTAGTTAGGGAACAAAACAGCTTCCTGCTGTCAATTAATGCCTTCAAAGTTTTCCCAAATTTGATTATTAGGTCAAGATTGGAGCTTGCATTGAAGTCCTTTTTGAGTTGGCAGAACTCTGCATTTAGCCATTCAGCCTTTTCAGAGAGATCATAATTTCTGGCTTGAAGAATTGAGATATTTTCAGCTTGCTCCTTGCAGAGCATCTTGATCTTTTTGAGATCCACTAGAAAGACATTATATGGCTTGGACAAGTCTTCATTTCCTGATGAGTTTGTCTCAAATTCTGAATCTGTGGCAGATAGAGAAGCCCTTATGCATACCTGTTCAGGAGAGACTTCATCCTAAATTTCCTCCTCTGACTCAGATAAGGCAGTCAGTCCAAAATTTGCTTCCTCTTCTGAGTCTGAACATCTTGAGTCACTGTCACTCAAGGTTTTGACTTTCTTCTCAGCTGCATTGCTTCTTTCTTCCTTCTGATTCTTGGAAGGCAATACTGATTTTGCATTTCCTTCTTTTGATCCTTCCATAAGGACTGTTAGAGAGCCCCACATCTTCTTTGTTGTTATGCAATGAGCAAGTTGCTGGAATATAGAAATATCAACTGCACCAACTAGAATGTTTTTGGCCTCTTTGTCCAAGTTGACCAAGATAATCTCATCTTCAGTCATTTCAGAAGTTTTCTTGGGCACCATCTTATAAGAACAATAAGCAGAAGTTGTCATGGGGACGTAGGGCCCTTCTTGAACAATTAGAACCATTCTGGGATCCATAGCCTCCATGAATATCTCAGCCTTTACTTTCCATAGGGCAAAGTTCTCCCTAGAACAGGCGGTCAATCTTGATTCCATGACGATGATGAATAGACACCCAATAACAGATCTGTTCAAGCTGTTAATCTTTCTTTGAACAACCTATCTATGATACCAATTGTTAGTTATGAGGTGTCAACTTATCACCTAGAGGGGGGGGGGGGGGGGGGGGGGGGGGGGGAGGGTGAATAGGTATTTCAAATTACTTTTACCCTCTTCAGTGTTCTTGTTTTCTGGTTTGTTAGATTATGAAATAAAAAGCATAAAACGGAAAACACGCAAAGATTTATAGAGGTTCTTCAAGATGGGGTGTCCTGAGTAGTCCTCTGTCCCTCTGCGCCTACCTAGCAGTGTGCTAGGCTCGACAAACTCCGCCAATGCCTCTGACCCGCAAGCCTTACAACTCAGACCCACAAGTCCTACAGCCTAGGCCCGCAAGCCCCTACTGCACTCAGGTCTGCAAACCCGACACTCAGGCCCTTAAGCCCTACACAACACAAAACCGCAAGTCTTGCCTCTTGGACCTGCAAGTCCACTGCCCTGACCCTCAAGCCTCACAGTTCTCAAGCCCGCAAGCTCAACACGATCGGACCCGCAAATCCACTGCCCTGACCCTCAAGCCTCACAACTCTCAAGCCCGCAAGCTTGACACTCATATCTGTAAACAGATCTTACAGTTTTTGGCCCGCAAGCCTTACATAGAAAGATAAAATAGAGATTCTTCTGCCTGATGGAGATCGGCTTCTGGACTTGAAGAAGATGCTTCTGATATGAACCTTGACAACACAGATCTTCTTCAAGCTTTCTTCAAACTCGAACGATTCTTTTTAGTCGATGCTGATTGACTGATTCTTAGAGAACCCAAGATGTGAGTTTTGTTCTCTTCTTCTTCTTGATTCTTCTCCGCAACTTTTACTGTTTTATTGATATGCTCGACGGGATACTTTTTCGTTCTTCGGTTTGAGAGAACTTTTAGGGCATCCACTGTTCCCTTTTACAGTACGGAGGGGCCGTCCAACGTCTCCTATGATGTCCTTTAATGTCAGACGCCCATACTTTTAGAGCACGCGGTGATTGGACAATCAGGCGGCGACATTAATTGCTGACAGCGCGTCTGACAGAATTTGAATCTATCTCGACGATATTTCCATAGTTACGACGACATGGACAATATCTCGACGACAGAGCTTGTCGATGACTTGGACTTGGACAGATCTTCAAGTCTTCTTCCTTCTTCTTCAAACAAGAATATTTCGACGATACGAGACATCCCTTCTGCACTAGTGATTATGGCGATAGACTGTCTTCAGGATATGTCGTCGTAATCTTCTAGACTACTTGATGTCGTAGACACCACTTTGTATTATCGACGACATTATCAGTATCATGTCGATAAGCTATTCTTCACCAACTGCTGTCTTCATAAGACCTTCCATAGCCTTCTCGACGTCAAGCCTTCTTTACGACGATATCGTCGATATCAGTCTTTCTTTGCCTTTTCAACGATACAACTTTTTTACGACGTTGCCGTCGACATCACCTTGCTTAGCCTTTTCGACGTCAAGACTTCTTTACGACGATGTCGTCGACATTGTTTTGTACTTGTACTTAAGTATTCTTCGTTCATCTTGGCATCCTGATATCGTCGTGTGGTGTTGTAGTGTCACAACGATATCATCATGTGCATGTCATCTCGACGATAACTGACATGATCCTTCTGCTTTGCTCTGCACATCATTTCAACGACATGCATACTCTTTTCGACGATATGTCCAGTCTTTTTCGACGATATTGTACTTAGTGAAGTTATTAAAGTACTGGACATATTGTCTGATCTCTGCAAACATGAACTAAATGTAACATTAAATACACAATGCTTCTATCATTGAACTAATCACTTCTTCAAATCAGGAACATTGCAGGGCATATTTCCTAATAGGTCGCACCCCCCTTGAGGTGCGGCCGGAATTACAACACCCTCCCTTTTCAGGAGGGCGCGACTTCCCGTTTTGGGAGGCGCGGTATTTAAGAGGCACGCCCTCGCTCTTACGAGCACACCCCTCCATCAGCACCCGACCGCATCCTTGACTTTTCACCCCCAAAGCGAGCCAAGTGCTTCCACGTTCATCGCGCGTTCAGAACACTTCCATGTTCATCGCGCACTCAGAACGCTTCTGCGTTCACGACGCGCGGGACAGTTAACCTTTCATAATTTCCTAGATTGCATGTCTTATTCATTGTGCTCGACGCCATTAACGAGGCTGCCCGAACTGTTCGAACTGCTCATGGGGCAAGACGAGAATATCCAAAAAAATGGCGATCCATGTGTTCCAAATCGGCAAACGTGATTCGCCCGTCAGGTGGTTACGATGGTTACAACGGCGAAATTACCAGGCTACCCCTGCCCAAGGTTATAAAAGGAGCTCAGGGCCTTCATTTAAAAAAACCTTATCTTCTACACCCGAGAGAGCTCCGTTGAAGATTCCTCAGAGTTCTCCTTCGGCGCTTGAAGATGTCCTTCAAGTCTTCGAAGATCTCCTTCGGCGCTTAAAGATTTCCTTCATGTCTTCGAAGATCTCTTTCAAGTATTCGAAGATCTCCTTCAACCATTCGAAGATCTCCTTCGAGCCTTTGAAAATCTTCTTCGCTTTCGAAGACATTCTTCCTAAGGGACTCAAAGATCCTCTAGACTCCAAAAAGCGACTAGAGCATCTCACTTTCATTCTCGCGGAAAAAATACTTAGTCTTCTGAGAGGTGGTCTGTCACCCTCGGGGGTTCTCTTTATTACCATTGTAACGAGCGGTGACATGTCGCCCTTGAGTTCTCAGTTTAACTTGTAAGATACCGACGCATAGTGAGATTTGTTTGACATAACTCCGGCCGCGTAGTTTTTTTATCCTTTCCGGTTTTCCACGTTAAAAACGTCTTTGTGTCGTCCACTAGTTCTCTCATTGACTGTTTGCGCGCTCAGCTCGCTCTCGAGCTAAGGTGGTTCAATTCAACTGGTCTACCAGAGCGTCGAGCGATCCACAACAATGAGATTATGAGATCTTAAGTGAGGAAATGATATTACGACTTTATGAGAAATGGATTAAGCCAGAAAGAGATTAAAATCATTAAACATAGTCAGAGTAAAGCGGTTCATAAATCATAACAGGTTAACGTTAAGCCTCCTTTGGTTCGACTTTGTTTGGTTTGGTTCTATTCGATTCGATTCAATTTGACATTTAAAATTGTGAACTGAACCGATCCGATTCGATCCATGCAATTTTTCATAAATTGAAACCGCGATCAAACCGAACAAATCCGTGCGATTTGATCTGATTCAGTTGGTTAAATAAGAAGGTTGGTTTTTTTTACCTACACTGCTAATTGCCGCTAGCGTAATACAATAATAAAATAACATTTTTACGTCAGTGGGTTTCTTTCGAAATTCACCGGCCCGTGCTAGGTTATCTTCCATCACCCTCTTCTTAGCTTGCTCATCGCTGAAATTCTGGCCCGATTCTGTGTGAAGCTTCCTCTGTTCCTTGCTACTCGCCAAGCTCCTCCCAAGCGCTCGACCATGGAAGTTTCCAATCGTTGCCGGTGAGTTTGACCTGCCTCTTTACTTTCTTATCTGCAACCCTTTCCCCCTTCTTCCACTTCTCGTCCATCGCCTCCTCTTTCCTTGTTCCTTTAATCGCCCTCGTCTCCCTCATCTCGCCCCCTCCTTTACCTATTACTTAATGCGATACTGTTCCATGCCGTATGGATTTCGTCATCGCGTCTCTTCTCTGACTACATCTCTCCCTCCTTCTGTGATACAGCATGGCCCTATTTATTTATTAATTTATTTATCTACCGTTCTTCTATTTTATTGTAACTCTGTGGATTTTCCCAGCAAATGTTGGCTAACGGAGTTTCAGCAGGTTTTTTGACGTTGATTTAACTAGGCATAATGTAAACGAAACACATGTTAGTTCCAAAATAAATAATATTTATTTAACTAGCAGAGTAATTGCCCAGATGATCAATCAGTCCGTGGCATGGTTGAAACCCCAGTAAAGTAAGGCAAAATCTAACACCACCACACTTATATGTCTTGTTTTCTCTGCAAGGAACTACTTTTACAACAACCATGTCCTCAAGATCCACATTAGCATTCTTAAGTCAAAGCATCTCCACGAAAAAATTACAATTGGAACCTTGGCATAACCATGTGTTTGGTGGATGGGGTTAATCCCTTATGCACTTCAACATTTTGATGCATTGACTCTTTGATCTACCAAATGAAAACACATCTCTGCATAGCTTCAAACTTCGTGTAAGAAACCAAATATAAACTATGAACATTTCCCGCGTACAACTACACATATATTACATGTATCTAACCCCGCCATCTAAAGTTGTTCTCTTTATTGCCCTTATCGTACTCTAATAACTGCATACAAATGCAATACATGTAGGATCTTGTGCGAAGATTAATAATTAATTCTTAACCGATCTATATGCAATTATATCATAAATCACATTATCTCGTTTATCCACTCAAGAAATGCACATCGACCTTTATCCAACTTAATCACACATGCAATACATGCTATTTTTAATCATCCTTCTTATAAATAGGATGTGCCTATGATCGATCAAGGGGATTTATTCTTCTAAGGAAAAACCTAAAGAGATATTTAAGAGTTCATAGACAAAGAAATTTATCTGTGTTTGATTCACTTGTGTTTGATTCACTTATTCTTATGCTTGCCTTGGGGAGAGGGAATACATGATCCTCAAAAAAACCCACTTTCCGCATGATGACTAAAATTTGCCTATTTTCTCTTCATGTGAGGCTGCCAGTCTGTCACCTTCAGTCAATGGGTAGTTTCGGGTCATATTGGTATCACAGTGCTAGTTTTTTTGATTCTTCCCACAAAATTATGACAAAAATGATTGCCAAAAAGCAACTGAAATGCTTCTCCAACTTCAAGATTTTCAGCTAAAAAAGCAAAGAAGGCAGTGCTGTCAAACCAAGGAGTTCCAATTGATCTTGTAGTGCAAGTCTACTTCATCCAAAAGCAAATGTAATTGCTAACAACAAATAGGAGTGATGTCTCTGGAAAAGGGGTTGGTATCCAAAAGATAAGCCATCGTAAAATATGTTCATGTGGGAGAATATGAAGAATACTTAATAAAGGAGTAAGAGAGCCATGCAGTAGAAGGGACTGAACGAAAATTTCAAGGTGATGGAAAGATTCGATAATTCCTGTTTTAGTGGCACTGCCAATGTTGGGGTGATCAAATCGTGACCTATTTCAACCTCTCTGAGTGCTTGTCTTATGGAAATTATACTCTTTGTATGCCTTAAACACACATTGCATTTTATCTTGGTAGAACACCAGCCTTCACCAAGGATATTAAGCCCTCACCAAGGATATTAAGCCTTCACCAAGGATATTAAGCCTTCACCAATGATATTAAGCCTTCACCAATGATATTAAGCCTTCACCAAGGATATTAAGCCTTCACCAAGGATATTAAGCCTTCACCAAGGATATTAAGCCTTCACCAAGGATATTAAGCCTTCACCAAGGATATTACGCCTTCACCAAGGATATTACGCCTTTACCAAGGATATTAACCCTTCAACAAGGATATTAACCCTTCACCAAGGATATTAACCCTTCACCAAGGATATTAACCCTTCACCAGGGATATTAACCTTTCACCAAGGATATTAACCCTTCACCAAGGATATTAACCCTTCACCAAGGATATTAACCCTTCACCAAGGATATTAACCCTTCACCAAGGATATTAACCCTTCACCAAGGATATTAACCCTTCACCAAGGATATTAACCCTTCACCAAGGATATTAAGCCTTCACCAAGGATATTAAGCCTTCACCAAGGATATTAAGCCTTCACCAAGGATATTAAGCCTCACCCAGGATATTAAGCTTTCACGTAGACTCGATTGAAGGTTCCACTTTGTCGAGCGTTTTATCCAGTTGGTTATAGAAAAGATCAGTTGAGGACATGACATTGACTTCCCCAACAACCAGGACAATTGGTCCAGGAATTCGCGACCAAGTTATGCTGGCAAGCCATTGCATTCATTTTTCCTTTTGAAGAAAAAAACTAATTTTTATGATGTACACCTAAGGGTGAGGAGCGAAAACCGAAAACCGACAAAACCGACCGAACCGACCGAACCGCACCGATTGTGAAACCGAGCCGCTTGGTCCGGTGTCGGTTCGGTTTGGACCTTGTAAAAACCGAAGTCATATCGGCTCGGGTCGGTTTTCAAGTTGTAAAAACCGACGAAACCAAACCGAACCGACGTTACCGACTGATATTGTAATTATTATAAATTATGTATATGTTAGCATCTGTTTTATAATAATTATAAAGTATGTGTTAGCTTTTGTTATATAAATTATCAATTATATATAGGTAATAGGATTCAACCTTGATTCGGTTCACGCAGGTTCACAGTTCACTGTTCAGACTTCACCACTTCAGTGTCACGCAAATACTACAAGGAACCTGTAGCAAATACTAATTCACGGCTCTACCCCCATGAACATTAAATATTTTGAATTCTGGAGATTTTTAAAGCCCGTTTTTCCTCTATAATTATGTCATTTGACACTGATTAAAATTTCATTTGAATATAAATATGCTGAGTTTTTAATGTTTGTTTATCCATCATTTTGTTAGGAGTCGGAGATGTTTTAACTATAATAAATATATCTGAGTAAACAATTAAACATGCATGTTGAATTAATTTAGTCGTTTTTACTTGTTTGTTGCTTGCTAATTTTAAGAATAACGTTTGAAGTATTGAATAGTATGTCAATATTGTATTGAATGCGTCATTAGTTAGCTCGTAAAAAAACCGACACCGAACCGCCAAAAACCGATAAAAACCGAACCGACTTTGAACCGAACCGACCGGGTTCGATTCGGGTCGGTTTAGACAAACCGAAAACCGAGGCATGTCGGTTCGATTTCGATTTGGGTCCAAACCGACGCAAACCGAACCGCTCGCACCCTTGTGTACACCTCATATTTCTTCCACAATCTCCAAGGAACTAGAATATATTTTTAGTTATGACTTTAGGAAGATGAGTGAACTTGCCATGGAGATTGAATTGAAAAAATCATTATTGTAGTAGTGTGTAGACTACAACATACACACTTACTTGATAAAGTCAAAACCATTAGAAGAAAATAAGAATAATGGTGTGGCTAAGGAAAACTCAATGATAGTAGCTTCTTAATCAACCTCTTTGGTGATTGTTACCAAATCAGTTAAATAAAGAAAAATGTTAAAAGGTTGATTTTGAACTTTTCTCAGAGTAGTTCAGGAAGGATGACAACAAGGGAAATAAGGTAGCTATTGCCACCGATTTGACCCAAATAATAGGCCCCGTCAAAGCACATAACTTAAGTTTTTCCTTGATGTCTAGATCGAAGGGGAAACTTGTGTTTAGAACTGACTTAAACATTCAAGAAACATTATTTACCCTACGAATTTTAGTTAAACATGATTTAATTATGGTTATTATTTAAAGTGGTTGCTAGATGAATCTGTTTTTGACTAGTCTTGTTGAGACACTTATGTTGGAGATTACTCCATCCTAATCCTTACCTAATTGGTATGATTCAAATGAACACGAAAATGCAGATGAACAAACAATGCCTATTGAAATTTCGATAACCTGCAACTACATTGGTGAAGTCTTGTGTGAGGCAATGACTCGTGATATCTGCTAAATTATATTTGATAACACATGTATGGTTCTAGATGCAATTTTATTTTGCTAAGATTAACAATACCACGTCATCAAAGATGGATAGAACATCATGTTGAATCACCATATGAAAACCATACTATCGACTTGATTGCAGTTGAATAGATAAAATGAGTAACACTTACCCAAGATCTACTTCTCTTTGTTCGACTTGTGATACTTGATGGAGTAGGGTTATCTACCCATGAAGTACACTTCGATCTTCCAAGAATCGACATGTTGAACACCATACCAGGCAATAAAGAATGAGCTCGAACTAGTTGCAAATGTACCTATACTTAACATAGGTATATTATGAAATTCGATGGCCGAGAATGAAGATATTAACAAAATAAGCAGTTTAGCTACTTGACCAAGGAGTCATCAAGGCAAATAGCTCTCCATGCTACCCTTCAATAATTTTGGTGCCAAAGAAGAGTGAGTTAGCGCATGTTCATGGACTAAGATGCCTGGCTTCACCAAGATCAATCTTAGATTGGGTATCACCTAGTTAAAATTTGAGAAGGAGACACTTAGAAAACATTGTTCAAGGTTCGACAAGGGATACACAGGTGGTTGATAATTCTCTTCGATTCGTAAAACATAGTTGCTACATTCATGCCCCTGATGAATTATATATTGTAGCCATTTATTGATGAGTTTGTGATTGTCTACCTTAATGATATACTAATCTATAGTTGATCTAGGGATGTATACCTTGACCATGTGAGGATGGAGCTACCAAACAACATCAGGAGCACCTCAATTTGAAGAAGTGTGACTTTGACTTAATTAGGTTTTAGTATATAACTTCAGTAACTTGCTCAACACCAGTAAGGCCCAAGCCATTCGAGACTTGCCTCATTTGATAACTGTTATTAAAGTTAAATTTTTAACTAGAGCATGCTAGTGTGTGCAAAGATTTGTTTACAATTTCTCAATATTTGTAATGACTTTGCGTGCGTTAGCAAAAATAGCAAAATGTACCTGTGTTTGTGTGGGACCAAGTGCAGGACGACGCCTTTTGCCGATTGAAGAAGATTACAAAAGTTCATGTTTGGCCTTGATAAAGCTTCAAAGGACATTTGTGGTTTAATCTTCTAATAAGGTGTCTTCAACAAAAGGTGAGTATCATAAGTCCGCAACCCAACTCAATCAAGGACATTAGTCTAATAGAGCGGATGATAATGCTATTTTTTTGTATTTAAGTTGGTCATTAACGGAAGACATTGTTTTTCTGGGATCTTGCCAAGAATCCTTACTAGTGATAGTTTTTTTATTTCTATTTTCGATGAATAATACTTGTAGTTGCATAATTCTTTTGTTGGATTCTACTAATTGAAAAAATACCCTAGTGATATTCAAGATTCCAATGAAAAAGAAATCCTCTTCGTGACTTTCATCTATTCTGTGTGTTTGCATTTGTGCAACTAGGGAGAGAAAAGAGAGGATTCCTCAAAAACAAACTTTTCGGTATCACAATGATTTATTTGTTTACTTTGTGCGAATTTGTTGCCTTTGATGAGTAGTTTGGATCATTAAGTAAACATTAGAATCCGAGAGTCCAAGATTTAGAAAGATGTAAGCACTAATGACCTCATTGAGCATGTCACATTACTATTTTCATTCCGGTTATGATAAGTAATTTAATCCTTTTGAATGAGTTCCGTCTTTGTTTTAGGATAGATCTTTTTGTTTCTACTTCTTAGACTAGTTGTATGTAACCGAAGAGGAAATTTCATTACACACTGCATACGAACGAGATACAATCAAGAGACGAACTCCCGTCAACTCTTGAAGGCCGGGCCCTCCAAGGAGTTTTTCTCAAATGAGAGCCCAAACTTCAACTAGCCAAAAGCATACTAACACACATACCGCTCCCCCTTATATAGATGAGGGTGTGCAACACAATTACAATTTTTTTAATATTAATTAATAATAGTAATTAATCAATATTAATTAATTAACTAATACTAATTAAGTACACGGTGAAATTATCATGGTGGCTTCCATAAGCACTCCCATGACTCTTGCGAGGCGGTGTGCTCAGGCAGATGCATCGTTGTAACATTGTAGGTCTAAGACTTATATTCTGTTGGAAACCACATTAATGGCAATTAATCTTAAAGTACCAAAGCTAACTGTATTTAGTACCAAAGCTAACTGTATAAATGGCAATTAATCTTAAAGTTGTGAAGAAGTTTTAAAATATCTCAAATTATTTATGCATTTTCTTTTGGTTCTAGAGATGGTTATCTTAAGTTGGCACGGGGTTTAAATTTTGCAATATGCTTGAAAGAGAAGGGCTGCGATGTTGCAATTTGTTTAAATGCAATAAAATTATGGTATTTTCTGTTAGTTGTTTAACATGTTTGAATCTTTGCTATAAACTTCAGTTTTTAATTTCTACAGCTTAATTTTTTGAGGTGTGAATTTCACTTATTAATGAAAGTCTACCTTCAGTTTTATTACTATGGGTGGTGCTATTTTAGATTCATTTTCATATGGTGCTTAGTGAAGGACATTCTCTTTGAAAAAGATCATCCTTCTGATAATAGGAAGTAATAGTTGCAAGTTTATCAAAGTTGATAAACTGTTTTTGAGTGTTGCAAGTTTATCAAAGTAGAAAGTAATAGTTGTAAGTTTATTGTGCTTACAAATTGCTGAAATTTCCTGTTGGATTAGGTGAATTGTTAATCTTTGCCCATTGATCTGTTTTTGAGTGTTCATGTGATTTTTGGTTTACCCTACTGTTTCTAGTTTTAAATGTATCAGTCCAATGTTTTTATATATTTTAAGGAATGTGAATTATTTATGACCACTAGTTAACATATCCTCCTTTCCATGAAGCAGCAACAAATAACTTGAGTCCCATTAAGTGTTAGTTTGTTCCTGAAACTTATGTGGTGTAATGAATTCCAGTAGTGATTGGTTTTAACCATAGTTATCAAAGGCGCAAGGTGCACCGAGGCGCAAAGGGGTCCAGAACCCTAGGCGCAAGGCGCAAGCACGCGCTTGAGGCACGTGAGGCGCAAAAATGAATTGGGTGCCCAATTCACTGAAAATCAGTGAATTGGGCACCCAATTCACTGAAAATCAGTGAATTGGGCACCTAATTCACTGAAAATCAACGAATTTGGCATCCAATTCGCTGATTTTCAGTGAATTGGGTGCCCAATTCACTGAAAATCAGCGAATTAGATGTCATCTCGCTGATTTTCAGTGAATTGGGTGCCCAATTCACTGAAAAACAACGAATTGGATGTCGAAGTGCGCACCCTATGGGCACCCAATTCACTGAAAATCGGTGAATTGGATGCCAAAGTGCGCCTAGGTGTGCCTCGGGTGCGTCTGAGATCATGTATTTGCCCCCCTAAAAAAACCGGTTGAAGAAAACAGCTTGAAAAGTCCAGGCGCTCCTGGGAGTTGGTAAGGCGTGCGCCTGGGCGCGCCTGGTCTCGCCTGGGCAGGCGCGCCTAGATGCGCCCCTTGATAACGTAGGTTTTAACTGAAGTTTCTTCTCACAATTTGAAGCTGTCTGGTTATACACTCCTTCATTAGCAACACAGATTCATAAAGAAGCATGGAGTGTGGGTTCCAGAGTCATTGATGTACTAGTGCAGTAAAGTATTCCTTGTCAGTTGATTTTGTGGGGATTAAGTGTATGCCAAGATTCTATGCCATATGAATCCTAGTCCTGATTTTTGTTGAGGGTTTCTTGTTTGTTTTTACTTATTTCCATGCGACTTATGGTACTGTAATGAAAATAGCTGTTTCAAGTAGTGATATCCAAGTGAATACAATGTTTGCTCTACATTTTAGCCAAATAAAGGTTAGAAGCTCATGTAAGTTAAAGCTAATGTACCTTCCAGGTTTACTGTGCTCATAAAATAAATTGATGACCTATTAGTTTCTTTTACATGTTAAGTTCCTCTTAATCCTTTTGTGCATATGCCAAACTTCAAACAAGAACAACAACACTCAAGCCTTTATTCCACCATAGTGGGCATATGCCAAAGTTCCATTCATTATTTTTCCACAAGTTTTTTTTTTGTAAAAGCTGACTTTTCACTTATAGTTTATACAAAATTTTCTTTCATCTCATGGGTTATTACATGTTGATACGAGCACATGCGATTCCGTCCCTGGCGGAATGATTTACCCTACTTAGGCTTTTATGTATGTCTTTTGTTTGGGTTTCTCCTATATATAAAGGAGGAGTCTAGTCTTTATTTCCTATGCATGTTTGTATCATATTTTGGATTGAATAGAAAGGAAGGAGAACGACCATCATTCTACCCTAATTGCCTTGAACCCTATCAACTTGGTTTGACCGCACCTCGCAGATTTCATCTGCGTTTCTCGCTGCAGCCTTGCGTACCAATCTGAAATTTCCACAATGTTGCGTTGACAATCTCCACCCCGTCGAGTCCGCGGTTTCCACTCCTGTACGCAGCGTGAGAAGGAAGCTTCCCCGTTGAGTCCGACGTCTTTCACTCATGTACGCAGCGTGCGAAGGAAGCTTCCCCGTCGAGTCTGACGTTTTCTTCCTCACCTGTTGCGCGACCATCATCCTTCGTGCGGCGCCTCCCGCGTTGCTGTCCTTGCATGCCCGTGACCCGCAACATGGCGCGTGAGAAGGAAGCTCCTCCTTTGGTCGAAGCTCTCTCCGATCGCATGGATCGCGTCGACACCACCCTCTCTGAACCCCAAATCATCGTCTGCGACATTCACTCCCTTCTTTCCAATCGGCAAGCTATGCCGCCGCCTCCAGCTCCTCCAACCCCGTCCTTCGCCTCGGCTAGCAGCACCGCCGACCCTTTCGGGCTTGTACAGCCCCCGTGCGACCCCTCAACAACCCACTTACGCCGGCTTAACATCACCGTCTTCGACGTGGCCGAATCCATGGGATGGTTGGCCCGTACGGAGTAGTATTTCAACCTCCAGGGCACTTCTGAGCTTCAGAAGGTCCCCTCGTGACCATTTACATTGAGGGCTCATCCCTCCACTGAGTTCGTTGTATCCGTCAATCCATCCTACCCTCTCCAGGTTTGGTCTAAAGGACGAGTTGATTCGTCGCTATGATACAAGCCATGCCGGCAACCCCTTCGAGCGTTTGAGCAACATTCACTAGACGGAGTCGGTCAACTCCTACATTGATGAGTTCATTGAAATGGCCATGCATGTCCACGACCTGGCACCGACACACTACTTGGGCACCTTCCTCGCTGGCCTGCGCCCGCGTATTCGGGTACACCTAGCGCGTGCATGACCTGACTACCCTCACTCGGGCTATGGAGCAATCCCGTTATGTCGAGGAGGGATTCACCACCTTCTCCTCTAGTTCCCCTCAGCGGACCGCTGACACATCGTCCGCTCCTCGACATCACTGCCCGCCCAAGCCTTCCACTTCTCCGGGTCGTCCTCCAGTCGAGGCCCCAGCCTCCCCGGGACGCCTTCCGCTGTGGCCCTTGCCAGCGCCCCCGACCCAAGGAGCCAGTGCACAAGATCTCTCACCAAGAGTCCTTAGACCTTCGCAACAAAGACCCGTCTTTTCGCTGCAATGGCCTCTACTCCCTACACATGACTGCCCCAATAAGGATTTCAAAATGCTCCTGGTGGGGTGGGTGGGGGTGGGGGGTGGGGGGGTGGGGAGGACGATGAAATCGGGTTGGCCGACTTTGAGGCCTTGGAGTTAGATGGGGATGATCTGATTTCCCCACCACCAGCTCAACTCAACCGCCTCAATGTATCTTGCTACTCAGTGGGCGGGTTGACTGGTCCCTGTACTATGAAGCTGGCAGCTTCACTTTGCACCACTCAGCAGTGCTTTTGATCGACAGTGGGGTGAACCACAATTTCATCTCCTAAGACCTCGTAGCCGAGCTACAACTTCCGGTGACACCAGCCCTAGGAATTCACGTGTCGCACGATGGGCCGCTTTGTGGGCCTTTCCCTCTCCATGGGGTCGTATTCAGGCACGATGAATTTTTGTCTTCACACTGGGCGGTCTTGACACCATTCTCGACGTGGCTTGACTGCGTACTCTGAGTTATGTCAAGCATAACCGGGATCGTCTCACCATGGCCTTTAAGACACAAGGGGTTTCCCACCTCTTGCAAGGGGACCCGTCCTTAGCCCGCTCACCGGCCGGCCTATGCTCTATCCTCAGGACCGTTGACCTTGAGCTTCACGTTATTCTGTGGCATATGGGGACAGAGGCGCCCATTCTGCCGACTAGGACGTACCTAAACATCCAATGTCTGTTGGACAGACACGCTTCCTTCTTTGTCACTCCCCACAGGCTTCCCCCGAGTAGAGTCTCAGACCATCCCATCGTCTTTCAGGACGGGGTGATCGCGGTCTCCATTCGCTCGTACCGATATGGCCATGCTTAGAAGACGCCCATGGAGACAATGATGGTAGAGAATCAGAGATGCTATGCGCAGGTATCATTCAGCCATGCGCCAGGCCATTCTCGAGCCCTGTTCTTCTGGTGTGCAAAAAGGACGGGAGCTGGAGATTCTATGTGGACTATCAGGAGCTGAACAAGCTCACGATCCCCGACAAGTACCCGATTCCTCTTATTCAGGAGCTGTTGGATGAACTACAGGGCGCGACCTACTTCTCCAAATTGGACCTCCGTTCGGGCTATCATCAGATTCGAGTCAGGGCTACGGATGTGCCCAAGATGACTTTCCACACACATGATGGCCACTATGAGTTCTTATTCATGCCTTTTGGCCCGACTAACTCCCCCACAACATTCAAGTCTACCATGAACGATGTCTTCCGACCACACTTACGTAAGTTCGCTCTAGTTTTCTTTGATGACATTTTGGTCTACAACTCTTCCTTGCAGCTCCACCTCGACCACTTGGCGACCGTACTGCAGCTCCTCGCTGAGCACAAGTTCGTGGCCCATCAGAAGAAGTGCCTTTTCGGTCAGACACAGATCGAGTACCCGGGCCATATCATTTCAGCCGCCGGATTGGCCATGGACCCGACCAAGGTTGCATCTGTCCTCCAATGAGCGACGCCATCCTACACGCGAGCGGTCCGGGGCTTCTTGGGCCTCACGGGGTACTACCACCGCTTCCTCCGCAAATTCAGCGCGATTGCACGTCCGCTTACCAACCTACTCAAGAAGGGTGTGCCATTCGACTGGAGCCCGACGACCCAGGAAGCTTTCCACACCTTACAACAGGCCTTGGTGTCCTCCCCCATCCTCTGCATGTCCAACTTCACCAAGCCCTTCGTCATTGAGTGTGATGCATTGGGGAAGGGTGTGGGCTCCGTCCTCATGCAAGAGGGCTGCCCCATCGCTTACTTCAACAAGGCCTTTACAGATCGGCGAGCAGCGGCCTTGGCCTATGACTTCAGACTCCGGGCGCTAGTTTTGGCCATTCAACTTTGACGCCCCTACCTTCTGGGCCGGCCATTTGTGGTCTGTATCGATCACTGCAGTCTGCGACACCTTTGGGGTCAAAAGGTCACGACCACTGCACAGCAAGTTTGGATCGCCAAGCTTCTGGGTTATCACTTCTCCATTGAGTACAAGGAGGTGACCTCGAACACCGCGGTAGACGCCTTCTCGCGCAAGGCCATCAGTGGTACCCTGTCGACGATCTCCCAATCGCGGTGGAGCGATGCTGATGCCATTACCGCCGAGGAGTGGCCGGACCCCCAGTATGCCACCAAGATCCAAAATCTACAGCAGGACCCAGGATCTCACCCCCATTTCGTCTAGTTGGAGACCGACTCCATTACCGCGATCGTCTAGTGGTTGCAGATTCATCGCCGTGGATTCCTCGTCTCCTCCCCAAGTTTCATGCCACTTCTACAACAGGGTACTCAGGTGCATACCCTACCTATCGGTGATTGACCTCCACTCTGTACTAGCGGGGCATCATGCACTTAGGCTTTTATGTATTTGTCTTTTGTTTGAGACCCTCCTATATATAAAGGAGTCTGGTCTTTATTTCCTATGCATGTTTTATCTTGTTTTGGATTGAATAGAAAGGAGGGAGAATGACACAACGTTTTAGCCTAATTGCCATGAACCCTATCTCATGTCCTCGCCATTCTGTATATTATCAAATTTATCATCATCTGGACTTTGCCGTCTGTATTGCTGAAAAGGTTTTAGTTCTTTGTTTATTAATAGCATGATAATGTGCTTTTATCTTTTCGAAATCTGAAGTTACACTAAATCTTCTTTTTCATTTTGTTTTATTTCTTGTTCATAGAGATTTTGATGGAGAAGGCCTAAATGATGGAATAGTTCCAACCGGCTATAGAATATTCTTGGAGTTTGATAGGTAATAATTTACTTTTAGTTATTTGTATAGTATATGCAAATGTTTGTTGTTATATCATTTTTCTTTAATTGGAAGAAACGTGTAAATATTTTTTGTATTCTCTAAGTTGGTGAGAGCATAATTTACGTCAGTTATTTAGATAAACCAATAATTTCTTCATCTTGACAGGCATTTTCAACAAATAGAGTTTGATTGATGTCCTAATACTTAAGAAGACCTCCTTTAGTATACTTTATATAGTTCCAAAAATATTTCATTATTTACCAAGTTGTAGAACGGAAGGGGAGCCTTGGCGCACCGGTTAAGGTGTCGCCGTGTGTCCTTGAGGTCACGGGTTCGAGTCCTGGAAGCAACCTCTTGCAAAAATGCAAGGTAAGGTTTGCCTACATTTCACCCTTGTGGTGGGACCCTTCCCCGGACCCTCGCTGCGCGGGGATGCTTTGTGCACCGGGCTGCCCTTTTACCGAGTTGTAGAATATGTATCTGTTAAAATGGTTTTCTGATGGGGAAAAAAATCTTTTGTTCTAGTTTCCTATTTGCCGATCTGAAAACAATTGGCGGAACCACTGCAGTGTTTTGACTTTCAGTAGTTATAATTTAAAAAAAAAATTAAAAAATGAATTGGAACTTGGGAGATAACTTGAATGATTTAATTTGCTCAAAGAATATGCCTTTCTTTTTGTGGAAATCTACTGCTGTATGGCTACTTAGTCTTTTTTCCCTTCACTTACACGAGTCCTATTCTGTCTCCCACTTTTTACATTTTCCGCGGACAGTACGTGATTCCAAAATGCAGGTATTTATTTATGAGTTTTATAACTTTCCAATATTATGTTCTTTTAAGTAGGCAGTCCTCTTTATTTAGTCTTCATCTTTTTAGACTTTGAGAAGAATGCACCATGCTTACTTGTAGCTTATTTATTTCTTGTCTAGAATTTGTTACATAAAAATGTTTTGGCTCTTTATATTTTTATTTAATTATATTCTTGCATGCCCACGTCTTTATTTGGCTAATCTGAAGGGAGTGCAAATTACCAATAATGAGAAAGTGTGCTCTTGAAGTATTATACAAGTAAATATTTTGGGTCCTTTGTCAAACTATCTATGTGGATCCTCTTCATGATTTGACAGCTCCTGGGTTTTAGCTATTATATTATGTGGGTCTACTACATATGATGTGCAAACAATCCTTAGAGTAATGAATTTTCTTATTTTCAAAATAGTCCAAACTATATCAATGGTCAGGTAGTAGCAACTTTTTGAATGATAATCTAACCCAACAGCTAAGATAACAAAGTTGTAAAACATTTGTATTTTCAATTTAATGTGGTTATACTTGTGAATCATCTTGACTATGATGGTTGCTTCCAATAAATTGGAACTCCAAAAATACCCATTATATTTTTTTTACAGAAATTCTATTTGCTCTATAAGATGGCCCATATACTCATGAAAACAGATATTTGGATAATTTATTATATTCTAATTTCTTAATACACTTTAAAACAGCCTTTCAAATGTTAAGCGGGAGGGAAGGGGAAGTTAACAAATCCTCAAGTTTTTTGGTATAAATTTCCTGAAGCACTTTCTATTTTTTCACACAAGTTTAGTTTTGTGCTCATATGTGGAATTTGCATTTTAATGAATAATCCTATTTTGTCCTAAAATCTAATGTTATATTGTCAGACTCATCAACACCTTTTACTATCAATAATCATTCAATTAGTGCGGTTCTTTATGCCAGTTATATCGATGCCATAACTCAACTATTACTATATTTCATTATGATTTCTGTCACCTTTATACATTGGGACTTTGAAATGTTAATATGTTTTGGGACTTCGAAATGTTAATATGTTTTCAACTTTATGTTAGAAATTATCCAGTAGTTTTGGGTAGCTGTTATTGGTCGTCCCCTCTCTCTCCCCCCTTTCTCCCTCATCTCGCTCTCACCTTTTCTTAATAGTAACAACTGCTCTCTTTTGTTTGTAGGGTGTTGCAGCTTGGTCGGAAAGTGACAGAAGATTCATTAGGCTTGTTGCCAAAGTTGCTGTCATATTTAAAACATGATGATCCTATTGTTGTTATGCAATCAATTACTACTGGAACAAATTTATTTTGTGCCGTTCTAGCTGAGATAGCACTCCAGGTGCTTTGTAGAACAAATGTCCTTGAATAAATAAATATATTTTCTTCTCCATGTAAATGTCAAATATCAATGTTAAGTTTGTTTCTCCATGGTTTATGAGTATCCCGTGTTTCTGCGATTCTCTTGCAAGCAGCTGAATTGTTAACCTTAAACAATGGGAGTGCTATGACATGACAGTAACAAATTTTGGCATTAGAAAGAAATTGTTTTCTTTTTTGAAGATTAGGTAACTAAATATTGAAATCCCTTTCCAATATGTTAAATTACCCCACAATTAAACAATCATACCTGTCCAAAAGCTCTTTTCACGTGCCTGCAAAGTATTTTTTTGAAATTATGGACTGCAAAGAAAGGCTTTGATATAAAATCTGAGATGGGTGCTGCTGTGGATACCAGAAAATGTTATGTGCTGAGGGAGGGCATCTATGCTAATCTTTAAGATTCCAATGTGTTCTAAAGTCCTATTTAATTTTTAACTGAAAGGTTACCAGTTCAGGTGGACACTAGTTAAACAGATGCTCTAGAAAGCAGCAATCATTCTATCTGGAAGTTATTGTTGTGTCAATTTGCTTCTTGTTGGAAATTGTATTGGGTTATTGTTCAAACAAAACCCCCTCTATATTCCTGCTGACTTCCTAAATTTTGTACATGTTCCAAGGTTTTGAAGAAATTGAGTATATAATAGCAAAGGTGACACATAATATTGAGTTCATTATGTCATGCATGTTGCTTTGTTTAATTGAATTATATCTTTGAACATATAAACTTAATTGCCACTCTATAATGGAAAGAGTTGATTTTGATATGGATGTAATTAATAGTTTTTAACTTTAAAAGTTTGATGATATAAAATATTTAAGGCAAGAGATTTGTGATCTGAAGATTGATAGAGCTGGATGTATTCAGAGTAGAGATTACATGATGTTAGTTAAAGAAGAAAAACATCTGCGTAAAAGTGGAAGTTCTAATTTGAGAAATTTAAGAGTAAGAGTATTAAGAAGGAAAATTCATTTGTAAAAGTGGAAGTTCTAATTTGAAAAATTTAAGAGTAAGAGTAATAAGAAAAAAATTCATTAGATAAGCAAGTGAATTAAATTATGAAGTATACTATTAGTTGCCACAAAATCGTGGAATTAAATTATTTTAATAATTTTAAATCATTTATGGTTCAAGGGAGATCACTATCTGGAGATTTTAAGCTTTATGATAAACATTGACATAATTTTGTTGACATCTTATGGAACCCCAAGCACTAGAGATTGCTAAATGATCAGAGTAAAATAAATCTATTTTCTTAAAAATGGTGGGATTCTCAAGTTTTGTGGTAATTTGAGAGCAAATTTCTGATTTTATGCAATTAGGTTATGGGATAACGCAATGGAGTACATGTTTACTATCTAGTTGGTGTGGAAGTATTGATTTCATTTTATGCTAGAAAACAATATGATAGGGTTGTTTTAGTATTAAAGCATCAATTAAAAATTTGGAGAGCAACCAAAAGGATCTTACTGATCTTAAATCTGCATTTGATTTGTTACCATTATAATTGTTTCTGTGGTATCAAGTAGATGAGATATTGTTTATAACTCTATCGAAGTTATTCAAATATGTATGATGTAGCAGTGACTAGCACTAGATGCCTAAATCATCTATATTTTGTTTCTTTTGGTCCACTTCACATATGCTGTTTTCACTATTTTAGCAATTTAATAATATCTTTTTTCCTTTAGCCTTCCTAGTTTTCCACACATCCATCTTAGCAATACCATTTATGCAACACTCAATTGGTGTCCAACTTTATGGCTCAACACTTTGATTTAAACAACATTCCGAGCCTAATGCCGCCTTTGTTAAATTTGACTTCGAAGTATTTGTGCTACCCTGTGCTCCTTTTT
This sequence comes from Dactylorhiza incarnata, assembly GCA_033032865.1. Classification (NCBI taxonomy): domain Eukaryota; kingdom Viridiplantae; phylum Streptophyta; class Magnoliopsida; order Asparagales; family Orchidaceae; genus Dactylorhiza; species Dactylorhiza incarnata. The sequence continues at coordinate 5,390,792 of JAWHQI010000157.1, read as the reverse complement.
AAGTTTTCATTTTGGATGATTATAAGGGAAAACTTTAGAAAATACTGATGCACTTTAGTTGCCTTTTCCTTCAGGAGAAAATTTAAAAGTTAAAAAATTAAAACTTGCAACCAGCTAGTTAGGAATGCGGAAAGATAAGCCAAATTAATAATACCATATAAAAACAGATCCCCAAACTTAAAACTCATAAGTTCGATGTAGGATTAAGTATATGTAAAAGCTATTCTATTAAGGTTGGATTTCATCAATGCTGAAACCAAGTACAATGAAAATCCAAAGGTCTAAAAGAAACCAAAAAACTCGAGCAAATACCATCAAATCAGTGCCAAGATACATCACCAAGATTGCTAATGTCGGGGACACGTTAGTTTGAGTTTTTCATGTCAGTTTTAATATTTCGGAATATTTCATATACCAGGTTTCAATATGTAATTATGTATATACATAATTAAATATAAATATAATCATTTTTAATATATATATATTTATATATTAATAATTAACATTTATTGAATTTCTAAATCTACTAAACTAGTATAAGCTTTTTATGTTACACAAATAATAATTGTATAACGCAGAGAAGAAAGCCAGATGAAGTTAGAAAGCCAGGAAGTCGTCGACGATGATGGAAGAGAAGGAACACTTAGTCCAAAATCCAATGCCCAAGCAATATTGATGTCCGACAACGAATGAGCATAAGGAAGAAGAAAGCCAGGGGAAGCATGAGGACAATAGAGAGTTTGGGCACAAAACAACTATTACCGAATTGAAGGGAGATCGGGGAAGAGAAGAAGAACTCCGGCAAGGGGAGGGCCGGCGGTGGCGAGCGAGACGAAGGGGAGAGGGAAAGAGATGAACTTTAGGGAGCAACCCTAAGAACTTTCATACATATCAAGCATAACAAAACATCCCAACCCCTCCCCCTTATATAGATGAGGGAGGGAAAACTATAAAGGAAAACATTAAATAATATTTCCTAATTAATACTAATCAATATTAATTAATATCAACTAATTAATTAATATCAATTATTACAAGAAATAATTAAGGCGGTTTCCATATGCGATCTCCGGAGGTCCTGACGAAGATTAGCCGCTCCGGCGACCACGGCGGCTTCCATATGCACGCTCCATAAATGCTGACGAGTGTGGTTCCGTGACGTGCCCTTGCATTCTTAACAATATACCGCCCTTGAAAATCGACCTTGTCCCCAAGGTCGAGGTCCCCAGATTTAAAAATTTCGGTTGAAAAAAAATTTGTGCGGAATATTCAAGTGTTAGAGGGGTGCGGTTAGAAGAAAGGGGGACAACAAGGGTGGGTGGGTGTGTGAGTTTGAGAGTGAGTGCTTGATGGGTGTAGAAATGGGGGTGGCAGCTAGGAGGGAAAAAAGTGGGTGGGTTTGTTTTTGGAAGATTAGAGAGAAGAAAAGGACAAACAACTTGATGTGACAAGTCAATGGGGGAGAAATACAAAAATTGAGGGCATAGGGGAGACATTTGTTGGCAGCTAGGGGGCTACTTTGTGTGGGGCCCGGTGGTATTTAAGAAGGGATGGGGGTGCAGGAGGGTAGCATTAAAGAAGGTATGGGGAATAGGACCAGGGAAAACTCTGCAGGCGTTATTTGGTGTGAGGCATGCTGAGAGAATTGAAAAAATAGGAAGGGATGAAGAGGGGTTTGGCGTGTAGTGGGGAACACAAGGATAGGATGGAGGTTGTTGTGTGTGGGGCCCGGTGTCATTGATGATAGCAGAAATTAGAAAAGAGGAGGAGTGCGGTGCTGGAGTGCTGGGTTCCAGGAAAAAGAGAAGAAAATATGAGGCGTGCGGATCAAGGAGGGGAAGCACAGGTGAGCGGCTAGGAATATGGGCGTCGTAGGCGTGGCTTGCTGGATTTGCGGCCGGAAATGGCGCGGGCTGGAGCTGGCAGTCGGAGGCGGTGCTAGGGCTGCGGGTGGCGGGAGCGCCGGTGAAGCTGGCTGTCGTAGGTCGCGCGGAAGTCGTGGTGCTGGGAGGTGCGGCGGCCGCTGCTCGACGCAGGAGGGGCAGCGGCGGCGGTGGCTGCTGCTCAATCCTAGAACGGGACTGTGGGGTCCTCTGCTCGACGCTGGGATGGACTATTGGAGCCGGCTGCTGGACGCTGGGGATCGGCTGCTGGACGCAGGGTGGGGAAGAAAGGGCGTGCTGCCCTGCGATGGATGAGGACTGTGGGGCGGCCTCAGCCTCTGGTGGAGCGGGGCGGGCGGCCGGAAACTCGAGGGCGCTGGTGGTGCGGATGACTTCTGCGGCCGACGGAATTTGGATGGGCGGTGCAGCGGCAGCGGTGCGGGCTGTACCGGCAGGGCCGTGTGCGGCGGCTGTCGGAGATGAAGCTGGAGGAAAGCCGAGTCGATCGAGGTGGGCGTGGATTTGAGCGTTCATGGCGAGGGTGGCTTCGAGGGAGGACTGGAGTTTGTCGAGCGCAACGTCGTGTTCGTCGAGCCGGGCGCGGAGGAGGAGACGTGTGTTAGTAGCCATGGAAGGAGAGCCAGAAGCCGGCGGCGCTACGGCGGGCGGAGCGGCAGGTCGGACCATTGTTACCTAATTGAAGGGAGATCGGGGAAGAGAAGAAGAACTCCGGCAAGGGGAGGGCCGGCGGTGGCGAGCGAGACGAAGGGGAGAGGGAAAGAGATGAACTTTAGGGAGTAACCCTAAGAACTTTCATACATATCAAGCATGCCATACAACTTCAACTCCTCCCTCTTATATAGATGAGGGAGGGCACACAAATTAAGACACTAATTAAGACAATACATTTAATACATTTAATTATTATTTAATATTAATTAAATATCATTTAATTAATATTAAATAACACATAATTTGAAAAAGGAAGTTTATGGCGGTTCCCAATTGCGCGCTCCATAAATTACGACGATCGGGATCCACGGCGGCTTCCATATGTGCGGCTTCCACTTGAATGAACGTGTATATGTAACGACATGTGTAGACGTATCATTCCATCGCACTTGAAAATCGACCTTGCCCCCAAGGTCGAGTCGTGAAAATGTCACGGGGCGGTGAGACGTGTCGGAAATGAGAAACACGTGTAACCAAAAATTGTAAATGGATGGGGGACTATGTTCTTGGGGGGAAGAGAACAATATGGGGCGCGGATAGTAGAGGGTGTGAGTGTAGGGTGGAGAATTTGATTCAAAAAGGAAAAAGGAGGGCTGATGTAAAGTGTGATGGGGCGGCAGGAGGGAGGCATCAGAAATTGTGGAGATGTGAGGTGGGGCCCGCTGATCCAGAAAGTGTTCAGAAATTGTAGAAAGTGGATTTTGGCGTGTAGTGGAGAAAATGGCAGGCATGGGAAACTGAAATGTGGGGAGAGGAGAGAGGGCGTCATTTAATGAGATGGAGAGAGAGAGGTGGGTGCGGTTTCCCATTAAAAAGAAAGGAACGTAAAGGGCGTGAGGCTCAAGGGGCGCTACAAAGGTATCGGACGGGAGTGACGCCGGGCGGTAGCGGCAGCGGCAGCTGGGGTCGGGGACGTTGGCGAGAGGGCGTACAGGCTGTTTGAGAGGTGCGGCGGCGACTGCTGCGTGGCGCAGGGGGTGCGGCGACGGCGGTGGCTGTTGCTCCACGCTGGACGGTGGCTGCTCGACGCAGGAAGAGGGCGACGATGGGGGGGGGGGGGGCTGCTCGGCGCTGGCAGAGGAGGACTCGTCTTCCTGCGGGGCAGCCTGCACGGCCGCTGATCGACGCAGGAGGGCCAGCGGCGGCGGTGGCTGCTGCTGTATGCTGGAGGGGAACTGTGGTGGAAGTTGTCGGACGCAGGAAGTGGAGGATGGGGCCGGCTGCTTGGCGCTGGGGTTTGGCTGCTCGACGCAGGGAGGAGACACTGGTGCGGGCTGCTCGAAGCTGGGGAAAGGCTGCTTGAGGCAGGGTGGTGAAGAACGGGCGGGCTGCCCTGGGGTGGACGGGGACTGCGGGGCTGGCTGCTCGACAATGGCCATGGCTGTGGCAGCCTCTGGTGGCGGTGCCAACTGCTGGACGCTGGGGGTCGGCTGCTGGACGCAGGGTGGGGAAGAAAGGGCGTGCTGCCCTGCGATGGATGAGGACTGTGGGGCGGCCTCAGCCTCTGGTGGAGCGGGGCGGGCGGCCGGAAACTCGAGGGCGCTGGTGGTGCGGATGACTTCTGCGGCCGACGGAATTTGGATGGGCGGTGCAGCGGCAGCGGTGCGGGCTGTACCGGCAGGGCCGTGTGCGGCGGCTGTCGGAGATGAAGCTGGAGGAAAGCCGAGTCGATCGAGGTGGGCGTGGATTTGAGCGTTCATGGCGAGGGTGGCTTCGAGGGAGGACTGGAGTTTGTCGAGCGCAACGTCGTGTTCGTCGAGCCGGGCGCGGAGGAGGAGACGTGTGTTAGTAGCCATGGAAGGAGAGCCAGAAGCCGGCGGCGCTACGGCGGGCGGAGCGGCAGGTCGGACCATTGTTACCTAATTGAAGGGAGATCGGGGAAGAGAAGAAGAACTCCGGCAAGGGGAGGGCCGGCGGTGGCGAGCGAGACGAAGGGGAGAGGGAAAGAGATGAACTTTAGGGAGCAACCCTAAGAACTTTCATACATATCAAGCATAACAAAACATCCCAACCCCTCCCCCTTATATAGATGAGGGAGGGAAAACTATAAAGGAAAACATTAAATAATATTTCCTAATTAATACTAATCAATATTAATTAATTAATATCAACTAATTAATTAATATCAATTATTACAAGAAATAATTAAGGCGGTTTCCATATGCGATCTCCGGAGGTCCTGACGAAGATTAGCCACTCCGGCGACCACGTCGGCTTCCATATGCACGCTCCATAAATGCTGACGAGTGTGGTTCCGTGACGTGCCCTTGCATTCCTAACAACAACCCTGACAACGAAACAATGTTGTTTCATTTTTTATTAAACCGTAGGCACTAAATAAAATATACTATTAATTACCCAAACCTCCCTCGAGAGTTTGAATAATTATAGGTTGCACCGCTCTATCTTTGAAATTACAAAATCTTCCCAGTAAGTTACATTTCATAATTGCATGCACAAAAGTTCCCCCTAACGCTTTCCTCCTGGGGGTATTTTTGTGCATGCATCATATGAAATGTAACTTACAGGGAAGGTTTTTGTAATTTCAAAAGATAGAGGGGTGCAATTTGTAATTTTGCAAACTTAGAGGGGTGGTCCTGGTAAACGACCCTAAATTTTAAAAAGTCAGCTGATATAGTGCCATGATATATTCCAAAAAATATTTTGTAAAAAATATCGATATCATGCCGTTTTATCCATGAAATCTTTATATCGGATGACATGTCGGCCATGTCCGCCGATATCCACAACACCACACATCACCAGTGAAAAAATGGATCAATAACAAAAGGTGGTAGAAATTATGCCAAAGATAGAATAGCTTAAGCCATACTAACAACTGATATCGCCCTGGACGACAACCAAACATGTAAGCATAGTATCCGAGAACAACCGATACAGAAGAAATATACACCTTATGAGTATACGAGCTTAAAAACACCATATGAAAATGAAGAGGGTAAGAAAGGAGGGAGAACCCACTAAGTCCTTATAGGTGCAATCACTAGTTTTTCAGCCAGTATATCAACAACATACCCTTAATTTAGCATGGAAAATTGCAAACGTATAAATGAATCACATCATAGAACCGCTACCCTCATTTTTAATAAACTGAGGAATAGAATGCCGAAAGATCCTACAAACCCTTACTAATCAACCGAAACAAAAGTACCCGCCCAAATAATGGAATCAAGAGCATTAAAGCATCTCCTTGGACTTGGTTAAATTATAATAATTAAGCCCAAATTAATAAAAAAAAGAACATAATCCTAGATAAGTCGCATTATTGGATATCCACCACTGCATCTCCGTCACAATAAAAATACCATAAAGAAGTAGATGCCTTACCAAAATAAGAAATAAATAAAATTATAACCATCAAAATTGTAATAAAAACATCATAATCGTGATATCTCTGCACTAGTTTCCTTAGTTGGAAGAACCTCATCTGCTGACAAGAAAACTCAGGGATATACTCAAAATGGCCACATAATCCAACATTGAATCTTGCAGATAGAATTCTCTTAAAAAGCACCTTCAGTAATGCAAAATCGAGTTCCCTTGAACAAGAGTTCATCCTGGATCAAGAATTGGATAGTTGGATTCATGTTAGAAATTAGAATCAAGGAAAGACTTTCAAAATAGGGATCATTTTCACTTGATAAAATCTAAAGATATTAAGTAGATGTCAGTGTGACAAAAATATGTGCTATTCTTCTCAATGCATCGCCCACTCGATTGATGTACCCAACCTTATGCCTAAGATGGAATGTATATTGTTGCAGAAATGACGACCATTTAACATTGCTCCTTTAAAGATTTTTTTTGAGATCCTAAATATCTCAATGTGTCATTATGGGAATTTAACATGAACTTCCTTTGGGTAAGATAACTCCTCCAACATTTAAGAGTTTGAAAAAGGTATCTGGACGCCCTTTTGACAAAGGAAAACCTCTATGACAATGTGAAGCATGTTGGAGTCAATTTTAGAAATTTTGTTAAAACTTGGAGGTGCCGATGTAAGTGTTTTTGTCATCTTGATGTTTATTTGTTAGAATGTTAGTTATTTGGCATCCACTTAAATATTTCCTTTTGTACACAATCTGTGATGTGTGCAATCAAAGAGCTGAAGTTGTAAAAATCCATGATAGAAGGAGGCTAAGCCATGAAATCATCCTCCATCACTGATTGTCTTAGGAGTAATCTGTCTCTGGATGACTTGCATCTTAACTGGATCAAGCGTAGTTCCTTCAGTTGATACGATATATCCTAAGAATGTCAATTATAAAAGAAGTTTTTTAAGGTCGATGAATAATTGGTGTCCCTTGTTGCTTAAACACTTGCCTCCAATGATATGCCTGGTTTTTAGGCCAAGAACTATAGATCAAGAGCTCATCGAAGTACAGAATGGTAATTTTCTTGAATGAATGGTCACAACAGTGGTTTACTATACACAAAATTATTGGCTGTGTCTGATAAACCAAAGGGCTTCACAGGACACTAATGGAGATCATATTGAGTTCTGAAGGTATCCTTCCATTGGTCCTCTTGTCCGATGCATATTGATGATGCCCATTCCTAAGATCAACCTTGGAAAAGATTTTAGAGTCGCTCAACATTCTAAGCATGCTGTCAAGTCTAAGAAACTTGTATTTGATAGTAATCTTATTGATGACTATGTTGCCAACACAAATTCACTTAGGACCCATCTTTCTTTGTAGTAAGGAGCCCAAACACTCCTCACAGACTCATACCTTCTCAAATTGACCCCTTTTATGCAATTCATAGACTTGTTTGTGCAAAGTTACTCATCTGGGATCATTCAATAATGAGGTAAATGAGGTAGACCTGCACCAATCATCAAGGTGATATGATACTTGGTAGTTTGTTTGGAAGTTCTTCAGGAATAAGGTCATCATAATCCTCAAGTAGAGGTCATTTATTCCGAGGAATCTCAATCTCCATGATTGCTTCCTTGCTTATCAAAATATGGACTAAAGTGGGAAATTTTAACCTTTATTTTGTGTTCATTGACATTAAAACTAATGCCGAAGTTGAAGAATACTTAGGAGAAGGAGCCTTGGCTTTCTTAGGAATTTGAATATTTTTTCGGGGAAAAGAAAAAAGTTCTTTCCCATTCTGGCAATTATGTTTGGTCTTACAATCAAATTGCCAAGGTCTTCCCAAAAGATGTGACACCTATATTGGCGTGATATTACACCTAACATCACTTGTTATATATTGTTTCACAAAAGGGTTTCAGTTTGAGCTTCCTAATCATCTTTTGGTCCAAACAAAATTTCATGAGCTCCCACTATCTATCATGTGAATGCATAACCTTGCTCTAAATGTCCACTTGGTATGGAAGATGTGACGCAAGGTAGGCTGTGCGGGGCTATGCCGACACTAATGTAGACCTAAGTAAATGTGCAGAGTGGATTTAAAGTCTTAAACACACCTAATGCTATATGATGCGTGGAGATTTCACTTTGAGTCCGAAATTAAAATGTAGCAAACAAGATTATATAAATAACAATTGATATGGCGTTCACAACGATTTCAAGAAGGAAAGGAAAAACATGTTCTTTTCGTACAAAGAAATTAAAAGCTAAACTTTTACAAATGAACGTTATAGGAAAAACAAGAAGTTGAAGCTAGAGAACAAACAAGACTAAGTTCCCACTTAAATATGTGAAGTTCATCCAAATATTTAATATAGAACAATAAAACACAATACAATAAAAGTACTCACGAACATAGGGGTTCAGTTGCGGCGGGGAAATGCGACAACGGCAAATATCTGAGAGTTGGGAAGTGATGACATTGAGGACTGATTTGCTGGATTGTTTCCCAGCGGCTCGAGTAGGGTTGGGTTGCTTAAACGGGAGGGGAAAGTCGTGGCTTTGTGGGATCAGAAGGGGAAAACTGTGGATTTGCCAGTTCTGAATGGGGAAGGACCGTTGGTTGCTAAATCTGAATGCAGAAGGTTACTGGTTGCTGGATCTGAAGGGGGAAGGTTGCTGGTTGCTGGATCTGAAGGGGGATGGTTTCTGGTTGCTGAATCTGAAGGAGGCTGCGGCTTTGCTGGGTCGGAAAGGAGATATCGTGGATGTGCTGGATCAAAAGGGGGAGGAGGGACCGGGCGTTGTGTGGTGATTGTAGGACATGCAAGGATTTGGATGTGGAGGAGAGAAGCTGACACTGATAGGGGATGTGGAGAGTCGTCGACGCTGGGAGGGGAGGGATGATTTGCGGTTGGCAGTTGACGTAGGGGGAGGGAATCGACAGCGGGGATGGAGGAGAACCGACGCATGGGCTCTGGAGTCGACTGAGGAATGGTGGTCGTGGGATGGACGTGTGGTTAAAGATAGATGAGGGGGAAGACGTGCAACATGGGAAGATAATTATGGGAACGAAAATAAGAGAAATGAAAAACTGAAATGAATACCGGGACGCCGCACCCTGGGATCTCGCGACGTCGCACCATGATCCGATTGCAGATTCTGGAATCACTCACAAAATACACAATAATGAAAATGGCAGCCTCCGCCCTTATTTATAACGAGAGGGGCGGTTGGGCACCCAAGTGTACGACTATGCTTGAACGTTACGCCCGGTGTTCTAAAACACTAAATACAAACCCAAAGTGAAAAAAAAAACAAAATACATAAAAAATGCTAAAACGATGCTCCAGACGCGCTCTTGCTCTCGGATCGACGATCTGATCAACGCCTCCTGCGTGAATCCACGAATGCGAGCCCCGCCGAATGGTGACCTGTAGTACAACGTCGATCCCCATCAACTTCCCCCGTCTGAAAAACATTAATATCCGATGAATGAAGATTATCGCACTGACGTCGAAGATCGGGGGTAAGTCTATCAAGCTCCGCTGCAGATATCCAAGTATTATCAAAGATGGGGCGTCCACTCCAGTGCACCAAGTAATGACAAGAAGGACCGTCTATGGTGATGGTGCACTCGTGTGCCATAATATCAACAATGCACTCATCTCTCACCTCTCGTGCTGGTGGATCCAGATGAACCGGTGGAATCATGGGAGGTGCGTACAAGTCCGCGAGTGCTTGTCCAATGTGGTCAGGAGAAGGGTCAGGCTGTAATTGGGAGGGTGTAGGAAGTGGCTCAAGGTATGAATCCCTATGCTTGAGAGACTCAAAGTAAGACGTTAAATCTTCCGTATTAAATACGAGATGAATACCCATATCTGCAAGGAGGTTGACCTCATAGGCGTTTTTCCAATTTTCCTTATAATCCTATAAGGACCTATTCGTTTTGGTTGTAGCTTTTTAGCGGCTCCTTTTGGGAGCCTCTCCATGCGAAGTCGGATCATGACCTGCTCGCCTACTCAAAAATGTTGCTCATGCCTATGTTCATCTGCCTGTGCTTTATGTAATTCAATACTGCTAGCAATTTTTCTCTGGATTAATTCATGCAGTTCATGTATATGATGAATGAAGGACTCGGCGAACTCACTAGGACGTGACTCTAAGGGAACAGGGGCAAGGTCAATGAGCCTCTTAGGCTCATATCCTGACACTATATGAAACAGACTCATGCCAGTAGACCTATTGACGGAACTATTATATGTAAACTCAGCTACGGGTGACACAAAATCCCAAACCGATGGGTGCTCACCAAATAGACACCATAACAAATTCCCTAAATCCTATTTACGACCTTCGTCTGACCGTCTGTCTGTGAGTAATAAGCTGTAGAAAATTTCAAACTCGTACCTATCTTATGCCATGACGTTCTCCAAAATAACTCATAAATCGTACATCACGGTCAGACACTATGGATTTGGGTAATCCGTGTAACCGAAAAAGGTCTCTCATTAAGAGGTCCGCCACGTGGGCCGCATCGACAGTCTTGCGGCAGGCAATAAAGTGAGCCATCTTTGAAAACCGGTCTACCACTACAGAAATAGAATCGTGCTTCCTCAGAGTGCGAGAAAGGCTTAATACAAAATCCATGCTGATATCGACCCAAGACTGGTGTGGGACCGGAAGAGGGGTATAAAGTCCAGTATTTTGTTTCAAACCCTTCACCGTCTGTCACGTGCCGCAATGACACATAACACATGCCACATCCCTTTTCATGGCGGGCCAATAGAAGCGATCTTCAACCAAAGTAATCGTCTTATCTCTGGCAAAGTGGCCAGCAGCGCCACCCGCTTGCATTTCCCAAATCAAGAAGTCCCGGAAGGACGTCCTGGGGATGTCGAGACGAGACCCACGATAGAAGTATCCCTCTACACTATCGAACCCCTCAGTGGGCTCAGGAGGATCCCCAAAACCCCATAATAAGTCCCACCAAAATCAGGACAGGCGGGGTAATCATTGGGTAGTCGATCAAACTTGTCGCGCTAACGCTCAGTGTGCGGAGTAGGGCTATACGTCAACTAAGACCATTGACATGCTTGTTCTCAACACCCGTGCGGTGTTTGAGTACATAATGAAAGTCCTGCAAGTACTCGACCCACTCGACATGCTTATGCCCCAATTTACGCTACGAATCAAGATAGTGTAGAGCCTAGTGATCGGAGTATAGAACGAACTTCCATGGAGGAGATAATGTCGCCAATTGCGAAGCAAATGCACTACTGCGTAAAACTCTATATTATAGTTTGAGTACTTCTGTCGGGCCTCATTCAGTTTCTCACTAAAGTAAGAAACTGGATTGACCCTCCTGGATCAGTACTCCGTCAATGCCAATGCAAGATGCGTCACAAGCTACCTCAAATACCTTAGAGAAATCGGGCAATCTCAGAACGTGGGCGATCGTCAGTTTCTCCTTAATCTCAATAAAAGCTCGAGTGGCGGCGACCGTCCACTGGAAGTCTCCCTTTCGCAGGCAGCTCATGAAGGGGGCCATTATGGTGTTAAAGCCCCAGACAAACTTCCTGTAGAGGGTGGCTAGTCCGTGGAAGCTACGGGCCTTAATGATAGTGGAAGGAATATGCCACTCACGAATGGATCGGACCTTGTCCGGGTCAACAGACACGTCAGACGCTGATATGATAAACCCGAGGAAGTGCACGAAATCAGTCAGGAATGTCAACTTCTTCAGTTCACATATAGCTTCTCCTTTTGCAGAATATCGAGTACGACCCTCAGTTGGCTCAGATGGTCATCAGAATAGTGTCTGTAAATCAAAATATCGTCAAAGTAGATAACCAGGAATTTGCCCATGAAGGGCCGAAGGATCTGAGTCATGACCTGCATGAAGGTGATGAGGGCATTGGACAGCCCAAATGACATGACTAACCACTCACAGAGACCGTCTTTGGTCTAAAAAGCAGTTTTCCACTCGTCTCCCTTGCGAACTCTAATCTGGTGGTACCTGCTGGGAAGATCGATATTTGAAAGTACCTGGGCACAAACCATCGTATCAAGTAAGTCGTCCAACCGGGTTGATGGGAAAACGATACTTAATAGTAATCTTATTAATGATCCTACTATCGATACACATATGCCACCTCCCGTCCTTCGGGGTGAGAAGGGTAGGGACTGCGCAGGGGCTCAGACTCTCACGTATGAGTTGCTTCCTCAGCAACTCGTCAACCTGTCTCTTGAGCTCAACATGCTCATCCGGGTTCTTCCGATAATGTGGTAAATCCGGGAGTGAGGTTCCCAATGTCAGATCTATGACATGCTGGATGTCTCGTAACAGAGGTAACTCGTCGGGTAAATCATCCGGGACAATATCATCATACTCATCAAGAAGTCGCCGGACTTCAGGTGGTGGCTCAGGAATCTCTGTAGGGCTTGCAACGAGGAGGTCCCGCCACTAACCCGGAAGTTTTCTGTCACTTCCCCTCCCAACACCTCAGACCGCACAGAAGGACAAGAGAGAGCTCAGTCTCTTTAGGGGGGGGGGGGCGATCTGTCTTGGTCTGAGGGATTTAAGGTCCTATTTATAGACAAACCAGTATGAGGGTAAAACAGTCTTTTTTTCTACGGGTATTTGCCTCCGCCTTAACCAAACTACTCTCCGGAGACCCAAATGGCCTGCGAACAACCCATCGCGCCTTTTCGATAATACTATTCACATCCCTTGTGGCTTGCGGATAGCCTCTCCTGCGACCGAGTCGCCAGATACAATGAAGGAGAACTCGTGAGCCGGGGTGGCTCAAACTCGCCTCGCGCTGTTTTGAAGGGGCGAGTACTGTCTGGCCGCCTGGACTCGCTCTTTACCGTTCGATGGGGTAGGCGAGTACGACCAGGGGGTTTGGGCCTATTCCCCTTCGTCAGGGCGAGTACTCGACCTACTCGCCTAATACAAGTTCTACACAATCCCCGCTTTTTGTAAGCTCGTCAGAGGTCAGAAAGAAAGTTCAACCCTTATTTGATGAGCTCAACCCTAGGAGAGAGGGTGTTTACTGATCCGCCGCTCCTTCCCCTCTATAAATAGAGGGCTAGCTCTACAGTCCTTTCATACTGAGGGATGACTTCGGAGGGTGATTCTTCCGTGGCCGCCAACCAGCCTCTTGCCGACGATGATCTTGAGGCGACCGCCATCCTTGGATTGATCGGGGAATTCTCCGCTCCCCGCCTTCCTGATCCTGCGAGAAGGAAGAAGCCCAAAAGAAAGAGGGTCGTCGCGGCGTCCACCAGCGAGAAGTCCTCTACCGATCCTGATTTCACCGCGAGGTGCGAATCCCCATCCAAGAGGCAGAGGGCATCGCCCATTGACGAGGAGCCCGCTGCCTACCCGCTGCCTACCCGCCTAATCGAGAGGATGGGGGCACGACCATAATCTTGTTGGGCGGAACTGGAGATGGGGGGGGGGGGGGGGGGGGGGGCGGGGGGCAGGCCCCCTGCGACACGAATGTGGTGGCTCCTTCGACTTCTCGCCCCGCCACCATACCGAGTGAGCGCCTTATTACTTCTGCCACTTTTATAGGGTTCCCGCTGATTCGCTATCTCTCCAGCAGTCCCTTCCTGCCGTGGACTGCCACTTGACCAGCAACCCGCCGAGGCGCCGCCGAGGGGTGTGACCATTGCGTCCTTCTTAGCCCCAGGGCGAGTGGGAGACATCAACGTCTCCCTGCCTCCTCCACCTCAACATACTTCAGGGGTCGCTCAACACTTCGCCACTCTTTGGGCGGGAAATCCCTGACAATTGATCCCTTGCCAGGGGGGACGAGCATGGTGCTGCAGAGACCTCGGTCAGTCGAGGGTCTTCGGGAGAACTCGCCTCGCCGCCGGGATGTAGGTCTCCCTTCTTTGACTAGTACTCGCGTACTTTCTCTCATTGTTCATGATTTTCTTCTTTGCTAACCTCATTCTGATCACCATTCCAAGTCGCCGCGCGTCAGACTCTCCCGGTCACTCGGTATCCACTGATTCAAACCTGGAAACGCCCCCACCCGTCATGACGACACTTATGAGAGAGCTCCTGACGGGCTCTCAAAGATTTGACAATGAGTCCTGGACTCGCCTTATCGCCGTCCTTTGGGCCCACGATGCTTTTCTGATGGCCATACCGCCCGCTGGGTTGAATCAACGGTTGGTCGAGATAAGACTCGCCTCGCTGAGGCGGAATAGTTCCAACAACAGATGGAGAGAGAGGACATGTTATATGCCAGGGTCTCCGATCTGGAGGTCAAGCTCTACGAGGTGGAGACTCGCCAACAGGCCACCGAGGATGATCTCCAGAGATTCGCGCAGGTGGCGGGCACTGTCGGTGAATCTTCCTTGCTGAAGGAGCACATAAGGCGAGGCGAGGAGAATCTACGAAAGGCGCAAGAAGACCTGCAAGCTGCCCGAGGAATCACCTGGAGGGCTCGTCATCCTCGCCACACGCGCCGTCGGGGTCGCGGTCCTGTACACCGTGACTAACACTCATCTTTACTTTCTGTTTCACTGTTTTTGAACGTCTGATGTAACGCGTATTCGCGATACTTTGTTCTCGCATCGCATGTGTGGCTCTTTTATTTTTTGGGATTTTTTGTGTTCTCAACCTTTTGTATTCACACTACATATTAATGAAAACCGAATTTTGCAGCTCTTCTCTTTTCTCGCTAGCCCCTTTTGCTTTTCATTTACATTACTCTTTTTCCTGGATACTCGCTTACGCGTGCTCGCCTGCTGGTAGGTTTACTCGCGCGTGAGTAGGGCTGGGGTCCGGGGCTATAAATTAGGGGTCCCTTGCCGTAGCCGGGCACAGTTTCCTTTCCCTTGAGACATCCACTCTACCCCAGCCCCCTGATTCTCGACCCTTCCGCCTTCAACCATGGTCAAAGAGCCTTCAGAAGACGGGCGCGCCCACTGCGCACGCAACTTCAGGGACCATAATTTCCTGAGATCGCAGACCATGAGCGAGGAGCTGAGCGAGTTTGAAGCCCGCCATGCACCAGAGGGGTATACGGCGAGGAGGGAGACTCCCGTCAAGTACCTAAACTCACTCTTTGGTGAGGAACTCACCTTCCTCCTGGTACGCTTCCAGGTGGGACTCATGCTGCCCTTGTGGCCTGAAGTGAGCCAAGTCTTCAAGTATTTCAGGATGATCCTGGCGCAAGTCAACCCCAACGCGATCAGCGCTTTTGTCACCCACGTCTGCTACCTGCGCGAGGAGAAGATGGAGTTCAACTTGACTGCTTTCTGCTAGGTCCTGACCCTGAAGGCGATCCGCGATGGGGTCTTATCACCAGCTCCTGCGTGTAGCTTACCAAGACCCTCAACAAAGTCCACCATTGGACTGAGAAATTTGTCATAGTGCGAGGTTAATTCGGTAATCATCCCTACGCTCCCATCCAGAGGACTAAAAAGGAGTACAAGCCGCCTCGCCTGGAGGGGGACGCGCTTGAGCTTTACAAGTTTTCGAGGGAGAAACCCATGGATGCCGTTTATCTGCGGCGCCATGTGAACCACCTCGCTATCGTGGCCTCGGGGACAGGTACGCCTAGACGGGTACTCGCCACTTTACTTCTCGCTTCTACGCTCCTGCTAGGCCTTCGTTTGACTGGGCCCTTTTTTTATTTCTGCTGCAGGCGACCGCTCTCTTCCGGTTTACCCATCGCATGACAGTTCGCGAGTACTGTCTCGTGAGATCGTTCCCGAAGTCTGTCCCATCGAGACCGTGGACCTGGTGAGGGCGTGTTGCCCCTGCTTCTGATAAGGGCAAGAGGCAGGCCGATCCTGATGTCGCCTCGGCGAGCGAGCCGAGGAGAAAGAAGCAGCGGTCCGGGAGAACTCGCTCTCCTCGTCCGGCGAGCCCATCACCAGACCCTTCCACCCTCACGAATTTTGGGCCGGGGATGAGGAGCACCAACAAGAAGGGGGATCCCTTGCTGATTTGGGACCCCTCGTTGAACAGGGTCTCGCTAAGCTCGCGCCTCTCCTCCTGGGAGGAATTTGAGGGGCTGAACGAAGACGCCTTCAACGTCCTGTTCGGCCTATACCGCCGCGATGATGCGGAGGTGCTCGGGGAGGCGGCCCCTATTCGCGAGCTGGCGAATCGCAGCTGCCGCTCAACTCTCCGCACCGTAGAGATGATTCATCAGACCTCGCTGCAAGGACTCCAATCAAACCGGAGGCTCCGCGATCTGGGCCTGGCCTTCTAGGAGATGGAGAAGAAGCTGGTTGCGTCTGAGGAGCGGGCAACGCTCAAGGCGAGGCAAACTCCCCAGGATGAGGTATAACCCTCTACTCTCTCAGATCCTACCTGCCCTCTGATTTTTTCGACTAATCTCTTTTTCAATAGGAATCTGAGCTCGCATTGGTGACGCGAGTCTCTGTCCTGGAGGAAGAATCATAGGGGGCCCGACGCGAGTCTGAGTACCTCATGACCCAGCTTGCCGTGGCGGAGTCCGAGGTGATGGAGGCCGGGTTCACAAAGGGCGGGGCATCATCCAACTCATCCCCTCTTCTGCAGTTCACCCCCGCTCGGGTGGTGGAGACGCGCAAAAAGATGGCCATCGCCACCGCCACGCTCACACTATCATGACTCTGGAAGCGCAACATCTTGAACGCAGAGGGAACCCAACTCACCGTTGTGACTCTCCTCCCTGAGCTATTCCCAAGGACGACGAGTACTCCCTCGGAGGATGGTGATGGTGAGGACCTCTCTAGCAGGTCAGAGGATGAAGGCCAACCGAAGTAGCCTATCCGCTTGACTTAGATCTACTCTTCTCTTCTTTTTTATTTTTGTTATTGTGTATGTATTTTTCACTACGTGTTGACTGTAAGTGGCGTACTCGCCAACTATTTTGTATGAAGTCAGTTTTACTCGCCACCCCCTTTTGAAAAATCTGTGCAATTGATTATCTTATGCTCCTTGAACTCGCGATATTGTTGTTTTTGCATGAGCATTATATTCGCTTGTATCGCGTTATTACCTAAGCTTAGAGATCGCATTGGCGCAGTACTCACTTAGGAACATTATTCGCATA
Source organism: Dactylorhiza incarnata (assembly GCA_033032865.1). Taxonomy (NCBI): domain Eukaryota; kingdom Viridiplantae; phylum Streptophyta; class Magnoliopsida; order Asparagales; family Orchidaceae; genus Dactylorhiza; species Dactylorhiza incarnata. The sequence goes on along the minus strand of JAWHQI010000157.1, from coordinate 5,373,764 downwards.
ATCTGGCCGTTAGACGTGCGTGTGCTCTGAGAATTTCGTTCGGTCGTGCCCGTGGAACCGCTTGAGGCGCCTCGCGTCGAGATGATAGAGTCGATAACTTGGCCTTCCCCCTTAGAAAGGGATGGGGGTATGCGCTGACCTGGCGAGGACCTCAACGTACTCGCCTCGCCCTGGTCTAGCTCTGCCTTGAACTCGCCTAGTGTGAGCCTACTTCTAGACCCCAGTGGGAGCATGACTCTCATCCACAACTTCTGCTTCAATGTTAGTGTAACTTTTTGCTCGAGGACACTCAATTCACTCGACGGGGCAAGTGGCCAGCGTGCAGGGGGGTTGAGCTCCTCTGCTCATGCAGCGGCCTGATCCACCATAGTACCCTTCTCGAGGATATCCAACTCACTTGAGGACATCCAACTCACTAGAGGGGCAAGTAGCCAACATGCAGGGGAGAAGCCCGGTGCAGAGGTCTGGTCTACAACATCACTCTACTCGAGGAGTCCACTCGAGGGGGCAAGTGGACAGCATGCATGGGAGAAGCCCAGTGCAGGGGTCTGGTCCACGACATCTCTCTGCTCGAGAGAATTCAATTCGAGGGGGCAAGTAGCTAGCATGCGGGAGGGGAGTTAAGCTTTCCTGCTCACGCAGAGGTCTGGTCTACGTCAACACCCTTCTCGAAGGCATTCAACTCACTCTAGGGGGCAAGTAGCCAGCTTGTAGGGGAGGAGCCCGGTGCAGTGGCCTGGTCTATAACATCACTCTGCTCGAGGAGTCCACTCGAGGGGGGCAAGTGGCCATCATGCAGGGGAGAAGCCCAGTGCAGGGGTCTGGTCCACGACATTTCTCTTCTCGAGGGAATTCAATTCGAGGGGGCAAGTAGCCAACATGCGGGTGGGGAGCTGAGCTCTTCCGCTCACGCAGAGGCTTGGTCTACGACAACACCCTTCTCGAAGACATTCAACTCACTCGAGGGGGCAAGTAGCCAATATGCAGGGAGGTGCCCGGTACAGTGGTCTGGTCTACGACATCACTCTGCTCGAGGAGTCCACTCGAGGGGGCAAGCGGCCAGCATGCAGGGGAGGATCCCAGTGTAGAGATCTGGTCCACAATATCTCTCTGCTCGAGGGAATTCACTCCCATGCAAACCTGTTTCATAGTGTCCGTCTTTCTAGTTGTAAAACATCATCGTTATGTGATAAAAATTGTTATTAACAGAAGTGAACAACAACGCTACAAGAGAGCTAAGGGTAGAAACGCTTTAGGTCGTCTCCTATCCAAGTGTTTCCGAGGCACTCTCCCACCACATTTTGTAGGCGGCACCCACCAGTCTTCAATACTTCGGAGATTATGAAGGGACCCTCCCAATTAGTATAAAGCTTGCCGACTGCTTCAGATCTTCCCGTGGCGCCGACTTTCTTAAGGACCAAGTCCCCTTTCTCGAACTGCTTGATTTGAATGTGCTTGCCAAAATATTTGGTCATTCTTGGTTTGACCTCCTCCTGTCGGATCGCTGCCTGATCACGGAGCTCTTCTACAAAGTCTAGTGAAAGTAGTTGCGCCTCCTCATTTTCCAATCTACACCCTTCGTCGCCGTCCTCCGCTGCCACCACTTTAGTACTCCCGACCTCAAATTCCACCGGGATCAAGGCCTCAGAACCGTGAGACAGCTTGAAGGGTGTCTCTTCTGTGGCTGTGGTGGGGGTAGTCCTCAAGGCCCAGAGAACTGAGGGGAGCTGTTCTGCCCAATTCCCCTTCAGGTTCTCCACCTTCTTCTTCAGTAGGTTGACGATGACTTTGTTGGCCATCTCCACCTGGCCGTTGCTCCTGGGGTGGTGAACTGAGGCCGAGTGAAGGTCAATGCCCTGTTGACTGCAGAAGTTGGTGAGCTCTAGGCTGGTGAACTGTGGACCATTGACCATGATGATGGCAAGAGGAAGGCCGTACCTGCAAATAATTTCTCCTAAATGAAGTTTTTCACCACCTGAGAGGTTGTCTTTGCTAGCGCCTTCACCTCTATCCATTTGAAGTAGCCGATCATTACTAAGAGGATTTTCCTCTGTCCTCTCGCTTGGGGGAACGACCCCACGTGGTCCATTCCCCAAATGGCGAATGGTCAGGGGGTTGTGATTGACCGAAGACGCTGAGCTGGCTGCAGCTGGAGCGGGGCATAGAGCTGGAACTTTTGACACTTCCTCGCAAATTCCCCTGCATCCGTCTTGATGGTAGGCCAGAAGTACCCATCCTTAACACCCGCTTCTCCAAGGTTTGACTCCCTGATTGACTCCCACACTCGCCCGAGTGGATCTCCTCTAGGACCCGGGGAGCCTCTGCCTCTGAAACACATCTCACCAAGGGGCCAGATAAAGTCTTCCGGCAGAGTACCCCGTCATTCAGCAAGTAGTAGGCCGACTTGTATCAGAACCGCTTCCTATCTTGTAATCCTACAGGTAGCTCCCATTTTGTCAGGAACATGACAAGAGGATCCATCCACGAAGCATGTTGATCGACTTCCATCATCTCTCCCTCTTCGATGGAGGGTCGGAATAGCTCTGTGACCGTGCCCCCTACTCTGGGGCCATACTTGGCCAATCGGTCCGCTTGTGAGTTATCCTCTCTGGACACATGTTGTATTGAGAATGATCGGAACATGCCAACCAAACCCTTCACCCTGACCAGATAGCGCTGCGGTACTGGTTCTCTTGCCTCGAACTTTCCCTGAACCTGAGAGGCGACCACCATGGAGTCGGAGTAAACTTGGATTGCGTGAATTCCCAACTCGTGGGTGAGGCGGAGCCCTGCGACCACGACCTCATACTCTGCCTGGTTGTTGGTGTCTGGGAAGTGGATGTTGATCGCCTGTTCCACTACAGTTTTCTGAGGGCTGACCAGAACGATGCCCCCTCCCAAGGAGTTCTTTCCTGACACTCCATCCACGAACATCTCCCAGGTTACCCACTCAGGTGTCTCTGCTTTATCCACCTCCACGGTGTAGTCTGCTAGGAAGTCAGGTACGGCATGAGCCTTCATTGCTAGCCGAGGGACGTACGTGACATCAAATTCACTGAGCTCCATCGACCACTTGACCAATCTCCCCGAATGTTCCACTCCCTCCAAGATGTTGCGGAGGCGGTGATTTGTCACCACACCGATTGAGTGAGCTTGGAAGTAAGGTCGGAGCTTGCGAGCGGAGACGATTCAGGCGAAGGCCAACTTATCCAAGATAGGGTACCGCAGTTCCGCCTTCCGCAAGACTCTACTCACATAGTAGATTGAGAGTTATTTCTTGCCCTCCTCGCGGAGCAGGGCCGAACTCACCGCCTCGACTCCCACTTCGATGTAGAGGAAAAAGTCCTCACCCTCCCTAGGTCCTTGCCACAAGGGTGCCCGTGTTAATTGGAACTTCAAGCTCTGAAAGGCCTCTTGACACTCCGTCGACCATTCAAACTTCTTATTGTCTCGGAGGGTTCTAAAGAAGGGTGAGCACTTCTCCTCATCCCTGGGGAGGAATCTACTCAACCCTGCCAACCCGTCTGTCAGGCGCTGGACTTCCTTCATGTTCCTGAGCGCCTCCATCTCCATGATGGCCTTGACCTTATCCGGGTTCGACTCTACTCCTGCCGGGGTCAAGAGGTGGCCAAGGAATTTTCCTTTCCCTTCCCCGAATACACACTTCATCGGGTTGAGTCTCATTTTGAACCTTCGGAAAGTCGCGGAGGTTTCCGCCAAGTCCCGAAGATGCTCCTCCACACTTACTTTTCACCACAAGGGTATCGACGTACACTTCCGGATTTCGCCCCTTCTGCTCCTTGGACTATGACGAACCTGCAGCTCTTTGTCGTTCCTCCCAGCGGTACGACTAACTCCGCTCCTCCTTCAACCGCCTTCCTTTCCCCTGAGAAGCCAAAGGTGGCCCCTCCGTGGCTGTGACCCTCTTCTCCTCCACCTTTCATCACGTCGAACGTCTTCTTGAAGACCACATTGACGGAACTCCCGTTGTCCACGAGGATGCGGGAGACAGTATCGTTTTCTATCGCGGCCTGGATCACTACCGCGTCGTTGAAGGTTTTTTCATTTCCTAGCATATCCTCCTCTGAAAAGGTGATATTTCCCATCGGGGGTGGGTTCTGGGAAATCGAAGATATGCTTCGACGATACACTGCGTGGAGGCTCCCCTTTCGGGTTGCCTCCAACCCCACTCCCCCGTGGATAACTCCAATTCCTCCGTGACCACCCAGGTCCGTTCGATCCACGCACCTTCTCGGGGCGGGGGCTCCCCCCGTTTCTCACCACTTCTCCTCCGCCTTGCTCCTCTTGCCCTTCCCGGGCTCCTCCTCCAGCTCATCTCCTCAATTCCAAGAACTCCGGACACGTCGCAGTTGCGTGGCCTTCCACCTGGTGGTAGTCACAGTAAGGCATTATCTTCGCTCCTCCTCCCTCCTCGGCTGTCGGGCTCTCGCTCCTCGACCTCCTCCCTGGCCTCGTCCGATCACATTCGCCTCCCGAGGGGGTGCCTGGTTTTGCCTCCACATGCTTGGTCTCCTCTCCGAGGAATTACAACGATATCGGCGCTCGGGAGAGAACCTTCTCCCAGGCCTGCCCTGATAGTCTCCTCCTGCTGGCCTCCACGACGACCTTTTGGGCGGGGCCTGGAACCTCCTCTCCTGATCTCGCTGATCCCGACTTCCATGAGGTCTTCCTCCCTCTTGCCTCCTCGGCTCTACCCTTCTCTTCACTTCCGTTATGCTCCCTCATGCCGCCTCCTTCTCTCCATCTCCTGCCAGCTTGGCCAACTTGGCCACAAATCCCTGGTTTGTCGCCTCACTCTCTATGTACCGCCCGACTACGTTGATTAGTTCTTCGAATGACAAAGAGGGGATCCGGGCAACTCCATCTTGAAGAGTCCCTCTTGCAAGCCCAGATTGAAGGCGAGCATGAGGGTATGTCCCGACACCTCCTGAACCACGAGGACCTCCTCCTGAAAACGATCGACGTAGGCCCCCAACAACCCCTGAGGTCCCTGCTTGATGAGGAAGAGGGCCTCCGACCCCTTCTTCCTCTTCTTCGAGGTGGAGAAAAGAAGCAGGAAACCCCTGCACAGGTCTTCGAAGCTAGGATGCAAGTACTAGACTAAGGATGTAAGTACTAGACTAAGGATGTGTTTATATGAAAAATTTGGCCCTATATGAATAATTTTCAATTATTCAAAAGAGGACAAATATGTGCGTGCTGAAATTGAAAAAGTTCAAGTCAAAATCCTATCATCTACACCTAACCTTAGACACCAAGGTTGATGCCCTCTAGTTTCCTTTGCCATTGGAAAAGTTAAAAGGCAAAATTAATACTACTTAATCAATTAAGAGAACAAACCAACATACTGATAAAAAATGAAAATAGTAATTTAAACTTGCAATTTACTAGTTAGAACTGTACAAAATTACAAGCCCAAAGGAATAGTATGAACGTATAAATTATACTTTTGTTTAGGCATAAACAGTAAATATAAAATCAAGTAACAATAAAATTTGCAGTTCTACTTATATGCTCTATTTTAGAACTCGATAGTAAAGTACATATGAAAGCTACTGCGGGAAACCGATCAGAAGGTCATGGTGTAATATCTTGAATCCGATGATGAAAGTTTGGTGAGGCCGAGAGTATTTTTAGGGTTCGGACAAAGCATCTTTTGAGAGGTTACGAGGATGACAGACTTCTATGTGAAAGGAGATGCATGGATGAATTGAATCCCACTTTATAGTTGGAGGAAAACTGATGCAGTATGCAACTTTCTGGGTTTAATTAATAATTTGGACCACAAAATATCAAAGGTGTTTTTTTGAGCAAGTGATGATGTTCTATTAAGAACTCCATAGTTAAGCGTGCTTTGAATGAGAGAAATTTTGAAATGAGTGATCTCCTTGAAGGTACTCACATGATACCTCTGGAAAATGATAAAATTGTGTTGTTCGACTTAGTATGGGTTGGGCTGAATAAAAGAGGAAATACTTCAGATATTGTGAGCTGAGTCGTCACAATTGATATCTAAGTTAGACCTTTTGCAGTATGATTTGTGGTTTGGGGATGAACCAAACGAAAATTTGTGAGTCTTTAACATTCTAAATCCGATGAGGACAGTTCGATGAGGGTAGTCCGATGATGGCAATGAGTGTCTTTGGGGTAGTAAAGCTCGGGCAAAACAACTCCTATCAAGCTTTTAAATGAAAGAAAGTGCAACAACGAACTGAATCTCACATCGGAATTGGAGGAAAATTTACTAAGCTTAAGTTCTTGTTTGGATCCCTAAATATCAGAGACTTGTTTTTAGAGTAAGTAGTGGAGTTTTGTTAGGAATTTCATAGTTAAGCGTGTTTAGAGCAGGAGTAATTTTGGGATGAGTGACATCCTGGAAAGTATTCGTAGAAAATCACAGGAAAATGATAAAATCGTACGGTTCTACTTAGTATGGGTTGGGTTAAACCAAAGTGGACAATACCTTAGATATTGTGAGTTGTATCGTTACATCTTGTCACCTTAGTGCGGCATGTAGTGACAAGTGAACAGTATAATTTGTCCTAGTTCCGCAGGAACATGCTAGGTCAAGCTGTCTTTTGGTTTACCTCCATTGGCGTTTTCTGGGCACCGCGATGGTGCAATGCCAGGTTTTCAAACAGAACTGTAAATGATGGGGAATAGATGTTAAAAAGGAGCTAATTAGGTATTCCATACATATTTTCTAATCCTTCAGATGGATAGATCCCATCCTTATGATGATCTCATTGATGTTTAGATTGTTTTTTTCTTCTTAAGTATCATTATTTACTGCTGAGCGTTAAATAATCACTTATAAAATTTATTTGAATTTTCAAAAATATCCTTTAAACTTTTGTGGAATGTTCTATTGCCCTTGTTAAATGGTTTTCTAATGTTTTAATTTATTTCCTTATTGCTCTTTTACAGCTGAACAACACTTCAGTTTGAGTATTGTATCTATTTGTGGTGACATTATGATTTTGTTTGTTATGTAGCTTAATACATCTGCTAGGATCGAATGGTGGCTCGAAAAAATATGGTCTTGGGTACAACAATTCAAGGATGCAGTTTTTGGCATTGTTTTGGAGGTAAACTATATCCTGTGTAGTCTTTTGGGGTAATATAGTACTTCCTATCCAATTTCTCGCATGCTGCATTAGTCTTATTTTTAGAGAATTGTAAGAGTTTCATGTCAGTCCACAGGCTACAGATACGCTACTCCATTTCCATTTATTTAGTTTAATCGATTAAGGCCTCGTTTGGCGGGGAGGATCCCGCGCAGTCGCGGCTGCGTCACTTTTGGTGGGGCCGCGGAGGGATCCGCCCCGCCTTAAGAAATTACGGTCGTGGCTCGTTTGGCGGGGTTGCGGCTGCGCGGCGGGATCCTCCCCGCCTTAAGAAACCCGCGGGAAAATCCGCGGATTTCCGCCGCGGCCGCGGTGGCCTCCGTGCAGATGGCTTTTGCAGGAAATTCATGCGGCCAAATGTGGCCTAAATCTGTGTTTAAGCATGACTGCAGTTATGCCCATATATTGATTTGATGTTCAATGGGTTTAAGTTTTATAGTCCTTTTTGGTATATAAGAAAATTAATTGATAATTGCAGTTAAAAGGAATGGCATGCCTAGATGCGTTATATTGAGGGATATCAATGCAATATTGCACTAAAATGGGGGCAGGTTTCTGATAAATCACCTTGTGAGCTCATAGAACTAACGATTGGAAGACATTGATGATCTATTACAGCTTAGTTACCCCTTATTATGTGATTAAATACAGTTGATTTTATAAGGTTATTAGGGTTTTACGGTTTAGAGATAGAAAAATGCAGTTGATTTTATACTTGTTCCTCAAACATATTTTTGTTTATTAATGTTGAGGATAGGTGACATAAGGTGGGATGTGTGAGTGACTTTTGAACAATGCAAACCCGAGGTATAGTGCGAGAGAAAATGTTATCTAATATAGGATGATGCATGTATGTGGGGTGATCCAACCAAGCTTTGCAACGCAATAATAAAATGCACCTAACTTGTACAATTACCACAGTTGAGTACTGAAAAATTAAGCAAGCAAATTAGGCTTACCTTCAATTGGAGTGCTTTTAATTAAATGCACACCTGTTATTTTCATTAGATACAACTTGATGAAACAAATGTTATTTGCTTTTATTTAAATAATATTAATCTCATATGTTATAAAGTTTGTTTTGGTTTTTCGCTTTTGTGGGGGATTGTTAGATTTTTTACTAGTTAAATAGTTGTTTCATCATCATTCATTGGAGCATTCATGGTGTTTGAGCTCTACATCAATTGATGAGAAATGCTCTAAACTTTTTGAGGGAACTCAAATATTTGGAGGGAATTCTTTCATGAAAGGATGAAGCATTTTAGTCCCACCTTGCCATATTTCAATACTTTATGTGGGGTATATAAACACTTCACTCATCCCTATTATGAAAGAAACATAAGGAAAATTCATTGACCACACACGCGCGCGCTCACTTGCATGCACCAAGCCGGACCGGATTCAGATTTAGGATTTAAGATTTGGGGAATAATTGAATTGTTTATTTTGTTAAAAATCATTTTTACCATTTTTTGGAAACATAAAAGCACCATTTATTTATCACCCACCTACTCGACGTACGTCGAGTTCTATGTTTCGACGTACGCCGATTTCTGCCTTTGCGTCGAATTCACTCGATGTGAGTCAACTTGATATTGGCGCATGTTGACCGCCTTTATGACTCGTAGTATATGCATCGAATACAAGTCGACGTACGTGGACTTCTCACCGAACTTGCGCGTGATTTTCTTATGCGTTTTTGCATACGTTGTTTATTACCATTAAATTTTATATCCGTTGTGATTTCTTTTAATGACTATTTCCAATGGAAATTTTAATATTGAAAATATGTTTCCTTTTGCAATGAATTTATTTAATATAATTGTTACAATTAACTGTGTTAATTACTTTTGATTATTGAAACTCCTTATTTATGCGGTATTTTTTGAGAATGGATCACACTTCCAATTCTCTGAATTCTGTTTTTGCGATCTTGCTTTTTCTTTGCGTTTGCTTCATCAAGTGTAAGTTCGGTACTCCTTGCTTCTTCAGTGTCCATGCACATCGAGTTTCGGGACCTAATTGGGTGTTGTACCTTAGAGAAGTGAGCATCAGTTTAATGCCTTGTTGGAGGGTAGTGCAACCTTTTTAGGGCAGTGATCACATGTTTTATCTAGTCTTGATTTCTTAATCTTTTTATTCTCAACCTTCGTGTTACAGGATATTCTACATGATTTTCTATCTTTCTTCATTTTTCCCTTTTTGATGATAGGGTAAGGATAAATTGTTTTTCTTTCCTTTCTAATGAGCCCGACACATGCTACTAGTTGTTTGCCAACCTCTGGACATTTGTTGGATGGCCAACTGTGTTTTGGAGCCCCGAAGGCCAACCATATGTGGTAGGAAGTTCACTCCTCCTCTTGGGTTAACCATTAACTTTATCATTTGCTTGCAACAACAACTTAAAATATTTTTTTGTTTTATTTGTATTCTTGATTAGTTGTAATTTTGAATAGGCTCCTTTCAGATTTAATTCTTTTATCAGTACCACCAATAGTTTAGCATAAACTGAACAATAAGGATAATTGGATCTTAAGCATTTTCTTCCTATATGAAATTAAATCATCGAATATCATAAAAAAGTTGATCAAAGCTTTAAAGCATCAAGTAAAATTTTTCGAATAAAATGCATAAATCCGTCAAGCTGATTATCGTTCGTTATACTAAATTTGCATAAACATGCATGACTTACAAAATCAACCTCCATCTGCTTATCTCCCAAATTAAATAAGATTTTACACCTATGCCTAGTAATCATTAAGGTGTTATTAGGCATTGTGACTTTCAATTTTTTCGTTGAATCGTAAGGGTCCAATCATAATTGTTTAATAATATTTTCAACAATAAAGAAATAACCAGCCCAGTGTCAAATAAAACTTTAAGGGGATAATCATAGACATATATCATATTTGTTACTACAACATCATCGCCTTTAGCTTCTTGTTGGCTCAAATTGAACACCCTTGACTGCATCTGCATTTGTTCTGGTGCATTGGCAACTGATCCAGATGCAACCGATTCAGTACCTTTGTCTATATCCCATTGGCCAGGCAACCACTATGATACAACTTTTGTGTTGGCGGCGGTACACTTGTATTTTTCTCACTTGTTTCCAGTTCGGACAATTATTCTTGTGGTGTCCAGAGAGATGACATTTATATCATATATTTGAATTGGCCAAACATTCTTTACCACAAGCCTTTCCACATTTCCCACAATTCTTCTGTTCCATTGGTTGATCGATACTTTGACTATACGATAAGGCTTGTGAACCTTTCTTCATATTCTAGTCAAAACTTCCTTCTTTATTGGAAGACTCTTTTCCCTGGCTTTCAGAAGTTCTCTTCTGAAATTCCTTGCGCTTCTGCGATTTCTCATTATTTATCTTTGTGAGTCAAGTTGTTTCTACTAGATCATTATAATTCCTTATTCTCTGTGATATCAGGTACATTCGTATGTTATCTCTTAACCCTTGCTAAAAGCAGAAGCACCGCTCTTCTTCATTGGTAATATGGGCTCCCACATAGTATGCTAAATGTGTGAAGTCCATCTCATATTGTACTACTGTACGACTTCCTTGAATCAATCTAAGGAATTTCTCTAATAAGAATGTCATCTCAGATGGGGGTACGAACTAGCTCGTAAATTCTCTAAGAAATTTTGTACAAGTTAAATTTGCAATTTCTCTCCCAGCATAACGTCATGTCAACAAACTATCCCACCATCTCTTCGCCTCACCTTCTTGAATGAATGTCGCCAGATCCACCTTCCATTCATTCAGACATGTCATAGCTCGAAATATCATCTCTATACTGTTTATCCAATCCTTCGTCTTTATAGGCTCACCCGTCCTTGGAATGAGGAATACTTCAACTCCAAGAACTGTTTAAGTACAGATCAATCTGCATCTGCGGCTGACCATCGTGGTAAGAAGGTGCTGCTGTAGAATTGTCTTTAATCATCTTTATGGCTTATGTCAGTGCCCGAGCTAATGCCAATAAAGGCACATTGGGTTATTCCGCACTCTGACTTTCATCAGACATATTTGTCTCTAGTTCCTCACGATGTATTCTAGTTGTATGCACCCTAGGTGGTTCCTGTTTCAATATGTCTAGAGTCAATAACGGTGTAGGAAAAACTTATGCAAGATCATTAGTATGTTCTACATATCCCTTCAGTACTCATGTCGTCTAAGGTTTGAACCTCGCTCAGATACCACTTAATTGTAACCGCTCGCTAGGCCGCCACAATTTAAGTACAGTTTAAGTATAGATCAATCTGCATCTGCGGCTGACCATCGTGGTAAGAAGGTGCTGCTGTAGAATTGTCTTTAATCATCTTTATGGCTTATGTTAGTGCCCGAGCTAATGCCAATACAGGCACATTGGGTTATTCCGCACTCTGACTTTCTTCAGACATATTTGTCTCTGGTTCCTCACGATGTATTCTAGTTGTATACACCCTAGGTGTTTCCTATTTCAATATGTCTAGAGTCAATAACGGTGTAGGAAAAACTTATGCAAGATCATTAGTATGTTCTACATATCCCTTCAGTACTCATGTCGTCTAAGGTTTGAACCTCGCTCAGATACCACTTAATTGTAACCGCTCGCTAGGCCGCCACAATTTAACATTCAATACGTCCATACATCATAGGTAGAGTTTTTTTACAGTACAACGAAAACATTTTATTAAGCAGTATGCAAAAGCACCGAAGAACCTGGGAATTTGTAGAACAAACTTGCATATATATATGTATATATATAGCCCATGCTCGATGCTCCCGCGCGGGCAACGCCCGCATCCGCGCGGGCTCCGCCCGAATCCGCGCGGGCTCCGCCCGCATCCGCGCGGGCTCCGCCCGCATCCGCGCGGGCTCCGCCCGCATCCGCGCGGGCTCCGCCCGCATCCGCGCGGGCTCCGCCCGCATCCGCGCGGGCTCCGCCCGCATCCGCGCGGGCTCCGCCCGCATCCGCGCGGGCTCCGCCCGCATCCGCGCGGGCTCCGCCCGCATCCGCGCGGGCTCCGCCCGCATCCGCGCGGGCTCCGCCCGCATCCGCGCGGGCTCCGCCCGCATCCGCGCGGGCTCCGCCCGCATCCGCGCGGGCTCCGCCCGCATCCGCGCGGGCTCCGCCCGCATCCGCGCGGGCTCCGCCCGCATCCGCGCGGGCTCCGCCCGCATCCGCGCGGGCTCCGCCCGCATCCGCGCGGGCTCCGCCCGCATCCGCGCGGGCTCCGCCCGCATCCGCGCGGGCTCCGCCCGCATCCTTCTTGTCTTGGCAGTACGAACTCTCCATTGCTATTCAGAAAGGTGCTCGCCCTTGTAGAGATACTCCATTATATGTTACATCTTATCAAGGGTTGTCTGCACCTACACTTGCTTTACTTTCTACATTGGATACTAATACTGCTCCGAGCTCGGTTGCGGAATCTAAGTCTCATCGTGGTTGGGACACTACCGTGCAGGAGAATCAAATGCATTGGAACAGAACCAGACCTGGGAACTTGTTACTCTCCCAGCAGACAAACATGCCATTAGATGCAAATGGATCTATAATGTCAAGGTCAAGGCCGATGATTCTCTGGATCTCCTAAGTGCTTGATTAGTTGCAAAGGGATATGCTCAAGCGTATGACCTAGATCATGATGAAACATTTGCCCCAGTGACTAAAATGTCTTCTATTGGCTTATTCCTTTCTCGTGCAACAACTCACCACTGGCCTACGTACCAGCTGGACATCAAACATGTGTTTCTATATTGGGTCCTTGAAGAGGAGGTTGATATGGAGCAACCTCCAGGGTTCATTGCTGAGGGGGAGCGTTCGAAGGTATGTCGTCTACAAAAGTCCTTGTATTGATTGAAGCAGTTTCCACGTGCTTGGTTTGGATGCTTCCGTGCGATAATGACTCAATTTGGCCTGAAATTAAGCCAAAACGACTTATTTGTTTTCAATCAGCACACCTTGATGGGTAGGCATTCTACTAGTCGTTTATGTTGATGACATTGTCATCACTGGAAGCGACTCACAAAGGATTACTCGTCTCAAGACCTTCCTACACCAGAATCTTTCAGTCAAAAGATCTTCGTCCACTGAGATACTTTATTGGCATGAAGTTGCTGATTACAAGAAAGGTCCCTTCCTATGCCAAATGAAGTATGTTCTGGATCTCCTCAAAGATTTGGGTATGTCTCAATGATTCTCCACTTGAACTAGGCGAGAAGAGTCTTTATGTGGAAATCCCATTATTTAAATGCCCAGAGAAATACTGCAGAATAGTTATAAAAAACAAAACTATCTCACTAGGACACGTCCAGACATTTCACGTGTCGTAAGCAAAGTCAGCCAGTTTATGACATATCCTACCAATGCTCAGTGAGATGCTGTCCTTCGTGTTATACGATATGTGAAGAAAGATCTAGGTTTTGGTCTAGTTAATAGTCACCATGGCCATAGTAATATCGAATTATTCTGTGACTGGGCGGTATACTTAGCCACTCGAAAACTCACCGCCGATTTTACAGTTTTCTTGGGTGGAAACTTAATCTCGTGGCGCAGTAAGAAGCAAACTACTACTGCTAGATCTAGTGCTGAAGCTGAGTATTCTGCTATATCTCATACTATTGCAGAGGTTATGTGGACCAGATAGGTCCTTCAAGAGATACGCTAACCCGTTTAAGAACCCACTCAATTATGGTGTGACAATTAAGCTGCCAATTAGATTACTACTAATCCTGTATTTCATGAGCCTACCAAACACATTGAGCTGGATTGTCACTTTATTAGAGAAAATATGAAGAAATAATCATTTCTTTGGTGCATGTCAAAAGTAGCGAATAACTTACTGATATTCCCTCTAAGGGGATCCCGGGACCGAGAGTAAAATACCATTGTACCAAGTTGACCATGATTATCATACATGATCCAACTTGAGGGGGAGTGTTGAATATTCTCATTATAGTTTGTATATTGTAACTTGTATATTGGTTTACCTATATATATATCTATATGTATGCATGTATCTCCATACCCATTGCAAGGGTAAGAGAGCATTATTTTTGCCCAATCTATCTTGTAACAAAAGCCAAAGGCAGAGCCAAACAAGGTTGACTTCCAAGTAAATTATAAACTCCAAAGATGAATGCCAAAGGTGAATACCAATGATATTTCTTTGTTCAGCGCATGAATCATTCATTTCATTAGAATCTGGAATAGCTACTAGACTTCTCAAATTCAATAAACTATCGACATTTATTTTAAACATACTGTAGGTAGTTTATTAATGCCGCTGCTTGCTTCCATGTTTGAAGTTAAAATAAAAAGTATATTATCTATAGGCTAAGTAGTTAAAATAGTAACTGTAGCTGTAATTGAAGTACAAAGTTTGCTAACATTGTCTACTGCTCCACCACCGGTCATCCTCTCCTCTCCGATTGGCCGCCTACATCCCTCTGAAATCCCCTCCTAATTCCCCACCGCAAGGCACCATCAACCGCCCTCCATCTTCCCACCAAATTCCACCCGCCCGCCTACATCCCTCTAAAATCACCTCCTAATTCCCCACCGCAAGGCACCCTCAGCTACCCCTCCATCTTCCCTCCAAATTCCACCAGGACCCTACTGCTTCTCCACCACACAACCCCTCCTCTACCACCCCACCGCAACACCGTCTTAATCTTCCCTCCATCCACAATGCGACAGCCCACCACCTCCTTCCCAACGCCATTCCACCACCGTGCTCTCACCAGTAGTCCCCTCCGCTGTCACCTCCTACCACTGACCACCATGGATCTGCACCACCTCCTCCATATCCCCCTGCTCCCCTATGCCTATACGAGTTTTTATTTGGAGGCTTGTATCTTTTCTCGATTGTACGGTTGCTATATTGTTGGTGATACTTGCTCTCAAAATTTTCCTCATTGAATTATGAGACGCGCAGGCTTGATTCGCGGCACATTAAACTAAAGCTCACTAACTGCACATAAATTTAAATTTGCAAATTTTCATTAAGCCTTTGCTATTGATTGCGGTTATTATGTGTCAGTTGAATAATCTTATTACCATTTGCATTCTATTACCGGATATTGAAATTTCGTCTCATATTGTATTACGTTGGCCAACCCTCACTCCACTCATTTGATCTATCGTAGGTCTTCACTGCACTCCTAGCCTTACCTTGCATTAGGGAGCCTTGTGTTTTGTTCTCTATTTCCAGCTATTTGAGATATTTAATGTTTCAGTATATATGAAGGTAAGTACAATGTTTGCTAACATTGTCTATCGTCTTGGTGCATAGCCTGGATCCATCGGAGCAAAGGTGCTGGCTGTAAAATTTCTTGAAATTTGTGTTTTAACCTTGACATCTGATGAGTATATTGGTGAAGTTCCTAATGTAGAAGGTATGCGTTTTACATGGGAAAAGTTACTACATAGCAAGTTTAGTAAATCTAATGTTCAAATTATTTTGGCTAGTTTGTTGATTCTTGATAGATGTGTCATGCACATGTTTTATATTGTTTTTCAAACAGGAAAAGAGCAGGAGTTCAACTCGTTGTTAATGTGGAATCATCCTATTTTTAATCAAGCAGCGCTTGCAATTGAAACAAACAACACTCTTAAGCTTTTACTAGATTTATTGCGGTCAGCTGAGTCTCTTCGAGGTTCCTTAACAATCATTATAGTGAACAGGTTAGTCCAGGAATTAGCTTTGGCTCCATATACATAATTCATACCTACTTTTTGTTGCTTGCCTTTAGGACAAGGGTTTCTTTCTTTTGTTTTTTTAGATCCAATATATTATATCTTGTGTACCAAAACCTTTCAAAGGGTATCAAATTCTAATTTCTGCGATGGGCCATTGATGCATACATATGATAAATGTTTTTTTTCCACAAATAAACTTGTGTTCATGGGCGATAGTTGGTGCAATATCAAATTTTGTTATTCATGAAAGCTTGTTAACTTATTTAGAAACTTTAAGTAGTTTACAGATGTAGCAACTTGTTTCTGCAAGCGAAGTTTATGGCAGAACCTGATGCATATCCGGAAGCATCAATTTGGTATGGATTTGGAGCTTCAGAAGAGGAATTCATGGCAAGACAAACACTCAAGCGTGTTTTGAAGGATAGAGGAAAAAGGAGTTCATCCCCGGGCGCGGGGGTATCTACATTCACGACCTGATTTGACAACATTTTACTTTCCTAGCCTTCAATTTCAGTTTTGAAAGTTCTAGGGTCCTTATGAATACACAAACAATCGCCAACCACGATCTTAATTTTCCTTTCCTGAATACACAAACAAACTCCTAACAAGCAAGCACCGAATAGGTAGAGATGTGAAAAATCAGGATGTGGTTTTTATCCCAAAAAATGATGAAAGAACTAGTCTTTTCATATTAGAAGCCTATGTGTATTACCAATTATCATGGGGGCAATGGCTGAAAAAAATTAGATGCATGGATTAACCAATTAGAGACATTTTATTTTGTCCGAATATGATACTTATGGTAAATTTGTCTTCGCACGATTCATGCTCACATGGCATAGCGAGATGCTTTTCTAAAAGATTTAGGTCACCAAGATATAGATTAAGGATAGTTTAAACTTTTACATTGTGAATTTTATCCCATGGGCTATTTCTATGATAGTTGAAAAGATGTCAGTTTAAGGAAATGCTACTGATAATAATGCCAACATGTAGTCTCCCTGGGAATGTACAAATATCAAAGTAAACCTCCGGACTTTATTCTCAAGTTGAAAATTAATACGAACTTGAAAGAGAATGCTTGGATTAATGAAGACGGATACAATCCGGAGCAAGCTCCGGCCAACTCTTGGAGGCTGGTTCCTCCAAGGAGCCTTCTCTCAAATGAGAGCCAAAGACAATAGATCCCAAAAGATGCCTAACTCCCAAAATCACCTCCTTATATAGGGAGGGGGGCTCACAACAACCTAATGCATTTAAAAGAAAAACAATAATAAAAATAGGATGATGCGTGCGCGTAACAATACATCCCGTCTGAAAAGCGACCTTGACCCCAAGGTCGCTATGCCACTTTCCGTTCACTTGAGGGAATGTACCCGCGACACGTGGACCCGTAACACTCCATCCGTCCTTCAAAACGAGCTCGCCCTCCAGCTCGTGTATCAAGCGGGTGGACGGATCCTCTGGTACCTTGACCTCCCTCCAGAATAGGGCCCGATAGCGCGTAGTAGCGGTGGCGGTGTTGGCGAGTAGCGGCGGCGGCATCGAAAAGACGGGCGGAGACAACAGTGACTTCCGCAAAGTCGGTGGAGCGGTGGGGAGCAGCAACCCCAAGGATGTCGGAGATACGACGACCGGCAGCAGGAATGGATCCGTCGGGAACAACGGGGTACAGGGCGGCAGAAGAGGCGGCGATGCGGCCGATGGAAGTGGCAATGCAGGGGCCGACGGAGCAAGAGCAGGGACAGGATGCGGTGAGATGGCCGAAGGGGGCGATAGAGGGGGTGACCGGAGAGGTGGCGGAAGCGGTGGCGGTACGACCACGGTGGGGAGATGCAGTATAGTAGCGGTCGGGGAGATTTCGACGGGAGGATCGACTGTGGGGCGGAGGGACGGGTTGGTGTCGTAGAGGAATGTTGGGGGCGGCATGGCCGGATAACCCTCGCATGGTAAAGGAGGCAGCCGTGGTGGAGGCGACTTAGGGCAAGGAGCCTCGAGGGAGGTTGCGAAGGCCCGTCCGTCGAGAGCGATGAGACGGTCGACTTTGGCGTGGAGAGAGGCGCATGTGGCCAGGATTTGTGCCGCGAGGGCAGAAAAATCCAACCGAGGGCTGGTGTCCGCCGATGGCAAGAACAGCGGCCCGGGCGCAGCCGATTGGGCGGTATCCGCCATGGAATGACTGCTGGAGCGGTTAATAGGAGCCATGGGAAACGCCTGGTCTGAGTGGGGCTGCAGCGGCAGATGCGGGAGGCTGCAGCGGCAGATGCGGGAGGCTGCAGCGGCAGATGCGGGAGGCGGATCGTCGAAGAAGGGCAGCGCGGATCGGGGGCGTCAATGCACGCGGGATCGGGGGTGTCGATGCAGCGCGGATCGGGGGCGTCGATGCAGCGCGGGATCGGGGGCGTCGATGCAGCGCGGGATCGGGGGCGTCGATGCAGCGCGGATCGGGATCGGTGGCGTCGATGCAGCGCGGGATCGGAAGCGCGGATCGGGGGCGTCGATGCACGCGGGATCTGGGACGCAGAGGTATGCGGGATCTGGGACGCCGATGCACGCGGGGTCGCGGATCGGGGACGCCGGCGCTGCACGCGGAAGCCGGGCGGAATGCCGATCGGGCTGGACGGGGCTGTGCGCGGGACAGAAGCGACACGATGCGGAAAGCTTTGGCTGAGAGCGAGACTCCGGCGGCGAGAGTAGCGGGCGGAGCGGCAGGTCGGACCAAATAATACGAACTTGAAAGAGAATGCTTGGATTAATGAAGACGGATACAATCCGGAGCAAGCTCCGGCCAACTCTTGGAGGCTGGTTCCTCCAAGGAGCCTTCTCTCAAATGAGAGCCAAAGACAATAGATCCCAAAAGATGCCTAACTCCCAAAATCACCTCCTTATATAGGGAGGGGGGCTCACAACAACCTAATGCATTTAAAAGAAAAGCAATAATAAAAATAGGATGATGCGTGCGCGTAACAAAAATGAACCGTGTTTGTTCTCATTCATTAGACTTGTGAGAATTTGAAATGTTGAATAATTTTATTCCAAAAAATTCTAAATATTACATGAGAGCTCTCCTCTGTATATAGAGTAGAGGAAGAGTAATGATTTACATTTGGAGATGTGAGACTAAATACAAGAAAGAGAAAATGTACAATGAGCCTCTTTTTTTAGGCTTTAACACTTTCCCTCAAGCTGAAGCATATATATCGATTATTCCCAGTTTAACACAAATATATGAAAAAGAGGAAGAAACAAGTTTGGTGAAGACTGACAACCTCTTTGTATGAAGGAACTAACATAGTGCATATTTATTTTTGGATAATTTCCTCTCTGATGAAGTGACAATCAAGTTCAATATGTTTTGTTCTTTCATGAAAGACTGTTTTTTTTTGATATGTAGATAACATTTATTATCACAAAACATTGGTAGAGGATAATCGTTGATTTCTCCCAAATCTTTTATAAGTGTTCTCAATCACCTCAACTCACAAGCAGTCTGAACCATGCTTCTGTATTCAGTTTCAGCACTTGACCTTGACACTACTTGTTTCTTGCATTTCCATTTGACCAGATTTCCCCCGACATATGTGCATAATCCATAAGTGAATTTTCGATCTCCTTTACCATTTGCTTAGTTTGCATTGAAGTACGCTTTACTGTGTAGATGATTGTTTCTTTGAAATGGTAGTCCTTTTCCTAGAGAACCCTCTAATATTTTTAAAGCATCTTGCTGGTGACACTCTTTGGGATCCTGCTTGAATCGATTGACCCTCCCACAACATATGAGATGTCAGGTCTGGTTACGGTAAAATAATTTAGTTTACCGCTAGACGCCTGTATCGAGTAATATCATGTAGGAGAGGGGATGTCTTTTCCCAAAGTTTATCAGTGCCCAAAGACATGAGATTTCGAGCAGGTTTTGTTCCAAGGAGACTGGCTTCGTTGAGTAGATCTAGGACATACTTGCGTTGAGAGAGAACTATGGAGTTATTGCGTCGCGCAGATTCAATTCCCAAGAAGTATCTTGGAGGCCCATATCTTTGGTAACAAAATGCTCCCGAAGTTGTTTCTTGGTTTTCTTTATTTCAAAGGAGTCATTTTCGGTAAGAAGAATGTCGTCAATGTAGACAACTGGAAAACCAGACAATGGTTGGTTTTCCGTTTGAAGAGAAAGTGATTAACATTACTTATGGAGAAACCAATAATAGAGATGACCTGACTGGATTTATTAAACTATGCGCGAGGGCTTTGCTTGAGACCATATATGACCTTCTGAAGTTTGTATACCAGACACTCTCCCTTAGCAACATAACCAGGAGGTTGCTTTATATAAACTTCTTCGTGTAAGTCACCATAGAGGAAGATATTTTTGATATCAAGCTGAGAAATTTGCTAATTCCAGTTGACAACAACAGAGAAGAGGACCCAAATAGTACTAATACCGACAACTAGAGAGAAAGTGTCAGTGACATTAACACTATATGTCTGGGTGAACCCTGTGTTATTAAAGGCGCGCCTCAGGTGCCAGGCGCACAACCTTCCTCCTCTGTCAATCAGAGGCGGGTGAGGTGCCTGAGGCGCTCCTAGGCACACCTGTGGCGCACATTAGGTGCCTGAGACGCACTTGGTCATCCAATTCACTAATTTTCAGTAAATTGGGCACCAAATTCACTGATTTTCAGTGAAATTGGGCATGGACTTAAAAGTACAAACTATAAATGAATCATTACAACCTTACAAATGTACATTTATACATTAAAAAATGATTTTTTATTTTATTTTTTCGCCTCACATGCCTCAGGTGTGCGCCTGCGCCTGGGTTCTAGGACCCGTTTACGCCTCGGTGCGCCTTGCACCTTTAATAACTTAGGGTGAACCCATTGACAACTAGCTGAACCTTGTAGCCATCCACAGTGCCGTATGGAAGAAACTTGATGACAAAGACCTAGCGACAACCGACAATATCTCCCTCAGATGGAGTAGGGATAAGAGTCCAGGTACCCCGTGATTTTAATACAGAGATTTCCTCATCCATGCTCGCTTTCCAGCAAGGTATACAAAGAGCTTCCACATGCGTAGTATGAGTGATGGTGGTAGAGAGTGCACATGCAAACTTGCTGCAAGAGGGCTGAGATTGACATAGGAGACAACATTAGTAAGAGGATGATGGGTGCTCCCCCTTACATGTTTGCGCAAAGCAACATGAAGATCCAAGTCCGAGTCTATTGAACTGTGGGAACCTTCCGAAGAGGAGAGCGTTGGCGTGAGAGCTCTCAGTAGGGACTCTAGAGTCGAAGGTGTGAGGATAGCTGGGGAAGCAGGATGTTGATGATAATGATATTGAAAGGGTGAAATTGGAGGTACACGTGTAGGAGTTGGGGTCAACTGCAGGATATCGGGTGAAGGGGCATGAATGTGTTACATGCCTTTTTTGAGACTTCGTCGGAGGTAGCAGTGGAGGCGGAGATACAAGAGGCTAACCCTAGAATGGGGATGAATATGGGAGAACTAGCGCGAGAGAGAATTTGAGAGAGAAGGAGAAGAGTTAGAGAGATAGAGAAATTTGACTTCATTCCTTGACACCTCATACATAACCGGGGGGGGGGGGGGGGGCTATATATAGGACCATGATGACATGAGCGTGAAACATTAAAACACTAATAACCCGTAACTACGACTCGACTAAATATGGCTCGACTCGACACAACTCGACTTATATATCTCGACCCATATAACTCGACTCAAATACCTAAAAACTAATAATAATATAACTGATACATGACTGATGACGTGGGACCTCTAACATCCGACCCGCCCTTTAAATCGAGCTTTCCTCAAGCTCAAATGATACTTGGACGTTGTGGTAAACATGCATCCCCTTCCTTATCGGCTGTTGGTGAGCTCGCTACTTGGTGTTTGTACCCGAGGTCGTCGCTCGCTCGGGTGAGCTTGCCACTCGGCGAGGGGGGCGTCGGAGGTCGGTGCTCGATTTTGGCGTAGGAGGGTCTTTCTCCTTTCTTACCGGAGGTTGGTGAGCTCGCTACTCGGTGTCGGTACCTGAGGTCCTTGCTCGGGTGAGCTCGCTACTCAGCGGGGGGGGGGGGGGGGGGGGGGGGGCATTGGAGGTCGGTGCTCTTTTTTTGGGCGTGGTGGGTACTTTCCTCTTTCTTACCAGAGACTGGTGAGCTCGCTACTCGTTGTCGGCACCGGAGGTCATCACTTGGGTGTGCTTGCTACTCGGCGCAGGGGTGGGTGGGGTGGAAGTCGGTGCTCGTTTTTGGCATAAGAGGGGCTTTACCCTTCCTTACCGGAGGTTGGTGAGCTCGCTACTCGGTGTCGGCACCGGAGGTCATCACTCGAGTGAGCTCGCTACGCGGGGGGGGGGGGGGGGGGGGAGCAGACGTTGGTGTTAGTTTTTGCCGTAGGAGGGGCTTTTCCCTTCCTTACCGGAGGTTGGTGAGCTCGCTAGTCGGTGTCGGCACCGAAGGTCGTCTCTCGGGTAAGCTCGCCACTCGACGCCCGGGGGGGGGGGGGGGCGTCGGAGGTCGAGGTTCGGTGCTGGAACCCAGTTCCCGCCCGGTCTCTAAGGGGGGTATGCCCTCCACAGCCGTAGGGCGCGGGCTCGCTGCTCGGCGTAAGCACCGGAGGTCATCGCTCGATTATGAGCATGCTGCTCGGCATTAGCACCGGAGGTCGTCTCCTTACCCTTCAGAGTCTTGTTTCCTAAAACATGCATGGTAGATGAAGTTAGAAAACAGTTGTAATGATATTGAAAGTAAAAAAATACATGTCACCCTGATTGTGAGGAAGATGGATGGGAAATTCCCAGGTAGCCTTTGTTCCTTGGTTCTTGACTGTCAATGGAGAGAGTGGTAGCAGCGAGTGCCAGGAACGCATTTAGCAGTGGCGTTTGAGTATGGCGCTGTATGCTGATTTAACGTGTATGACGACGAACTGCACGTTGTAGGTTACTTGCACGGGATGTTCCCCCAGAGTCACGGGAAGGACGATGCCCCCTAGGATAGGGAGGGGGAGGGGTGGGCGGATGTCCGTGATACGTGCGTTTCCCACCTCCAGTTTGATGTTTTCGTTAGCAAGTCTGAGCTGAAGTAGAGTTGGCATGAATAACACATTGACGACCGCGTCGTCGTCGATCAATATCCGACTTATCTCAGTGGGTGGCTCTACGATGGTTGCACTGATGTTTAGAGGGCCGATTTGAGGAGCATTCATCCCCAAAGGGTCTGGTTTGATTTCAACGTTACAAGTTCTGGGAGTGTCTTTTTCCCCAAACTGCCCCCATGCAGACTTATTCGAGGCCGGCTGCTCCCGCGTCTGTGCTCGCAGAAATTTTCCCAGGTGCCCCATGCGAACAAACCGTTCGATTTCTTCCTTCAGGCGCAAACAGTTTTCCGTGTCATGCCCATGATCTCGATGAAAATCGCAGAACTTCGACTGATCCCCTGCGTTCGGGGCGAGCGACTAGGCCTCTGGAGAGCGAGGAGGTCGCGTATGGCGAGTAAGACCTCTGTCCAAGAGGTATTTTGGGGAGTGTAACTATAACGCTCTTCTTGTCGTAGCGGAGGCTGCCTGCAGGTAAGGGCACTGCTGCAGAGCCTGATAGTAGGTTCTTTTGTTGAAGGAATCCCACCATTTTTTTTCAATGCCTCACAATCCTCTGTTCTATGCTCGATTTTTTGGTGGAATTTGCAGTATTGGGACTGTTTACCCCCGCCTAGCTTTTGATCTTGTGGCTTCTTGCGTTTCTTCTGGGACGTCTGGGGCTGATTTTTAGGGACGAGACTGCATTTATTTTCCACATCTTTCTCGGCCTTTTGAGTAGCGAAGTGGTGAGCCGAGCTCGCTGTGTTAGGGAGTGTAGGGTTCTTGTCACGAGCCGCGCATTCCAGAGGCTGTACAGGGATAAACTTCTTGTGGTAGGAGGACTTGACACCGGTGTGTGGTCGTTCCCGAGGTCTTGCACCTTTGGGCGAGGCGTGATTCAGAATCAGTGGCGGTTGATCGTCGGGTGTGGAGATTGGACTTGGGGCGCGAGGGCCCCCTAAATTCCTCAGCACGCGCCCTTCCACGAATGTTGCTGGCGCTGCTGGGGCTTCTTTGGGAAGTGACATGTTGCTGGCAGGAGGGTTGGTTGGAGTTTGATTGACACGTCCCTCGAAGACTGCCCCATCGGTAGCTTGGGCTCTTTTCTCTGCCATTGCCGTCGGCCAGGAGCACTTGCACAAAACTAGTACTCACTTCAGGATTACTTCAGAGAGTTGGGAACACTTTCCCACAGACGACGCCAAACTGTTACGGGTCGCTTAGCGCTCCCACGGACCGGAGGAATCCGACCGTCTTAACTGGAGAGTGAGCCAAGCGCGCAAACAATCAGAGAGAGAATCGACAGCAGAAGACATCGAGATGTTTTACGTGGAAAACCCGGAAAGGGAAAAAACCACGGGACCAACCCTAGTTCTGACTAAATCCACTAGTTGTAGTCGGTTATAGGAGTTAGAGTTATTCGAAGGGTGACAGACCACAACTCCTTTTCACAAGTAACTTGAGGAAAAACTAATTATTCAGCTGCGCTTGCGGGAGCCGTATCTGGAGTAGAACCGTCGCGAGTGGAGCGAGTGCTGAGCAGGAGTATGAACGGAAAGCCAAGTCTTCGCCGGAAAACCTCAGAGCTCCGTCTCTACCTTTTTTCTCTCCTTTCAAATGAAGGCCTAAGGTCCATTTTATAGCTTTTCTGGGGCCCGCTGATAATTGCGCACTTCTGGATACTGAACGTGCGAATAGAAATGCACGATTTCGGTCACCTGGATCACCAATTTTTCGGGTATGATGACCATACCCCCGGGCAGGGTCACCGTCAGCGGCGATGAGCGCGCGCAGCGACGACTATAGGCCCGTGCGGCGGCGGCGATGAGCGCGCGCGGGTGGCGGCGATGAGCGCGCGCGGAGACGATTGTGAGCGCGCGCGGAGACGATTGTGAGCGCGCGCGGAGACTATTGTGAGCGCGCGCGGAGACGATTGTGAGCGCGCGCGGAGACGATTGTGAGCGCGCTCGGCGGCTGCGATGAGCGCGTGCGACGACGATGAGCGCGCACAGAGGCGATTAGCGCGCGCGGTGGAGCGCACGTGCGCGGGGCGGGCGCGTGTGAGGGAGCGCCCCACATGCTCGAGATCGCATGCTGCGCGCGTGCGCGCTGCGTGCTGTCCATGCAGGCTCGCGCGAACATGTTCGCAGGCACTCTGCGTGCGCGAGCGTGGCGTGTTTTTCGCGTAGGCGCAAATTGCGCGCTCTTGTGCTCCACACGTTTTGGTGTCCGTTTGAGAGATCAAACGGACTCTGAATTGCGCGAGAATGTGCCAATTAGAATTGTCTTGGCGAGTCGATTGAGGTTGCGGGTCGAGGTTGTCACCTCAAGAAGTCTCTCTCTGGTCTCAAACAATCTACTTGAGCGTGATTTGATAAATTTAATCGTGTCGTTCGTGATGTTGGATTTACTCAAAGCTCGACCGACTACTCTCTTTTTACTCATCACTGCTCGACAGACACAATGATACTTTTGGTGTATGTTGATATTTGTACACCGACAATGATCTCAGAGGCATACACATGACCAAAATTCACTTGACATCCGCTTTTCTGACCAAAGATTTGGGCTATCTAAGATATTTTCTCGGTATCAAGATAGCTCGTCGCCCTGATTGTCTTGTGCTATCTCAACGGAAGTATTGTCTAAATATTCTTCATGATACTGACTATTCTGGATGTAATCACGCAGATGCACTTATGGATGTCAACCAGAAGCTCTGTGTGCATAGCTCCGACGCCGACCTACTACTCCCAAATCTAGAATACTACTGTCGTCTCATAGGCAAACTGATTTATCTTATAGCTACACGACCTGATATATCCTTTGCTGTTGGGGTTGTTAGTCGTTTCATGCATGCTCCACGAACTTCTCAACTTCAGACAGTTGAGCATATCCCCTGATATCTGAAGAATGCTCCTGGTCAAGGGCTTGTGTATAAGCCCTCTTCATCCCTATCTCTCATTGCCTATTCAGACGCTGACTATGCTAGCTGTCTGGACGACCGTCGATCCACCAGTGGTTATTGTACTTTCTTTGGTAGACACCTTGTCACCTGGAGAAGCAAAAAACAAACCTTGGTTGCACGATCTTCTGCAGAAGCAGAGTATCGCTCAATGGCCTCAGACGTTTTTGAACTTACATGGTTGGAAAGTTTTCTTAGTGATTTGAGTGTGAAACTCTCCTCTCCAGCTACTCTTTTTTGTGATAGTCAGATAGCTATCCACATTGCAAATAATCCTGTATTTCACGAACGTACTAAGCACATCGAGGTTGACTGTCAATTTATCTGGGAGAAAGTGCAGATGAAGAAACTAGACTTAAGACATGTCCCTGCGGCTGGACAGATTGCTGATATTCTTACCAAGGCCTTACCTCGTCCATTTTATCACCAGTTTTTGCCCAAGTTTGGTTTATACGTTTTGTATGCTCCAACTTGCGGAGGAGTGTTAAAATAAATTGTACAAAGACCCACACAAATGGCCCATTATTGAGGCCATTATACTCTAGACAATTAGTGATTAGAGTTTTGTCTCCACTCCCTCTTCTTATTTATACTTGTACAAAATCTTGTAATAGAGATAATTTATGAGAATTAATAAAGAGTAATTTATTTTCTCTCCAAATTTGAACTTCTCTGCACCTCAAAAGTCTAATTTGTCCAATTTGATTCTTTTGAAAATTCAACAAATTAATAAGTGGTAAATCAGTATAAGGCCACCTACCTGTTGGTCAGATCTGAAGCATCGTCATGATATTTCGAGACCTGACTCCAAAGATGCTTGCATCAACGGGTACTTTTTAGTTGTGTTGAGGCTTTTTGTTACGACCTTGCATCCGCCTGAGCACACCATCTTGCTAAAGTCACAGGGGCGCGTATGGAAGCCGCCATAATATCTTTCTTGTAATATTAATTAAATATTATTTTATGCTTATGGTCATGTGAGCCCCCCTCCCTATATAAGGAGGTGGTATGAGAGTGTTTTCTTTTATCTTTGGATCATTAGGGATTTGGGCTCTCATTTGAGAGAGGGATCATTGGAGGACCCAACCTCCTTGATCTTGGCCGGATTTCGATCCGGATTGTATCCGTGTTTCTTCTTCGATTAATGCAACCTTCATTTTGTTCGTATCAATGGTCTGACCTGCCGGCCCCGTCCGCTCATTCCACGCCGTCGGGGATCACGACACGCTGGACACATTCCAAGTCCTGGAGCGCCGCCTCGACAACCGGGACAGCCTCCTTGCGTCCATACTCACAAGTGTGCAAAGTCTAGCGGCCCTTTGGGGCCATCCCATGTTGCTGCCAATATTATGGCGGCTTCCATACGCGCCCCTGTGACTTTAGCAAGATGGTGTGCTCAGGCGGATGCAAGGTCGTAACACTTTTCCTTGGCAGTTGTGTGCTTGCTGACATTGAGGGTGTTGAGATTCAAAATACTTAGATAAAAATCAAAGAGAGGCTCTCCCCTATATATATAGGAGAGAAATACAAAGGAAAAATAAATGCGACATATTCCAACACTCCCCCTCAAGTTGGGCGTGTGATATCTTGCATGCCCAGCTTGCACATAATTTTCCCAAACACGTTCTGGCTCAATCCCTTGGTGAGAACATCTGCTAACTGTTGATCTGAAGGCACAAAAGGTGTACTCACAGCTCCTCTTTCTATATTCTCTTTGATGAAGTGACGGTCAACCTCCACATGTTTAGTGCGGTCATGTTGGACAGGATTGTGAGCAATGCTAATGGCGGCTTTGCTATCACAGTAAAGCCTCACGGGATCCTTGTTTTCCATGCCAAGATCTTTTAGGAGAGACTTAATCCACAGTCCCTCGCAAATCCCATGAGCCATGGCCCTGAATTCTGCCTCAGCACTAGACCTGGCAACGACATGTTGTTTTTTACTCCTCCACGTTACCAAATTACCACCAACTAAAGAGCAGTACCCAGAGGTGGACCTCCTGTCGTCAACTGAGCCGGCCCAATCAGCATCAGTATAGACTTCCACGGTCAGCTCTTTTCCCGGGGAGAATAGGATACCTTTTCCAGGAGAGGACTTGAGGTACCGGAGGATTCGATGAGCAGCTTCAAGGTGACGGGTTCGAGGTGAATGCATGAACTGACTAATAACACCTACAGCATATGAAATATCCGGGCGAGTATGTGATAGATAGATAAGACGCCCTGCCAATCGTTGAAACCCAGTGATGTCATCAACCACTTCCCCATCATCTTTACCCAATCTGTGATTGACTTCAATTGGGGTATCAGCGGGTCTACACCCACTCATCCCACATGACTGGAGCAGGTCAAGAATGTACTTTCTCTGAGATATGAATATGCCATGATTTGATCGAGCAACCTCAATTCCCAGGAAGTATTTGAGATTTCCCAGGTCTTTTACTTCAAATTCCTTTGCCAACCTTTGTTTCAGGTTTTGAATTTCTTCAGTGTCATCACCCGTGATGATGATATCATCCACATAAACAATAAGGACAGTGAGTCTTCCATGTTTGTGTCTTACAAATAAAGTATGATCGACATTGCTCTGGGAATATCCAAACGCAATCATAGCTCTGTGAAATCTCCCAAACCATGCCCGAGGAGACTGTTTTAAGCCATATAAGGCTTTCTTCAACCTGCATACCTTTCCACCAGACCCGGCTATGGTAAGACCAGGCGGTAACGACATGTAGACCTCTTCTTCCAAGTCTCCATGGAGGAAGGCATTTTTCACATCTAACTGAGTCAAAGGCCACCCTTTGCAGGCAGCACATGAGAGCAACACTCGTATAGAATTCATCTTTGCCACAGGAGCAAAGGTTTCTTGATAGTCAATCCCCATAGTCTGAGTGTAGCCCCTAGCCACCAGGCGGGCCTTGTATCGCTCAACAACCCCTTGAGAGTTCTGTTTGTTGGAGAACACCCACTTACACCCCACCACAGTCTTGCCAGGTGGCAACGAGACCAAGTCCCATGTGCAGTTCTTCTCCAGAGCCCACATCTCCTCAAGCATAGCCTCTTGCCACTTTTGGTTAGTGATAGCATCCTGCCAAGTCGAGGGAATAGAAATAGAGGAGAGAGAGGCAATAAAGAGCTTATGTGAAGGAGATAATGAGTCATAGGACACAAAGTGAGACATCGGATGTTGGGTGGAGATACAGTTACCTTGAGTCCCCAAAGAAGGATCAGATGTTGGAGCGGGTAGCCCGAGAGATGTCGCTGTACCTTGACCCCTCTTTCGTCGAGTATACACCTGTAAAGGAGGAGCGGCCACAGGAGTAGGCAAGGATGTAGACATAGCAGGCATAGGCACAGGAGTAGGAAGATATGAGGGAGGAATAGGAAGGGGAAGAGAGCTCACTTCCATTGGGTAAGTCTCCCCCTGAAGTGAGGGCTCATAGAAGGACTCAGACTCCCGAAACGTGACATCCATAGTAACGAATATTTTCCGGGAAGCAGGATGGAAACATTTATATCCTTTCTGGGTAGGCGAATACCCAATAAAAATACACTTGATGGCACGAGGGTCAAGCTTTGACGTGGGGCGGACATGGACAAAACACACACACCCAAAAATACGAGGAAGGAGTTGTGTGGGAGAGACGGAAAGAGCCGCAAGGGGGGATTTGTAACCGAGGACACGAGTCGGGAGGCGATTAATAAGATACGCCGCCGTAAGAACCGCATCCCCCCAAAAATGTTTCGGGAGGTGCATCTTCAGGAGGAGGCATCGCGCAACCTCCAAAAGATGGCGATTCTTACGCTCGGCGACCCCATTCTGAGCCGGAGTGTAGGCACATGATGTCTGATGTATAATGCCCTGATCACTAAGATAACGCTCAAAGGAAGAGTCAACATACTCCCGACCATTATCACTGCGCAAAATTTTAATGGCAACATTAAATTGAGTGGCCACCATCTTATGAAAACGTTGAAATAAGGGAAAGACATCATTCTTGTTTTTCATTAAGTAGACCCACGTACAACGAGAAAAGCAATCGATAAATGTAACAAACCAGCGAAAGCCCGAAATAGAGGCCACAGGGCAAGGACCCCAAACATCAGTATGAACCACAGCAAAAGGAGAAGAACTAGGAGGGGACACATGATTAAAAGAAGCACGATGATGTTTACCAAGAGCACACACATCACATGTAAAAGTTTTCAGAGATACATTTGACATATTTGGAAATAAAAGATGCATAGTAGAGGTAGAAGGATGGCCCAGGCGGCAGTGCCAAGAGTCCACAGAAATCTGAGCAGCAGAAAGGGCCTCCGAAGGTGGAGCTGAGCCAGAGGGGTCGAAGAGGTATAGGCCATCCCGCAGTCTACCAGAGCCAATCACCGTCCCCGTCTTCAGGTCCTGAAAGACACAGTAGGAGGGAAAGAATGTTACAGAGCAATTCATGGAATTAGTAATATGACTAATAGAAAGCAGGTTGCGGGTAAACTTAGGAACATGAAGCACTGAAGAGAGGGTGAGGGAGGAGCAAGGGATGGACCCTTTCCCGGCAATGGGAGACAAGGAGCCATCAGCAATGCTCACTTTGTCCCGACCAGACAAAGGTATATAAGATACAAAACCTGTAGCAGAGCCAGTCATATGGTCTGTGGCGCCGGAATCAATGATCCACTGGGTGGGAGAGCAAGCGGAGGCAGAGTGAGCACCTGGAGTCCCCTGGTGGGCATAGGAAGAGCTAGCAGACTCAGTCGAGTGGCCAAGCATAAAGCGACGGAAGGCTTGAATCTCCTCAGCAGAAAGAGCGGAAGGAACTACAGGGGCATCAGATTCCTCATAAATGGCAGGACCGTCAACAACATCAGTGAGATGAGCCGAGCGAGAAGGACCAGACCGACCCATAGTGCGCCCAAGTCCACGGCCACCACGAGAGGAAGGTCCACCGCGAGGAGACGGAAAGCCATGAAGCTTGAAGCAAGTGTCCCGAGTATGGCGTGCCTTCCCGCAATAATCACACATCAAATGGTCCTTGTCCATAGGTTTAGATCTAGTGTCCCGGGTAGAGCGACCACCGGGGTTGAATCGAGCAGCAAGAGCAGAGCCATCAGCAATAGTATCTGGTAGACGAATCTGCCGGCGATCATATTCTTGTTGAACCAAGCTATATACCTCGGGTAAGGAAGGCAGAGGAGAACGACCAAGAATCTGAACACTGATGGGGTCAAGGTCACGGTGGAGACCATGAAGAAATTCGAAGATCCGATTGCGTTCCTCCCGGGCACGAACCAGCACTTCATCCTCGGGGCAGACAAGAGCAAGGGCGTCAAAATGATCATATTCCTGGTACAGCTGGGTAAACTCCAGGTAGTAAGCAGCAGGGGGCCGATCCCCTTGACGCAGGAGGAAAATTCTACGCCGCAATTGGAAGATCTGAGCAGCATTCCCGCGACAGGAGTAGGTAATCTCGGCACGTTTCCAAATGTCGACCGCCGTATCCAGGAATAGGTAGTTGCGGGCAATAGACTCCTGCATAGAGTTGGTCAGCCAGGACATGACCAAGGAGTTCTCAGATTCCCACTGGGGCCAATCCGGAGATGACGCAGCAGGAGCCCCGGTAGTGCCGTTGATGTAGCCAAACAGACGGCGGCTCTTGAGGGCCAGAGTAACGGAGCGAGCCCATGGAAGATAATTAGTGCCATCCAACTTAATAGTAGTAATCTGAGGAGTCCCGTGATCATGGTTGGCACGGAGGGATCCAGTAGAAAGAGGAGGAGCATGGGGAGCACTCCCACCGGAGGAGACATCCGGGGTCTCACTACTTCCTGGCATAGCAAATCCGGAAGCCTAGAGATAGACAATCTCACTCATAGAAAGAGGAGGTGCGTCGATGGAACACAATACCCAAGAAGGGAGAGATACATTCCCACAAAAGGGAGAGCAGACGCCGGAAGAGCAATCACGGACTCAAGCCTGCATAGATCCGGCGCCGAGAATGGCTCAAACAGCCATGCTGAAAGGGCTGCGCCGACGAACGAGAGAGGACGGCGGCGGGGCTGGAGAGAACTGAGGAGAGCGCCTGGAGGCGGGAGACGCTGGAGGCGGAAGAAGCGCTGGGGGCGGAAGGAGCGACTGGAGGCTGGAGGGGACGCGGGAGACGCGAGCGCTGGAGGCGAGCGCGCGGAACTCTGCGGGAGACGCGAGCGCTGGACTCTGCGGGAGCGCTGGACTCTGCGGGAAGGAGCGCTGGAGGCTGTAGGCGGAAGGAGCGCTGGACTCTGCGGGAGACGCGACGGAGCGAGCGGGAGACGGGAGGCGAGCGCGCGGAAGACGGGAGACGCGTTAGGGCACGTCGAGCTTTGATACCATGTTGAGATTCAAAATACTTAGATAAAAATCAAAGAGAGGCTCTCCCCTATATATATAGGAGAGAAATACAAAGGAAAAATAAATGCGACATATTCCAACAGAGGGCTTGCAACACTCACCTTTAGCACACCTATTTGAGTATCCAATTAGGTTCTATGTGCATGATCATACTCCTATGTACCCATGCGATCTTTTTCGATCTGGTGCCAATGTGCAATATACATGCTATAAAAAATTTCATAAAACATCATTACGAGGCTTTCAATTTCTAATGGAACCAAACCTATTATAGTTTTATGTCTAGAATAATAGACTTATCTAGTTTGAAATTGCAAATGCCTTTTTCGTCATCTCGCAACAAGATGCAAAGTTGCAGCCATATATCATCATTGTAACCAGGATACATTGATTACCTTACTTTAATTGGTGGCGGTTCAAGATTAGTCAGTGTTGTAAATGACTTGATACCTCAATAGATGTACAAATGAATACTTATATAGAGCATGTTACATAATGTGTACAATGGATACAAAATACATAATATATCTAACACTCACCTCAAGTTGGGCCATGGGTATTAACTCGACCTAACTTGTTTCATAGAAATTTCATTTGAACTCCTATAACTCCCTTAGTAAGAATATCTGCAACTTGGTCTCCAGTCTTCACATGACTTAGAGAAATAAGTCCTTCATACTATTCCCTAACAAAATGACAATCGACCTTGATGTGTTTTGTGCGTTTATGAAACACATGATTAGTAGCATTCTGTATCGCAACTTGATTATCGCAACATATTTGGAGTGGGATCTCGAACTGAATACCCGATTTCACAAATGAAATGTCTAATCCACATGATCTTAGCAACAATGTAGACATAACTCGATATTCCGCTTTTGCACTAGATCTGACAGCTGTAGTTTGTTTCTTGCTCTTCCAAGAGACAAGATTTCCACCCATAAAGATAGTGAAACCCGTGCTTGACTTCCGAGTGGCTAAGCAGCCTGCCAAATCAGAGTTGCAATACGCTTCTATATTGGAATGACCCCGATTCTTGCATGATAACCCAAGCCAGGATCATTCTTTATGTATCTGACAATCCAGAGTACAGATTACCATTGAGAGTTAGTTGGAGCATCCATGAACTGACTGACCTTACTTACTGCACATGCAATGTCTGGACGGGTCATGGTAAGGTAGTTTAGGTTTCCAACTACTCTTCGATATTTTTCCGGTGAATTAAATAATTTGATTTCGACATGAAGACCCCTTTCTCCTGGTTCAAGTGGAGAGTCCATAGGGCCACACTCAGACATCCCGAGATCTGATAGCAGGTCGAGAACATATTTGCGCTGCCAAATATAGAGTGTGATAGCATAATCTGCAATATCAATACCTAGGAAGTAACGCAAATAGCCCAGATCCTTGGTTTGAAAGTTTGAGTGTAAAAATGCCTTGAGATTGATTATTTCTTCTGAATTGCTTCTTGTGATAACTGTTGGGTTTTCTATGGGGTTACACATCATATTTGCGCAGTGGAAATGATTCAAGAAAAACCCAAAAGAGAAGCATACAGATCTTGCGATAACTATGAATCAATAAATAAATGCAGCAAGTGCAAAAGTACCCGTGTCGGAATGCAGATCCACGACTGGATCTGTCCTCAAGATCTGCTCCAGGAAATGCCTTGCTTGAATTGGAATCCTATTCCGTGTTCGTCTTCCTCGATCTTCAGCTGATTCGAAATCACCGACTGTCGGTTGCTTGAGTTCCGTGAACGCAGAAATGGATTTGCGACTCTACGGGAAATCCACATTAACGCCGAGAAATGCCTCGCTGTCGTCACACGATGGCAGGATGGAAGAATGACCGGCTTCTTCGTCTCCACGAACTGTTAGGTTCGATTCCAGGAGAGGACCACTGGCGCTAGGGTTCCAGTTCACAAAAGGAGCCCGCCGTCAGGTTCTCCGCTCTTCAGAACCTTTCCGAAAGGGGGCTAAGAACCACCCATATGATGTAACTCCTGTCATATAGGAGGACAAATTCCATCTCTGTCCACACACAAACACCCAAATGATTCGTAACGTACCCAATAACCACCCTTATCATCAACCTTTCTCAAGGAAGATTTTAGATGACATCAAAGTACGCTCTTCCTCACTTGATGAATGCAGTGAGTTCAGGTCAAAGAACCACAAATACCATTGTCATTTGAGACCTACTTGCGACATATTCATATAACAATCAACAAAGTAGTTTCAGGGTGGGTCTGTCCAGTACAACTTATTCTTCACAAGTACCTATGTGATGACTTGATATCCAATATCATGATATGTGAGAACCGGTCATCAGTCGACCCACATACTAGTCTTAATGTATCATCCTTGCCCTAATTTCTAAGATGATACCTCGACCAGGGACCATTTTAAAAATGATGTTTTTAATAAACATACGCCCTCAAATTCAAGTCACACACTTGAATTTCTATGAAAGCAAACATTCTAAGGACATTTATTATGTTAATTACTATATCAAATATAGAAACAAATTTGACATAACAAAAGAACTTGACATAAATGTAAAAAGAAATACATAGCGTTATTCATCACATGAATAAACAATCGACAAATACAAAATCCACAACCCTCCCAATAGAGGTGATCATTCAGGTATCTCATACCCATTGATCTAGCATGACCATTATGTTTCCTTTACACAAGAGGCTTTGTCAGTGAATCCGCTATATTATCTTCAGTCGGTACTTTGCAGATGCTCACAACTCCTCGATCGACAATCTCTCGAATAAGATACAACCACCGAAGTATGTGCTTGGAGCGCTGATGAGATCTAGGTTCCTTGGCCCGTGCAATATCACCGTTGTTGTCACATTAAAAAATTATCGGATTAACAATGCTAGGAACTACATCAAACTCGCCGATGAATTTCCTAATCCATACAACCTCCTTCGCCACATTTGCAGCAGCGATATACTCAGCCTCTGTTGTAGAATCAGCAACTGCCTCTTTCTTGGAACTTTTCCAGCTCACAACCCCTCCATTAAGACAAAACACAAAACCTGACTGAGACTTTGAATCGTCCCTATCAGTTTGGAAGCTAGCATCCGTGTAACCCTTTACAACGAGCTCTCCCGCTCCACCAAATACCAAGAATACATCCCTAGTCCTTCTCAAGTACTTCAGGATATTCTTGACAGCTGTCTAATGACCATTACCCAGATCAGTCTGATACCCGCTAGACATGCTCAAAGCATAGGAGACATCGAGTCTAGTACATAACCTTGCATACATGATTGATCCAATTGCAGAAGCATATATAATCAACTTCATGCGATCCTTATCTTTCAAAAATTTAGGACACTGGTACTTAGAGAGACTCACACTATGTGACATGGGTAAGAATCCCTTCTTGGACTCAAGCATGTTGAACCGCTTCAACACTTTCTCAATGTATGTATTTTGGTTCAAACCCAACAACTTCTTCGATATATCTCTATAGATCTTAATACCCAGTATATAAGTTGCTTCACCCAAGTCTTTCATAGAAAAGCAGTCCCCTAGCCTGTTCTTAACAGCTTGCAGGGTCAGAATGTCATTTCCAATCAATAGTATGTCATCTACATACAATATCAAGAATACATCAGTGCTCCCACTAATTCTTTTGTGAACACAAAGTTTATCTTCATGATGAAACCAAACTCTTTGTTTTTCTCATCAAAACGAAGATTCCAACTTTGAGAAGCCTGCTTCAATCCATGAATGGATTTCTGTAAATTGCATATTTTAGTGGCTTCATCTGGAGATACAAAATCCTCTGGTTGTGTCATATACACTTCCTTGAGGAGGTTTCCATTAAGAAAAGCCATTTTGACATCCATTTGCCAGATCTCGTAGTCGTAAGACACAACAATAACAAGTAGAATTCTGATGGACTTTACCATGACAACATGGGAAAAGGTCTCATCATAGTCAACACCATGAATTTGCTTGAAACCTTTAGCCACTAATCGCCCTTTGAATGTCTGTACATTCCCATCCATGTCGGTTTTTTTCTTGAAGACCCACTTGCACCCTATGGGTCATATCCATTCATGTGGTTCCACCAATGTCCAAACTTGGTTTGTATATATGAAGTCCATTTCAGATTTCATGGCCTCAAGCCACTTCTTGGAGTTCGGTCTATTCATAGTCTCTTGGTAGGTTGCATGCTCAACATCATGATCAATAAACAACACATTACCTATTTGGGATTTGAGAAATCCATATCTCTCAGGCTCAGCTCTAGGTCTATCAGATCTACGTAGGAGTTGTATTTCTTGATCAAGCTATCTAGCTAAAATACCTTGTAGTCCTTGCTCATGTTCCAATTCTGGTTCATTCATTGTTTGTGGTTCTTGAATCTCTTCAAGTTCTATTTTAATAGTCTTTTTAGATATGAACTCTTTCTCAAGAAAGACATCAATCATTGCGACAAAAACTTTGCCCTCAGATTGATTATAGAAATAATATCCTTTAGTTTCCTTAGGATACCCCACTAGATAACACTTATCTGATTTGACCTCAAATTTGTCAGGCATTTGACGTCGCACGTATGCCTCACAACCCCAAATCTTAATGAAAGATATACTAAGGCGCTTCCCAGTACATATCTCATATGTTGTCTTTTGAACCGTTTTAGTTGGAATACAATTTAGTGTGAAAGCAGCTATTTCTAGAGCATATCCCTAAAAGGAAACGAGCAGATCTGCATGACTCATCATCGACCGTACCATGTCCAATAATGTACAATATCTCCTCTCAGACACACCATTATGCTGTGGTGTTCTAGGTGGAGTGAGCTGTGATATAATACCACACTCTTTCAGATGATTACGAAACTCCCGACTCAAATAGTTGCCACCTCGATCAGATCAGAGTGCTTTAATTGATTTTCCTAGTTGGTTCTGTACTTCATTCTTGAACTCCTTGAACTTTTCAAAGGATTCAGATTTGTAATTCATAAAATACACATATCCGTTTCTACTGAAATCATCAGTAAATGTAATGAAGTAGTGAAACCCACCTCTAGCCATATAACTCATGGGTTCGCATACATCACTATGTATGACACCCAAAAGATCATCAACCCTCTCAGTATGACCAGTGAAAGGGGCTTTAGTCATTTTGCCTAATAAGCAAGACTCGCATCTCAAATAATTCATAATCAAATGAGTCCAATAGTCCATCTTTATGGAGCTTGGAAATGCGCTTCTCGTTTATTCCTAAATGACAATGCCAAAGGTACGTTGGATTCAAGTCATTCATTTTTTGTCTTTTAGTATTTTTTACGTTATAGATTGGTTGGTCTAAGCTCTAAACATACAAGCCATTAAACAATTGAGCTACACCATAACAAACATCATTTATAAAAATTGAACAACAATTGTTTTTAATTATAAATGAAAAACCTTTCATGTCAAGACATGAAATGGATATAATGTTTCTAGTTATGTCTGGAACAAAATAACAATTATCTAGTTCAATTACAAGCTTAGTGGGCAAAGAAAGATGATAAACTCCTACGACAACGACATCAACTCTTGCTCCATTTCTAACGCGCATGCTCCTTTACCCAACAATCTTCTCCTTCCCAGTTCCTGCACATTTGTACAAATATGAGAACCACATCTGGTATCCAATACCCAAGATGAAGGAGCAGAAAAGTTTTCCTATAACATAAACACCTGAAGCGGAAGTCACACATCCCTTCTTCTTCTGTAGATCCTCAACATCAAGGGGACATTTCCTTCTCCAGTGCCCTGCCTTACTGTACACACACACACCTATATGTATATATATATAGACATCTCCCCCCATATAGATATTGTTGTTTATTGGGTGTCAACTTATCACCTAGAGGGGGGGGGGGGGAATAGGTTTTTCAAATTATTTTATCCCCTTTACGTGATCTTGATTTCTGTTTATTAAATTTATAAATTATAAAGCACAACACAGAAAAGCACACAGTGATCTATAGAGGTTCCTCAAGACGGGGTGTCTTGAGTAGTCCTCTTTCCCTTGCGCCTACCTAGCAGTGTGCTAGGCTCGGCAAACTCCGCCAAATCTTCATGCCCGCAAGCCTTACAACACGGACCCGCAAGTCCTACAGCCTAGGCCCGCAAGCCCCTACTGCACCCGAGCCCGCAAGCTCGACACTTAGGCCCTCAAGACCTACACAACACAGACCCGCAAGTCCTGTGCCTACAACCTAAGCCCGCAAGCCCTTACTGCACCCAAGCCCTCAAGCTCGACAAAATCGGACCCGCAAGTCCACTGCGTTGGCCCTCATGCCTCACAGCTCTCCAGCCCTCAAGTCTCACAGCTCTCCAGCCCTCAAGCTAGACAAAGTCGGACCCGCAAGTCCACTGCCCTGACCTTCAAGCCTCACATTTCTCCAGCCCTCAAGCTAGACGGTGTCGGACCCGCAAGTCCACTGCCCTGGCCCTCAAGCCTCACAGCTCTCCAGCCCTCAAGCTAGACACTTAGGCCCTCAAACCTTAAAAGAAATTACAGTGATGAAGACAGTTCTTCTGCCTGATGAAGATTGACAACATAGCCTGATGGAGATCGGCTTCTTGAGGTTGAAGAAGATGTTTCTGATTCAGATCTTGAATGC
Organism: Dactylorhiza incarnata; assembly: GCA_033032865.1. Lineage (NCBI taxonomy): Eukaryota > Viridiplantae > Streptophyta > Magnoliopsida > Asparagales > Orchidaceae > Dactylorhiza > Dactylorhiza incarnata. Next base: position 5,334,813 of record JAWHQI010000157.1, on the reverse strand, counting down.
ACGGTTCTTCTTCAATCTCTTCTTTTAGCCTGATGAGAAACGACTTCTTATCAGTCAATGGAGATGACTGATTCTACTGAGAACTCTTGATTTTTGTTCTCTACTTGTGCTTTCTTCTTCTCCGCAGCAACGACAGGATTCTTTTCTTTTCTTGTCTCTCTTTCTTGGTTACTTTATGGCAACCTCTTATCTCTTTTATAAGACTGCGAGGCTCCCAACGGTCTTCTGAAAAAGTTCCTTAAGTGTCAGACGCCCATTCCTTAAGAGCACGCACTGATTGGACAATCAGGCGGCGACATTAATTGCTGACAGCGCGTCCGCAATATTTGAATTCCGTCTCGACGATATTTCCAGTTTTATGACGATACTGATAGTTTTACGACGATATGAAAAATATCTCGACAACAGGACTTTGTCGATGCCTTAGGCCTTGAAAGATCTTTAAGTCTTCTAGCTTCTGCCTTTGACGCTGATGTCTCGACGATACGAGGTATTCTGGCGTTTCTGCATATACGGCGATATGCTATCTCTGACTATGTCGTCGTGATCTTCTTCCTTGTAGTCTGTCGTCGTAATCATATTGTTCTTTCGACGACATGAGCGATATCATGTCGACAGACTCTTCTTTAGCAACTGCTTGTCTTCAGCTGACCTTCTTCAGTCTTCTCGACGTCACGCCTTCTTTACGACGATATCTGTTCTTCTCGACGACAAGGCTTCTTTGATGACGTCGACGATACTGCATCTTCTCGACGACATTCCTTCCTCTTGAATCTGTCTCAGCGGTTGGGCTGAGATGACTTCCTCTTCTCAGCGGATTCGTCGATCTGTAGAGAAGTTTCTGTGTTCGACGAACTGCATTCTTCGTTCGACGAACATCATGCTGTGTTCGACGAACTTCATTCTTCTGTCCCGTCTCTGCGTTCGACGAACTTCATTCTTCGTTCGGCGAACAACATTCTGCGTTCGACGAACTCGCCAAGTCTCAGCGTTTGCTTCTGTCCTGTCTTTGCGTTCGACGAACTTCATTCTTCGTTCGACGAACAGCATTCTGCGTTCGACGAACCGCATTCTGCGTTCGACGAACTCGCCAAGTCTCAACTTTTGCTTTGCTCATCATCATGACGACAAGTATACTTTGTCGACGACATCTTCTATTCTTCTCGACGATATAGTACTTAGTGAAATAACTAAAGTACATGCCATATTGTCAATTTCTGCAAGCATGAATTAGATGCAACATTAAATACAACTTGCATTTATCATTGAGCTGAACACTTCTTCAAATCAGGAACACTGCTGGGCACTGTTCCCAACAGATATATATATATACACCTCCCCCCATATATATATATAGACACCTCCTCCATATATATATATATATAAACACCTCCCCATATATATATATATATATATATAGACACCTCCCCCCCATATATTTATATATATATATATATATATAGAGAGAGAGAGAGAGAGAGAGAGAGAGAGACACCTCCCCCCATATATATATATATATAGAGAGAGAGAGAGAGACACCTCCCCCCCATATATATATATATATAGACACCTCCCCCCCTATATATATATAGAGAGAGAGAGAGAGACACCTCCCTCCATATATATATATAGACACCTCCCCCCCCATATATATAAATAGACACCTCCCCCCATATATATATTAATTACGCCGTACCCCAAACGTACCCGTCTCTTTGTTTTTTGATTTTATCGTACCACTGTACCGGATACGTATCGTATCCGATACTCGTACCCGTACCGGTTCTTCATAGAGTAAAGTTTTAAATAGGGAATGCAACATAGTCGACTAGGACATCTATACTTTACTCTATTTAAAACTAAGTTTCTTTATATGTTTTTTCAAGAATATGTCTAGTCTTTTCATTATGATTCTTGTGAACATTCAAAAAACTGCCATATATCTTTTTATCCTAGTGCAAGTAAAAGTAGTGAACATTTTGCTCTTATCCATTTTGATGTCTTAGGTTCTACTATTATTAATGTTTCCGGTGCTAAATGGTTAGTCTTGTTTAATCATAATTGTATTTGTACTAGAGTTGCTTGGGTTTTTCTGACGAGAGACAAATCCGAGGTAACTCGGTTGTTTATTCATTTTCACTGTATGGTTCAAATCAATTTGACAAACCTATTAGGTACTTGAAATCTGACAACGGGAGGAAGTATGTTAATCAACACTTATCAAAGTTCACTTGGGAACTAGGCATAGTCCATATTTACTTTTGTCGATACCCCTCAACAAAATGGTGTTGACGAATGAAAAAGACATCTACTTGAAGTCACACTAGCATTACTTTTCTAAATGTCTGTACCAAAGTTGTATTGGGGAGAAACTCTTTTGATAAGTTGTATTGGGGAGAAACTCTTTTGATAAGTTGTATTGGGGAGAAACTCTTTTGACTATCATGCAATGTGGCATTCCATTTGGAGAACCATGTTTATTTTCTTTGGTGCATTTAACACGTCTCATATGTTGTGAAGTTCTTTCTACTTGTATTTTGACATATTGTTCAATTTTTAAGCTTTGCATAATTGCATTTTGATTACACAATTTCATTTTCTTCCTCAACTTGAGATAGATTTATGATGTATTTGAGTTCTTGTGCATTCCAAAACGTGACTATCATCCAATGTGGCATTCCCTTCGGAGAACTGTGTTTATTTTCTCTGGTGCATTTAACATGTCTCATTTGTTATGAAGTTCTTTCTACTTTTATTTTGACATATTGTTCCATTTTAAGCTTTGCATGATTGCATGTAGATTACATAATTTCATTTTCTTCCTCAACATGAGATGGATTTATGATTTAAATGAGCACAGTATAACTTGGTTCGGTTGGACTTAATAGCTATGTAGTGTGTTGAGAGTTATTATATTTAAGTTTATGTGTTTAGTCCCACACCGGCTAGCGGTGTTGTGCGTCTCTTTGTAATGCTTATATAAGAGACCCTATGTGGAAGAATAAATTACACCAAGTATTTCCCTTCTCTTGATTTCTGCCTGGTATCAGAGCATTTTGATCTGAAAACCTAAATAGAATTTTTTTTCGCTCTGCCCATCCCGCGACCTACCCCCGACCTCTATTCCGTTTTCCGCGTGCGCTGCTAGGCCTCCTGCGGCTCCTCCTTCCCCTCGCTCCCGTCGATGGGATCGTTCCTTGATTCCAAGGACGGGAGCGGGCCTCTGTCTCGTCGGCTGCGTGCTGCTCTTCCGCTACTTCTTCACTGAAGATCTGCCGCTGCTTCTCCCGCTGCCGCTGCTTCTCCCGCAGCTATCGATCTGCCGCTGTCTGCTACTCCAACCTCTCGTCTTCTCCCGTCGAGCTCCTCTGCCGATCGACGATCCCGTCGAGCGCTCTTCTCGTCCTTCGATCCCGTCTCCAGGGGGAGCGACTTCTGCTCTCGTTCTCATCGACGGAGGGACCTCCCTTCTCCTCCCTCGATCCAGTTGCCAGAGGGAGTTGCTACTGCGCCTATTCCTCTCCTTCTCCGGCTACTTCTCCGGCCTTGCCGCCCTGTGCCGCTGCTGTCCCGCCATTGCTCTTCTTCTCCGGCCCGGCAGCCCTCTCGCTGTTGCTGCTGCTTCTTTTCCGGCCCGACAGCCCTCTTGCTGTTGCGGCTGCTTCTTCTCCGGCCCGTCAGCCCTCTTCTTGCCGCTGCCCTTCTACTTCCGGTGTTGCCGGCTGCTCTCGTCTTGCCGCTGGAGCTTCTTCTCCCGACTGCTGTGCCGCTGCTGCTATGCCGTGCCGTCTCCAATTTTTTTTAAGTGTCGCTGTAGTTTTTTTTTGTGTTTAGTTATTGTGTTGGTAGTGTCGTCTAGTCGTGTGCTATGGACGATGGTTTCCGTGTTGCTGCTCTTTGGGTGCCGAGCTCTTCTCTTCCTCCCTTCTCACTCGCCGCTGCTTGAGCCTTTTTTTTGCTCGCCACTGCTTGAGCACTCTGCTCGCAGCCGCTTGAGTCTTCTGCTCGCAGCTGGCTTGTGCTTTGCTCGCTGCATCTCGGATCGTGGTCTTGCCGGCAACCGTTATCCATAGTTGTCTTTCATTTTATGTGTTATTCTGATTGTCTTTGTCTGTGTCTCCATGCGAGTCTATGCCTTCTTGCACGTGTTCCACGTGAGGGGGAGTGTTTGTGATAACAACGACTCGGATGCCTCTTTCCCGACTCCTGCCTTAGTCTCACACGGCCTCCAGGCATATTTCGTATGTTGTGCGTGTCTCCCCATTTTTTTCTTTGATGTTAGGTAGGTGTGGTTTGGCCTTTGTTGGTTGACCTGGTTTCAGCTCCGGGAACATCCAGTGTGCTCATGGTCGGTTTGTGGACAAACGTCGTGTGGCCTTTGCCTGGTTGAAGTATCCCCGGTGACACGCGGTTGGGCCTCGGTGGCTGGTGTTTTGTTCCACGTTGCCAACCACCATTTACCTTTTCTTTTATGTTGTGTTCAAGCTGAAGGGTTCCCCTTCAGCTTGAGGGGGAGTGTTGAGAGTTATTATATTTAAGTCTATGTGTTTAGTCCCACACCGGCTAGCGGTGTTGTGTGTCTCTTTGTAATGCTATATAAGATCCCCTATGTGAAAGAATAAATTACACTAAGTATTTCCCTTCTCTTAATTTCTACATAGTGTATGACCTTTACTATTTGCGACATATACATATCACCTTTCTTTTCGACCACATCTTATTTAATAGTGTTGCAAATCTATTTTCAGCTATATATTTATTTTTCTCAGCTTTCCTGATAGATTGTCTAAAGTCCCGTTTGGCGGGGTGGAGTTCCCGCTGTGTGGATCCATGGATGCCGGACCACAACCATGGTTCGGGATCCACGGGCAAAATCTGCGGGTTTTCGCAGAATTACCGCACGGTCAGCATAATGCTGGACACCGCCAAGCAGCCTAGGAGCCCCGTCGGCTTTCCCTCGGATCCGTGCTGCTCGATTTCTTCCCCCGCCAAATGGTGTCTTAAAGTGGTTATAGTGATGTTGCACATTTATTTATTGTATGCAGTTTCTTACAATGTAGTCCTTTTATATGATATTGAACTTTATACCTTTGTTTTTATATGCTTTTTTATGTCTCCCCTCATTTGGATGCTATACTTCAATTCCTGCAATGAACAGGCTGGTGTGTTATGGCATTCCTTTTTACCGCATTTACTTAATTACTAACACAATTCTGCTCTTGATTTCTAGTCTTGCAGCAATTGCAAGGAGAAGGTCACAATACTATGATGACATTTTGTCAGCCTTGCTTGGTTTTGCTCAAAATGATCATACTTTACGAGATGGTCACAATGCAAGTGTTAGATACTCATTGCGGACTGCTTTTTTAGGATTTCTGAAGTGTAATCATCCATCAGCTGTTGAGGTATGACCCCTGGTAGTGATAGAGATGTTCGTTGGTTTAGATCTCCTATTACTTTTGCAAGCTTTTTCTCCACTCTATACCCGGATTCAGGGTTTATGCCAGCTAATTTTTTGACTTCTGACTTGTGAACATTCCTCCTAAGTGGTCAATCTGAAAACTGCATAGATTATAAATGTTAGTGCAAGCTGTTAATCTAGTATCCAATTCATGATTATATCACCATCGTCAATAAACTTGAGAAACTTTTCATCATGTATTTTTTCAAAGTTCGTCTTTGCTCATAATCAATTACTGATAGTCATTAACTGGTAAATCTCTTGAGAATTATGAATCTGCTTTTACAATTGTAGTTGTGGCAATAATTAAGTTTTAAGTTTCGGACCACTATTTGATGATATTTTCTATAAACATTTCTGATTTCTCTTTAGTTTTGTTGGAAAAGCCCATGTAAATGGCCTGTATTTGGGCCCATTTATTCTTCTCTTCTTTAGTCCCACATCTTGTATATGATTTCTTCTCTCTTTCTCCCTCCTATATATATGTACTCTCTCTTTGTATTTAGACAATGAAGCAATACATACAAGCTTTAGCTTTTCTCCACATGGTATTAGAGGCAGGTTCTTATTTCTAACCACAGTCTCCATCGAAACCGCAGCCGACTACCCGCAGCTTCCCTGCGACCTGCCCCGTGCGGTCTAACCGCCGATCTGCGGTCTCCCCTTCTACCCGCTTCGTTCTTTTCCAACTCAAGGGTCCCCCCCTCTTCTCTGCTCTTATAGCCTCCGTCTGTCCAGTGGGGCCCGCCGGCGATCGTGAAGTCCTGCTAGCCGCGACTTCTCTTGCTAGCCACACCTTCCCGCGGCCTCTTCTTCTAAGCCGCACCTCCCCGTGGCCTCTTCTGCTAAAGCCGCTGTTCTCTTCCTGCTAGCCGCGGCATCTCCTGTTAGCCGCACCTCCTGCCAGCCGCGGCCTCACCGCAAGATCAGCGGCCTTTCCTCTACCGCAACTCCTGGCCTCTCCGCAAGATCATCTCCTGCTAGCCGCAACTCCTGGTATCAGCGGCCTTTCCTCTAGCCGCAACTCCTGCCGAGCTCCTCAGCTAGCCGCACCCCTTCAGCGACCTCTCCTCTCAGCGGCCTCCTGCTGGCCGCAACCCCTTCAGCGGTCTCCTCTCAGCAAAAAATCAGCGGCCTCTCCTGCTAGCCGCACCCCCTGTCAGCGTCCTCTCCTGCTAGCCGCAACCCTTGCCGGACTCTCTTGCCGTAGCTCATCGAGACCGTGCGGTCTGCTTCTCAGCCCGCTCTTCCCGTCTTTCCGTCAATGGGATCGTCTGTGGACTCCACCACGGTGCATGCTCCTCAACCAGACCACCTGAGTCAGCCTCCAGAACTTCGTGATGAGTTGCGGATCACCACAATCTCCCTCTCAGGAAAAGTCAACTTCATGCAATGGGTACACTCGGTCCGGCGAGTTCTTCAGTCTAAGGGACTTCTGGGTCATCTCACCCAAGTACCTCCAGTCCCTCCTACGGAGAACTGACTCAGAAATGACGGCCGAGTTCAGACTTGGCTTCTCAACTCTATGGATGGAGAGTCATACCAAATGGTGATGTATTACGAGACTACTAAAGCTATGTGGGACGAGCTTCACTCTCTATACTCGGGCAAGGACAGCCTTCAACATCTCTACGACATCATCACAGATATCCAGGCGTTAGATACGGCCGGGGCTGATAACATGATCTCCTTCGTTGCTTGCACCAAGACTGTGGCCGAAGCATGGATCCAGCATCAACCTTCCACCAATGATCATGCTGCTCAACGAGCTCAGAAGGAAGCTGTCATCATTGCTATGATCATGGATCGTGTTCCACCCCACCTGCAAAGCATCCGCAATCAGGTTCTGGCCTCGACCATTACTTCTTCATTCTCAAATGTGTGTTCCATGCTCCTCAAAATCTCAGCACCTCTGGCGGCTCCTGCTCCTTCCTCACCGGCCCTGCTTCAGAACACTCCAGTTCCCTTACTTCCTTTTCCTCCACCGGCTCGTGGTGGACGTTCGTCCTCTCGGGGAAGGGGGCGTGGTGGTCGTTCTCGACTAAAATGTTCATTCTGCGGGCGAGATGGCCACTTTGAGGCGACCTGCTATCGGAAGCCTGGTAATCCTCCTCGTCCGACTGCCGCTGTTGCTGATGACAGCCCCTCGGCCTCCCGCGCCGATCTCGAAGTGATGATGTCCCCACCTGCATCCGTCGCCTCCGTCTCCAATCCAGGTATAACCTGTCTCTCAACAAGTCCACGCTGGATAGTGGACTCTGGGGACATCAAGGGATGATGTCCCCACCTGCATCCGTCGCCTCCGTCTCCAATCCAGGTATAACCTGTCTCTCAACAAGTCCACGCTGGATAGTGGACTCTGGTGCTACTCATCATATCACCTCACTACATCCACCAAAGTATTTGAATGCTCCTCATCCGAAGTGTATCACCGTGGCGAATGGAGAGACTGTTCCAGTCTCCGGCTCGGCTGACCTCTCTCTTAGCCCCTCCATCTCTCTCCGCTCGGCTCTTCATGTTCCGAGATCCCCGTTTAACTTGCTTTCTGTTAGCCGTCTTACTATTGACCTGGATTGCTCCCTAACATTTACATCCTCTTCTTTTCTGATACAGGATCGGCGGACGCGGACTACCATTGGTAAGGGGAAACTGCGTAACGGGCTCTACCTTCTCGACGACTCTCCCACTATCCTCGCATCTGTCTCCTCTACTGAGTGGCATCAGCGTTTTGAACATGCTCCCATCCCAGTCCTCCAGAAGGCACTTCCCGATGTATCTTTTTCAGCTTTCAAATGTGATTCTTGTATTTTGGGCAAACAACCGCGCTCTTCTTTTCCCGCACATTGTACTCGGAGCTCTGCTCCTTTTGATCTATTACATTCTGACATACGGGGGCCTTATAAAATTACTAGTATTTCTGGATTTCGATATTTTATCACGTTTATTGATGACTACTCTCGAGTCACTTGGTTATACTTAATTCGTGATCGCTCTGAGCTCCCTCGTGTCTTTCGGGCATTTATCCTTGAAACCCGCACACAATTTTCCACTGCCATCAAAACTCTACGTACCGATAATGCTCGCGAATACACCAGCAATGAGTTTGCAAATTTATGTTCTGAGTTCGGTATTATTCACCAGACTTCATGTCCCTACACCCACAGCAAAACGGTGTTGCTGAACGGAAGAACCGACACTTGCTTGATGTCGCCCGCTCTCTCACGCTTCACATGAACGTCCCCAAAGTTTATTGGAACTTTGCGGTATCCACGGTCTGCTTTCTTATTAACCGCCTTCCATCCTCCGTCCTCAACAATGCCACTCCTTTCAGCCTCCTCTTTCCTTCTACTCCGGACTTTCCTCTCACACCTCGAATCTTCGGGTGTACTTGCTATGTTCATATCCTGGGACCGTCTAAGGACAAGATGGACCCCAGGGCGGCCAAACAAAATTTTGTTGGCTATTCACGAACACAGAAGGGCTACGTTTGCTATTCTCCTACCACCCGCAAGGTATTTGTTTCGCCTGATGTTACCTTCCGGGAGGATCAGCCATTCTTCTATGCTCCAGTACCCACACTTCCACCAAAACCTCTACCACAGCCTGTCCTACGCCCTATCATTCCCGTGCACACACCAGTTCTCCCTTCCACAACTACCGCTCCTGCCCCCTCCAAGCCACCGATTATTCATGCCTCTTTGTCCACAATTGCTATTCCTAACTCGGTACAGGAGGCTCTGCAACATCCTGGCTGGCGCGCCACCATGGAGGAAGAAATGGCTGCTCTTTGGGCTAACAAGATATGGACTCTGGTACCCCGTCCTGTAGGACAGAAACCAGTTGGGTGTAAATGGGTTTTTGTTATCAAGCATGCTCCTAATGGAACAATTGACCGGTTGAAAGCTCGGTTGGTTGCTCGTGGCTACACTCAACAACAGGGTATCTACTATGAAGAGACCTTCTCTCCGGTGGCTAAACTCAACACTGTTCGTGTGCTTATCTCCGTAGCTGTACATCGACGGTGGCCCTTATTTCAGCTGGATATTAAGAATGCGTTTCTCAACAACGATCTCCATGAAACTGTTTACATGGAGCAACCTCCCGGGTTTGAGACCACGGGGGAGTCTCTGGTCTGTCATCTATTGCAGTCTCTTTATGGTCTCAAACAATCACCTCGAAACTGGTTTGACAAGTTCAGCAAGGCTCTTCGGGAGATTGGCTTTATTCGGAGCTCGACAGACTTCTCCTTGTTCACTCGCCAACAGGCAACAGAAACAGTTATTCTACTGGTTTATGTGGATGACATCATAATTACTGGAGACGACGAAAAAGGAATACATGCGGTCAAACAACATCTTAACTCTGTCTTTCAAACAAAAGATCTGGGTCACCTTCACTACTTCCTGGGTCTGGAGGTCGCCAGAAGACCAGATGACCTTGTCCTCTCTCAGCGAAAGTACTGTCTCGATTTCCTTCATGAGGCGGGATACTCAGGCTGCAAACCAACTAACACTCCAATGGATGTCAATCACAAACTGAGTTCTCATGCCTCTGACTCAGATCTACAACTACAGAACCCAGAGTACTATCGTCGTCTTGTTGGAAAATTAATTTACCTAACGGTAACAAGACCTGATATATTTTGCCGTGGGTATGGTCAGCAGATACATGCACTCCCCTCGAAGATCTCACCTTCAGGCCGTCGAAAGGATTCTTAGATATCTCAAAACAGCTCCTGGTCAGGGACTGGTTTATAAAACATCATCTTCAACTCCAAAATTGGTGGCATACTCTGATGCTGATTATGCTGGGTCCCTGGACGATCGACGGTCAACCAGTGGTTTGTGCACATACTTTGAAGGACACCTGATTACCTGGCGGAGTAAGAAACAAGCTGTTGTTGCGCGATCTTCAGCTGAAGCAGAATACCGGGCAATGACATTTGTGGTCTCTGAACTCACATGGCTTGAGAGCCTCTTGACTGACCTTGGTGTAAAACGTCCTTCACCAGCTCTCCTGTTGTGTGATAGTCAAGCTGCTATACACATTGCCAAGAACCCGGTCTTCCACGAAAGAACAAAGCATATTGAAGTAGATTGCCATTTCGTCCGGGAGAAAGTTCAAATGAAGAAGCTAGAGTGAAAGCATGTTCCGGGTACCGAAATAGTGGCGGATGTCTTCACAAAGGCCCTATCCAGTACTCTCTTCTATCAATGCTTGTCCAAGCTTGGCTCCTACGACTTGTACACTCCAGCTTGCGGGGGAGTGTTGGAAAGACCCATGTAAATGACCCGTATTTGGGCCCATTTATTCTTCTCTGCTTTAGTCCCACATCTTGTATAGGATTTCTTCTCTCTTTCTCCCTCATATATATATGTACTCTCTCTTTGTATTTAGACAATGAAGCAATACATACAAGCTTTAGCTTTTGTCCACAAGTTTCCATGAACTTGACGGTCTCGCCCTTCACAGGTTATATCGGTGTATATATAAATGGTTAGTTATCTGTAGGCGTGATAAAACCTATAGCTACCCAGTGGTGAATACTTGAGAAATGTTGTTTTGGTTGAATCTTAAAAAATTCTTCTCCTTTAGTGTATTGTTTCATGTCTGCTTCTGTTCTCCTACATATTCATGTAGCTTAAATTGATGATTTAACAGGATGTGTATTATTTTTTGTTTATTGTTTTCTAGGTTATGTACTAGTTAAAACATTTCTTTTGTACATTTATTATTATCTTTTAGTATTATACACCCGTACAAGGTAAAAATATGTCTTCAGTTGGTCAATCCACACATCTACCTTTTTGTATCTTTGCCTAATCAAAATTGAGAATATCTACCTTGGCCTCGCCTTTAAAAGGTCTAGGTGTATGTTCTGTTCCTTAATTGACAACCACTTCCTCTTCCTCATCATCTCCACCCATATGACCAACATTTGGTTATTAAGCAGCTGCTGTTGTATTCATGAAAATAGAGAGAAGGGTGTGGCTGGAGTTGTTGTGCCTAGTGTAGTGTTTGCAGATTACATTGTCATCACTCCATCATTGGATGCCATTTGTTTTGTCATCCAAAACGTCTCAATTCAACAAAGCATCATTTTGTACTATTTTTTTTTTAAATTTCATTCAGTCTATTTCTTGTCTTTCTTCTTATACTCAAGGAAAGAATTGACTCTTGATACCCTCAATCACATTTAAGAATAAGTTATGCCTTCACATTTAAGGATAAGTGGAAAGAACGTACTTGGAGAATCAAAAGGTCGTGCGCTCCCAAATTAAGAATCTTGGTGGTGGAAAGAAGAAGAAGTGTAAGACAAAGGCTCTCTTTGGGACAACTCTGGCGGATGGAGAAGTTGTTGATGGAGTAGAGTTCTTTAGAAAGAGCTCTCAGAAAAGCTCTACAGATAGAGGTGCAAACTGTTTGGTAGAAAAATCAGGCTCAGAAAGCTAGGGTTTGGAATCCGAAGAGATCTGGAAGAGGAGGTTCCGAATCGCCGGAAGGCTCGGAATGGCCGGAGCTTGGCTGGTCGGATGGAGACGAGGCCGTCGGGGGCTCCAAATTGCCGGAGCTTGATGGGAACTTGGCTGGTCTGATGGAGGCGAGGTCGTCGGGGGTTCGGAATGGCCGGATCTGGAAGAGGAGGCTCGCTGTCGTGGCGGCGTCCCGTCGTTTTCGCTGTCGTGGCGGCGTCCCGTCGTTTTCGTTGTCGTGGTGGCTTCGTGGAAGAGGAAGAAGAAGATCGCGTGACTCGCGAAAGAGGAGTTCGCCGGGAGGGGAGGAGTTCGCTGGGCAGACCTAGTGCGACGACGATCTGCGCGAGAGGCTCGGCAGAGGTCGCGGGATTTCTGTCTCTTGGGAGTCTCGCCTTTTTTCTGCGGATGAGAAGAGGGCGAAAGCGCTTATGAGAGAGCTAAACGTGTGGGCTTGGCAGATTCTGGAAAAGAGGGAAAACGTGGTTTTTTAATCCGTGATTTTCAAAGAGTCGCACATTCAAACGACCTAAAATTAGCTTCTGCGGTTGGAGTAGAGCTTTTCCATCCGCTGGAGCTCTCCCAAACAGAGCCAAAGTGAGGGCAAAGAGGGCCAGCTATAAAACACTCTACGCTTGTAGGAATGATGAAAACTTGACAAAGTATAAAGTCGTCAAGAATGAAGCTAATCATGTAGTAAGTAAAACAAGAAGTCAAGCTTATGCATAATTTTATAAGCGACTAGATACCAAAGATGGAGAGCGCGACATATATAAAATTGCTCGAGCTAGAGAGAAGAAGACAAGAGATTTAAGCCAAATTCAATGCATAAAGGATGAAACAGATACAATTTTGATGGATGATGTGGCTATTAAAGAGTGATGGAAAAGATACTTTTATCAACTCTATAATGAAACAAAAGATAATGAACTGAACTTGGAAGAGTTAAGTAAATTGGAGGAGTATAGGAACATAAATTTTTATTGTAAAATTCAACCACAGGTAAATGATGTTCTAAAGAAGATGAAAAATGGAAAGACGGTTGAGCCAGACGATTTACCCATTGAAGTATGAAAATGTCTAGGGAAAGAAGGAATTTTGTTGCTTACATGTTTCTTCACTAAGATATTGAAGTCAAAGAGGATGTCAGACCAATGAAGAGAACATATCTTGGTACCTTTGTATAAGAATAAATGAAATATATAAAATGGTGTTAATTATAAAAGAATTAAATTAATGAGTCATACTATGAAACTATGAGAACGAGTAATAGAAAGAAGAGTAAGACGAGAGACTAGCATCTCGGAGAATCAATTTAGATTCATGCCAGGGAGGTCGATCATGGAAGCTATACATCTCTTGAGGAGACTCATTGACAACTATCGAGAAAGAAAACAAGAATTGCTTATGCTGTTTATCGATCTTGAGAAGGCTTATTATAATATTCCAAGAGAGATCTTATGGAGAGTCTTAGAAAAGAAATGTGTAAATGTATCATACATTGACATAATCAAAGATATGTATACAAATTCAGTGACGAGGGTGAGGACATCTGGAGGATTAACACATGAATTCCCCATCACTGTTGGGTTACATCAAGGTTCAGCTTTAAACCCTTATCTCTTTACCCTTATCTTAGATGGGCTCACCGAACATATCCAACAAGCAATACCTTAGTGTTTATTGTTTGCGGATGATATCGTTTTGGTCGATGAGACGCGCGAGGGTGTAAACGCGAAACTTGAATTTTGGCGAGACACTTTAGATCTGGATCTGGACTGTGGAATGCGAATGAGGATCAACGTCGCCATGGGTGGGGAAGTAAATCCTTTACCGAACATGTTGAAGGTGAAGGAGGAACGATATCTTTGATACTAAGTTGTTACGACCCTATCTCGTAAGGTTTCGAGAGGTTCTGGTGGCTGATGAGATACAAGGGAGTCGAGCTGAACCTATAAGTCAATGTGAGGAGAAGGAAAATGGGGGAGCGATGCTCAACGCTAACCATAGAAGGGGAGCGGAAAAGAACTAAGAGAGAGGATTATACTTGAACTTTGATACTTTCCTGGATATCTTCATCCATGGCCATAGTGGTCTTTAAATAGATTTACATGATGACATAAAACGTAATAAGTTCAAACACTTGGACATATATAAAATAACTTATGTTGGACTCGATGACATGATAATTAAGAAACGTGCCATGCGTCGACACTAACATAAATTGAAACATACATAAATCAAAATAAGATAACGGGTCGTGCGTGACTATAACAATCAACTTACAACTGATCCTCATTTTTCGTTTACTGCTCTATGTTGCAGGGCATAAAATTCAAGTCTAAGCATGGCCGCACAATGAAATCAAAAACCTCATGATGTGATTAATATGTTTCTTTCAGTTTTCTTGCTTAGTTTATATCGGGCCTTGAGTTTATGTATGAATGTTTTGATGATATCTTGCAATGGCCACAAGGTCTTTTGGCCCGTCTTGAATTTTGGGGTTATATTAGGCATATCTTGCGAACACTTTTTTATTCAATTCATGTTTCCTCCAGCATAGTACTCTATGTTTTACCGACATGAGCTAAGCCCGATGGGAATTAACCATCGTTCACGTTGGACTTCCACCTCACCTTGGGCTTCCACCTCATCTTGGACTTCTACCTCTCCTTGGACTACTACCTTATCAACTCCATGGCCTCTCCATTTCCTCTTCATCACCCACTGACCATCTCAGTCCTCTCATAATTGCCGACCACCTCATTTACCTACCACCACACTTCTCTCACAACCATCGTCCACCCAACTTGGGCCTTATCTAATTAATTGACCACTTCCTCTCTCTCTTAAGAAAAATTGCAGTTCACTTGAAACCTAGTTCTTCTATCAACACTAACCACCTCTCTCATGAGAGACCACCTTCCATTGCCCAAGCATAACTCCCCACAACCTTTCCACTTTCCCCTCAGATTTTAGACCACCCCTTAATGTAATTCTCAACCTTTTCCCTCTGATGCAAGAAAACTCTATAGGAGACAAATGCAGTGCCCTAACCCAAGTTGAATGCGATCATGCATGTGAGAATGCAAATGCAACTACTGGCCGACTGAACTAAAGATGCAAATGAATGCGTGCACGCAATATGATAAACGTGGTGTCACTGCATAAACCGAAATGTGATGCATCTGGTTCAACAAGAAATTAACTCTGACATCTGATTAATTAAAAACAAAATGTAAAACTCAAGTATTTTATCACAATTAATCACTGATCTTCGAATTATATAACCAAGAAATGATTGAAAATGTCTCCTTTGGAATGCGAATGCTTTAGATAATAACTACACTGTCCAACATGAGGTACCCATCTTCAATGTGAGGTTCCATGGAGTTAATGAGCCAAGACTTGAGCTCAAAGTTATTAGAGTCCCATTGATCAAAGGTAGGATCTGATTCCTAAACTTGGGTGTTTTCCTGGTGATGTCATCATGGCGACGACGTCCACAGATAAGTACATGGAATCCCGAGACAAAAATAAATAATTTCCAGCTTATCGTAATTTTATTTGACCACATTGCATGATGTTCGCTACCATATTACCTCCTAGGTGTTCAATAACGTACTTACCTCCTTGGCCATAAAAGTGGCCGAGAATGTCCGACATTTATAGCTAGAACATGTGATGAAATGGTGCAGGGCGTGCTATCTGCAATCAGAAGAGTCGTGCTGTCTTTAATTGTAAGAGCCGTGCTATCTTCAAATGGAAGAGCGAACTCCGAATAGTTGGAATCGAACAGGTTAGCTGGAACGAACAATCGGTTGTAGGAAACGACCTACTAACTAGCGGGTCTGATGTAGGATGGAACTAATCTTGACTAGAGGAGACGATCATCAATTTCAAACAGTTGGAGCCCTTAGCTACCGTTGACTGGAGGAGCAGGCGTTTCCGATGAGAGAGTCGATCGTAGAAATCAACTAGCCCGTCGTCAGGAGGCAACTATCTCGGCTGCTGGAGGAGTAGTCGATCCCGTTAAGAGCGTCTGTTCGAGTAATCGATGAACCCGACATTTGGATGTGACCATCCCATGGACTCGAGGGAAAGCAAAGAAGGCACGTGAGGTCGAGCACTGTTAGAGAGGACGCCAATTAAGAGCGAGCATTAGTTTTGCTGCTAGGGTGTTCTGATACCATCTGAAAAAGTAAAAGCCAACTTTCTATTCATCAGTAGGGGTATTTATACATGTTACATTAATGACTAAGATGTAAACTGAACATAACTTTTACACTACACAATAGAAAAATATTTACTTCCCTCACTTGAGCAGTAATTATAAAGCAATCTATATGGCTTCGGTATTGTACTTTATCTTAAGTGCCGCTGATAATATTTTTCTTAATTTTTATTTCCACTGTTCCTTCTATTTGCTATATCATTGCAAAAAAGCATTTGTTGAAAGGTGTTTTTATCACTTTTCAATGCAATGTAAACAACCTTTGTTAGAGGTTCTATAAGTTTGGTTTGCTTAATAACCTGTGTTGCGAATTGTCTGGCACCTAGCTGTTGTTTTTTTAATTGGTCACGTTTGTTTTAGCATACTAGATCATCGTTTCTTTTTGAGGTTGTTAAAGTCTTACCAGTTACCACATACTTGAAATATGGAAAATTTGGAAACTAGAACTTCCTTTGTTTCTGCAGTCCAGGGAAATAGTAGCGAGGCGTTTACGTTCAATGAGTCCTGGAGAAGCAATAGAGCAAGCTATTCGACAAGTAGAGAAAATGTCGAGAATTGAGCGCATGTCTAGGGATGTGCAACTTAACAAGGTAAATATCTAGTTTGCTTGTTCCTATTTGTTTTTTGTCATGGTAAACTGCCTTTTAGTTTCAACTCATTATTGACACCAACAGGATGGTGAACCATCTGGGGATTCAGCCAGGATAAGGTCAGGAACACTATCTGATGATATTTCTTCTATAACTGAGGAGATGCCATTAAAGAGGATGAGATTTAGTTCAACTTACTTCTCCACTCAGCCTGATGATAGAGCATCTGATCTTCTGGATACCCCATATTCTGCAAGTATTTGTTATTCAAAAGATGTTTCAACTCCTGTTGAAAAGATGATTGCCATGATTGGTGCTCTATTGGCAGAAGGGGACAGAGGTTCTGAGTCCCTTGAAATACTCATTTCAAATATTCATGCAGACCTCTTAGCTGATATAGTCTTAGAAACGATGAAACATTTGCCAAAGAATTCACTTTCCTCATCTATATTCAATGGAAACTCACGAGTGAGTTCTCAGATATCTCCAAAAGTTTCTTCATCAAATACTGGGTCCCCAACTGCTACAATACTTGGTCAATTTCCTGCTTTATCATCCCAATTTGAATCAACTAAATCAGCTAGTGAAATCACCATGCCGACCTTGGATATGCCCGCGCTTTCAAACATACTTGCCGACTTTAAGCGCAACCCTAGAAGGGTGGGTTTTTTCCCATTGTTTTTTAATTAACTTATGGATTTTATATTACTCTGTTCTTAACTTTTTAGGTATTATGATGATATGTCCTTGATTGTTACTAAAGCATAAGTTTTAGGACCCTCGTCGTGTTGATCCACGTCTTGCTGCAATACTACCTGTGCCAACTTTACCATTGAACTCTGAGAATGACGGTGACTCCAAAAGTGAGCTTTACCAATCAGCCAGTAATTTAACTTCTTCATTCGAGGACAAAGCTGAAAATCCTCCAGCTTCTTTCACATCTAAAGAAGAGGACGAACTCTTGGATAGCACAGTTGATTCTAATACTAATCAACTCACTTCCATTGGGTTGTTAGAGGTTGAAGACACTGCTATGGAAGAACCATCAACAGAAGTTCAAATAACTGCCAAATCACCACACTCCACTGTGCCTGCTGTTGAACAAGAACTGACAGTTTCCATGCCTTCAGAGACTCTTGAAAGTCAAACTGTTGATGCTAATCTGGTGGAGCCTGATCAGTATTCTTCACCCGTACCCACAACACTGACATCTGAAGATACTTCTCATGATTTACCCGTACTTTCACTTCATGTTGACTTAACAATCGAGGAGAAAAAAGCATTATGCAAATTAGCAATTGCAAGGATTTTGAAGGGCTCCAAAAAAGTATGTGCTGTTGCCAGTGGCAAACTATGGTTACCTTTATTGGCACGCCTTGTTGCTCAGGTAGGTATCTCTGTTTTAGATGACTTTTCTTTTTAAAATTCTTTTGCACATGATGTATTTCTACTTGTTCAGGCTTTGGCTTCCAGATTGAATGAAGTTTTGATATTATGCTTTTGGTTCACGAAAATGAAGATTTTGCGAACATTTCTATGCAAACTGACAAAAATTACAATTTTGTTACAATTATTTATTCCACTTTACAGTTTTATGTTGTTTATTTGTCTGTTGCTCAGTTATTTCACCTTTCAAGCATTATTGATCATATAACTTCAATTTTCTCATAGTTTTCACAGTTCCTTTGGAATGAATGGAGATGTTTCTGTAAGATTCATTTTATGTGACGTTGTACATATGTCTTTGTTTTAGTGTCTTTATGCGTGCTCTACTCAACATGATATTAGTTATTTTTAGTTTTTCATTTTCGTAGAAAAACGCAGAATCTTGTATATTCTCTTCAATGTGTATAATACAATGTATGAATACAACTATATAGTAGGGAGAAAGAGAGAAGAGTTCCTTATACAAAATGTGTGATTAAAGAAAGGAGAGAAACAAGAAAATAAATGGGCTCCAAATGGGCCTTTATGTGGACTTTTCTAACACTCCCCCGCAAGCTGGAGCGTACAAGTAGGCACCCAGCTTGGACAAGAATTGATAAAATAGGGTACTTGGTAAGACCTTGGTGAGAATATCAGCAACTTGGTCAGTACCCTGAACATGCTTTAATTCTAATTTATTCATTTGAACTTTCTCCCGGATGAAGTGACAGTCTACTTTGATGTGTTTCGTTCTTTCGTGGAAGACCGGGTTCTTAGCTATGTATGGCGGCTTGACTGTCACATAGTAAGACAGCTGGAGAGGGAAGTTTTACTCATAGTTCAGTGAGGAGACTTTCAAGTCATGTGAGTGCAGAGACAACTGATGCCATCGAACGGTATTCTGCTTCAGCTGAAGATCGAACAACCACAACTTGTTTCTTACTACGCCAGGTAACAAGGTGTCCTCCAAAGTAGGTACAAAATCCACTAGTAGACCGCCGATCATCCAGGGAACCAGCATAATCTTGATCATAATACGCAACCAAAGTTGGAGTAGAAGACGAGGTTTTGTATACCAGCCCTTGACCAGGGGCTGTTTTTAGATATCTTAGGATGCGTTCGACAGCCTGAAGATGAGACATTCGAGGGGAATGCATAAACCGGCTGACAAGCCCAACAACAAAGGATATATCTGATCTCGTGACCGTTAGGTAAATCATTTTGCCAACAAGTCATCGATAATATTCTGGATTTGGAAGAGGAAGATCTTCATCAGAGGCGTGTGCACACAACTTGTGATCTACATCCATAGGAGTGTTAATCGGCTTGCATCCATAGTAGCCAGCATCCTGAAGAAGATCGAGACAGTACTTATCGTTGAGTGAGGACAAGTCCATCAGGACATCTCGCGATCTCAAGACCAAGGAAGTATCGAAGGTTCCCCAGATCTTTTGTTTGGAAGGCAGAGCTAAGGTGTTGTTTGACCGCTAGTATTCCCTTTAAATCATTTCCCGTGATTAGGATGTCGTCAACATATACCAAGAGAAGAACCGTTCCTGTTGTTCGATGTCTAGTGAATAGAGAGAAGTCCGCCGAGCTCCGAGTAAAGCCAACTTCCCGAACAGCCTTACTGAACTTGTCAAACCATGCCCAAGGGGATTGTTTGAGACCATAGATTGACTTCTTAAGGTGACAAACTCGGGACTCCCCCGTGGTCTCAAACCCGGGAGGCTGTTGCATGTAGACTGTTTCTTGTAGGTCACCATTTAAAAAGACATTCTTGATATCCAGTTGATGTAAGGGCCATTGGCGATGCACAGCCACGGAGAGGAGGACATGAACTGTGTTGAGCTTGGCCACTGGAGAGAATGTTTCCTCATAATCGAGACCTTGTTGTTGGGTAAAGCCACGAGACACCAGTCGGGCTTTCAGACTATCAATTATCCCGCCAGGAGCATGCTTGATGACAAAGACCCATTTGCACCCAACAGGAGTCTGGCTGGAGGGAGAGGGACCAGGTCCCATGTCTGTTTAGCCCAGAGAGCTGTCATTTCTTCGTCCATGGCTGCCCGCCATCCTGGATTGTGGAGAGCCTCCTGCACAGAATTAGGTACAGAAATAGAGGATAATGAAGTAGCAAAGTGATGAAGCAGTGGGGACAGACGATGTAAGGATACATAGTTCGCCATGGGATGAGCGGTGGACGCTGGTGCCGGATCAGCAGAGCGCAGAGTGTCAGTGGTCGAGGTCGACTGTATTGGGGCAACAGAGCGAGGAGTGCGACGAGTGTAGACACGGATAAGAGGTGGCTTGTGGAGAGCGAGAGCAAGGTCAGGAAGGAGTGGTAACTGGGAACGACAGGGCGTGAGAAGGAGGGTGGTGGAAGAGGTGGGGTCGGTGCGGAGAAGAAAGGTTGATCCTCCTGAAAGGTAACATCTGCAGAAACGGTCACTTTTCGGGTAACCGGAGAGTAGCAGACATAGCCTTTCTGAGTACGTGAATAGCCGACGAATATGTGTTTGGCTGCACGGGGATCCAACTTATCCGTGGACGGACCGAGTAGGTGGACGTAGCCTGTACAACCAAATATGCGGGGTGTGAGAGAGAACGCCGGAGTAGAGGGGAAAATGAGGCTAAACGGGGTAGCATTTTGGAGGACGGAGGAAGGAAGACGGTTAATGAGATAACATGCTGTGGACAACACAAAGTTCCAATAGGCTTTGAGTACCTGCATGTGGATCATGAGAGACCAAGCAATATCGAGCAGATGTCTATTTTTCCTTTTAGCAACGCCGTTTTGTTGGGGGGGTATTGGCACACGATGTCTGGTGAATGATCCTAAATTCAGAGCAGAGATTAACAAATTCATGACTAGTATATTCACGAGCATTATCTGTCCGGAGAGTTTTTATGTTTTCGGAAAACTGCGTGCGAATCTCAAAAACGAAAGCCCAAAATAAACGGGGAAGCTCAGAGCGATCAAAGAGTAAATATAACCACGTTGAATAATCATCAATAAAGGTGATGAAATAACGATAACCAGAGATACTAGTAATTTTGTACGGGCCTCAAACATCGGAATGTACTAAAACAAAAGGAGCAGAACTCCGAGTACAATGAGGGAAAAAAGAGGAACAATGTTGTTTTCCCAAAATACATGATCCGCATTTGAAAGTAGAAAGAGAGATCTCTGGAAGAGCCTTCTGAAAGACTGGAAGGGGCATGCCCAAGACGCCGATGCCAATCAACGGAGGAGATGGAGGTGAGGATGGTAGGAGAAACATCAAGAAGGTAGAGCCCGTTTTGCAGTCGTCCCTTACCAATGATACTCTGCGTCCGTCGATCCTGCATCAGAAAAGAGGAAGAAGTGAATTTTATTGAGCAATCCAAATCGGTAGTGAGGCGACTAACATAAAGTAAATTGAACGGAGAGCCCAGAACATGAAGAGCCAAGCGAAGAGAGATAGAAGAATTAAGAGGGATATCAGCAGAGCCGGAGACAGGGACGGTATCGCCATTTGCTACTGTGATGCACTTAGGATGAGGAACTTCCAAGTATTGATGTGGTTTCAACGAGGTGATATGGTGGGTAGCACCTGAATCCACTATCCAGCGCGGACTAGTGGAGAGAGAATCGATACCTTCATTGGAGATGGATGCGACAGAGGCAAGTGGGTGGCGGAGCATCCCGTGAAGTTGTTGGAGCTGGAAGCGAACCGCTTCAAGATCAACGCGAGTGACAGAGGAATTCTCAGCGGCAATATGAGCAGTCGGATGAGCAGGGTGTCCATGTTTGCGGTAGCAGGTCGCCTCAAGATGTCCATCCTTTCCGCAGAATGAACACTTAGGACGTGGCCGACCTCCGCGACTCCCGGTCCGAGAGCCTGAACGTCCTCCACAAGCAGCGGGAGGGAGAGGTAGTAATGGTGCAGACGAGTGCTGGAGAAGGACCTGTGAGGGAGGTCCAATAATATTCGGAGGCGGTGAAACTTTGAGCAACATGGAACAAACATCAGATAATGACGGGGTTGTAGCAGACGAAAGGATCTGCGCCCGAATACTCTGAAGGTGAAGCAGAACACGAGCCATCATCATGACAATACACACAACCTCTTTTTGAGTACGCTGAGCTGCTAGATCCGTAGTACAGGGCTGATGTTGGATCTAGGCTTCAGCAAGAGTCTTAACCCGAGCAACAAATGAAGTTAAGTCGGCCGCCCCGCCAGTGTCAAGAGTTTGAAGCTCGGTGATGAGGTCATACAAGTGTTAAAGACTATCCTTGCCGGAGTACAAAGAGTGTAGCTCCTTCCACATTGCCTTGACCGTCTCGTGATACATGACCATGCGGTAGTGTTCGCCATCAAGCGAGTTGAGAAGCCACGTTTGGACACGACCATCGTTACGCAGCCAGTCATCAATAAGATCAGAAGAGGGCGCCTTAGTGAGATGAGATAGAAGTCCCTTTGACTGAAGAACCCGTCTGACAGAGTGCACCCATTCGACGAAGTTTTTCTTCCCAGTCAGGGAGATGGTGGTGATTCTTAGCTCGTCGCGCAGTTCAGGAGTGGGAAGCAAGCGAGCTGCAGGAGAGGAGGCGGTCTGCCCATCGGGATGCTCGGAGGGATCACTGGAGGAACCCATTTGGATTCAGTAGCTAGAGCACGGAGATCGGCAAGGCTGGGTAGCGGGCTGCAGTTGACGGGAGATCGCTGGAGCAGGCTGCAGTTGACGGGAGATCGCTGGAGCAGGCTGTAGGACGGGAGATCGCTGGAGCCGCTGGTAGACTGGAGATCGCTGGAGCAGGCTGCAGGACGGGAGATCGCTGGACGAGAGGCCGCTGGACAAGAGGAGGGGCCGCTGGAGGGGCAGACCGCTGGGAGGAGGCCACACGATCTCAGGGAGCTCGGCACGATCTCAGGGAGCTCGACAGACCGCTAGAGCCGCTGGTAGACTGGACATCGTTGGAGGGGAGGCCGCTGGAGGAGGCCGCTGGAGGGGAGCTCGGCAGAGGGAGCGGCGAGCAGCGGGAGCGGCAAGCAACGCAGGAGGTGAGACCGGTAGAGGGGGATAGAGACCGCGAGTTCGGCAGTTCGGCACGATCTCAGGGAGTTCGCAGAGGGAGCAACGAGCAGGAGGAGCGGACTTGTCAGAAGGGTGGAGGCTATAAGAGAGCCGATAAGGAGACGAAGCGGGACGGAGCGGAGAGCATCAGAGCTCGCATGGGGGGTTTGCGGTCAAGGAAATGGGAGACCGCAGGGACTGAGGAGCTCGTAGAGGGAGATCGCAGGGTGGTTGGCGTTCAAAGAAATGGGAGACCGCGAGTTCAGACCGAATGTTCTGATACCATGTAGAGAAACGCAGAATATTGTATATTCTCTTCAATGTGTAAAATACAATGTATGAATACAACTATATAGTAGGGAGAGAGAGAAGAGTTCCTTATACACAATGTGGGACTAAAGAGGAGAGAGAAGCAAGAAAATAAATGAGCTCCAAATGGGCATTTATATGGACTTTTCTAACAATTTTATTAATTTAGTGTCCAATTTTTTTTTTGATGTGGGTATAGGAACTGGATTTTGTTGCTTGTGTGACAGTTTCATTAGTCTTTCTGAATGTTTATTAGTATGTCTCTCCTTAAACTTTCCTCAGTATCTTTTTGTGTTTCAGGGTGATGCTGACGGTGATATGGTTTCAATGTTACGAAGTCATGTCATTTCAGAGTGTGATCGTCAGAAGGTAAGTAATATAGAAGCTGGAAGTTGTCTTCTTTATTTAGGTGTTGTACACAATTTTTTTCTATTTGTATTGTATTGTAGATGTTAATCACCTACGCAAAGCCCATAACAATTGGAGGTAGAACAAGCCAAATACTGATGTTTGATCAATACTAATATTTCTTATGGTTGTTTACAAGCTTCTCTCGTTTCCATGTGCCCTATTATTTTTTTGTTTTTGTGTAGGTAAATGTATTACTTGGTACCTTTTTTCTGATTGCTATCTCCTCGTGGGAGATAAGTAATCAGCAAGCCTTTTTTCCTTGAGATGTTTTAAAATAATAGAACTACTGAACCACTTTTAGTGTTTTTTCCCGGAGATGTCTTACAAAGAAATATTGACGGGAAGCAGAGAAGATGCCAAACTCGTCTGAATTAGTTATCTAAAATTCTTGGCTTTATTGTTGCTAGACCCCATTCTAAGATGTGTTAGCTGGTTTGGAAAGGTATCAGGTTTTATTTTCCTGACAATAATATGGTTTGAATAATTTCCACCTATCTATTTTCTTTTTTAATTTAATTTTTGTGGCTGTGGTTCAATCTTTCTGACGCATTATCAAGGTAAAGTTTGGAAATATAATATTTTAAATTTCCATCAAGTATATGTTTTCTTCCCACTAATCATCTTCAAATGTTAACCTTTCCTTTTTGGAAAAGTCTTTGGTTGCCTTTGTGAATTCTTCAATCCTAACATGCCAAGAAGTCCTCTTTTGTAAATACTCTACATGCTCTGCTAGATACTTCCTCTAAATCACGATAATCGTGTAGTTCTAGTTGGTCCTTGATAGAATAACAAAGCTCATTTAAATAACAAACACATTTATGCCATCATCCTCATTGATGTCGATCCTAGAGTTAAAGATAAGAAATTCATTTGTATACTCATCCATTAATGAATTATCCCGATGTAGATTGTGGAATTTATGATACAATGTCTGTTGGTCTTCGTGAGAAACGTAGCACTTTGGTAGTTGATTTTTGAACTCTACCTAGATAGTGATGGAGGGTAACCCTAGATTAAACCTAGACCTTTCTAACTGACCCCACTAGACTGAAGCATGTCCTATAAGCCTTAATGTGGTGTACTTATCGGTTAACGAGCATTTGTTTTTAGGACATGATGTAGCATCCATAATTAATACGAAAATAAAACTTAATTTCATGATTCGATCACGATTAAACGTTCGTACGCGCAGTCGTCGTATCGAGGTATGCCTACCCCTCGCAGTCATTTTCTAGTGCTAAATCTTATTCTAAATATTTACAAATGTTGGTGTCATCGCGATTTTTATTTCGCGAGGGCGAAACTCTTTGCTTATAGGTGTTTAAGAGCAGTGGCAAAGCTCTTTGCTTAGAGGTGTTTAAGAGCAGTTACAAAATCGTGTTTAAATTGGAGAAAATGACGCCATGACACCAACATTATGTGAGAATGATCATTTTAAACGGTAGTAAAATAGTGATTTCCAGACAAACTAACAGTTATATATGGACCCCAAATGTCCGAATGAACTAAGAAATTGGAACATCACTCCTACTACGATGGGGGGGGGGGGGGAGTTGAATGATGCTTTTTTCCATTGATGCAAGATTCACATGTAAAATCAGAAAAGTGATAATAGGGAAGAGCCTTTAGTAAGTTTAGGAGAGGAGCATGACCAGGACTCCAATGCCAGTTGATGGAAGTGATGGAGAAGAGTGTTGAGGGAGATTGATCCCGAATGTAGAGCCTGATTGTTGAGGGAGATCGACAACCGTCCTCTACCAATGATTCTCTGGGTCCGAATATCCTACACCCCAAAGGAAGAGGAAAGAAAATTTGTGAAGCTGCCCTGATTATGAGTAAGACAACTAACAAAGAGAAAATTAAACTATGAACCAGGAACATGATGTACAAAGTGTAGAAAATTAGAAGAGGTAAGAGATACATCTCCAAATTCGCTAACTAGGGTGGTTTCTCCATTGACAACAATGATGAACTTAGGACAAACAATGTCTGTGTATCTCAAGGGTTTCTGCGTAGTAATATGATTTGTAGCCCTAGAGTCCACTATCCAAGAGGCGTTATGGAAGAGACATGATATACCTTCATTTGACGTAATGACAATGAGCCTAGAGGTTCGAGTAACCAGCCCCCAAAGACTTTGGATTTCCTCCCTTAAGGTGTTAATTTCAGATCGAGACATGTTGGCAGTATCCACTATATGAAAGCTTAGTGAGGAGGGTTTTGTTGCTGTTGGGGAAACCCATGTTTCCTATAACAAGTTGCCTTAGCGTGATTTACTGTTATGGCAGAGGAGAGCGACGAGACGAGTGAAGGTGCCACCACCACTTGGCGGGTTTATTCTCGGAGGCCAAAGCCAACGACCATGCCGAATTAAGGGTGCGGCGACTCTTTTATCTATTTATCTTTAATTACTATTTTGCCATTGTATGAGGGTATATATAAGTCCCTCTTGTTTCATTGTTGTCATCTTTTGATCTTGGACTTGTGTTTTGGAGCCTAGGGCTGACAAGAGATTTTCTCTTGGAATTTATCAAGCAACCTCAGTTTTCTCTCCATCAAACCCTAAGGGGTAACAATTTGGTCCGACCTTGCCGTCCCACCCTCTTACAGCCGTCGGGTATCGTCTCCACTTTCCGTTCTCTCGTGATTCCTGCTCCGCCGATTCTCTTGATCGGCATCCCGCTCGTCTCCTCCCTCACGCGCGTCGCCGTCGCGGACAAAGCCTCAGCCGATCTCTTGCGTCACGTGTTTCCGTGTCACGACATTGCCGATCCTGACTCCTCTAAACTGCCGCGCAGTCAACACTCTCCGTAGCCGCCGCTCCCCCGTTTCACCTGGCACCTCCGCAGTTTCACCGCCCCTCAAACTTGAGCCATGTCGGAGCAGCGCCTCGACGCTGTCGAGCAACCCCTTGACGCAGTCGAGCAGAGACTCGAAGAGCAGGCCTCAAACCTCGCCTTCCCGCAGTCCGCCTTGCAAGCCAATACCTCCATCCTCGCCTCCCTGCTGGCCACCATCCAGCGCCTGGATGACCGCGAGGCCCGCGCCTCCAGTCACACAACACTACTGCCCCCGACGTTTCCCCCTTCCGGCTTCTCCGATCTAGCTACACCGCCACAGTCTCCCACATCATTGGCCGCTCTAGCCACTGCCCACGCTCTGCGAACTCTAGAGGTTCCTCACGTCAACGGCTCGGATCCCCTTGGTTGGATTACTAAGGCCGAACAGTTCTTTGTCATCCATGCTACCCCCGATCCCCAAAAGGTCCCACTAATGCTCCTCGCAATGGAGGGCTCCACATTACACTGGGTGCGTTGGTTACGGAATTCCTCCCCGCTCCTCTCCTGGGCGGACCTCAAGGTGACGTTAGTCAAACGCTACGATCACCGCTAATCCGGCAATTCGCCATTCATCTTCGGTGGAGCAGTACATCGACGACTTCATCGAGCTGACCAACTATGTGCCTGGTCTTCCGCCGGATCACTACATGGGATTTTTCCTCATCTGCTCCTGTCTCCGCACTCACCATCCTTCCGACATCTTGGACTCTAGGAGATCGCGCGCTTAGTGGAGGCGGACTTTGCCGTCCGGACCACTGTCCGACCTCGTGGGCCTTCCGCCACCGTCAGCTCCGCCCCGCGCGTTGCCCTTGTCCCGACCGTCCATCCCCGGCAGACAAACCCTCCCTCCCCCACGGCTCCTCCCCCTCGACCGCCGCCGCCCCCTCTACCACACCGGCCTCCTTTTCATAATCGTCTATCGACTCAGGAATACAATGAATTGCGGAATAAGGGCCTATGTTTTCGCTGCAAGCAACCCTACTTGCCAACCCACGCATGCCTGCTCAAGGAGTTGCGGGTGTTGATGTGTGATGATGATGATGAAATCACGACGGCCGACTACAATGCCTTAGTGTTGGAGGACACGCTATAGGCCGACCAGACATCGTTGGAACAGTCACAGTTGGACCTGTCGCACTTGTCGCTCCTGGGCATTTCCGAGTTATGTACCATGAAGCTACAAGGGCTTCTTCGAGACTCTCCCGTCATACTCATGATCGATAGTGGCGCAAACCACAACTTCATATCGACTGCTCTTGTGACTAAACTGTAGCTTCCCCACCGATCCGACTGCCGATTTTCTCGTCCACCTGGGGGATGGTAGACGATCCAGGACAGGCGACTTCTGTCATGACCTTCTGTTCTCTGTGGGAACCTACAGTGCGTCAGCGGATTTTTATGTCTTTCCTCTGGGCGGAGTGGACATGATCCTCAGGATTGCCTGGCTCCAGACTCTGGGTGACATCCGTTACAATTGGGCTTCCATGCGGATGACGTTTCAGTGGGCCGACCGACCTTGCACATTCATGGGGGAAACCTCCTTATAGTGCCTTGCCGTGTCGGTGCGCGCGACTCAGCATACGACCTCCATGGATTTCAGGGCCATGTTGTGGCACCTCGCTCCGTCGGCCCAACTCGTCTCCCCGGCCCCGTCGACGCAGGACCCTGAGCTATCTTGTCTCTTGGCTCAGTTTGCCAATGTTTTCACTGCTGTCCTAAGCCTGCCCCCCACCACCCCACCCCCCCACCGCCCCACCGACCACGCTATTTCACTCCAGGAGGGCACCAGAGCGGTCTCAGTTCGACCTTACCGCTATGTACACATTTAGAAGGACGAGTTCGAGCGACTTGTGT
Organism: Dactylorhiza incarnata; assembly: GCA_033032865.1. Classification (NCBI taxonomy): domain Eukaryota; kingdom Viridiplantae; phylum Streptophyta; class Magnoliopsida; order Asparagales; family Orchidaceae; genus Dactylorhiza; species Dactylorhiza incarnata. The sequence continues at coordinate 5,306,155 of JAWHQI010000157.1, read as the reverse complement.
CCGATTTGCTGACAGGCAGCCTTATCCGCCCCAACTCCCATCCGTTTTCCAGCCCGGTCCTTCTTGTGCGCAAGAAAGATGGCAGCCGACGCTTCTGCGTCGATTATCGGGTGCTCAACAAAGCCACCGCCCGACAAATATCCCATACCAATCATCCAGGAGCTGTTGGATGAGTTGAGCAGTGCCACCTTTTGGTCCAAGATTGATCTCCGGTCCGGATACCATTAGATCCGGGTGCGTGCCTCGGATATTCACAAGACAGCGTTCCGCACTCATGACTTGCATTATGAGTTCTTGGTTATGCCATTCGGCCTGACCAACGACCCATCTACATTTCAGGCGACTATGGAGTACATCTTCCGCCCGGCACTACGTAATATCGTTCTAGTGTTCTTCGATGATATTCTTGTCTATAGTCTGACCTGATAGGACCATTTACGCCATCTGGAGTTGGTTGTCCACCTTACAACGACACTCACTAGTGGCCAACTTGAAGAAATGCGCGTTTGGTCAGCGCGAGATTTCCTACCTGGGCCATACAGTGTCCGCTCGGGGAGTGGCCTTGGACCCGGACAAGGTCGAGGCGATTCTGCTGTGGCCGCTAGCTTGTACAGTGTGAGATGTCCGAGAATTTCTGGGCCTGACCGGCTATTATAGGCGGTTCATCCGCGACTACGACACCCTTGCGTTGCCTCTTACACGCTTGCTGCGCAAGTCCTCCGACCCCACCTTCCAGTGTCCTCCCGAGGCCACCGCTGCTTTCTCTCAGGCCTTAGTGACAGCCCCGATTCTGACCTTGCCAGATTTTTCACAGCCCTTCACAGTGGAGTGCGACGCCTCGGGTACCGGGGTCGGTGCCATCCTCATGCAGGCTGGCCGGCCCATTGCATACTTCAGTCGGTCCTTCTCCAACAATGTCCGCTCCCGTTCGGCCTACGACAACAAATTGATGACCCACGTTCTGGCCATGCAAAATTGGAGGCCTTATCTTCTTGGCAGATAGTTTATGGTAAAATAGACCACCATGACCTCCGCTATCTTCTGAGCCAGAAGATGACCACTCCCACACAACAAGTTTGGGTGGCCAAACTCTTGGGTTACGACTTCACAGTGGAGTTTCGCTCGGGCAAGGCCAACGTTGCGGCGAACGCCCTTTCTCGCCACTCTGGTGCGGCTGAATTGACCGCCATCTCCCGCTCCGTTTGGCAAGAGGCGGTTACCTTGCAGAGTGTGGCCGCTAGCTTGTACAGTGTGAGATGTCCGAGAATTTCTGGGCCTGACCGGCTATTATAGGCGGTTCATCCGCGACTACGACACCCTTGCGTTGCCTCTTACACGCCTGCTGCGCAAGTCCGCCGACCCCACCTTCCAGTGTCCTCCCGAGGCCACCACTGCTTTCTCTCAGGCCTTAGTGACAGCCCCGATTCTGACCTTGCCAGATTTTTCACAGCCCTTCATAGTGGAGTGCGACGCCTCGGGTACCGGGGTCGGTGCCATCCTCATGCAGGCTGGCCGGCCCATTGCATACTTCAGTCGGTCCTTCTCCAACAATGTCCGCTCCCGTTCGGCCTACGACAACGAATTGATGACCCACGTTCTGGCCATGCAAAATTGGAGGCCTTATCTTCTTGGCAGATAGTTTATGGTAAAATAGACCACCATGACCTCCGCTATCTTCTGAGCCAGAAGATGACCACTCCCACACAACAAGTTTGGGTGGCCAAACTCTTGGGTTACGACTTCACAGTGGAGTTTCGCTCGGGCAAGGCCAACGTTGCGGCGATCGCCCTTTCTCGCCACTCTGGTGCGGCTGAATTGATCGCCATCTCCCGCTCCGTTTGGCAAGAGGCGGTTACCTTGCAGAGTGAGGTGGAAGCGGTTCTGACTCTGCGTGCCATCGTTGACCACTTACGCACTGATGCGTCCTCATACCCGCCGTATTCTTTGGTGGGGGATCGGTTACTATACTAGGGCCGCATGGTGTTGTCAGCTTCGTCTCCCAGTATCCCACGCTTCCTCGCCGAGTACCACGCCACACCAGCCGACGGGCATGACGATGCCTTCCGCACTTACCGCTGCCTAGCTGCGTCCCTATATTGACGGGGCATGATGCGTCAGGTGGAAAGCTATGTTGCCGCTTATTTAGTCTGCCAGCGCTCCAAATACGAGGCCGTGTTTCCTGGAGGTCTCTTGCAGCCCCTGCCTCTACCCGACCTCATCTGGGAAGACCTAGCCATGGAATTCATTACGCGACTACCACGTTCCTCTAGGTATGACTGCGTCCTCGTGGTGGTGGGCCGTCTGTCCAAGTATGACCACTTTCTCCCTTTGCGATATCCGTTCACAGCACCGTCGGTGGCAGAGGCTTTCATATCGGGGGTGGTACGCCTCTATGGTTTTCCCCGCTCGATCGTTAGTGATCTGGACCCTATCTTCATGAGCGACTTTTGGCAGGAGTTATTCAAACTTTAAGACACACAACTCATGATGAGTTCAGCTTACCATCCACAGATGGACGACCAATCCGAAGTGTTGAACCGCTGCCTCGAGACGTACCTACGATGCTTCACGTCAGACCGCCCAGGTGATTGGAGCAAGTGGTTGGGATGGGCCGAATTCTCGTACAACACCGCCTTCCACCATTCGGCTGGCATGACCCCCTTCCAGGATGTATACGGCCGCCCCCACCTACCATCCTATAACACCTCCCAGGTGCCATGTGGGGGCCGTGAGAGATCTGCTCAGGGACCGCGCGAGACGCTGAAGATGCTGAAGACCCACCTCCACGCAGCACAGTAGAAGATGATCCACCACGCCAATATGCGCCGTCACCACGTGCAGTTTTAGGTTGGAGACTCAATGTTCGTCAACCTCCGCTTCTACCGCCATTCCTCCTTCTTAAGGCGGGGCCACCCGAAACTCTCCGCCCACTTCTACGGGCCCTTCGAGGTGATCACACGTATCGGCGAAGTGGCATACCGACTCCGTCTTCCGCCCCACAGCAGGATCCATCCCGTGTTTCACGTCTCGCAACTTAAACCAGTGGCTGGGGATTACACCGGCGAGGACTCCTTTCCAGCATCTTTTGGACCAGATGGCGCCGCCTTGTATCTACCCGACACCATCTTGGGTCGCACATCCGATCAGGCAACTGGGCGTGAGCAGGTGTTCGTGTCCTGGCAGCACCGAACTCTGTCATACGCGACATGGTGGGACCTCGACGATTTTCACACATAGTTTCCAGAATTTTGCCTTGAGGACAAGGCAAAATTTTCCGATGGAGGTATTGATTCGGCGGAGGAGGGCGATGAGACGATTGAAGGTGCCACCACCACTTGGCTGGTTTATTCTCGGAGGCCAAAGCCAACAGCCATGCCAAATTAAGGGCGTGACGGATCTTTTATCTATTTAGCTTTAATTACTATTTTGCCATTGTATGGGGCTATATATAATTCTCTCTTGTTTCATTGTTGTCATCTTTTGATCTTGGACTTCTGTTTTGGAGCCTAGGTCTGACAAGAGATTTTCTCTTGGAATTTATCAAGCAACTTCAGTTTTCTTTCCATCAAACCCTAAGGGATAACATTTATCCGGCCACAGTTGGTACACATCCGTGTGCTCTGTTCCATAGGACGATTTCTGCCATCTCACCTGCCCCTCCCTCGAGAGCCCATGAGACCTCCCATGTTTCCAGTATTGGGGCGTGCTTTAGTAGAATGTTGAAGAAGGGTAGGAGATGAGGTCATGACGACATCAGTGGGGGAGTGGCATTCAGAACCATTGAGCAAATTTTCAACAAGGATAGGATAGGATAGTTGGAGAAGACAAAACATTGGCTCAGACACTGTAGATATGTGATGGTATTCTGTCCATCATTATAGCTGTAACAACCCGCTTGACCGCCACCATTTAAATACTTTGCTTAACATTATCAGAGGCAGATCTTTGTTGGATTTTTTTCCTACTTGCAGCCCTCTTAAAGCAACAAGGCAACCAAAAGCCCGACCAAAAGAGGGAAAGAGCCAACACAGCCATCCAAACTAAGATGGGAAAAGACCCATCTATTAATAATAACATTCTAAACCACTACAACTCAAAGAAATGAAATTGAAGCTCTTTTAGAAGCCAAAAGCCCAACTGAAATCCAACCTCTAATCAAACTATTACAGTTAAATACTATAATAAAGATTAGGAGGAAGATTCATAAATCGCAAAAATATCGAGCATAAAAGCGCACTTGGTATTCAACCCTTAAATCATTGGAGACTTATTTTGTTTTGTTTTTTATTTAAATTTATCTTTTAAGTGCAATTAAAGTTTTACCGAAATTTAAGGCTTTATAATAATTGTACCAACTACTTCCTTTTGGGCCCTCTGGGCCGCCATATAAAAGTAGGAGGATGGTATTGAAGTCATGCCTTGATGAGAGTCCTATATTGCACCACAAATGATGTTAGATCTCCATCTGAACCAGGTTCAATAGTGATTCAATAGCTTGGAGGTCCTGAAATAGATCAAATAGTGCTGGATGCTATCTTTCCTAGAGTCGAGGGACTTTTGTTCATCCCATAGAGTTTTGTGGTGCATATCCATTTGATATGGCTCTCTTTCCATAGAGTTTTGTATTAGGGACTGAACTCGACTCTCATTCCGAAACCATTGCTCAGTAGGCTCAGTCAGGAGATCTCCTAATGGGCCATCGAAGTAAGGAAATACAAGAACATGTATAAACATTTTATTATTATGGGGAGTGACACCACAACTCCTATTCACAATGTGGGATTAATTTAAACAAGATAAAAAGACTCCTAATGGGCCATCGAAGTGGGCCTTAGCATTGGGGTGCTATACATCTCTTTTCTTCAATAAATATTAATGAGGACAATAGAATTATGGATAAAATTATTAGAAAGATATTATAATAGTCTTTAAAATGCCATTTGTTTTATAGGGTGACGTGTTTTTTTAATATTTAATTAGGAGTGCAGGAAAGAATGAGTATTCATGGCATTTTTTTAGAAGTTTTTCGAGTTTGATTATTTATTATAAAGAATTTGTGTATTTTAAACTTTTTTTCCTTTCACTGAAGGCGCACAATTGTTTCTTAACTGCCATGCTTCAGGTACTATTATTGCAAGACAATGCTTCTCACTACAAATTTTTTGATTCCACATTCCAATTGACTGAGGATAAGACCACTTCAATGAGACCTTATTTCTCTTCGTTAACAGAAGGCTTATAGTACCAGTATATTGAATAACTCAGAGGCACGAAGCATGACTGATCGTGGTTCATAAATATTGGTTATAACCTATAATGGCTCAAAGGCACCACATATCCAATTTGATTTTAGTGTAGCCAACTTCGGTTTACCTTATGAGGTTGATTTTTAGACACATAGGGTTCAAATTTGTATTGTGTATTATTTTGAAATGTGAGGATGTTTGTTCACTTGAACCCGCCGGATGCCTTGAGCTTTCTTCCTCTAAATTTGGCAAGGAAAGGCCAGAGATTGGGGCTTATAACATTAAGAAAAGGAGGCCAAATGTGGAGCATACGACCTATTGATGAACACCTGGTTATGGCGCTTAATGAACATTAAAGATTGTCCAGAGATAGGGTTTACTTTTTTTCTAGGGTTTTGGCAGGTGACTTGTTTTATTGTCCACTATGGATGACCTAGGATGAGGCTTGTTCATTCATTTGGGATTATCCAAATTAGGCTTGATGAAGGGAAGCTTACATTTGATGTATTTGGCTTAGTATACATGTTGGCCTTTTGCCAACCCAACGATTTTAATCTTATTTTCTGGTTTGCATACCACTTAGCGAGGCATATTGAGCACAAATTTTATAGTTTATCCTTCATATCTATAAGGGCCCATTCGGATCGCAGGAATTGGAATTGCATAATTGGAAATCATCCAAATCCAATTCTTGCAGGAATTGAAATTGATCAGAATTCCAATGCAGTTGTTCGGCTGCAGGATGGTTTTTTAGAATTGGAATTGGTTTGGAATTGTTTTTTTTCTCATGGCAGGATCGGGTGACAATGTCAATTTGAAGTTGGAGTCTGGAGTCAATCAGGACGAAGTAATTGCAGCAAAACCTAGTGATGGAGGGGATTATGCATTTACGAACTCACGAAAAATGTAGAAGTTGGCAAAAAAAGAACACAATGCCAGAGAAATCAACTGCAGGTAGTCTACCAACAATTAATTCTGATAAGTTTCTTGAAATACATCATACGGGGTAGGAAAACATGATAATGGTATCTTGCAAAAGTCCGATTTCAGAAAGGAAATCATTGCAATATCTGAATAATCTTATTGAGATGTTGGAATCAAGAACTGGAACCTCTATTGAAAATTTAACACCCAGCCGCAACCCGATAACATCAACCCATTCATCTCTAGGAAGATTAATGGCAGTTGGCATGCTAACAAATAAAAAAGCAAAGGATGGCCAAAATGACGGTAAAAAATTGACTAGTCTGAGCGACGACGCGATCAGGCGACCACTGTGAGATCTGGCGACCACAGTGGGATCGGGCGACGACGAAGAGATTGGGCATTTATAAAAAAAATCACATAAAAAACCATATACAACTACACACCACACTAACAATCACATACACCAACACTCACCTACACACACACTCTCACATTCACATACAAATACACACCCCACTCACATTCACATACACGGACACTCACCTACACACACACACACTAACATACACTTCAACACACCCACACTCACATTCACATCACCACACACACACACTCACATTCACATCACCACACACACACACTCACATTCACATCAACACACACACATTCATAAAGAATTCACATACACAAACACATACATCTACACACCACACTCACATACACACAATTATCCCCATTTAGAGATACCTAAGAAGAACAAAACAATTTCCCCATCCAGTCCAATTAAACTGAGATTTAAAACACAAATCAAGCGTGCAGAGGCATCATCTTCAAATGGGAAAGCGAGAAGGCAATCTCAAACCTGCTTGAGAAGCTGTGCTTGTTCATAAGCAGACCGGAACCCTCCTCTAACGCGAGGAATGTAAAGATCCCGCAACTCCAACTTGCTTGTTCTCCTGCTACTCAATCTAGGATTCCATGACTCCTGCCATGTTCCAATGTTGACCCGCCATGAGAGCTTCTCCGTCGAGCACGTTCTGGTTCACGATTCCTCCATGGAAGCTCATACGCTTCCAGAAATGCGCATTTATAACATGGTTGTCCAGCCGGTGCTGTCGGAGACCACGTAAATCGGCTTCCCATCACCGACAGTGGAGGCTGAAGAAGCTTCATCTTCTCGAGGGGGGAAGAATGTGTAAAGAGAGACGAGGGAGAGGGAGGAAGAGCGAGGGAGAGCGAGGAAAAGCGAGCAAAAGCAAGCTTCTACATTTGGCGAGGGAAGGGAGGAAGAGCGAGGGAGAGCGAGGAAAAGCAGACACGAAGAAACGCGAGGAAGAGCGAGGAAGAGCATACGCGAGGGAGATCGAGGAAGAGCGGGCTTCGTGCGAGAGAGAAGAAAGAATCGTGAATTCTTACCTCAGGAGGTAAGAATTGGGGGTGAGAGCTCATAGGCAAAATTTAATTCCTATGGAATTCAATCGAATTCAAATTCCACCCAAAAAAAAGGCATGCCGAACAGCGGAAGTGGAATTGACAATTCCAATTCTTTTCTCCAATTCCGCCTAAGCGAACGGACCCTAAATGTTTTTTTACTGTAGATTTTGAGATTTGTATCAATATACCTTGGTGAAGTAGTATCTGAACATGACAAAAGTACTTGATGTGTGAGGAATCGACGGACTCACCGTCGTCGATCTGTTGCTGTAGATGAATCCCGTCGGCTGTGTGAGATGCAGAGGACGACATGGGGCTCGTCGCGCTCGACGAAGACGTCGCTGGGCTCGTCGATGCAGAAGGGCGGGGAATAGACGGGATCAGGCGTCGTCGATCTGCTGCGGAAGATGAATCACGTCGGTTGCGGGAGATGCAGAGGACGGCGTGGGGTTCGTCGGGTTCGATGAAGAGGTCGATGGGCTCGTCGGGTTGGATTGTCGATGCGGTTGCTTTACGCTTGCTTGAACCGAATGAAGAAGGGATGAATGTAGGGTTTGCAAGTTGTTGACAGCAGCTTCGACGGAAGAGGAGGATCGAAGTGGCTCTGATACCAAGTTGTTCTGTGCTCGCCGGAGTGGCGGCCAGAGGCGGAGGGGATACTTCAGAGCCGGAACCGCGTCTGCCTAGACGGGGCTTGCTCGGGAGGAGAGAGCTAACAAAATCTCTTTCACAAGACAAGGAGAATAGAAATTACTTCTTTCATAACATTACAAGACCCACAATTGCCTTTAAATAGGTACAAGACTATTTTTAAATGAAACCCAAACTAGAACAATTAATAATAATGACACCAATTAGATAACTAGGCCCTTGAACCGTGGCCAATAACATCTAAGGACTAAGCCCAACTAATAAAAATAAAAAACAATAAAATACAATGACAGGATTGGAACCATTACAAAAGTCACTTGGAGTTCTACCATTGTTAGATGGCCTATGGGTCATGATGATAGAATTTGGAAGAAGACATGCTAGTCGAAAATAGATAACAACTTCCTACTGATGATAGAAAAAGAACACGCGTCATACGCAAGAAACGACACAACTTGTCTTCATCAAATGATATGATCTCGATAGAGTCCAAAACAAGTGTGAATGTTCCAAAACTAGTGTTCCATGATCTCAAGTCTTGTGGAAGTGGCAGAATATCCAGTGTGGATGTGCAATGCCTACCACAATCATGGCCGTAATTAAAATAGGATAACATTGTAGAATCATAAAAATGGAATAATGACATAATTTGATGTAAATAGTTTCCTTCATCCTAATATATGCTGAAGCCTATAGATAAAGGCCGAAAACTAGTAATGATGGGGTATCAAAGAATCAAGCTCGAGGAGAGAATATTACTCTAATTATCTAAGAGAGATTCAACCTTATGGTAAATCATTAATCTCATAATTCATTAGCAAATACAATTCTATTACTCCTTGTGTGATTCCTTTTTGTTCTAAGTGATTTGTGAAATAGGAGAACAATAAAATGAAAAAGATAAACAAATCCATAAACGTATGAGTTATGATATCTCAGACTATCAAAAATCAAGCTTGGGATGGGGATGATGAGTATCGCTGAGATATTGAGAAATAGTTCCTCCATTAAATAAAGAAATTTGTTTTTTGAACTGTGTAATAGATTAATAACTACTTAAATTTTGAAAAGATTGAATTGCTAATGAAAAACAAAGGAAAATGAATTCAGCCATTTTAAATTTCAAGCATGAGGATCATATTGTCATTTGAAGGAACTCTCTCGACGATAGTATCCCTCGATAGATTTCGCACACCATATATAACTGTATGAATATTTATGACTTGTGTAATATGTAAAACATGTATTTATTTAAAAAGCAACTTATAATATGCGATCTCACAAATAACTAGGTTTTGGTGGGTTCAGTTATTTGTTAGGTATATATCTAATTTCACTGCCACATGCACTCGTAGTTAAAATTTCCGTCTACTGAACATTGATATTTTCTCACGAGTCATTGTAAAATCTGTCCTGAAAATTATTATGTTTGACCTTTGGTTTGTTGTCTTACTGAATTGCTTCTTTCATTTTTTTCAGGGGCATGAACTCACAATGCATGTGCTATACCACATGCACGCTATTATGATATCTGAATCAAATGGAAGTTCTTCATTTGCTGCTGCTAATAGTTATGAGAGATTTTTCCTTTCTATTGTGAGTTCTTTAAACAAATTTTGGTTTATTTTAGTGTTATTGTTATATTTGAACGTATTTAATATGACGTCTCATATTTCATAACATTAACATTAATTCTTGTAGGCTACAGGTCTTCTTGATTCGTTCCCACCTTCGGAGAAGTCCTTTAGTAGACTTCTTGGAGAAGCTCCATTTTTGCCTGATTCTATATTGAAATTGTTAGAGAATGTTTGTTATTCGAGTGTTTATGATCACCTTACAAAAGATGTTTCTGATGGTGATCGAGCCACACAAGGTTTGGGTGCTTTATGGAGTCTTATTTTGGGTCGGCCTTCTAATCGCCCAGCTTGTTTGGAGATTGCTTTGAAGGTGAATGTTTTTTCATGAGTATAAATAATAACTCCAAAAAGTTTAACTAGAATACTTTGTCTAGTTATTTTGTGTAAAAATATAAGAAGGAAAGGAAGCTATACCGAAAGTTGAAGGTAACATTAACCATCTCACAATTTATGATATTTTAGAATTTTTTGGAGTATTTACTTAATTTGGGCTATTATATGTGTATTATTTGAAATCATCATATTATTGTATATTTTATTCTTATGTTTTACCTGAAACTACCGGTAGGCACAAACTTCTTCCCTATTTACTTTTATTCATGGATTTTTCTAATGCATAAGTGGTTTCTAGGAATTGATTTTTTTTAAGTTTGAATTTGCCTTAAGATATGGAATACTCTGAATCCTTAATTTTGTTGGAATATGGTTCGATGCTCTCTTGGTCTGAGAATAATAATTCTTGAGAAGTCTCGAATCTATATTTGAAAGTGTTTCATAGTGTGCAAATATAGGTATAATTGCTGGTACAAGTAATGAATGATAAGGAACGAGTTGGGCTAAAAGAAAACGGCTAAATCCACAAATGTACACTAGTGCCGGTGGTAGCACTCGACGTACGTCGACCTATCGTTGACGATTGGTGACTTATAAAATTTTGGGGTTGCTGGGTGGCAGCGACTATTGCCTCAGAAGAGTGACCTGGAGCAGTCCCCAAGCCAACCTGGACGGACACCCCAAATCCCACTACTGCTCAGCGGTAGCTACTAGCACCAATGCTAATAATACATAGTTTTTACGGAGTAGAACTTTGGACACTACCGCCCCGCGGTAGTAGCTAACGCCCGACAGTAGCGCCAAGCTTCATAAGAAACCCTGCGGCGCAGAGGAGGAATAGAGCGTGCCTATTCAAATTTTCCTATCGCCCCGCGGTAGTTTCAACTTCATATGGAAACCTTCCCGATGTAGAAGAGCAAATCGAGCGCGGGATGTTTGAATTTCAATTCTACCGCCTAGCAGCTACCGCAAGCGGGATCTCCCAGAGAACTTAAATATCAATTTATTCGCCAGGATTTTTTTAAACACGAGAAATTTTAGAGGATTGGTTGCCCTAGTCGTCTGAGAGCCGTGAAGCACTCCCAACCTCTCACTCTGAAGGATTCATAGGAATAATCAAAGTTCAAAGATCATTCTGGAGAAGGATTCGTGAAAAACACCACATATTCTTAAGTTAGCTTTCGCCTTCTTCCTTTTACCTCTGATTTAGGGGAGTTTTTCTACAACACTTATATTCATATATCTACTATATTTTCTCTTTTCTTTGTGATTTGATCGTTATTCTTTGTATTCAGTGGATGATAGATGCATGCTATCAAGAACTAAAATTATATGATTGAACACAAAGTAAAGATACAAATGTGGAGACAAGATCGACCCAAACACTAACCTAACCCTAACCTTATATGAAAATGTGACCCGATTCAGCACAAAGGGAAATAACTAATGATAACTCTACATGCTTAGGAAAAGTGCAAATTAATAAATTGCTCATCTTAACCTAATGCTATGCAACTTTACGATTTTTATCCAATATATCCAAGGCTTAATTAATCAAATAATAAGAAATTTAAATTTCCAATAAAAGTCACATTAAATCACAGTTAATTCAAATTAGGAATTTAAGTATGATTTGTGCACACTAGAGAGAACTAAAATAAAAAATGTGGGGAGTAAAATGTGCAGAACTTAAATGCAGAAAATAACAGTCTATGTAGGCATCAATAACTGAGAAAACACAAATTTATCCATACAATGCAAATGCATGTTCTAAATAAGGAAACTCACATGAGCATAAGAGTCTCGATGGAATGGTGGTGGATTGAGGACATTCGACGATGTCAGTGATGATGATGAACAATAAATACTTTGTGTTCTGCGCGGAGGTAAGGTGTCAGAGGGTATTAGATGCTATGTAGGAATTTTATGTTTGGGCTTGGTGAGTAAGGAGACGGAGGAAAAGAGTTGGTGTAGTGGGGCTATTTGGGGTACACTGTCGTGGCGGTGGGCAAGGGCTTGGCGGTTGGGAACATGTGTTGTGAGGGCTGAAAAGGGGTAAAATTGAGACTGTTGTTGATTTCAACAAGCTGGGGCTCTACATGTATTAAATGGGTGTGGAAATGGATTCAAGGTGTGAGGATGGTGGCTGGGAGGGCTTCCTGGCGGCGGCCCATGCCTTGAATTTGGTGCAAGGGTAGGGAGATTGGAAGGGAGTGGCAGTGGTTTCGGGGTGTGAGGGCGACTGCTGTGAAGTGGGGCTAGCGTATACTGGGTGAAGGGAAGCATGTAGCAGAAGCTGGCTTGCTAGAAGAAGCATAATTGGAGTTGGGATGCTGGAAGGGTGGAGTTGCTGATAGTCGACTAGCGTGTTACCGTAGGAGAAGGGATGGGTTGACTGATGGCATGATTGCTGGGTGGAGTCTGACTTGGGGTGGTAGGATTTAGGAAGAGGCAAAAGTGAAGATAACAACTAGATTCTGCACTGGAGAGTTCCCATGGCCTCTCCCCAAGTGGGTGCCGGCTTAGTGCCATCGGCGATCCATGGAAAATTAAAAATTAGCATAACCTTCAATGCCATTTGCCTTCCTATGCTCACATATAAATATAGAAAGATACCTATGGTAAACGGACAGTTATTATCTGATCATAACATTTGTCGAAACTCTAAAGTACTCTACTAAATAAATAAATATACATACAAATATATAAATGTCACTCCGGACCCGACCACTTCTCTGCTCGTCGATTTGGCGGTACCAAATATATTAAATGAAAAAAATCAGCCCAAACGGGTCATGAAATTCGTGCTCCGAAAAGCTAGACTCACCCCCATCACATGAGAGGGGTATTTAATGGGATGTGTTTCCGTCCTCCATGATAGAAACACATAAAAAAATAGCTATTGGAGACAGCCATCATTGTGCTTATGTATTTAATAATCCCGAGGAAATCTACTATCAGTCATTGCCCCAACATAAACTCTAAATCTACAAGGTCAAACATTTCATAACTCCATAACATATACAACAAGCTGACAAAATTGCACATTTAGGAACTGTGGAATCACAACGATTTCGTAAACTCCAATGTCTTTGATAGAGTCAATGGTTCATGCACTACCAACTGTCCACCATGTGAGGGCACATATCCTCAAAGTTTTAACAACTGTATTTGTGATCTAATAGAAATTTCAAGCCTTCTGTGTAGAACAGCCCACAAGCATAACTTGCAATTGGACTCGCATCGTAAGATTATAATTTCAGTATTTTACTCATTGTAAGATTATAATTTCAGTATTTTACTCATTATGCCTACGACAAACATCATATGCAATTCGGGAATTATATTCAAATATACATAACTAACAGGTAAAATATATGCAATAAGACCATTCAGTGATCTATTATGAAGGAATTACTATGCAACATAATTACTTTCAGATAACATCATGTCTCCGGAGGAATCAAAGCTCTTGAAATATTAAAATCTAAGATGTAAACACAATGTGACAACTCAAAATTACTGTGTACATCGGACACTTCATTCAATAAACAAATTATGATGTTATATTATGAAGATGGATTTTCTACTGAAGAATTCCCGCCTCAATTAATATGTGTCTTCAAATTTGTTCTTCTCATCCTCTCTGTTGCAAATTTTGTTGACGTCATTGTTGTTCTCCAAATTAAGGCAACACCCAGCTGTAATATCTATTTTCTTAAGACTAGGACTATTTAAGCAAACACTCCAATTCATTGATTAGTCACAATAGTTCCTCCAAAATAGTTAATAAAAATGAATGCATTCATTACTTATCTTATTAATACGAAATATTATAAATAACATATTTTGTAGATTTTGGAAAGTGTAGAACTTAATCTCTCTAATAATGTGTTGTTGATACTTCATATAAAGTAGAAAAGTGAAGCAATGGTTAATATTTTACATTTACTTTGGCAATTATTAGCGAAAGGTTGTTAGATCCTCTTAGTCAATGGCATTATCATTGTCATCATCAACAACACCACTATCATCATCGTCACCATCATCACCATTATCGCCAATTCGCCATCATCACTGACATCATCACCATCATAATCATTCTTATCCTAATTATTTGGGATAAATTTCATGAATCCTCATTTTTTTATTTATTCTTGAGCAGCATTGCACGAGGTGCTATACCTATTCTTCTCAAATCCTTTTTGAAAGCTTCTATTCATGTTCCCTTTTGTCAACTCTTTTCCTTCATGTAATTCATGGATACTGCTTCTGTCTACACATATAATGGTGCTGACTTAGCTTGTCAAATTATGGATTTGAGAAATATAATCACTAAGGCTCTGTTTGGGTTGCCGGCACCCTTCCGGTGCGTTCCTCGCCAACGCAACACTAACGACGAGAGGTGTTTGATTTACCGACTTTTCCACCTCCGTTCAGAACGGAGCAGAGGGAGGACGGCGAAAAAGGGGCTGTCCACGAACGTGGCGAGCTCCCTCCGGTCGCAATCTCCGTCGCGTCCAACTCCTTTCCCAGCCACCGCCGGTATCCCAAACAGACCCTAAGTTGAGTTACTGCAAAACTGATATAAAGCTTTCATGAGTTTGAGCAGGCTGATAGAATTTCCACATTAGAAACTGTGGCATCACCAAGAGTTCGTAAACTCCGAAGTTACTGATAGAGTCAATGGTTCATGTACTACTAACTCATTTGGGAGACACTGTCCACCATGTGAGCACATATCTTCAAAGCCTCAACCACTGTATTTGAGATTTAATAGAAATATCAAGCATTTTCTATGTAGAACATCCTACAAGCATAACTTGCAATTGGATTCGCATCATAAGATTATATATTCAGTATTTTACTCATTATGCCTACGAACAAGCATCATTTGCAATGCGTGGATTATATTCAAATATAAATAAGTAATCAATAGAACATATGCAATAAGATCATTTAATGATCAATTATGCAATAATCACGATGCAACATAATCACTTTCAGATATCATGTCTCCGTAGGAATCAAAGCTGTTGAAATATTAAAATCTAATTTGTAAACGCAATGTGACCACTAAAGTACTGTACACATTGAACTCTTCATTCAATAAAGAAATAAAAAGTTATGAAATGAACATGGATCTTCTACTGAAGAATTCCTTCCTCAAAATTAATATAGATGTGTCTTCAAATTTGTTCTTCACATCCTCTCTGTTGCAATTTGGATGCCTTCATCATTGTTCTCCAAATTAAGGCAAGAATCAACTGTAATACCTATTTTTTTATGTCTACTAGGATTATTTAAGTAAATATAGTTGAACCGAATAATGAATCCATCATGATGCCATATGTGACCTTACTCATACATATACTTGAGTAAGGGATACCAAAAAAGGACAAAACTACCCCAATCCGGGGTATACACAATAATGACGACTTGTAAATAATAATACAAGTTACAACTCTCCTCCTCTAGTCGGACGGAAGATATCGGTCATTCCAAGCTTTTGAATATCATCAGTAAACACATCACATCCCAAGCTTTTGGTGAACATATCAGCCAGTTGATATTTAGAATAAACAAAAGGGCTAACCACAGTCTTTTTATTCAAGTGATCTTTGATAAAATGTCGATCAACCTCAACGTGCTTTGTCCTGTCATGTTGGACTGGGTTATGAGCTATACTAATAGCTGCCTTATTGTCACAAAACAAGGAAAAAAGGCCGGTCTCAGAAAAATCCAAATCTTGTAACACAGTACGCAACCATAGACCCTCACATAGATCTTGGGACAGCACGATATTCTGCCTCATCACTTGATCTAGCCACCACATTCTATTTCTTACTACACCATGTCACCAAGTTTCCACCAACGAAGGAACATTATCCTGTTGTGGATTTTCTGTCATCACGACATCCGACCCAATGAGCATCAGTAAAAATTTCGATCTTCAAGTTGTTTTTGGATAACAAGAGGCCATGACCAGGGGCTTTCTTCAAATACCGTAACACACGATATGCAGGCTCTTGATGTCTGATCTTGGGAGCGTGCATATATCTACTAAGAGTACCAACCACATAAGTAATGTCAGGACATGTGTGAGATAGATATATGAGTTTCCCAACCAATCTCTGATAACATGATACATCTATGTGGTCACCATCACCATCTTCCCAATCCTGTGATTTTCCTCCATAAGAGTGTTCGCAGGAACATAGCCAAACATCCCAGTCTGCTTTAAGAGATCCAATATATACTTACGTTGGGATATGAAGATACCCTGATCAAATCTAGCCACTTCGATACCCAGGAAGTATCGTAATTTTCCCAAGTCTTTCACCTCAAATTCAGCAGATAAGAGGGTCTTGAGATTAACAATTTCCTTTGTGTTATTTCCAGTGATCAAAATGTCATCCACATAGACAATGAGAACCGCAACCCTCTGTTCACATCTCCGGATAAACATAGTGTGATCAGACTGTGCCTGCTTCTACCCATATTTGAGCATAACCGTGGGAAATCTGCCAAACCAAGCCCTAGGCGACTGTTTCAGGCCATATAAAGATCTCCTTTGGTGGCAGACAAGTCCTTCAGCTCCTTTCTTCACAAATTCAGGAGGGAATTTCTTGTACACCTCATCAAGCTCACTGTGAAGGAACACATTCTTAACATCTAGTTGATGAAGATCCCAGTACATGCAAGCAACGCACGATAACAACACCCGAATATAATCCATCTTTGCTACATGAGCAAAGGTCTCTTGGTAGTCTACTCTCTGAGTCTGGATGTATCCTTGGGCAACCAACTGTGCCTTATACCGTTCCACCTTACCATCTTGATTTTGCTTAATAGAGAAGACCCACCGCGAACCAATGGCTTTCTTGCCAGGAGGAAGGGATGCGATATCCCATGTGCGATTCTTGTCCAAGGCAGACATTTCATCTTTCATAGCCCGAGTCCATACTGGTATACCCCAAGCTTCCTGCCACGTCTTAGGAATAATAACCAAGGAGAGAGAAGAAACAAAGGCTTGATGGGCCTGGGTAAGATGATGGTAAGCCACATGATTAGAAATGAGATGTTGCGTATTAGTAGCTTTACCTTTCAGCAGTGCAAGAGGGACATGTAGATCATTATCATCAGAGTCTGAGGCTGAAGTGGGCATTGGTAGAGGTTGAACTCTAATAGCCTATATACCTGGAGGACGACGGTGATATACATGAGGAAGAGGAGAGATCAGAGTAGGCAAAGGTACCAGGATAGGAGCCATAGGTACCAAAAGGGGTGGCAGTGGAGGAATGGAAGGTAGAAGAGGAAGAGGGACAGGAGTATCATCAATGGAATGAACATCAGTGTCACCACTACTTTCCCCATGACGAAGAGAGTGAGTCGAAGGCAGAAAGTATGATTCCCCCCTCCCTGAAGGTAACATCCACAGTACAAAACATATGCCTGAAAGGGGTGGTGGTAACACCGGTACCCTTTCGTGGTGGAGGAGTAGCCAAGAAAGACACAACGTTGAGCCCGAGGGTCAAGTTTGCCCCGATGAGGTTGATGGACATGCACAAAACAGGCACATCCAAAGACATGGGGTGCTAGATGAGAGGTATGAACAACAATCGTGGTGGAGAGACAGGCAAGAGGAGTAGCATAGTCGAGAACATGGGAAGGAAGCCGGTTGATAAGGTGTGCAATGGTGAGCACTACATCACCTTAATTGGATTTAGGAATGTGCATAGTGGCTAGAAAACAATGAACAACCTCAAGAAGGTGCCGATTTTTCCGTTCGGCAACTCTGTTTTTGGTAGAGGTGTAAACACAAGTTATCTGGTGGATGATACCATGACTGGTGAGGTAAGAGCCAAACACACCTCAATCGTCATACTCTCCCCCATTATCACTCCGAAGAACACGAATAGAGTCATCAAATTGGGTCTACACCATTTTATGAAAAGTTTGAAAACATGGAAAAACCTAATTTTTCCTTTTTAACAGATAAACCTATGTGGTGCAAGAAAAACAATCAATAAAAGTAACAAACTAATGAAAACCAGATAAAGATAAAACAGGGGAAGGCCCCCAAACATCTGAATGTATAACAATAAATGGAATGCTACTAGGGGAAGATAAATGCGAAGAATTATGTCGCACATGTTTAGACACATCGCAGACATCACAAACAAAGGTTCGAAGAAACGGTAAGAAAACATGAAACAATTTTTGAAGATAAACAGAGGACCGATGTCCTAGGGACAAGTGCCAGCGACGAACATCATCAACAGTAGCAGTAGAACAGGAAAGAGCCTTAGAGGGAAGCTGGGAGTCCATGTAGTACAAGCCGCCATGGTTCCTACCACTGCTAATGTTCCGCTTCGTACTCAGTTCCTGAAAAACACAAATGTCAGGAAAAAAAGTTACATAGCAGTTAAGAGACTTAGTAATATTGTTGATGGAGAGTAAATTGCGCGAAAACAAGGGAACATAAAGAATAGAAGGTAGGGAAATGAACGGAGAACACGAGATGTGGCCTTTGCCCGCAATGGAGGACAAAGAGCCGTTTGCAGAAATAACCTTGTCCTTACCAAACAAAGGAATATAAGAAAGAAAATATGAGGAAGAGTCATTCATATGGTGAGTGACACTAGAGTCGAGCACCCACTCGGAAGAAGAGGCAGTGACAGCATGTGCACGGGGCATAACAACAGTGGCAAGGGAAGTAGGAGCACCGATGGTAGTTTCAGATGGAGAGTGAAGTAGGCGACGAAATGCATCCAATTCATGAGCTGTAAGCTGGCTGGGAGAGGAACATGGTGTCTAGTCATAGACATTTGTAGAGCAAGCAACATCATGGGGCCGGTAACATCCCTGTCTATGGCCCCCACGACCAGGCCCACGACCACGACCACAGCTAGGAGGAGCAAGGTGCAGATGAAGTTTGAAACACACATCCCGAGTGTGTCCCCTGCGTTCGCAATAATCACAAGTGGGCACAGATGATCCTGGGCTGGGAATATGCCCGCGACCAACACTAGTCAGAGCAGAACGATCAGGACGACCAATAACACTGAGAGACTTGCAGCGGTCTTCATCACCAAGAACCATACTGAATGCCTCCCGAAGAGACGAGAAAGGAGAGCGGTGAAGGATATGTGTCCGCACCATATCAGAGTCCATGTTCAAGCCCATCAAGAAGACATGGAGACGAAAGTTGTCCTCCTTTTGCTTTAACTGAACGACATCAACAGTACAAGCTGGAAAGAAATGCGCAAAGTACAATTCTTGATACAGTCGCTAGAACTCTGAGAAGAACGACGACACATTCATTGATCCTTGCCGCAACTCCAAAATGCGGCGGGTAAGCTCATAAACTTGGGTGGAACTACCAATCTGAGAGTACGTTTCATGTGCGCGGGTCCACGGGTCCAGATCTCGTATGCAGAGTCCATCAACATATAACTTCGATAGACTTTGGGAGACATCGAATGCAGGAGCCAGGAGACGACCAGAGAGTTGTCGGAGTCCCAACTCTTCCTTGAGGGATCGGTCTTGAGGGGCTCCTTAATCGTCCCATCAATGTAACCAAACATCTAGTGGCTGCGAATGTCTTGTTGAGCAGCACGGGGCCATTCGAGATAATTCGTGTCATACAAAGGTACCGTGGTAATCTTCAAAGAGTCGGAGTGGCCATGATGCCGCTGAGGGTCACTCATTTGAGGCTGTATCACACTCGGTGGCGAAGCAGAAGAATCACCCATACCGGCACGAAGAAAAAAAGCAGCAGAATGTCGTTTCAAATGGGAATATGAGATGCTTGGAGATGTGCTTTTTTCTAAAAAGGATTGCTGAGAAACCTCAGATATACACACATCATGCTAACATGAAACCTCTGGGAGTAGAACTGATGCAAGGGCCTGATTTCAAAGGAGGGGTGAGGATGCTACTGCGACAGGAGCGAACGAAGAAGCAAAGAACGACGGTAAATCCGGCGGCATCATAAGAGGATGGCGACGGCGGCCTCCTCAGCAACCGACATTGGCGGCGATCTCGCCTGGGGACCGCATGAGAGGGAACGAGGCCCTAAGGGCACTCAAACTAGCGGACAGAGGGATCGAAGAGGAGGGCAAAAGCGATCCGCGAGCGGGCGAACGCGGAAACGAAGACGCGCGGCGACGGCTAGGGTTCCTTCCTCTGATACCAAGTTGAACCGAATAATGAATCCATCATGATGCCATATGAGACCTTACTCGTACATATACTTGAGTAAGGGATACCAAAAAAGGACAAAGCTACCCCAATCCGGGGTAAACACAATAATGACGACTTGTAAATAATAATACAGGTTACAACTAATACTCCAATATATCAAACACAACAGTTCCTCCAAAATAGTTAATAAAAATGAATGCATTCCATACATATCTTATTGATACGAAATATTAGATTTAACATATTTTGTAGATTTTGCAAAGTGCCTTGCTTAGGGCTAGTTTGAAAGGGCGGTTTTCCCGCAGATGAAATCCGCACGTAGGCGATCGCGATCGCCTCCCCGCAGATGAAATCCTCGGGAAAACCACAGTTTTAATGGGCGGGGCTGATCACCGCTGCCGGCCGCGGCACCGCCAAATGGCACGCGGTCGCGACCGGGCGGTGCTGTCTACACGACTGCGGCGGATCAGCCCCGCCAAACAGGGCCTTAATCTTTCTAATAATGTGCTGTTGATACTTGATATAAGTTAGAAAAGCTAAGCATTGGTTAATATTTACAATTACTTTGTTAATTATTAGCAAATACTTGATATTTACATTATCATTGCCATCATCAGCAACAACTTCACTATCATCATCTTTGCCATCATCATCACCATCACCATTTTCTCTTTCTCCACCACCACAACCATCATCATCATCATCATTATCATCACCACTGCCACGACCATCACCAGCATCATCACTCACAATTTCTTCCCGCGCTACAGCAGAGCCAAACAGAGCCTATGTCTGTTTTAGAAGGAATAACAAGATGGGATACTGATTTACTTTTTTATTTTATTTTTTGAACTGGATGTAAAGTCTATGATAGGATGCTTATCGGTATTAATATGGATAACATTTAGTTCCTTAACTTAATATAGCCTGTTAGTTCTAAGGAAGGCGATTCTCTTTTTTTATCCATGTTTTAGAAATCTAGATTTGAATGAATGAACTTTTTCATATTCTTAAGTTGGAGATAGTTTTAGATGTTTCTATTTGTAAGGAATCCTGAATCATTAAATATATTCTATAGGAGCAGACACTTTCTAAGAGAATTAGCTCATGAGATTGCTGTGTATTTGCAGAGTGCTGTTCATGCTAAAGAGGAAGTTAGAACAAAAGCTATTCGTCTGGTATTTAATGAGTCTAATTTCATTCCCTCCCATCTTTTTGTCCTTCCCTATCATCAATATGATCTTGCGCATTTCTAAAATGGTAGTCTTGTTCATAGTAACAAGTGTATCCTAATAAGGAGCTGGGGTAACAATCTCATAAAAACTTCACATTTTATTTTTACTGATTGAAGTTTTTGTAACTTGCTTATTTTTAGGTGGTGAATAAGCTCTATCCCCTCCACTATGCCTCAGACAATATTGAGAATTTTGCTAGAAAGATGCTGCTATCTGTTGTTGATCAAGTTTCAGTGGCAGAGTCCCAGTGTACCAGTTCCAGTGGACAGAAAACGGAAGTAATAGTCTACTTTCTTTAATGAAATTTTGTTTATTTTTTTAATTTCTATATTAAGTTTCCTGGTTACACTAATGTCTAATATATTGGTATCTTAGTTTTGTTATTCAAGGTACTTAAGTACTCATTAGAGTGCAATTACGTTGTATGATAGGAGAGTTGATTGGGATGCTTACCAATTTTTTCATGCAATACATCTGAAATGTAGCAATAAATTGTTAAGATATACCCTTTCTATTTTATATGGCTAAAATTACTCTGTGTACCTCAAAATTTTTTACCAATAACATGGACCTTGTAAATCGAATGAAGTTTATGCTTGTTTATCTTTGTTTCTTCGTACGTTGATATAAATAAACCATTTTGAAACTATCATATCATTTTTCCAGTATTGATAGGCACAGGCTATGCCGTATCAAGGACTATGAACACGAACAAAAAATTTGCATTGCATGAAAATACTGGATACAACTCGGAAGACAAACTCCCACCTAGCACCCAGAGTCTGGGTCCTCCAAATTAGTCCTCTCCAAAGAGAGCCCAAAAGACTATAATCCCAAAGATGAAAAAGACTCTCAACCTAAGAGCTTCTTATATAGATGGAGGCATGGAGCCCTTACTACATGCAAAATGTTTAATGACAATTACATAATTAATTGCAAATACGAGATAATCCATAATGGTTACTGCGCCTCTGCTCGCCAAGAATATACATATCAACATACCCGTCTGGATAAGTGACATTGTCCTTAAGGTCGAAGTGAGAAGGGAAGGCGTCCTCAAGTGAGATCAATGTTAGGGTAGTTGGTCCCGAAGGTGGCTATGTGGGTATCCGTCGTGGCTAGAAGACATCGCATCTGAAGGTGGCGACGCAGGGCACGGGACTGAGAGAAGCCGATGACAGTGACACTACAAAGATCGACGGGCGCAGACATCGGAGGAGGGGGTCGGTCGTGGTTGGAGCTGCGGAGGGAAGGTCGATGAGGGCATGATCGACCCGTGCGTGGAGTGGGCTGAGAATGGGTGGGTCGAAGATGGTGTTGGGCGTCCACGGGAGGCCATTGATTGAACTAGCAGGGTCATGCACTTGCGATAGAGTTGGTGTCAGATGGAGTCGAAGGAACTGGCGTCGTAACTCGTGCGCCAGACAGAGGATGTCATCTGTAGCAGCTTTGATCCGATCCCGGCGAGCAAGCAATGAGTTTCTAATGGGGGCAATGTCGGGGGGGGGGGGGGGGGGGGGGGGGGAAGATGGAGAGATTCCCACAGCCAAAAACATAGCAGTTAGAGAGCGGTAGGTCGGACCAATTGATACGCATTGGCTACGCCATATCAAGGACTATGAAGACGAACTAGAAACTTGCATTGCATTAAAATACTTGATACAACTCGAAAGTCAAATTCTCGTCTAACACCCGGAGGTTGGGTCCTCCAAAGTACCCCTCTTTCTAAATAGAGCCCAAAAGACTATAATCCCAAAGATGAAAAGACTCCCAACCCAAGGACTCCTTATATAGATGGTGTACCCTAACACTACAGGACAAAATGCATAAAGACAGATACATAAATAATTATGAATACAAGATAATCCATAACGCTCACTGCTCGCCAGACATATATGTATCAAGTATCTTGAATGATCCTTGAAAATCTTACTAAATTGAGACTTTGTATGTTTAATTTATGAGCAAAATATTCAAGCCACTCATTATATTATAATTGTAGATATCAAATTCTTCGTAAGTAGTTTATGAACAATGTAATAGGTTAAGATACACCCTTT
The DNA here is from genome assembly GCA_033032865.1 of Dactylorhiza incarnata. Classification (NCBI taxonomy): domain Eukaryota; kingdom Viridiplantae; phylum Streptophyta; class Magnoliopsida; order Asparagales; family Orchidaceae; genus Dactylorhiza; species Dactylorhiza incarnata. The sequence goes on along the minus strand of JAWHQI010000157.1, from coordinate 5,282,423 downwards.
CTATTTTAATTGTCGAAAAAAGGAGTCTGTGGAATAATTTTCAATCATTCTCATTGTGCATCGTATACACAAAGGCCCTTTGCAGCGAAAACAAAGGCCCTTGTCGTGGATGTCCAAATACTCGGCCTGAGAGATTCTTTGCACCGACATCTTGGCTCGGGGAGGTGCCGTAGGAGGCCGCGGTGGTGGCCGGCTCGGGGCAGTAGGGGGGTCGACCGGAAGATGAAGCGGGAGTGCCGGTGGCTTGAATGAGTCTTGACGAGAAGAGGAGGAAGCGCCGACAGAATGGAGGGACGGAGTAGGTCAGGGTGGCAAAATCCTCTTCGACGTAACGAGCTTGCTCCATAGCTCGAGTAAGCGTAGTCGGGTCATGCACCCATAGACATGCCTGGATGTGCGGATGTAGGCCGGCAAGGAAAGTGCCCAAGTAGTGGTCTGCCGACAAGCCTGGAACATGTGTGGCCACCTCAATGAAAGCATTGATGTAGGAATCAACAGAGTCCGTCTGACGAACGTTGCTCAGACATTCGAAAGGGTTGCCGGAATGGCGCGTGTCGTAACGACAGAGTAGCTCGTCCTTGAGGACCGCCCAGGAGAGTAGGTGTGGACTGGCGAAGCCAACGAACCGAGTAGAGGGCCGAGTCCTCCATGTAGAGTGTCGTGAGGGGCACCTTTTGGACTTCAGGAGTGCCCTGGAGGTCAAAATATTTCTCCGTGCGGGCCAACCAGCCCATGGGATCAGTTCCATCAAACACAGGGATGTCGAGTCGGCGTTGGTAAGGAGCCGGCGGGTCACCGAAGGGCGCGGGAAACCTTAGCGGGTCAATGACGCTGCTGGGAGAGGTGATAAAGGGGGCTGTCGTGGCTGGTGACGGTTATGGCATAGCTGGCCGACCGGAGAGGAACGAGTGAATCTCCTGGACTGCGACTTGGAGGTCAGAGAGTGTCGTGTCGACTTGATCCATGCGGTCAGAAAGGCCTTCCACTGGGGGGGGGGGGTTGTTTTTGTCACGAGCAGCCATGCGGCGCGTCAAGGGCATGCGCGGGAGTCGAAGGAAGAGGCGTAGTAGGCGTCTAGGGGCGGAGGCCGAAGGAAAAAGGCACCTTCGTGTGTGAAGGCAGCCGTCTGCGCGGCAACAGGTGACAGAAAGGTTGAGGGGCGTCAACGTGGAAACAACGTCGGGAGGAACAGGCTGCCCGATGGCAGGCGGCAGGCAGGTAGGCGATGCGGGGAAGCCGATGGACGGATATGCAAGCTTGAGGGTTGCCGGGGTTACGCGGAACCAGCGTAACGACAGTCAGACCAAATTGATAGAAGCGAACGAATAGGGCTACGCTGGGTCGTATCCCTCCTCGAATTTCTTAAATTCCACGATAAAACATCCATACTTTCAAGATAAGTCTCCTCCACTTATATATAGGGAGACCCATTACATAATAAGAAAAACGCACGACAAGATAACGAAAGTACAAAAAGTTCTAATGCTTCATCCCAGCGCACCCTCAAACCACGCCCGAGTCTCGTGTGCGCCTCGTGTAAACCCTTGCGTAGCGCTTACCGATGATGAGGTCTTCCGCACTCGTATCACATCTTTACAACAAAATCAAACTAATACTACATGGAGGTACATATCGGTTTACATTCTCAAACAGAAAAACAAACAGGGCAGCTAAAGTGCTTTCCACATGGTGCGATGAACATGGACCGATCCAAACAAATGAAGAAAGATCTCTTCCGGGAGTTATCCAAGAAATCTTGACACAAGACGTCCTCAGCTACCAAAATCAGCTCATTCCGTTTCACTGACGACCAAGTGGGTATATAGTGCTTCTCGCTATCAGGTATGCCACCAAATATATTAACTACGGCTCTCAGTTATGGTTAACATATTTTGTGTGATGTGAACTACATGCGGTTTGATCTGCCTTACGGCAGTACATAGGCATCCATATTATATTTTATGGTCTACTTATATCCAAATTTGAAAGATACACACATTTTTGATTGTTAGGCGGTTTCAGTGTCGCTCCATTCCTCCCCTCATACATCCATTATCCATTCATTAATCATCTTCACCCATTTTCCTTTTGATAATCACCATCCGCCTAAAGTTGGCGCTCCTTTAATACCATCCCCTTGTCATATCACATAGGGCCCTCCCTATACATACTCCCTATATCGAATCTTCTGTGTGTTGTTTTTTCAAAAGTGGCTATTGGTTCCCATATTAAATATAATTTGGACCAACCTTAGACAAAATAAGTTGGGAAAAAACTAATTAATTAAAATATATGTAAACTTTACCCTAATTAATTGTCTCGAAAAGACTTGATAACTGCATTTAACTCTTATTGGGACATGATAAAGTTACTAGTGGTGCATTGAGTATGATAGTCTAGGGTATCGAAGACAACAATAGTCGGATGCTCGAATTGAGATCGACGACGAAGGTGCTGAGTGTCTTAGCATCAAGTGTCCAAAATGCCAACGAGGATGCCTTGGTGGATGGTGCAAGATTGCGATGATTCAATACTTATAAGTGTCTTCAAAGTAGTGCAATTGGTAGAGTGACCGTTGGTTACGAAGTTCTCGTGCAAGGAAGAAATTATTCATGCACCATAGGTCAGAAATGGGATTGTGTTTTGTGTTCACGAGGTAAACAATGCTTTGTTAGCAATGGCTCCAACTGTACGAGTCACCCAAGAGGACCCCATCACATGACAACGGGAGTGTAGGTGGAAGCCACAGTGGATGTTGATATGATAAAAATATTATTTTGTAATTAATTAGTATTAATTAATTAGTGTTAATTAATTATTTAATATTAATTAATGATTATTAATTAATGTTAATTAGATTAATTATATTAAAGTATTTTGTAGGTTCTTATTATGCATGCCCTCCCTCATCTATATAAGGAGGAGGGGGAGGAGTGTCTGGGACCTGTTGGTGTGTCCAACGCATTCAGTGGAGCGCAGAACCATCTATATAAATAGTTGCCAAGGGAACCTTCTGGTTGGTGGGGGTGGACTAGAAGTCAAGGAATTGTTCTACATTTGTGATCCAACCGAGGGGGTTAGTGCCTTGAACACAGGAATCTCAATCCGGCAGAGATGGACTGGGTGGATGCCCATAGTGGTGTGGAGGAAGCCCTTGTAGTCCGTGGAGGGCCGAGTGGAGTGTAATGGTCCTGGAGGAGCCAATGGGAGTTGACCACCATGCCGTGAGGTCTTGAATGAGAGTGAGGTCTTCAAGTCGAGCTTCGAGCCGATTCAAGTGAGTGGATTTGGTTAGGCAGAGCTGGAGGCTTCCTCGTCGTAGTGGAGGATCATTGAACGGTTCTAGGGCATATAACAGAGGAGATGAAGGGAGGTAACAGGTTGCTGGATTGAACGTGGTGCGAATGACGGCTAGACATAGCGGGGCAAAGCACCGAGGCTGCTGTGAACCGCATGTGATGTCGGACGGTCGAAGAGGAGGCGCCCAAGGGGCGGTCGAAGTCGCTGGGGCCACTGGAAAAGGCAGGGAGAGGAAGACTGGGAGACAGCTGGAGAAGAATTGTTGGATGCATAAGGGAAGGTTTGGAAGGAACGGGAAGCATGTGTAGGCGCCGACACTGGCAACAAGCAAAGATCGATGCTCGTAGCTACAAAGATCGGTGCTGGCAGTGAGTAGAGATCGACATTGGCGGGGGGCTGCGTGAGAATCGTCGAGCGTGCATGATGAGAGGCACATGGATGGTGGTTCAACATGCGAGGACGGTGGCATGTGCAACGAAGTCGACATGGGCGTGTGCAAGTGAGATTAGATGCGTCATGCGGGATCCTGAGCAAGGAGGTTGCGATCGCGTGTTGGCGGAGAAAGAAGAGCGGATTGGTCTAGTGTTGGCTACTTTGAACAGGGAAGGAGATACAATTAAGGTTCCCTAAGTGAGCCGCAGGTCAGACTAGTTGATAGATCACGCTGTCTTCGACAAAATAACTAGAGTGAAATACAAGATACACTTATTAAGACATGCTCGTTACTAACTCTTGAGGGCAAGGTCCCTCTATGAAACACTTTCCTTTGAAATCCTAAGCCTAAAAATGATCCAAGATGACTCCCTCACATACTCAGCGCTCCTTATATCGATGGAGTCCCGCTACATGAGAAAATATAATAAAAGACACAAATGCCACTAGAGCTACATACTACTATGGGGAGGCGTGACGCATGACCGAGGAGTCGTCTTCCTATCATCCCCTTGGGTTTGCTAATGTGAAAATGAAATGTCTTGTCTAATCACATGCCGTTGAGGGCCACCTTCCATATTATGGTTCACATCTTTGGTTTAATCTACACTTGGTTTTTTGTGTGATTAATATCTGACTTTTTTTAAAATTATTTATCCATCTATAAACATTTTGTGCTCTATTCTCTCTTTGTTTTTATGCTTTATAAAATTTCCATTTTTTTAATTGACCTCGTAAAAGCTTAACATTTTGTTCTCTCGTCTTATGTATCTTTTAACTAAATAACATTTGAAGACTCCTGATTCTCAATTTCTAATTCATCTTGAGCTTTTAATAGTCCCAGTTGTAATTCATAATGCGATACTGATACGCCGTAGTCGTATCAAGATCAAGAACAAATAATTTGCATTGCATTAAACGAAAATAAGGATACAATCAGGAAATAACTCCTGCCAAGCATTCAGAGGCTGGGTCTTCCTTGACACTCCACTCTCCAAGAGAGCCAAACTGACGCAAGATGAATCTATCGTGTTTGCTCCGCATCACAAACATTCAAGACTCAAAAGATGATAAAGAGACACTCCCACTCATATATATATAGAGTGGGAAGGATACAAAATACGACCATGCCCTAGGGCTACATAAACTAATAATGATATGCGTAACGGCCAGCTGTCATATCAGATACTTTGTGTATCCTTGATGACACATCGCCCATTAATTCCATCATCAAATTCTAAAGATTAGCTTGATAGTTGTATAAGGTAGCTTGTGCATTGTATTAATTCTTTTCTCCCGTTATTGTTTCCTTTGCGAGTCCTTACTCCTTAGAATTCTAAATAAATCAGATTACTGTTTTACTACCTATGCCAGAATTTTAAAAAGCGTAAAATAAAAAAGAAACTTCTAGCAGTATCACTTATTTTGAAAAATGCAACTTCTTTTTTGTAAATTTGCAGGCATGTAATTATGAATCTTCCGTTGGTGGTTCCGAGAATTTGGAAAATGGTGCTAATGAACTTGAAGCCATCAAAGACATGCCAGTTTCATCACAAAATCTTCTAGTGATGTCCTCGTCTCAAGTTCAGCAGAAGACATCATTGTTTTTTGCTCTTTGTTCAAAGGTTATTGTTTGTAGTTGATTGCATGGGAAAAAAATATTATTTGGGTGATATATAAGGGCTTTCTTTTTCTCAGAATGCAACTCTCTTCAAACTTGTTTTTGATATTTATGGAAGAGCTCCAAAGGCTGTCAAGCAGGTGCTCTCTCCGACTCAAAAGAGTAGCTACAATAATATTAGTATGATCATCCATCTTATTAAGTATGCGTAGGCATGTTTGACTATATTTTTCTGTGCCCAAAAAGCCTTGTGAAATAGGCATAATTAACATTTTTTAAGTTCTTTGATCTATACCAACTCAATATCTCTTCTTTCCATGGGTAGCTAACATCATGATCAATATTCTTGATATTCATAAGTTATTATTGATCTCCCTAACTGGAGATGAACTAATAAAGCTCCTATTCATAATGTTAAATTATCTCCCATCTCTATCTTTTTATTATTTCTGTCTAGTTTTTGACGCAGGGTAGGCGTGAAACAAGGGTGTGCCGACACTAATACGACCCTAAGTGATTGTGATGCTTAATGGACTCAAAATAATACGACCAAAAATACAATGCAAATGATTAAAAACTTTAATACGAAAATATAATTTGCGGTAATATTTTTATAAGCGAGACAAATTGACACGAGATGAATTAGAATTTTTCGGTGTACACAAGACACGCTAACTTTCGCACAAAGTGCTTTAGCAACAATTTCTACAATTAGTTTATAGAACGAAAGAAAATAAAAAAAACAAATACAACTATGGATCAAAATACCCAAACACATATGAGATGTTCTCCAATATTCAATAAAGAGGAAATAAGCACAACACAATAATACTCACGTAGCAATGAAGATCCAGTAACAGTTGTAGGTTTGAATCCAAGCGACGCTGCGACGGCAGGCGTGGCCCACGAGACGAATGCACTGGCAGTGGGGAAGGGATGTACTGGATGGTTGGCAGCACCTTTAGGAATGGTGGAAGTGGAGGGGGGAATTGTTGGCCCGCTGTTTGCAAGGAAGGAGGATAAGCGCGGGGAAGTGGCTGCTGCGATGGAAATGGGGGATCAGAGGAAGAGATAATGAGGAGAAGGAGGTTGCGTCATTGTTTGTGGTTGCTGAATCTCAGGCAGGGAGGAGGCTTGCGGCTCTTGCTGGTGGGTCCACGACAGGGGAAGAAGTGGGGCTGTTAACAGTCGAGAATGGGGATGATGTTTGCGATCGGAAGAAGATGAACAATGGAGCGGCTATTGGCGATAACGGGAACAGGGAGGAGGAAACAGGTGGGCTTCCTGAAGGAATCAGGATCGGAAATGACTTCCCCGTAGGGTACGATGAAGGTGGACAGGGCGTGGAGGGCAGGGGAGATGGCGAGGACTTGCGACTTCAAGCTGGGATTAGGCGGTCGACGGGCTCTGGTGTGGGGAAATGAAACCGATGGAGGAAGTCACGATCCGCCTGGGAAGGCGTCGTCGAAGAAGGGACGATGAACATGGGCCTTGGCGAGGAAGACAAACAGTAACTGGAGTGTCGGTTTCTTCCTTCGTCGATGAAGAGGAAGATGAACAGTGCTGAGTAGGCAGTTTTCTTCTTCCTTTGAATGGGATCGTGGGGAGAGGGCACGGGAACAGTGGGTGAACAGTGCAAAACAATAAAAAAAAATAACTGAAATAAATCGAGGCTTCGCACCCCGGTTTTGCGGCGTCGTACCACGATTGACCGTGAATTCTGGATTCGCTCACAAAATATACAATGACCTTAAACTGCAGCACCCGCTCCTATTTATAACAAGAAGGGGCGGTTGGGCACCGGGCGTGTACGGTATTGGCTGTTACGCCCGAGGCCCTAAAATACTAAAAACAAATCCAAATAAAATAAAATAAAATACATTAAAATAATAGTGCGACGAGCTGGACGCGCTTGCGGTCTCGGATCGCTGATCCGATCATCGCCTCCTGCGCGAATATACAAAAGTGGGCCCCGCCGACTGGCGACCCGTAGTCTGATGACGATCCCTATCAACTTCCCCCGACTGAAAAGCATTCATCTCCGATTAATGGGGATGATCGTACTGACGTTGAAGATCGGGGGCAAGTCTATCAAGCTCCGCCACGGACATCCAAGTATCATCCCAAATGGGGCGTCCGCTCCAGTGTACCAGGTAGCGGCATGAAGGGCCGTCCACTGTGGGAATGCACTCATGCGCCGCAATATCAGTAATGCTCTCAATTCTTACCTCTCGTGCTGGTGGGTCCAGAAGAACCGGTGGAATCATAGGTGGTGCGGGCAAGTCCGTAGGTGTTTGTCCAAGGTGGTCAGGGGAAGAGTCAGGCTGTGATGGGGAGGATATAGGGAGTGGACCAAGGTATGGATCCATATGCTCGAGAGGCCCAAAGTACGGTGTCAAATCTTCAGTATTAAATATGGGATAAATACCCATATCTGCTGGGAGATCGACCTCATAGGCATTTGCTCCAATTTTCTTTATAATTCTATAAGGGCCCATTTGCTTCGGTTGTAGCTTCTTAATGACTCCTTTTGGGAGCCTCTCCATGCGAAGTCGGTTCATGACTTGCTCGCCTATCCGAAAATATTGTTCACGCTTGTGTTCATCTGCCTGTGCTTTATATAATTCATTACTGCTAGCAATTTTTTTTCGGATTAATTCATGCAGTTCATGTATGTGATGAATGAAAGACTCGGCGGACTCACTAGGACGTGACTCTAAGGGAACAGGGGCAAGGTTAATATGCTTCCTAGGTTCATAACCTGATACTATATGAAATGGACTCATGCCAGCATACCGATTGACCGAACTATTGCACGCGAACTCCGCTACGGGTAACACAGAATCCTAAACGACGGGTGATCCCCAACTAGACACCGTAACAGATTCTCTAAACTCCTATTAACGACCTCAGTCTGGCCGTCAGTCTGTGGGTGATAGGCAGTGGAGAATTTCAGAGTCGTTCCCGTCTTATGCCATAACGTTCTCCGAAAGTAGCTCAGAAATAGAACGTCACGGTCAGACACTATGGATTTGGGTAATCCGTGTAATCGAAAAGTCTCTCATAAAAAGGGCCGCTACGTGAGCCGCATCGGTGGTCTTGCAACAGACAATAAAATGAGCCATCTTCAAAAACCGATCTACCACTACGAAAATAGAATCGTGCTTCCTCAGAGTGCGAGGAAGACCCAATACAAAATCTATACTAATGTCGACCCTTGGCTGATGTGGGACTGGAAGAGGAGTATAGAGTCCAATATTTTGTTTTGAACCTACAACACGTGCCACAATGTCGCACAACACGTGCCACATCCCTTTTCATGGCGGGCCAATAGAACCGATCCTCAACTAAAGTAACGGTCTTATATCTGCTAAAATGGCCAGCTGCGCCGCCAGCGTGCATTTCCCAAATCAAGAAGTCCTTGAAGGACGTCCCGGGGATGCAGAGACGAGGTCCGCGGTACAAGTATCCCTCTACAGTATCAAACCCATCAGTGGGCTCGGGAGGATCCCTCAAAAATCCCAAATAGATATCGCCAAAGTCAGGGTAGGTGGGGTAGTCACTAGATAAACGATCAACACTAGTCGCGCTAGCGCTCAGTGTGTAGAGTAGGGCGATACGTCGACTAAGAGCGTCATCAGGTTTGTTCTCAACACCCGCGCGGTGTTTGAGAACATAATGAAAGTCCTGCAAATATTCAACCCACTTGGCATGCCTATGCCCCAATTTTCGTTGTGAGTCAAGATAACGCAGGGTCTAGTGATCGGAATATAGGACAAACTCCCGTGGGAGGAGATAGTGTCTCCAATAACGAAGTGACTGCACCACTGCATAAAACTCTCGATCATAATTTGTGTACTTCTGTCGGGCCTCATTCAACTTCTCACTTAAGTAAGAAACTGGATGACCCTCCTGGCTTAGTACTCCGTCAATCCCAACACCAGATGCGTCGCATGCGACCTCAAATACCTTAGAGAAATCGGGCAATCTCAGAACAGGTGCGGTCGTCAATTTTTCCTTGATTTCAGTAAAAGCTCGAATGGCTGCTGCCGTCCACTGAAAATCTCCCTTCCGAAGGCAGCTTGTGAAGGGGGCCATAATGTACTAAATCCTCAGACAAATCTCCTATAAAAGGTGGCTAATCTGTGGAAACTACGGGCCTTAGTGATAGTGGAAGGGATATGCCACTCACGAATAGATCGGACCTTGTCCGGGTCAACAGACACGCCGGACGATGATATGATGAACCCTAGAAAGTGCACATAATCAGTCAGGAAGGAGCACTTCTTCAAGTTCACATACATCTCCTTTTGGAGAGTATCGAACACAAGCCTCAGATGGCTCAGGTCGTCATTAGATGAGTGGCTATAGATCAAAATATCGTCAAAGTAGACGTCTAAGAATTTACCCTTGAAGGGCCGAAATATCTGAGTCATGACTCGCACAAAGGTACTGGGGGCGTTGCAGAGCCCAAATGACATGACCAACCACTCATATAGACCGTCTTTAGTCTTGAAATCCGTTTTCCACTCATCGCCCTCGTAGACTCTAATCTGGTGATACCCGCTGCGAAGATCGATTTTTGAAAATACCTGGGCACCAACCATCGTGTCAAGTAAGTCATCCAATCAGGGGATGGGAAAACGATACTTAATAGTAATCTTATTAATGACCCTACTATTAATACACATTCGCCAACTCCCGGCCTTCGGAGTGAGAAGGGCAGGGACTACGCAAGGGCTCAGACTCTCTCGAATGAATTGCTTCCTCAGCAACTCGTCAACGTCCCTCTTGAGCTCAGCATGCTTATCCAGATTCATCGGTAATGGGGTAAATTCAGGAGTGAAGCTCCCAGTATCAAGTCTATGGCATGCTGAATTTTGCGTAACAGAGGTAACTCATCAGGTAGCTCATCTTGGATAAGATCATCATAGTCATCCAGGAGTCGCCGGACCTCAGGTGGTGGCTCAGGAATCTCCGTAGGGCTCTCAGAAGCCATAGTGGCTGCCACTACGTAAAAGATACCGACGCTGACACTCTCTCATAAACTCGCTGCGACGCAGAATGTGCAGCGACCTAGATGAGTTCGTACTAGTAGAGGGTAAGACCTTCCCCAGGGATTTCTCCTTCGGTTGGGTCAGTGTCAACGTGATCTTAAGACCCTTGTTGTAGAATACATACATGTTCAAGCGACCGAAACACGTGACTCCGCTCTAATGCCCAATGTTCACGCAACTCCCACTATCAATGGCTGGCTTGCAGGGACCGCCTGCGCTAGGAAAGAAGGTAAACAAGATCGTCGTACGTCGCCAATCCTCATCAGCATGCGAGGTATAAAGGAGGCGTCGAATAACACCTAACTCTAGGGAGCTCTCAACATCGCTCTCCCAATCGTCCTCGACGGTGGCAACAACCTCCTCATCGGCGATCTCCTCAGCATCAGCACTGGGTTCGCCTTCTTCAACTAGCAGATTCCTCATAGGGCACTGGGCCGCCACGTGGCCTATACCCGAGCAACGATAGCACTGGATGTTCCCCGACCTGGAGGCCGTGGAAGGTCCGGTGGGGACAGCCCTGCCCTTCGTGTCGGTGGAGACACGAGAGGGTCCTGCGGGGGTGGTCGTGGCCAGTGGTGGCCTCCTAAATGTGGACCCGTCAGTCCTGGTAGAAGTCTGACGGGTACCAGCGAGTCGCACTTACTGCTCATACTCGAGGGACATATGATAAACTTGTTCTACCGACTTCAACCGGTGGGGAATAAGCTCTCTACTTATATCCGATCTCAATCCGGTCCGGAACCGGGAAGCGGTGGCACTAGTCTCCTCTCGTAGATCACTCCTCACTGCTAGCTCATCAAATCCAGACATGTGCTCCGCTACGGATTGCGTGCCCTTGCGCAATGCAAAAAGCTGATCTAGCAACTGATCCCGATAGGAAGTGGGAAGGTATTTTTCTCTCAGTCGGCGTTTCATGTCTTCCCAACGGATGATGGGACGGTATCCATCATGCTGTAGAGACCTTTCTAGGCTGACCTAGAAAATCTTGGCTAGGCCGACCAGCTTCATTTTTGCAAATCTAACGCATCGCTCGCCACTCATATCATACCACTCGAAGTAGTGGTCCATCTCCTGAAGCCAATTGCTAAAAGTCTTCGGGTCGAGCTGACCATCGAAGGTGGGGGCATTAATGCGTATGCGACGGGTAATATCGTCCTCAGCGCGTGCTGCCCGGCGTGGATCATGCTATTTGTCGAAATAATCATCACGACCGTAGTCAAAATGGTCCTGAGCTCTATCACGAGGAGCTGGACGTCGTGGAGGAGTAGGTGCAGGTTGATGATCTCGAGCGTGATCGAGCAGTCGCCTACGGTGTAGGGCAGGCTCTCGAAGTGGAGCAGCCTCTTGTGGTGGCTGATCCCTAACACGCACATCTTGTGGTGGGAGGGCAACTTGTTCTTCCCCCCAAAGAGAATATCAGGCGGAGTGGGTAAGGTTTCCCTGCTTTGGGAAGTGGAGTGCTCTCGTAGTTCCTCAATGGCGGCGACGTGGGTGCGAAGATCGTCATATTGTGCATCCAATCGATCAATCAACCGTTGGAATTCTGCAGGTTTCATTTCTAAATTTGAGTTGGTCCTCGCGACGGTTAGGTTCGTATCAGACATGGACTGACAGTAAGACCTACCACTACGTAACATGCATGTGGCCCAATCCTGGGCTGTGATACCAAATCTGACGCAGGGTAGCCTGTGAAACAAGGGTGTGCCGACACTAATACGATCCTAAGTGATTTTGATGCTTAATGGACTCAAAATAATACGACCAAAAATACAATACAAATGATTAAAAACTTTAATCCGGAAATATAATTTGCGGTAATAATTTTATAAGCGAGGCAAATTGACACAAGATGAATTAGAATTTTCCGGTGTACACAAGACACGCTAACTTTCGCACAAAGTGCTTTAGCAACAATTTTCACGAGTAGATTTAATAGAACGAAAGAAAATAAAAAAAAACAAATACAATTATGGATCAAAATACCCATACACTTATGAGATGTTCTCCAATATTCAATAAAGAGGAAATAAACACAGCACAATAATACTCACGTAACAATGAAGATCCGACAACAGTTGTAGGTTTGAATCCAAGCGACGACAGGCGTGGCTCCACGAGACGAATGCATTGGCAGTGGGGAAGGGATGTACTGGCTGGCTGGCAGCACCTTTAGGAAGGGTGGAAGTGGAGGGGGGAATTGTTGGCCGGCTGTTTGCAAGGATGGAGGATAAGCGTGGGGAAGTGGCTGCTGCTATGGAAATGGGGGATTAGAGGAAGAGATATTGAGGAGAAGGGGGCTGGTCGCTGTTTGTGGTTGCTGAATCTCAGGCAGGGAGGAGGCTTGCGGCTCTTGCTGGTGGGTCCACGTCAGGGGAAGAAGTGGGCCCGTTAATAGTCGAGGATGGGGATGATGTTTGCGATCGGAAGAAGATGAACAGTGGAGCGGCTATTGGCAATAACAGGAACATGGAGGAGGAAACAGGTGGGCTTCCTGAAGGAATCAGGATCGGAAATGACTTCCCCGTAGGGTACGATGAAGGTGGACATGGCGTGGAGGGCAGGGGAGATGGTGAGGACTTGCGGCTTCAAGCTGGGATTAGGAGGTTGACGGGCTCTGGTTTGGGGAAACGAAACCGATGGAGGAAGTCACGGTCCGCTTGGGAAGGCGTCGTCGAAACAGGGACGATGAACATTGGCCTTGGCGAGGAAGACAAACAGTAACTGGAGTGGCAGTTTCCTCCTTCGTCGATGAAGAGGAAGATGAACAGTGCTGAGTAGGCAGTTTTCTTCTTCCGTTGAATGGGATCGTGGGGAGAGGGCACAGGAACAGTGGGTGAACAGTGCAAACCAATACAAAAAATAACTGAAATAAATCGAGGCTTCGCACCCTAGTTTCGCGGCGTCGCACCACGATTGACCGTGAATTCTAGATTCGCTCACAAAATACACAATGACCATAAAGTGCCGCACCCGCTCCTATTTATAACAAGGGGCGGTTGGGCATCGGACGTGCACGACTATGATTGGCCGTTACGCCCGAGACCATAAATTACTAAAAACAAATCCAAATAAAATAAAATAAAATACATAAAAATAATAGCTCGACGAGCCGGGCACGCTCGCGGTCTCGGATCGCCGATCCGAGCATCGCCTCCTGCGCGAATATACAAAAGTAGTCTGATGACGATCCCCATCAGTTTTGTTCTTGTTCCATTTAAAATGAAAAGCGTGATATTTTTTACTTAAAAGTTCTATTTAACATGCGTGAAGCTTCAAGTTTATATGTTTTGATGTTCTTGAAAAATCTTGAATGCAGTCTATTCATCGGCATGTTCCCATCCTGCTGAGAAATCTAGGACCATCGTCCAAAGAACTACAAAATATAGTTTCCAATCCACCAGAAGGATGTGAAAATCTTATTACTCTGGTAAATATGATGATCAAAAGCCCATATTCCCTAATTGTTTTGGTTTAAAATGTTGTTGAATTTAGGCTTCGTTTGGTGAGGCGGAAATCCCATGGTGCGGACGGCAGAAACGCCGACCTCAGCTCTGTAGCTGTTTGGATGCGCTATGATAGCCCATTCCGTTGTCCGCGCGTGAATGAAACTGCGGAAATCCCGCTATTTTCAACAGCGGGCATCTGATCGCCGCTGCGGTCCGGCATCCATGGATTTATGCGGTGGGGCTCTGCCCTGCCAAACTTGCCTTAAATATATAGACATTTATTTCTTATTTCTCTATTCGAAGGTGTTGAAAGTCATCACTGAAGAATCAACAGTGGGTGCTGATCTAATTGCTGCTGTTAAACATTTGTACGAGACTAGAATGCAGGTCATTTTTCGTAGAGTAAATTCATTTCGGAGTTGTTTGGTCACCACTAGATTATGTTTTCTTGTTATTATAGTACTGATCTTGCCAATTCATGACAGGATGCTCGTATTTTGATTCCAATACTTTCCTCCCTTTCAAAAGATGAGGTATTATCTATTATTTAGGCTTTATTAAAATGATATATATGCAGATTTGTGTTAGTTGTAGTTTCTTTCGAATATGTGATGGTGTCACGCATGTGATGCTTTCATTAATTATGATTATTACAGATATCCAGCTCCAGTTGAATAGTGTAAAAACCCATGGTTCATTTCTTGGATGATGGACTGCTCTGATTCTCATGAATTTTTTGGAGTAATAAACCCATGGTTTATTTCTTTTCTTTGGATGATGGACTGCTCTTACTTTCATGACTTCTCATTGTCTTTTGGAATGTATATGGTGATAGTTGCAATTATAAATTGGGAATATGGTGTTTCTTTCCATGTTATTTAAAAGTACCTTTGCTCTTATTTAACTTATGTTTTTGTCATGGCTAAAGAAAGGGTAGGATCTGTTAGTTTATAGTAATTGTATTGTGTAGTACACTATTATTATGTATTGTTCCTAGAATTAACTTTGTTTATCTTTTGAATGATTTTTTAAGTCTATGAAGTGAGATGCTACACTTTTAAAGGAGATATAACTAGTGTACCGTTGCTAAAAGAAACGATAGCTGCTGAAAATATTCTATTTGAAGTTGATTTTCATCTCAGATTTGGAAATTTATTTCTGACTCTAAATATAAAATGTAGGATTCCTGTGAAACTCATTTCATTTGACGTTATAGGTTAAGTTTGTATCTATTGAAGAATGTGGGGTCTTGCGTAATTTGACATTGAAAATTTTGCATGGGTGTCTGCAAAAATTCATTTATCTACTAAGCATTGAGTAGGTCGATGTCTTGGCCATTCAAAATATTGTATCTCCATTGGTTGAATGTATTTTAAAGACCTGCTGCCATTCCAATGAATATTCATGTATCAAGTGTTTCTTTGCTTTGCTGATTTTGTATTGATACCTATTTATATGTTTCTACTGTTTTTTAAAATTGAACTCCTAATTGAAATTCTTGGCGGTAATTGATAATTTCTATTAGCAATTCATCTTGATGTTTTATTGGCAATTCATCTTGATGTGCATAAGACTGTTGGATATTTAGTCCTACTTTGATAATCTTTCACCTAGCACTAATAAGTTTTAAGTTGTCTGGTTTTGTTGTACTCTGTCCTTCTCCCTAGTTAATACGCATGCATTTAGTCATGTAGTGGGGTCTTCATCTATATAAGGAGCCCCTTAGGTTATGAGGGATTATCTTTGGAGTGTAGTTGTGAGTCTCGCTTTGGAGGGGGAGTGCCTTGGAGGACCCAGCCTCCGGGTGCTTGGAGGGAACTTGTCTCCCTATTGTATCTTTTATTTCGTGCAATGCAAGTTCACGTTCCTTGTTTTAGATCTTGATATGAACTCCATGTATCAATTGGTCTGACCTGGCGTTCATTTAGGGTTTCCGCCGAAACCCTAACTGGATCCCTGTTCCAGCCGCACGGTCGATTCCGCCGGTTCCACGTGATTCCGCCTGAGTTCGCGACCAGTCGCGACCTCCTTGCGCAACGCCTTCTCCTTTCCGTGTCGATTCCGCTCGTCCGCCGACCCCAAAGCCATCGATTACGCCGATTCCAGTGCGTCGAGCCGTCATCTGCTTCCACCCGTGAGTCTGACGATCCTAGTGTCGTCGGAGTTGAATTCAAGTCTCTTTTATATTTTATTTATATTTTACCCGCTAAGGGTATTTCTGTCCACCTATGTATCTTGCCCCTTACTCTATATATACGAGTATAGGGTTTGTGTAATAAATCAATTAAGTCTTTTCTCCTCAACTTGGTATCAGAGCATGACCTAATCCCGCCGCTCCCCGTTTTTTTCTCAGCCCATTTTTGCGCATCTTCCCCCGCTCGGCTGTCCCGTTTTTTGTTTTGCCGTCGTCTACGATGGTGAACTGCGACGCTATTGGCGGCGGAACCGCACGCTGAAGGAGCCAGCCACCCCTCCCCATGATGCGTCGTTCCCTCCGTCGTCCTCTATCGCTTCCTCTTCTCCTCCGCTGACTGCCGTGTCGTCGGCCTCTTCTCTCTGCGTCTTCGGACGATCGTGCTGCTCAGCGGTGCCGTCGATCTTCTGCTCCTGTCTGCCGTCGATGAACGAGCTCCAGCCTTCTTCGATGAACGAGCGCCCCTCAGTTTTTCGTCGACGAACGAGCGCCCCTCAGTTTTTCGTCGACGAACGAGCGCTCCTCAGTTTTTCGTCGACGAACGAGCTCCAGTCTGCCGTCGACGAACGAACTCCAGTCTTCTTCGACGATCGAGCGATACGCCTTTTTTTTTCCGTCGATGGATCTGATGCCCCTGTCTCGTCGAAACACCGACTACTTCTTCTATTGTTCCTGTTTCATTGAAAGCCTGGCTAGTCCTTGTTTGTCGTGAGCTGCTTGTCACGGCTTAACCTCTACGGGGTTAACCTTTGGAGCTTTCTAGAGAAATCTAGGAGCATGTAGAATATTTTGTACATAGTGTTCTAGAGAATGGTAGAAGCACTCTAGAATGATCTCATGGGAACATTCTAGAGAACTCGGGAAAGTTGTAAGTACATGAGGGTTGTAGAATAATCTAGAAATGTAGGCATTCTAGATCCTTCCATCTTTTGGGGCCTATAAAAGGGGAAGGCCCCCTCATTTGTAAATCACCAAGTTACAAACAATCAAGCAATACAAGTTCCTTGCTCTCTCAATCTCTCTTGCTCTCTCTTACAAAGTGCTCTCTTACTCATCTTGCCACCACGATCGTTGGAGAAGGCTGACTTAGCTAGTTGCGAAGGGACGCACAAAGGAGCTAAGGCCGCACGCGACGTTGTCAAGGGGACAAGTCCGTGACAGTTGGTATCAAAGCGAGGTTTACCCAGGTTGACCTAGGTTGACTCAGGTTAACTCAGGTTGACTCTAGTGCGTGGTTTGTGAAGATCAAGAGTAGATGGCTTTGGAAGGGAACAACAACTCTTGCATTGTTGATGAGCGCGGCAGGGCGGCCGAGGAGAAAAGAGATAGAAGGAACAAGAGGGACCAGAGCAAGGGTCGCGATGGTTCCAGCTCGGAGCAAAATATGGTTGATCCAGCTGAATTTGAAGCTCTACGGGAGGCGCATCTTACCCTTCATCGAAAAGTGGATCAAATATGTAAGTACTTTGACACTTTTCATGTTGAGCAAGAGAAGTTGCAGGCGGATCTTGACCATCTCAAGGAGCAAACCATGGGCAAGTCGGAAGGCGCTTTTGATACCATCATAAGCGACTTGGAAGAGCGCCTCACAGGTCTTGAAAATGAAGTGGATGACTTGCGTAGGCGAGGTGCCACCAATGGTGGAAATGGTGGGAATGGTGCAGCCATGGTAAATGCAAAGCTTGATGTGCCCAAACCCAAGAAATTTGCGGGAAAGCGAGATGCGTTGGAGGTGGAGAACTTCCTTTGGCACATGGAGAAATACTTGGAAGGATATGACATCACAGACGAGGCACTAAAGGTACGCCATGCTGGTTATTACTTGGAGGACCTTGCTTCCTTGTGGTGGAGGAAAATCCAAACCGATATTGCAAAGGGACTCTACCGGATCGATACTTGGGAGGACTTCAAGCAGGAACTAAGAAGGAACTTCATCCCCGAGAATGTGAAGGATGAAAACTTGCGGAAGCTCCGGGAGTTGAGGCAAAAGGGAAGTATCGGAGACTATGTCAAGGAGTTCACCGCTTTATCACTTCAGGTATTCGATGTCCCCGAACATATTCTTCTCTTCAACTTCATCGATGGGCTACAAAATTGGGTGAAACAAGAGGTCAAGAGGAAGGACCCAAGAACCACCAGGGATGCTATTGTCATTGCTGAGTCTCTTATTGAGTTCCAACGCCAACCAAATCCTATCAAGGAGAAGAAGGACAAGGTGGGCTATGGAAAAGGTGGGGGAGACCGGCGAGACAACAAGGCGGCGCACTTCAAAGGAGGGTCAAAGACATTGCCCGATCAAAGGAAGGAGTTCGAGGAGAGGAAGAAGAACTTCACACCCAAATGCGGATGTTATGTGTGCAAGGGGCCACATCCGATGAGCAACTGCCCAAAGTTGGGATCATTATCGGCTATGGTGGAGAGTCAAAATGTCACCCCATCGGAGGAAGGTACTTCTCAAATGAGTTCATTACAATTGTTGAATGCTTTGAACGTGCAGCCAACAAAAGCCGCATCAAGCAAGGGGCTGATGTATGTGGAAGCAGTCATCAAGGGGAAGGCAACAAAAGCCTTGATTGACACAGGGGCTTCACACAACTTCATGACCGAAGGAGAAGCCAAGAGGTTGGGCTTGCAGGTTGTGAAGGGCGGAGGTTGGATCAAGACTGTGAATGGTCAAGCGAGGCCACTAGAAGGAGTCGCACGCCATGTAGAGCTATGCATGGTCACCTGGAAGGGCCGGGTGGACTTCTCAATCGCACCCATGGATGACTTCAAGGTCGTTCTTGGAATGGACTTCTTGGAGAAGATGCAAGCCATCGTCATGCCGGCGCATCGCTCAGTTTGCATCTTGGAGGAAGGAAATGCTTGCATGGTTCCCACAGTGCAAGGACCAGCAAAGGAGGGGCCGAAACAGTTATCGGCCATGCAGTTGGCAAAAGGGTTCAAGAAGGGTGAACCAACGTACTTGGCCACCCTAAAGGAGGAAGACGGTGACACAATGGAGGAGGTGCCTCCTATCATTGCGGACGTGTTGGCCAGAAATGAAGACATCATGCCCGCAGAGTTGCCACTGAAGCTACCACCTCGGCGGGAGGTGGATCACAAAATTGAGTTGGAGCCAGGGACGAAGCCCCCAGCTAAAGCACCATACCGGATGGCTCCCCCTGAACTAGAGGAGTTGAGGAAGCAACTCCAAGTTTTGCTGGAATCAGGAATGATCAGGCCGTCTAAGGCGCCATTTGGTGCCCCGGTGCTATTTCAAAAGAAGAAGGACGGATCGTTGCGGTTGTGCACAGACTACCGGGCACTAAACAAGGTGACGGTAAAGAACAAGTATCCTATTCCTCTCATTGCTGATCTTTTCGACATGCTTGGAAGTGCAAGGATCTACTCCAAGATGGATTTGCAAAAGGGATATCATCAAGTGCGGATTGCGGAAGGAGATGAGCCGATGACCACATGTGTCACGAGGTATGGAGCATTCGAATGGTTAGTGATGCCTTTTGGCTTAACTAACGCCCCAACTACTTTCTGCACGTTGATGAACCAAATATTCCGCCCCTACTTGGATAAGTTTGTGTTGGTATACTTGGATGATATTGTGGTATATAGCAACACCATCGAGGAGCATGTGGAGCAACTTAGCCGAGTCTTCCAAGTGTTGCGGGAGAATGAGCTGTACGTGAAGAAGTCCAAATGCGCATTTGGACAAGAGGAGATACACTTTCTTGGTCATGTCATCGGGCATGGGAGCTTGCGAATGGACATGGCAAAGATCAAGGCAATTGATGAATGGGAGCCGCCAATGAAGGTACCAGACTTACGATCATTTTTGGGCTTGGTGAACTACTATCGCAGGTTCATCAAGGATTACTCAAGGAGGGCAGTGCCGTTGACGGACCTGTTGAAGAAGAGCAAGGCTTGGCTTTGGACGGAGGAATGCCAAAGCGCTTTTGAAGACTTGAAGGCAGCGGTTTGTACGGAACCGGTGCTTGCTTTGCCGGACTTTAGCAAAAGGTTCGAGTTGCATACGGATGCATCGGACTTTGCAATTGGAGGAGTGCTAATGCAAGATGGTCACCCCTTAGCTTTTGAGAGTCGGAAACTCAATGAGGCGGAACGGAGATACACCGTTCAAGAGAAAGAGATGACGACCATCATCCATTGCTTGCAAGTGTGGAGGCATTATCTACTTGGGGCGCAGTTCACCATCAAGACGGATAATTAGGCAACCACTTACTTCCAGACACAGAAGAAGCTGACCGCCAAACAAACAAGATGACAAGATTTCTTGACGGAGTACGACTTTGTGTTGGAGCATAAGGCGGGGAAGACCAACGTGGTGGCTGACGCACTAAGCCGCAAAGCTGAGCTAGCCGCAATGTCCACAGCTAATGGGGAGTTGTTGGATAATATCAGGCAAGGGTTGAAGGAGGATCCTCTTGCCATACAACTCATGGAGTTGGCCAAGGATGGCCAAACTAGAAGATTTTGGGTAGAGGACGAGCTACTCTACACCAAAGGGAGGCGATTGTACATCCCAAAGTGGGAAAACCTGCGGAGGGATCTCATCAAGGAGTGTCATGACACCAAGTGGGCTGGACATCCGGGACAGAAACGCACTTTGGCTTTGATGGAGGATTCATACTTCTGGCCACGGATGAGGGATGAAGTGGAGTTATATGTGAAGACTTGTCTTGTTTGCCAACAAGACAAGGTGGACAACAAGCAGCCCACGGGATTATTGGAGCCATTACCTATAACGGAGCACCCTTGGGAGTCGGTGACGCTTGACTTCATCAACGCGTTACCAAAATCGGACGGGTTCGGATCGATCTTGTTGGTAGTCGATCGTTTCTCCAAGTATGGCACATTCATCCCCAGCACAAGGGACACTACGGCGGAGGAGACGGCACGCCTATTCTTCAAGAATGTGGTGAAGTATTGGGGGTTGCCGAAGACTATCATTAGTGATCGAGACCCCAGATTTACAGGAAAGCTGTGGACGGAGTTATTCAAGTTGCTCGGGTTAGAATTGAACTTCTCCACCAGCTTCCACCCTCAAACCGATGGACAGACAGAGAGGGTGAATTCTTTGTTGGAATGTTATCTACGGCACTTTGTGAGCGCCAATCAGCGGGACTGGGCCAAGTTGATGGATGTGGCTCAATTTTCGTACAACTTGCAGCGGAGCGAGGCGACCGGGAGGAGTCCGTTCGAGCTTGCCACGGGGAGGCAACCACTCACTCCGCATACATTGGCGACCACGACGGATGACGGAAGAAGCCCAGGAGCTTGGAAAATGGCCAAGTCTTGGGAAGAGCAAACCGACGTAGCCAGAGCGTGCTTAGAGAAAGCACGCAAACGGATGAAGAAATGGGCGGATTCAAAGCGCAGGATGGTGGATTACACGGTTGGGGATAAGGTGTTGGTGAAACTTCTCCCTCAACAGTTCAAGGCTTTGCGCAACTTGCACAAGGGCTTGGTTCGTAGATACGAAGGCCCATTTCCGGTGATTGCAAGGGTGGGTAAGGTATCCTATCGCCTTGACCTACCAGACTCTTTGAAGATTCATCCGGTCTTTCATGTCAGCATGTTGAAGCCATATCATGAAGACAATGGAGACCTTCAAAGAAGGACATCGCATAGAGCACCACCAGTGATGACCAAGTCTTTTGATCAAGAGGTGGATGAGGTGCTCACCAGGAGGACAGTGCGGAGAAGAGGTGTGCAACCTAGCACACAATATCTGATTAAGTGGAAAGGAAGGCCAGCGTCTTTATCTACATGGGAGACACTTGAAGATCTCTGGCAGTTCAAGGACATCATCCAGCAGTACGAGGCGACGAGGGCGTCGCCAGGCTAGGTGGGGGAGGATGTCACAGCTTAACCTCTACGGGGTTAACCTTTGGAGCTTTCTAGAGAAATCTAGGAGCATGTAGAATATTTTGTACATAGTGTTCTAGAGAATGGTAGAAGCACTCTAGAATGATCTCATGGGAACATTCTAGAGAACTCGGGAAAGTTGTAAGTACATGAGGGTTGTAGAATAATCTAGAAATGTAGGCATTCTAGATCCTTCCATCTTTTGGAGGGAAATTCTTTTGGGGCCTATAAAAGGGGAAGGCCCCCTCATTTGTAAATCACCAAGTTACAAGCAATCAAGCAATACAAGTTCCTTGCTCTCTCAATCTCTCTTGCTCTCTCTTACAAAGTGCTCTCTTACTCATCTTGCCACCACGATCGTTGGAGAAGGCTGACTTAGCTAGTTGCGAAGGGACGCACAAAGGAGCTAAGGCCGCACGCGACGTTGTCAAGGGGACAAGTTCGTGACATGCTGCCCTGTTCTTCCTCATGGCTAATCTGTCTGATGCCAGTGATTCTCCTTCACCAAGTGTGGTGGCCCCCCGTATGAGCGACCCTCAACGCTCCTCTGGCCATTCTGGGTCACTAAAGATCACCACTGTTCCCTTGGATGGGACAAATTATTTGGAATGGTCTCGTGCTGCTCTGCATGTCATTCGTAATCATCAACTGTTTGGATACCTCGATGGGACGAAGATGTCACCTTCTAAGGCTGACCCCACCTGGCCACGGTGGGACTCTGAAAATTCCTTGGTGGTCTCCTGGCTCCTTCACTCTATGTCTCCAAAGGTGTACATGAGTTATATGTTGATGGACTCCGCCTACGAGATCTGGACTCGGGCAGAGGAGACGTATTCTCAGATTGGCAGTTCCACTCAGAATTATGAGCTGACACGACGTATGCTAGAGCTTCGTCAGGGGACCTTGACGGTGTCCTCCTACTTCTCAGAGTTCGAGTGTATCGCACAGGAATATGATTACTTCGATCAGTTTACCCCTGCTTGTACTGCCGATGCAGTCCAATTACATAAACGAGACGAACGATTTCGTTTACATGTGTTTCTGATGGGATTGAGCATGGACCTAGACATGGTTCGCACGAATATTCTTCACCGCTCTCCCCTTCCTTCCCTTCGGGAGGCGTTTAACATGGTTCTTGGTGACGAAGATCGCCGCAGGTCCTTCAACATTGCTTCTCCTCCAGATCGTTCTGCCCTGATCAGTGTTGGTCGTGGTAGCTCCAACAACACAAGTGGGGTTCCGACCTGTGATCATTGTGGTCGCCGGGGACATACTCGGGACGGTTGCTTCAAACTTCATCCCCATCTTATTCCACCGGGATACGACCGTGGTCGTGGTCCAGGCCGTGGTCGTGGTCCGGGTCGAGGGGGATCTCGCCAGAATGGTTTTCGTCCTCATGATGCTGCTTACTCCACTGAGGTGCATGATGACCATCAGGGTCCATTCCCAGGACATTTCACGACGTCGGAATTGGATGCTCTCCGCCGTCTTCTGCACTCACAGTCAGACTCTTCCCAGAGCGGTACCTCTACTTCTTTTGCTACTGCTGTTATGCCCCATGCCAATGCTGCTGCCACTTCTCAGTCTGAGTGGATTATTGACTCCGGAGCC
Source organism: Dactylorhiza incarnata (assembly GCA_033032865.1). NCBI lineage: Eukaryota > Viridiplantae > Streptophyta > Magnoliopsida > Asparagales > Orchidaceae > Dactylorhiza > Dactylorhiza incarnata. The sequence continues at coordinate 5,258,876 of JAWHQI010000157.1, read as the reverse complement.
ACCGATCACATGACCGACTCCTTCTCAGGTTTTTCCTCTTACACTCCCTTGTCAGCTAAGGATAAGGTGATTTCCGCTAATGGTACTTTGTCTCCCATTGCCGGGAAAGGAACCGTTTCATGTTCCCCCTCTTTATCTCTTCCGTCTGTTTTACATATCCCTTTCTTTCCTCGAAGTCTGCTGTCTATTAGCAATCTTACTAAGTCTCTTAACTGCTCGGTAACTTTCTTTCCTTATTCTTGTGTTTTTCAGGAACTGGGTACGAAGCGGACCATTGGCAGTGGTAGGAACCATGGCGGCCTGTACTATCTGGATGCTTCCCAGCCGTCTCTAGCTCTCTCTTCTTCTGCTGCTACTGCTGCGGATGCTCGACGCTGACACTTGCGTCTTGGGCATCCTTCTCCTGTTTATCTCTCAAAATTGTTTCCTGCTTTATCGCACATTGTTAAAACTTTAAAATGTGATGTTTGTGATATGTCTAAACATTTTCGACACTCTTTGTCTCATGTTTCTTCTCCTAGTGCTACCCCTTTTGCTATTATACATTCTGATGTTTGGGGACCTTCCCCTGTTGTTTCCTTAAGTGGCTATCGTTGGTTTGTTACCTTTATAGATTGTTTTTCTCACACTGCATGAGTTTACCTTTTAAAGAAAAAAAATGAGGTGTTTTCGGTTTTTCAAATCTTTTATAAAATGGTTCAAAATCAGTTCAATGCTACTATTCGTGTTCTTCGCAGTGATAATGGGGGGGGGGGGGGAATATGATGATCGTGGAGCGTTTAGAGCGTATCTCATGAGTCATGGGATTATCCCCCAGACTACGTGTGTCTACACTTCCACCCAAATTGGTGTGGCAGAACGGAAAAACCGGCATCTCCTTGATGTTGCCCGATGCCTTCTCCATACCATGCATCTCCCAAAATCATATTGGGGTGATGCTATCCTAACGACCACTCATCTTATCGATCGTCTTCCCTCACGGGTTCTCGCTTTTTCTACCCCTTTCGCCCGTCTCTCTACGACCTCAACTGTTCATACTGCTCATCTTCCTTCTCGTGTTTTCGGGTGTGTTTGTTTTGTTCACGTCCATCAGCCTCAGCGTGACAAACTTGACCCTCGGGCCCTTCGTTGTGTCTTCCTTGGTTATTCTGCTACCACTAAGGGGTATCAGTGCTACCATCCCCCTTCCAGACGGGTCTTCTGTACCATGGACGTGACGTTCCGTGAGTAGGAATCCTACTATGCGGACTCGCCTCACTCTGTTCGTCAGGGGGAGACTGAGGTCACCGACTCGGTTCCCCTACCTTTGATTCCTTCTCTACCTCTGATTCCTCCTACACCTACCACTCCTTCCTCTTCTACTTCTCCTTTACCTACATTGTTTTCCCCGACATACCAACATCTACCCCTTATCTCTCCTCTCCTCATATATATCGTCGTCGGCAAACAGGTGAATAGTCCTCCGCGGTTCCATTGCTGCCGGTGTCGTCTTCGGACTCAGATTCTGATGCTGACCTGCATGTTCCCCTTGCTATGCTACGAGGTAAGGCTGAGTGTACTGATCACCCTATTTCTAATCATGTTGCGTATGGTCATCTGTCACAGCACCATCAGGGTTTTATATCCTCCTTGTCCATGATCACTATCCCTTCGACGTGGCAGGAAGCTGTTGGTATTCTGGTATGGGCTCATGCTATGTAGGAGGAAATGTTCGCCCTGGAGAAAAATCACACATGGGACATCTCCTCTCTTCCTCCTGGAAAGAAAGCCGTTGGTTCTAGATGGGTGTTCTCTGTTAAACAAAATCAGGATGGCAAAGTTGAGCGGTACAAAGCTCGCTTGGTGGCTCGCGGTTACACTCAGACTCAGGGAGTCGACTACCAGGAGACCTTTGCCCCTGTTGCAAAAATGGACACCGTTCGTGTTATCTTATCTTGTGCTGCATGCTTGGGATGAGATCTACATCAACTGGATGTCAAAAATGCCTTCCTGCATGGTGACCTCGATGAAGAGGTTTACATGACCTTTCCACCTGGATTTGTGAAGAAGGGGCAAGAAAGCCTTGTCTGTCGCCTAAGGAAGTCCCTATATGGGTTGAAGCAGTCCCCTAGGGCTTGGTTTGGCAGGTTTCACAAGGCCATGATCAAGTTTGGTTATCAAAAGGGACATTCTGATCATACCCTGTTTGTCAGGAAAAATGAGTGGAAGATTGTCGTCCTTATTGTTTATGTGATGACATTGTGATCACCGGGGATGACTCAGACGAAGTCTCGAAGCTGAAAGCTCTCCTGTCTGCAGAGTTTGAAGTAAAGGACTTGGGAAAACTCCGCTATTTTCTGGGAATTGAAGTGACTCGCTCGGATCAGGGTATCTTCATCTCGCAACGCAAGTATGTGTTAGATTTGTTAACTGAGACTGGGATGCTTGGGTGTGCTCCTGCTAACACACCTATGGAGGAAATCCATAGGATTGATGAGGACATTGATGGAGACCGCACGGATGCTGCAAGTTACCAGAGATTGGTGGGCAGGCTGTTATACCTTTCACACACTCGCCCTGACATCACCTATGCTGTTGAAATCCTGAGCAGGTATATGCATGCCCCCAGAATCAGACATCAGGATGATGCATACCGTGTCCTACGTTACTTAAAGAAGGCTCCAGGTCGGGGTCTGATGTTTTCAAAGAACAATCATTTAAAGATTGATGTCTTTACCGATGCCGATTGGGCTGGATGTCGTGATGACAAAAAATCTACAACAGACTATTGCACTTTCGTTGGTGGAAACTTAGTCACGTGGCGTAGCAAGAAACAAAATTTGGCAGCTAGATCGAGTGCTAAAGCCGAGTATCGGTCTATGTCTCAGGGACTCTGTGAAGGAATATGGCTGCGCACTGTATTGAAAGACCTGGACCTTCAGATTGATACTCCTATCTCTCTGTTTTGCGATAATAAGGCCGCTATTAGTATCATAATCCGGTCCAGCATGACAGAACAAAGCATGTCGAGGTCGACCGCCATTTCATCAAAGACCACCTAGAAAAAGGAAATTTAGTTACTCCCTTTGTTCAATCCAAAGATCAACTAGCCGATGTTTTCACCAAGAGTTTGGGGAGCGATGTCTTTACTGATGATATCCATAGACTTGGAATGACAGACATCTATCATTCGACTTGAGGAGGAGAGTTGAATTCAAGTCTCTTTTATATTTTATATATATTTTACCCGCTAAGGGTATTTCTGTCCACCTATGTATCTTGCCCCTTACTCTATATATACGAGTATAGGGTTTGTGTAATAAATCAATTAAGTCTTTTCTCCTCAACTGTCGGCCCTATCTACTCCAGTAATTCCAGCGCCTCTTCCAGCTGTGCTTTCGCCGATTTCAGAGCCCGTCAACCTCTGCTAGCACCTCCTACAACCCGCCACCTCCTTCCAGTGGCTCGTGCCCCCTCTGCTGGTCCAGCAACCCTCTCCAGCCGCCTTCAAGCGGCCGCTCGTCACCCTCGCGATTCTCCTTCTACCCAAAACCGCCATCGGTCGTGCCCGACCACACCTCCAGTGGTTCCTGCAGCCTCTCAAGTTCCTCCAGTGTCTCCGTCAGCATCCAGTCGGCCGCCCGCACTTCCCTTTGCCTCCCAGGGACTCTCTTGCACTGCTTGCGCATTTCGTCGTCCCTCTTGCGGCTCATGCAACATTCCGACAACCCTTCTGCAGCTCTTGTAGCATTCCGTCAGCCCTCCTTCGGCTCCTACAACATTCCGACAGCCCTCTGATGGCTCCTGCAGCCCTCCTGAGCCTCCTACCGCGTTCCGGCGGCCCTCACACTCCTTTTTCCTCCAAGACCCTCTTTTCGGACTCAGTGAATGCTCGATACGATCGAATTGAAGCTGCTATGGATAACCTCCTTGCCATGACGCTTGTGCTTCCTCGTCGGCTTCTTCCACACACTTCCTTACAACCCACGCCTATCCCTCCGCTTTCCGTCGACCCTCCTCCTCCCTCCATCCCACCGCCACCCCTCAGTGGGTCTTCGACCATTGGAAGTGCCGTCGCTTCCTCCTTTCTCAACACGCCCTTCGTTCTCTCACTGCCGAACGCGACACGCACCCCTTAATACCCCTCATCTTTCGATTTGCACCGGTCGCCCTCCAATGCGCTCGCCTTCTGGCAAATCTGTGACAGAGGCTCCACCGGGCGGCTCGCCAGCCTTTCCCACAACGCCACTTACTTTTTTTGCTCCCCTTCGTTTCTTGGAGACCCCGCTCACTTGTCAGCTCTCTTCTCTCCCAACTCCTTTTTTCCAACATCTCTGGAGCCCACTGTTACCTTACTCTCTTATCTTGTCACTCTCCCCATCGACCAGACTTCCCCTCGGGTTTCGTTCCAAGTCATCACTACCTACTCCTCATCGACCTAATTTCCTGCCCCACGTCACTCTTTCAGAATCTGGATGAGTTTTCGCCATCAGTCTTCATATTATCCGACCTCCGACCGAGGCTCTGGCCCATCCGGCGTGCACCTCGCTTGACCTCGAGGTCAATCTCTTTTGTTGGCATGACATTGCTTCACCTCTCGAGCAGTACCTTGCCGAATTCTACCGCCGTTTCAGTCACCGGTACCACAGATTTGCAGCAACTAGTCCGCCACGACGCCTCTAAGCTTCTGATGTTTTACCTGATCCGCCCACCAGAGGAGCCGCACGCGTATCGTCGACGCACCCATAGGACCCTCCCCGACTCGACCTTGGGGACAAGGTTGCTTTTCAGGATGGGTGTATTGATACACACGTGTCTTCATGTATTTTGTCATGTAGTGGGGTCTCCATCTATTTAAGGATTCCTTTAGGTTGTGAGAGATTATCTTTGGAGTGTTGTCTTTAGTCTCTCTTTGGAGAGGGGAGTGCCTTGGAGGACCCAACCTCCGGGTGCTTGGAAGGAGCTTTTCTCCCGATTGTATCTTTTATGTCTTGCAATGCAAGTTCAAATTTTCTTGTTTTAGATCTTGATACGGCCTCCGCGTATCACTAGTTCCTCATGTCCTTTATGTTACACCATGTGAGGGGGTATCTTGCGCCCTATGTTTCTACACGTCAGGAGTCAATTTGGATATTTTGAAGATTTGTTGGACATTTAGCCCTACATTGAGAATACGTAGCACAAACTGATTTTAGGTTGGATGCTTGAATTCAAGCAAGATAAAGTGTGATTAATCTATTTTATTGAATTTTCAATATAGAGTATGTAATTTCTAAAATATTTTTTTATTTCTTATTTGTTCCCTTTTGTATATTTATTTTATATAATGATTTGATTTCCCTTGTACTAGGTTACTATTGACCCCCAAAATGAACGAGAATGATTTCTCCTCTTAAATTCCACATGTTATCAGTGCATGGAAGATTTCTGTAACCTACTCGTCAGTTGTTTTTCCCAATCCCATCGAGCTCGGTTTCTTTCTCATCGCCCATCGACGAGTTTCTTTTCCCTTCATCATCGAGGATGCTCCTTTCCCTTTGACGTTGAGTTCGAATTTCCCTTGGTCCTCAAATCCTCCACATTGAGGATGCTTCTCCCTCTCCAAGGTTGAGGTCATCTGCCCTCTTCGGTGCGTGTTCTGTCATCGAAATCTTCGAATGTCTTCTTTGTCATCATTGAACATCATCCTCCAACTGTAGATCCTTTGTTTTCTTTGGTGATCATGTACACTGTAGCTCCCCTGGATCATTATCAATAGTTTCGGTTATTTGTCGAACAAGCCTGCACATATTCTTTGCATACCATTTCGACCAAGTCCCCAATTTCCAAATTGGACCTTCAGTTCTTCAACTCTCTGATACGGATCAGATCTACAGTTCTATTTTGTTGGTCTTCTACTGGCCTCTTTGATAAGGGTAAGACCTCTGATTCCACTTTCTGATTTTTAAACAGGGCTTCTTATGTAGACCAGACCTCTGATTCTGTCGCACCATTTTTTAAATTGGTTCCTCAATAACTTGGATCTGTCCTCTAATTGCCCTTGAGAATTTTTCATATTTATAGTGTTTTGGACATGGCTCAACTACCATTATAGGTACTTTATCTGGCAGTTTTTCAAGTATTGACTCAATGATATCTTTTGTCTCCGAGTCCTGTGAGGAGCTATTTAGTTTTACCCTCGATTTTAAAGGTCGAGACAATTATCCCTACTGATTTGACTCTTTTTCCCGTGGTTTTCAAATGCGCGGCCCCTCCATCATATCATTCACAAGATTATCATTATTGCTTATAAACAATGGATCCATGATGATGACGCGCAGCCTCCTCCATCATGTCATTCACAAGATTATCATTATTACTTATGAACAATGGCTCCTTGACGATGCGCAGTCATGCACTGAAGTTGAACTATATGGAGAATGCCCCATACGACATCATCATGGGACATGAATCGACTAAATCTATGTTGGATGAGCTCCATTCGCTTTACTATGGCCAGGATAATTTGTGATGTAGCATATTTATGATCTCCTTAACAATGTTTCATCTCTTACGCCTGGACCTTTTTAGAGATATCGAGGTTGTTGTATCCAAACTCAAACGTATCTATGATGTGTGGCTCTGTCATCACCCCTGACTATTGATTTGACAACCCACTAAATGAGAGTACATCTTCATTGCTATGTTGATTTTGCGTCTTCCTACGTTTTTCCACACGGTTAAATTCATCTATCTACAAATATTGTAATGCCTTCATCCTTCTGCTTATCGCTCAACTTTTCTCCTGGGTGGTAGAAGACCATCATGGAGGCTCATCAACATGGACACAACAAAAGCAGAGGGCATCAGAGTGATGTTCTTATCTGCTCCTTTTATAGCCAAGCAAAACATACTAAAGGCGTGTGCTTCCAAAAGCGTGGATATCCTATTCAACTGGCCCCGCCACTTTAAGCACACCTTTTTACTCCTACAATGACCGCCATTACAAACCTTGAGTCTGAGGAGATCTTTCACAACCTCCATGGTTCCCCCACCTAGGCACATGTCTACTCTGTATCTGTTGAAGAGATATCATGCTTATCTCATAATATGCGCTTGCCTCTAATTTCGATTAAGAGTCTTATTCAAATAATTAATCTATAAATTATTCTCATCTTTTATAATCCAGGAACTTTGGACAGATAATATTATTGGTAGGGACGACTAGACAATGGGCTTTACATTCTAGACATTCCGCTTAAGCTCTTGCTTCAATAGTTGACTGTCATCTCCTTCGTGACCATTCTCCCCTTCAAATTCTCTGACGTGCTATGCCTTTTGTATTTTTTCTTCTGATTTTTGTTGTGAGTTGTGTATCTATGACAAACATCATTGCTCTTCTTTTCCTTCTCTCCCAACTCGGTGTAATGCGCCTTTTTTATTTAGTGTGTTCAAAATGTTTGGGGTCCCTAAAAAGGCCCAAGTGTGTTTGCCTTCCAATACTGGCACATTTTTTATGCTCATTCTCAATTGACATGGTTATATTTTGTGCACGACCAATCTGAGGTTCTTTCTTCATGTTTTTTCTATTTTATTAATGAAACCTGCACTGAACTCTCCACTGTTGTTAAAACTATTCTCATTGATTATGTCCATAAGTACTTTGGTCATGATTTACACGACACATGCTACACTGACATTCTTCACCAAACTTCTTGTTCTTATACACTGCAACAAAACATAGTTGTTGATTGCAAGGTTATGAATATCGAATGTCGATTACATGTCAAATTAAGTTTTAAATATCAGATGTCGGAGGCATGCCAGAGATATTTTACAATGTTGAATTTTATATCTCATAAAAAATTATATTAAGTATATTTATTTGCTCTAAAAATAAAAATTAACATAAAAGTACACAAATAATGAGTAATACATATCCCAAAATAAAGTCAAAGAGTATCCAAAATAAATAATTGTAACACACTACGACTACTACTAACAAATATTCAAGAAAAGCACACATAGATGAAATATTCAAGATAACGCTAAGTTTTATATTAAGTGTAAATAATTAAAAGTTAAATGTGCTTGATTGATAATAAGCGCTCTCGTGTTTAATAAAATTGTGTAAAAACATCGAAAGCATTAAATAATAATGTGTAGAATAATATATACTAATAAATGTATTGCGTGAAATGATTATATATGCTTGATTGTAAAGTTAATACCTATGAAAGAGAATGAGATAATACATTTAATCGATGTAAACATAATAATGCAATTCATTGAGGCAGTTTAAGCATGTATAATGATAACATAACCTAAAATAAAATAATGGATGATATTTTTACAAGTCGTTTTGAATATATGGGCTTATATTTTTACCGAAGAGCAACCTATTTTTTCAATAATAAATGTTGTTTTGCTTTCAAAACCCACATATCAAAAATGTTGGAGGATATTTAAAACACAGGGTGAATACAAGAACCGTCATCTTTTGGAGGTTGCTTGGTTCATCTTGTTTGAGATGCATGTTCCTTGTCCTTATTGACACTTTGCAGTCATGGTTGCCTGCTACCTCATCAATTGGCTATCTTGCTTTGTTTTCAATTTCTTTCGATGTTTCCACCCCGCTTCCTTCTAGTTCCCTATTCCTTCCCACACCTTACTTTTTTGGGTGTGTTATGTCGACCACTTAGGCTCTTCTAATGACTAGCTTACACCTTGTGTAATGAAATTTATGTTTGTTGGGTACTCACACACTCAGGGAAGATATGCATGCTACTCTTCTTCTATTCATTGTAACTTCTGCAGATGTGACCTTCAAGGATCAACCTAATTTTTCCCATCCTTCCACCCAAAATCCTCTCTCATGGACTCTTCCTCTCCCACCTTCCACCAAACATAATACAACTCCCGTGGAATCACTTCCACCACACACGCCTATATTCCCTCTCAAAATCCTTCCTTGCCTTACTTGTTTCGCCCCCCCCCCCCCCCCCCCCCCCCCCCCCCACCCCACCCCCCAATTCAAAAATACTTCATTTTCCCTAGAGCTCACCATTTTGTTGTGCCCTTCTACTCCTATATTGAGGTTCTCCGCATTGTCTTTCTTAAAGGAAACCATTCATGTATAGTTCATCCTTTGTTATATTTCATTCTCTTTCACCATTTGGTTTCTTAATCACACATGTTTGCCTTCTCTCTCTGCTATCACCACTTCATATTCTATTGCGAAGGCATTACAACATTATGTGTGGTGAGTTGTGATGGATGATGAAATGCAAGCCATCTGGGTCAATCATACTTTGGACCTCGTGCCCTTGCCCCCAGGATATTCTTGTGTTGGTTGCCGGTTGGTGCTAATAATCAAGCATAAGATGGATTGTTCAATTGTGTGCCTTAAAGTATATCTTGTGGGTTGTGGCTTACTCAGCACCAGAGAATTGATTATGCAGACACTTTTTCTCCCGTGTTCAAATTGAATGTTGTTAGAGTCTTGATATTTTTTATTGTTCATCGACATTGGAACCTGTATCAACCTGATATAAAAAAAAATCTCATTCTCAACTGTGGTTTGACCAAAACATTGTATATGTAACACCACTGGATATGAGTGCACAGCGGAGCCTCACGTTCTCCATCTTCGCAAATCTCTTTGTGGGACTTAAGCAATCCCGTCATGTGCTGTTTGAAAAATTTAGCCAATTTTTCTAGGACATTTGCTTCAAACTAAGATCCTCCGATTTATGCCCCCTTAGCATCACCAAAACGGGGACACTGTGAGCCTTCTCTCCTACATCAATGACAATATCATTATTGACAACAATACTGTTGGGATTTTTAAGGTCAAAGTTCACCCTACTAATCATTTTTTAGATTAACGGCCTTGGTCCTGTTGCTACTTCTTAGGAATTGAAGTATCATCTTGAGGTGACCCTCTCATCTTTTGGCGTAGGAACGCCGACCTGGGGATGGCGCCTTCCGGCGATAGTCTTCCTCACGGGAAGAGGGGAGCGGACGGCGGGCGCGGTCCTTCCGGACGGGGTTCTCTCGCACGGAGAGAGGGAAAGCGGCTAGGGCAACAGGGCAAATCTTTACTCCTTTCCAAAAACTGAGCACACAATAATAACTCCCACCTCTTATACTATGAGGGGAAGGCCACGACTATTAGCACACCCGCTACTTGCACACCACATAATAGGTTCAACATAAGCAAATACAAATAGAAAATACAAATAGAGTTCAACATGAGAAAATTAATTAAACGGTTCGAGGCTTCAAAAGTGGGTCGATCTTCTTAAGCCACGCGATTCCGGCCTCGCCGGGGGTTGCGTCCGTTGCGGGTGCGTCGGCCACGATACGTCCTTCATCATTCGCCCCCTCTTGGGAAGCACTCGACCTCGAGTGCTCGGGGTAATGCGGGATGTCCGGGTAGAAAGGGGACAAATCGCTCACGTTGAAGGTCTTGGAGATGTTGAGGCTCGGCGGAAGGTCGACTACATATGCGTTGTCGTTGATCTTGTGGGTGATGGAGAAAGGTCCGTACTTCTTCGGCATGAGCTTGTGGTGGTGTCCCGCGGGAAGCCGCTCCTTGCGGAGGAAGACCATGACCAAATCTCCCTCCTCAAAAATCTGTTCGCGACGGTGCTTGTCCGCCATAGCCTTGTACTTGGCGTTGGACTCAAGTAGCTTGAGCCGAGTGTCGGCTTGAATGTCTCGGGTCTCTTCCGCTAGCTGTGTTACTGAAGGGGGTGCCGCCGGCAGGCGGGCTAAATCGAGCGCATGCCGGGGGGCTTTGGTGTAAACAATGGAGAACGGTGTGCGACCGGTAGAGCTGTGCACGACATTGTTATAGGCAAATTCAGCTTGTGCGAGGGCGTGATCCCACTGCTTCGGGCGATCTTGGCAAATGCAACGAACGAGGTTCCCCAAAGTCCTTTGCCAACTGTGGCCAGAAATAGCGCTCCTGGAGGCTGGCAAGTGTCTTGTCTCGGCCCAGGTGGCCACTCAGTCCGCCCCCATGCAAATCGCGAATGAGCTTCTCCCGCAAGGAGGTGCGGGGAATGCACATGCGGTTGTCCTTAAGCAAGAACCCATCAAGTAATAGGAAACCACCATGTGAGCCGCCCAATGAACAGGCGCGCCAAACCCCTTGGAAATCAGTGTCGTCGGCATACAAATCGGCGAGGGTATCAAAGCCGATGATTTCGTGGTGCATAGTTGCTAACAAACAGCTCCGCCGGCTAAGTGCGTCGGCGACCACATTTGAAGTCCCCGGTTTCTGTTGAATAATATATGGAAATCGTTGGAGATAAGCGGTCCAACGAAGGTGCATTCCGTCCATGCGCTTCTGACTGTTGATAAACTTGAGAGCTTGATGGTCCGTGTACAAGATGAACTCCTTGTGCAGCAAGTAGTGCTCCCAATGCTTGAGGGCCCGGACGACGGCATAGAATTCTTGATCATAAACGACCCATTTCCGCCTGGCATCACTTAGTTTCTCGCTGAAGAACGCAACCGGCCGCTTGTCTTGAGAGAGAACCGCTCCGATGCCAATGCCGCTGGCGTCACTCCGCACTTCAAAGAGCTTATCAAAGCTGGGCAGCGCCAAAACCGTTGCCGAGCTAAGCTTCCGTTTGATCAAGTCGAAGGAGCGACTGACCTCTCCCCCCATAAGAACCGCCCCTTCTTCAAACAATCGGTCATTGGTGCCGAGATGGTGCTGAAATCACGTATGAACCGCCGGTAGAACGTGGCTAGGCCATGGAACGACCGCAACTCCGAGAGTGTCGTTGGGGCCGGCCAATCTCGGATCGCCTGGATCTTCTCTTCATCAACTCGGATGCCATCCGTACCCACAATAAAGCCCAAAAAATTCAGCCGCGGAGCGAGAAAGGTACACTTTTTGAGATGAATAAACAGTTGATGCTCCGCCAACATTCCCAACACAGCACGAAGATGTGATAGATGATCCTCTCTGCTCTTGCTAAAGATCAGGATGTCGTCAAAGTAGACGACGACATACTTCCCCAGAAATGGTCTCAATACCCGTGTCATGAGGCGCATAAACGTACTTGGAGCGTTAGATAATCCAAAAGGCATTACCTTCCACTCGAAAAGACCGTCCGGCGTTTTGAAAGCCGTCTTCCACTCATCACCCGGCTTGATGCGGATTTGGTGGTACCCGCTGCGCAGGTCTATTTTTGAAAAGAATTTGGAACCATCCATCATGTCCAACATGTCATCAAGGCGCGGTATGGGAAAGGAGTACTTGATGGTGATCCGGTTGATTGCGTGACTATCGACCCACATCCTCAACGAACCATCCTTCTTGGGTACAAGGAGGGCCGGGACCCCGCAGGGGCTGAGGCTCTCGGAGATGAACCCCTCTTCAACAACTCTTCCACCTTCTCACGCAAGATGACATGCTCCTTGGGGTTCATGCGCTAGTGAGGCAAGTTCGGAAGGCTAGCTCCCGGAATGAGGTCGATCTGGTGCTGTATATCCCGAAGAGGAGGGGGACGGTCGGGTAAGTCCTCTGTCGTGATGGCTCGGAACTCGTGTAGCAGTGCTCGCACGTCTGGGGGTGCGGCTTCCGCCTCCTGCTCGCTAGTGGCGTACAAACCGTAGGAGACGAGGGCCACCACCTCTTTGGCCACTGTAACGTCTCGCTCAAACAGAGAGGAGTCTTCCTGCATTACCAGACTGCGCCCTTTATCTGAAGGCAGGCCGGCTTCGGGTTTCCCTCCGACCCGGGCAATAATGTGGATCTTCTTGCCCGCCCAAGTGAAGGAGTATACATTCTCGCGGCCCTTATACGAAACATCCGTGTCATACTGCCACGACCGCCCCAAGAGTAGGTGGCTCGCGTCCATCTCCACGACGTCGCACCAAACGTCGGCCTGGTAGTGCTTTCCAATGCAACAGGAACGCGGGAGCGGTGGGTGACCCGCACCGAGGGGACGCGCTGGATCCAACCGATGGAATAGGGGTGCGGGTGAGGCTCGGTCGGTAGCTGCAAGTAGGAGACCAACCGGCTTGCAACAAAATTCTCACAACTGCCATTGTCAATTAAGACGTCACAGATCTTTCCCTTGATGTTGCAGAAGCTCCGAAAGACATTGCTACGTTGGACGTGTTCATCAAGCCGCGGTGTAAGAAGTAGACGATGAACCACGCACGCGGCGAAGTCGCCCTCTTCGTCATACCCATCAATGAACTCATCGTCCTCCCCTAAGTCGTCCTCCTTCTCCTCATCCGGTGCTACAGTGTGGACGGGCTGGCGAAGCAGGGGGCAACGGGAGGCGAAATGGCCGGGTTGTTGACATTTGAAACACGTGCCCGCCGGTGCGCGGTCAGGTGCCCGGCCCTTTGGTGCGGAAGAAGAGGCCGGCACCCGATCTGCAATCTCCTTGCCGGTAGTGTCCCTGCTGCTAAAACCCGAAGGATCCGTCCAAGGACGGCGAGAGGTCGCGCGGTGTGTCAGTACTGCTGCCTTCTCCATTTGTTCGTCCTTGAGGGCCATGTTGTAAGCCTCATCCACCGTGCGCAAGACATGCAATCCAATCTTCTCCCGTAGGGAGGGACGTAGCCCATGTAGGAAACGAGTAACACGTTGGCCATCCGTCTCGGTTAGGCCGTTGCGGTCCGCAAGTCGGCTTATCTCCGCCAGGTACTCTGTCACCGTACGAGTGCCTTACGAACAACTCTGGTAGAACTGAAACAAATGCTGGTCGTAGTCGGGCGGGAGGAACCTACTCCGCAACAACTTCTTCATCTTCAGCCACGTGCGAACGAGAGCCTTGCCTTGGCGGTTGCGGTTGAGTTGAAGTTGGTCCCACCAAACCGCCGCGCCGGATTTAAGGAGGTAAGCGACCATCTTCACTTGGTGGCGGTCGTCGATCTCGGCCATTTCAAAGAAACGTTCGACTTCCGAAATCCAATCGAGGAAGTCCTCGATGCCCAGGTTGCCATGAAAGTGGGGAATGTCCACGCGCAGTCGGTAACCTGGTTGGTAATGAGGTTGCTGGTCACCCCCGCGAGGAGGATTGCCGCCGTCGGGGAGGTCCTCATCGGAGCTGGACTCGGAAAGGGTTGGGTTGAGGGGCGGTGCAGCCGGAGGCACGCGGCCACGGCGGTATTGCCGCCCAAAGAGACGATCAGCTGGAGCGTTGGCGTCGGCGGGAGGCGGATGCTGGTTGCGGCCTGGCTGTAGGTTGCCGAGGGCGGCGGTGAGGGTGGCAAGTTGGGTGGTGATGCCATTGATGGCCGCCCATAGGTCGGCGTCGTCACGCGGGTTGTCGCCCATCTGCATGATGCAGCGTCGAGCGAGCGGAAGGAGCAGCGGCGTTGGACGGGGCCGAGTCGAGGCGCGCGGGAGCGGGAGGAAACAACGTCGAGCGTAGAAGTCGACGGGTCCTCTGATACCAACTGGCGTAGGAACGCCGACCTGGGGATGGCGCCTTCCGACGATAGTCTTCCTCACGGGAAGAGGGGAGCGGACGGCGGGCGCGGTCCTTCCGGACGGGGTTCTCTCGCACGGAGAGAGGGAAAGCGGCTAGGGCAACCGGGCAAATCTTTAACCCTTTCCAAAAACTGAGCACACAATAATAACTCCCACCTCTTATACTATGAGGGGAAGGCCACGACTATTAGCACACCCGCTACTAGCACACCACATAATAGGTTCAACATAAGCAAATACAAATAGAAAATACAAATAGAGTTCAACATGAGAAAATTAAACGGTTCGAGGCTTCCAAAGTGGGTCGATCTTCTCAAGCCACGCGATTCTGGCCTCTGATACCAACTGGCGTAGGAACACCGACCTGGGGATGGCGCCTTCCGGCGATAGTCTTCCTCACGGGAAGAGGGGAGCGGACGGCGGGCGCGGTCCTTCCGGACGCGGTTCTCTCGCATAGAGAGAGGGAAAGCGGCTAGGGCAACAGGACAAATCTTTAATCCTTTCCAAAAACTGAGCACACAATAATAACTCCCACCTCTTATACTATGAGGGGAAGGCCACGACTATTAACACACCCGCTACTAGCACACCACATAATAGGTTCAACATAAGCAAATACAAATAGAAAATACAAATAGAGTTCAACATGAGAAAATTAATTAAACGGTTCGAGGCTTCCAAAGTGGGTCGATCTCCTCAAGCCACGCGATTCCGGCCTCGCCGGGGGTTGCGTCCGTTGCGGGTGCGTCAGCCACGATACGTCCTTCATCATCTTTTCTTAAAGGAAACAATGCACGAATTGTCTTCATGATACCTGATTCTTGGGATGTAGAGTTTCTGATACACTTATAGAGGCAAATGTTAAACTCTTTGTATATCCAACTTTATCCATTGTTATTCAATCCTGAGTATTGTTGTTGGCTAGTTGGTAAGTTGATTTATTTGACTGTCACTCACCTTATATTCATTCACTGTGGTGATGCGAGTCAATATTTGCACACTCAGTGTGTTTTGCATCTCAGGCAGTTGTGCACATTCTTCGGTATGTAATGTGCACTGTGCACTCATAACAAGAATCCTATCTATCGAACATCATCTACTTTTTGTTATAGACTATTTAGATAAGGATTTTATTGGATCAGTGGATGACTGCCAACCCACTAGTGACTTTTGCACATACTTTGGTGGCAACATGATCACATGAGAGAGTAAGATGACATAATTTGTTGCTTGTTCTGCACTTGAGGCCGAGTACCGCTTGATGGCCTTAGCTGTTTCCAAGCTAACTTGGCTGAAGAGCCTTTTGACCGACTTGAATGTCTCTTTCTTCTCTTGGGTTGTTATACAGTGATAATCCTGCCATTTACATCTTTGAGAACGTTGTGTTTCATGAGACGATGAGCTTAACCAAGCATTTATAGTTGATTGACACTTCATCAGAGACAATGCCAAACTTAAAGAGTTCAACTACAACCTGTTTCAGCCGCCTCTCAGATTGCCGACATTCTCACCAAACGCATATCTCATCCTCTATACTTACAGTTTGTGTCCAAGCTTAGTTCGTACGACATGCATGCTCCAACTTTGTGGGAGAGTGTAGTGTACAACCCATATTCGTCGAGGGTAGGACCCATTCAAGCCACGGAGGCAGAAGTCAAAGTCAAAGGTCAAAGTGGAAGCCAGGAGTCAGAGATCAAGACAAATTAGCCAGTAGGAGCAGTAGAAGGCCTGGACGAGTATGAGCGAACATGTGCAAGCATCCCCTCATACTTGCCAGGTGGGCGACCAGGGGAGATCATCTCCGAAGCCAGACGAGATCCTGTCAATGTCGCATAGTCGCCGAGTAGGGCCGGGCTATAAATAAGATCCCCCTTTGGATTTGCCTATAAATAAGACCCCAGGGGTACCAGGAATGACACCTTTTGCTGAGCTTTCAGAACCTCTTTTTCGAAGACTTGGACCGTGAGATCTTGATCATCCCCCTTGGTTGCCACTTTAGATACTTGCCAAGTTGGTACCTTCCTCGTACCCTGCTCGACCATCTTTGGTTGTGGAGGGGAAGTCTCTTCTGGGCTTCCGGGTACGTGGTGGGACCTCCCTATCGTAGCACCAGGTGTCCTGTTGTTGCTCCCTTGTCTCTTTGTCATTGCCCATCAAACCGTCAAGTTGGACCGTTGGACTAGTAACCTTAGGCTGCACTAATCCGAATATTTGAAGCCGGGATTTTTCAGGCATCAACACTTTGGTGCGGTGAGCGTGGATCGCAACCAGAGGAGGAAAATCTATCAAGAGGGCGAGATGGTGGAAGTTGGTGAGCATGAAGGGGTAGTCGACAACTCGGCAGGAGGGGGCGTGTATGTGACGAGGTCGGACTTCGAGGATTTCGCACGACGAATAGAGGGGACCTTGCGAGCAGTGTTGCTTCCTCGCGCGGAGGTCACGACGACCTCACCTCGTCGCGTGACTCTGTCGAAGGATGGTGGTCCTTCTAGGTGAGCGTGGAAGGAGCATGTGGAGGAAGAGTCAGAGCGACTAGGGCAGCGGCAGTTCTACCCGACGAGCTCGCAAGGCATCAAATTCCGAGAAGCTGAGAATCCGACGAGATTCCCAGATACCCGCCCAGGTGGCCAGTATGGGGAAGCTCCTCGCCAAGCTGAAGATCGTCGCCAGCAGGGTGGGAGGAGCCCATTCTGTGACGAGGTCCTTTCGGTTCAAGGAACGCATTTTGAGTTACTATTCTGTGAGGGGATGATCCCGTTCGTCACCTCCAGTGGTTTGAAGATGTTGTCTTCATTCGAACCATGTCGGATGCTTTCAAGTGCAGGCTCTTGCCATCACCTTCCGGGGGAAGGCCAGAGATTGGTTCCACTAGCTGGCAGGACGTTTTGTCTACTGCTTCGAAGACCTGCGTCGAGGAGTGACGATGCGATTCCCCACGGCGAAGAAGAGGAAGAAGGAGGCAACGACCCTCTTCTATCTAGTGCAAGGGGTGCGGGAGATGTTGGGGAACTACATTGACCGCTTCCAGGAGTTCTAGACATCTAGGAGGTGGATGACTTCACCTTGCAGCTAGCCCTTATGTTCTTCCTGAGAGAAGACCTCTTCAAGATGGAGATCAACAGAGATCCCCCCGTGTTTTATGAAGAGCTTATTGAGAGTGCCAGTAAGTTCGTTCAAGGGGAAGCGTTGAATCGTGGCTTCTTGGCAAAGCTCACCAAGTTGACCAGGGAAGAGGTGATGAAGAGGAGAAGGTTCCAGTTCGAAGGAAGGAGGAGCCTCGGAGGAAGGAAGGGAAGAAGTAGGTAGAAAGAAGGCAGGAGGAGCCGAGAAGGAGGGAAGAGCCTAGGAGAGAGGAGCCGAGGAGGCAGGAAGTGAGGTGGCCCTTTGTGGATCCGGAACGTCGAGAGGAGGAGAGGAGGTACCAGGTTCATGTCAACAGGCCGACGTGGAGGCCGGCAGGAAGACCCTAGCGCCAAGGTCCGAGAAGAAGATTCTCCTCGGAGAGGAGATTTCAATCAGCGAGAGAGACGTTAGGAAGGAGGACGCGAGGAAGCGATGACCATTGCCCGACAGGTCAATAGGCAAGCCCGAAGGAATCACTGAAGGAGGCCTCAGGTAGAGGAAATCCCCCTCTACTGTGAACTGCATCGAGTAGAAGAGCATGGGACGATGACTTGCCGGGACATCTGGGAAGCTAGGAGGAGGCTAGCAGGCGGAGAAGGAGGAGAGCAGCAGAGGCAAAAAGCCCCTGTCGAGCCGGTGGCATTTCAAGCCCCCGTTCGAAGGATGAGCGAAGATCGAATCGACCAAGGAGGTCGAGGAGAAGTCATCCATGGAGGAGCAGTAAGGGTGATCCATGGGGGAGCAGGGCTGAGAGCTTCCCTCAAGGGTAGTCTCCATCAAATCTATCGTAAGTGCGTCGCCCCGACCTCGCAGGCACCGCCCCTGTTGGAGGAGATCACCTTCTCAGAGGACATGTTCGGGAATGAGAATCCCTTTCATGATGCCCTCGTGATCCATGCAGCAGTGGAGGACTTCACCGTCGACCGAATCTTAGTGGGCAATTGGAGCTCGGTAAACGTCATCTTCAAAGAGACGTTCGACAGACTGGGAGTCGAGGCAGAAAGAGTAGTGGCTTCGGAATGTCCCCTTTTTGGCTTCTCGGGAGAGAAGAAAGATGTGGAGGGATGATCAGATTTGCTGGTAACACTCGGTGACACCTCGATCCCGTGCCGATTCGTCATCGTCGATGCACCGAGTTGCTACAATGCGATCTTCGGGAGGCCGCTCATCAACTTCTTCAACGCCGTTCCCTCCTACCATCAGTGTTTGAAATACTGCCAATGAGACATCCAGGTGAGGATCAGGAGCGATCCAAGAGCTGCCCGTGAGTGCTACCGCAACGCAATAAGCACCATCTGCTGGATGGAGGATACGGAGGAGATGGAGATGGTGCTGGAGGGGATGGCGAGGCTGGAGGTGGAAGAGATAGAAGTGTTCTCGGAAGGTGGAGAGCCCAGATTGCTGAAGATCGGAGGATCTTTGAAGATCAACGAGAAGATAGAGATAGTGGCATGCCTGCAAGTGAACATCAACATCTTCTCCTAGAGCACTGCATAGATGCAGGGAATCGATGCGGAGGTTCTCTGTCATCGCCTCAATCTGGACCCCGTGGTCAAGCCCATCCGGCAAAAGAGGAGGGCAAGCGCCACTACGCTGGCTGAGCTCATTAGAGAGGAAGTGAGGAAGCTGCTTGAGGCAGGCTTTGTGTCAGAGATCCAGTACCCATGCTGGGTCTCGAATGTTATAATGGTGAAAAAGGCTGAAGGGGGTTGTAGAATGTGTGTTGAGTTGTTCCTGTTGAATAAAGCTTGCCCGAAAGATTGTTATCCCTTGCCTCGAATCGACGCGCTGGTTGATTCTGCTGTCGGTTTTTCTGTGATGAGCTTCCTTGATGCCTTTTTAGGACACCATCAGATCTGGATGCATCCCCCCGATCGTCACGACGTCTCCTTCATCACCGGCGATGGCTGCTATAGCTACAAGATGATGTCCTTC
This sequence comes from Dactylorhiza incarnata, assembly GCA_033032865.1. NCBI lineage: Eukaryota > Viridiplantae > Streptophyta > Magnoliopsida > Asparagales > Orchidaceae > Dactylorhiza > Dactylorhiza incarnata. The sequence goes on along the minus strand of JAWHQI010000157.1, from coordinate 5,239,390 downwards.
GGGTTGAAGAATGCAGAGGCTACATACCAGTGAATGATGGATCAAATCTTCAAGGAGCAAAATGGGCGAAATCTGGAGGTGTACGTGGACGACCTCTTGATCTAAAGAAAGATTGTCCAGGAGCATGTCATCGATCTAGTGGAGACCTTCGCGACGCTTCGAAGGTTCAAGATGAGGCTCAATCCAGCGAAGTGCGTATTTGGGGCTGGGAGAGGAAAGTTCTTGAGGCATCTCCTCACCCCGGAAGGAGTGGAGCCCAACCCTGACAAGGTTAAAGCTATCTTGGAGATGGCATCGCCGAAGAACACCAAGGAAGTCCAGAGGACATCGTCATCCTCGTCATCAGTCTCTTCATCCTCGTCATCATCGCCATCAATATCGACGACATCCTCATCCTTACCCTCTTCATCCTCGGAATCTTCATCATCGTCATCGTCCGACCGGGGAGGTGAGGCGCGAGTAGGAGAATGAGACTCTTCAACGTGTAGTCTAGGGATGAGGTCTATCAACGTCAAGTTGGTCACCTCCGACATCAGGTAGCCTTCGACTTTCAACTTGTTCAGGATGACATTCCAAGTTACTCGCGCGATACCGCGACGAACGTGTGACATCCAACGCCGTGCATCCGGATCTTCTTTCCTTCTCTGGAGGGGCCCACCGCTGATGGCTGTTGCTCGGCCGAGCGAGTTTCCAACTCGGCGATCCTCACTTGGGCGACCTCCAGAGCTTTCCGGGTGTCCTCCAGCTCCAGCTTGGACACCTTCAGTTTCAATCTCGGCATCCTGCGAGTAAGAAAGGTAGTCGTCAGCAAGATAATCGGTGAGTAGCAAGAAGCGATGATGCGGAAATGTTTCAATCAAGCTGCGGTTACCTCATAAGCCTTGCATTTGGCGGCTTTCGACCCCAGCGCGAGGATGGTCTTACCCAGCGCCTTGATACTCGCCGCAGCAGTGAGTAAGCTCCTCGCCGTCTGATGGCTAAGATCCAGAGACCGCAGAAGCGAGCGCGAGGACTGATGCGCGAGGTACTCAGACGAGACGTCCTGAAGTGATTCTGCATCTGCGCGACCATAGAAGGTGAAGGCGACATAATACGCCTCACCTCTAACCTTTCAATCTTCCGACCAGGCGGGCAGGTTGGTGCTGAGAGTCACCGTTTTCTCGCCCTCGGCCCAGGTCACCAGTGGGCGGCCATATGCATCCTTGCTGCCCCCCCCTTCCCCGAAATTGGGATGGGGATGAGGATCGCCAGCCTCTGAGGGGTCCGCTTTCTCGCTGAGGTCCCTGCTCGCGAGTTTCTTCCTCTTTCTCACGAGCTCCTGGGCCTTGGCCTTGCCTTTTCTCTTATCCTTCTACTGCGAGGATTCACCCTTCTCGCCGGTCTCCAGTAAGTCGTCAGGAAGCAGCGACAAGTCGATCTGGGATCCCGGCGTTTCCTCATCATCGCGCGGTAGAATCCTCGCGTCTTGCTGAGAAGAAGCTGCCTGCTTCGCTGAGGGGAGAGGCTCGCGCGGAAGAATGCGAGAAGCTGTAGAAGAGGAGAAGACGATGTTAATCGTCAGACGAGAAGAATGCCGCAGAGTGCGAGTATGAAAGATACTCACTCAACAATTTACCTTCACCAGGGAAGATCCACGCCAGCTCGTTGACGTGTTGTCGCCAGAAGATGACGTCAAACTTGCGACCTCGGAATGCATTGAAGAGCTGCTCCCTTGGTCCTTCCAGCAAAGGCGGGAAGAAGACGGCCTCGGGAAGCTGCTGGGATCGGCGAGTAACTCCTTCCAAGCCGCCGCCGCCGATGACTATCCGCTCGCCCCAGCGATGAGCCCTATTCGCCGTGCCGACTATGGTGCAGAAGTGGCTGCGCATATAGACGACTCCCTCGTTAGTCGCCCTGAACGAGAAGATCTTCCTGAAGACAGAAAGATCGAAGGAGATCTTCTCCGATCGCAGAAAGCAAAGGAAGACGATGATCATCGCCACCCCGTTCGGATTAATCTGGGTGGGGACTATCCCGTAGTAGCGGAGTATCTGGCAGTACTCCGGCCACAGGGGAAGTCACAGGACGACCTCGAAGTGGCGGATGGGGAGGATGATCTCGCTCTCCAGGAAAGTGTTTAGTCGCTCTGCTTGGCGAGGATGTTTGGCCGAGTATCCTTCCGGCAAGAATCTCTTCTCGAAGTCATCTAAATCCTTCTGCTCGGTGGCCGACTTCTTGAAAGTCGCAGCAGCAAAGTTCTTCGCATGACCAACGAGTCGAACAACAACACGTCAGTCATCTTAGAAAAGTGCGAGAAGAAAGAGCGTGTACTGATGGCGAGAAGGAAGGAAGCCGGAGGTACTCGCAGGAAGAAGAAGCAAGTCACTGATACCGTAATAAATACATACCTCCCCTATTTATAGGCGGAGGCAGGGGGTATCGGCCAGCACGTCGTGACCAGAAAAAGGGGTCTAGCGAGTAGCATATGAAGTCGCCGCCAAATCATCGCGCGCAGGGAGTCGCCGACCCTATCACGCGTGGACCTACATGAAAGAGTTTAGAAGCTCGCCGAGTCTACACGCCGACCTAGCATCTATACTCGCAAAATTGAAGAAAACAAGCAGAAGCATCATCGCAAAACACAAGACAGTAAATCAAAGGTGAGATCAAATGCTCGCCAAAATAATATTACAAATTAAAACCAAAATCGCTGTTTACATAGTCGTCCAAGGCGAGCACTCAAAGAAAAAGACATTCGTAAGACCCAGGAGGGTTCGTGCGCTGATCCAGAAGCTGTGGATATCGCCCAACCCACCCCATGCCGCGCGCGCTTGAAGTGCTCGGCGGTTACAGTCATCGCGTCCTCACCCTTGCGATGTTGATCTTCCATTCGCGCCAACCTTCCCGCCGAGCCCATGCTCTCCCGCATGCCGACCAGTTCCTCGTGATGAAGCTGCTGGTGATGTTCAATCATCGATACTCGCTGCTCCAGCTCGTTGATCAGATAGAACCGAGACTCCGCGCTGACCAGCCGCTCCCCAAATTCCTCAGTTTTAGTTACCTGCACCTCCAGCGCGGAGATGTGGCGATGAGGCTCGCAGATAGCCGGCTGTGCGAACTTGGCCTCCAACTACAAATAGGCGCGAGCATTCTTCTCCTACTACTCGCGGAGCTGAAGCCCGATGATGTCAATTAGCACGCCCCTGGAGTAGAAGATCGACCTGTCAAAAAAGAAGATCACCGTCCAGTCAGCGAGAATTCAAGCAAAGAAGCGGCGAATGTACAGAAAAACTGCAAATTACCAGGCGGAGGAGTATTAGTGCTCGCCTCGCGGCGAGTACTGCTAGATCGATCCCTGCGAGGAGTGCGAGCTCGGCGAGGAGAAGGGCAGTGATGAGTTGAATCTCGCCACCCTGACGAAGATCCGCCGTGATGATCTCTGTCCGTTGGAGCAGTGCGCGGTGGCAAAAATCCAGGCCGCCGGGGAAGGTCGGCGGCATGTCTCTTGCCGCGACCATCTAGTGGTCGCCCTCCCCCTCTTGGCGCAAAGAAGACCGAGGACCTCCCGATCCCCCTGCCCTGCGATGATCCCACAGGAGGGATCAAGGGGGCAGAGGCCGACAAAGGACGGATGTCGGCTGGAGTAACAGATGTTGGTGGCAAATGAGGCGGCGGTTGAAGATCGCTCGCAGGCAACTGCTATGTGCTCACAGGTGTTGGTCGCGAGGTGTTCAGAAGCAGAGGCTGCGTACTCGCCGGCGGAGCGTCTTTGTCGCTCACAGGCGGCGGAGGTGCCTTACTCGCCCCAGGTTGCGACATCCTCTTTTTGCCGAAGTTGATCCGGATGGGTTGACCAACTCGTGATCCCGGCTGGGATTCAAGGGCGATCAAAGGAGCTGATTGCAGAGGAGGTATCACCAAATGCTCGCCAGGAGCTCCAGTAGTCGGCAGTACTACGAAAAGAAAGAAGATCATCAACACGAGCAAAATGAAGTTAGCGACAATCTAAAATGCGAGTCTGAAGGCCTAACCTCGCGAGGAGCCGAGTTCTGGTTGTGATTGGGTCTGGGACCCAGTAAGGTCTGTCCCAGGGGTGGCCTGTTGCGCGGGGAGGCGAGATGGCTCAGGAGCGGGTTGCTCGACATCATCGCCAAGGCCCAGTTGGTCGAGCAATCTTTGGGTGTCCGCGGGAATCTGCTGTTGATCGGCGGTCGAGGTAGCGACATCTGCTGGAGCGGGTTGTTGGTGTAACACCCCCATCCGTTAAGAAGCATATGACAGAAGGTCCGACCGGGGCCCCACGCCATATACTACCAAACAAACGGGAACGTCACTTAATTGAAATACCAAATGACACTAAAGAGCGAACCTAACTCAGAGCATTCTATGCGGAAGCAAAAGAGCGAGACGAAATATATAAACCACCAAAACCCGAACCCGGGTATGTCCACTTCTACTAATAGGAATAAAATGTGTTTACACAACAATAGAGGCACGACGGCCTAATAGTTTACCAACATCGGCGCGCAGGCCGGCCATACATGAAAAGCAAAAGAACATAAAAAGGCCTTCAAGGGCCGCAGCAGCACCAGGGCTCCAGCCCGCTATTAGCCCGCTATGTTCCCGCTCGGTCCAGCACCTGTACAACAAGCCCACCAAAAACGGTGGCAAAACAGGGCAACGGTCAGCTAAAGCTGACCAAATTGTACCGACCCCACCCCTTCGAGGGGGTGGCAGTTCTAACCATCCCTGCAAAACAGTCTCCGCAGCATATATATATATATAAGAGTGCGACTAGCAAAGCCCACAACAGTTCATACATATGCAACAATCACAAACGTGGGAATGGCCCCCACGTTCCGTGCTCTCAGGCACTCTTTGGTGTACTCCGCCTTCCACCACCATCCACTCTTGATGGCTTTGCCCTTTGAGGCTAAAGTCGGTGGCCCGAATACCAGGGCACCCCCGTACTTTAATTGTGAACATACCGTAGTCCGAAGACTCTTTCCCATTGCCTCCCGACATGCTGTACGAGACTCACTAATCAGGTGCTGCAATGGTGCGGTTTCAGGTTCGCCAAATGCCCGTTGTTCACAGCTCTCGTTGTACAACACGAAGAGCGGGTATGGCGTTCCCTCAGCCCAGGTATTCTCAATTAGCCGGCCCTACGGGCCGCTAAGTCATCCACCAGGACACCCTCACGGGTCGGGCACAAAGGCCTCAGGTCCTCTCAACAGGTGGGCACAACAACATCACCAGAACTCAGTCTGGGAGCTGTCGCCTGGCGACATTCAATGTCGTTAGCGACAGTGAACAAAACCCCATTTTGGCTTCTAGCTGTGGGTGCTTCCCGGGGCACACCCCCAGGCATTGCTGCACATGCAGTAGCACTCCCACTGCCTCAGAACGTCCAAAATTCACCAGATCCAAGTCTGGGAGCTACCGCCCGGCGATAACGCTAACGCCGGCGGTAGTGAACAGAAACTCCATTTCTGTTTCTAACTTCGGGTGCTTCCCGGGGCACACCCCCAGGCGTTGCTGCGCATGCAGTAGCACCCTCTAGTCCTACGAAGCAGTATATCTACACGGAGTTTTCCCAGGCACGCATAATACCAAAAAGCATCACCAATCCGGACGAACCGTCTCGGATGGGCTTCACACAGCGCGCCTACGTCCATTTCACGTATGGACTCTACATGTATGCAAGATTTGACGGGGATAACACGAATCGACCCGTCGGAGGCCACGACCTCACCCTTTTGGGTAGGGGGCCTCAACGATGCAAGGAACGGACTAGAACGTGTCCAAATGAGAGTAAAGAGAATCGTTACCCTTGGCGCGCGTTTCGAAACCATGGAGCACGATCGTAGCGGCTGTCCGCGCACGAAATCCGCTCTCCGCGCGTCGAGTTTAGCTCCAAAATATCTTTCCACGGTGACGGAGGCCTTCCTCCTACAGATCGGCGACGACCAGGACAAAGAGAGGAGGAGAGGAGAAGGCTCGGGCTTCTCCTTCCAACAGCAAAACGAGAGAGGAAGGGAGCTCGGGCTTCTCCTTCCAGGCCGACGAAGTTCGGGGCTGCTGTTGAGAAGAGGAGAGGGCTGCTTGGGCGGCTCCTCCTTGGTCCCGGCCGACGGGAGAGAGGGAGAGGGAGGAGGAAGCTCGGCTTCCCTGCTCCAGTCGACGGGAAGGAGAGGAGATCGGGGGACGGGGCTCTCCTTGCCCTAGGCGGCGACGGGAAAGAAGATCGGGGGGAGGCTTTGCGCGACGAGAGGGAGATCGGGGGTTGCGCCGTTTCACGCGATCTGAGAGGGATCGGGAGGGAGAGGGAAGAGGGAGATCGGGAATGAGAGGGAGAGGGGATTTTAGGGGTTTTATTAAAACCCTAGCCTATTCCTGCTATCCGCAGACCATGCACCTATCCGCACCCCAAACATCACTATTCGCACCCCAATTTCTAATCGCACCCCAAAACCAATTTCATATAAATTGAGGCATTACAATTCTCTCCCCCTTAAAGAAATTTCGTCCCGAAATTTGAAGCACAAACAACGAAATGAAATTCGTCATACCTGAGTAAACAGATCAGGGTACTCCTCGCGCATGATCTCTTCTGGCTCCCAAGAGAGCTCCTCGCGGCCACTGTTGTCCCAACGGACTCTCACCATCCTGATGGCCTTCCTCCGCAATTGCCGAATATCAGTATCGATGATACAAACCGGAGTCACCTTGGTAGTTAGGCTACTCTCCACCGGCACACTAACGGCCTCCAACACAGCATCGGGCTCTCGCACCGCCTTCCTCAACACAGAGATATGGAAGACATCATGCAACCCACTCAGCTCCGTCGACAAGGCAAGTCGGTAAGCTGCTTGGCCGATGCGCTCGGTGATCTCGAATGACCCTACATACCTCGGACTCAGCTTCTTCAAGCGTCGGATCCTCGACACTCCTTTGAAAGGCTTTATCTTCAAGTACACCCAATCACCAACTGCGAAGTCCACGTTCCGGTGTTTGGCGTTGTAATACTTCGCCTGTCGGTCTTGGGCGGTCAACAACCGCTCTCGAATAGTCCGTATCGACTCATTCGCGTCAACAACTTCTTTACGCTTCAGCAGCTTGGTATCACCGGTCTCCGCCCACGCTAACGGAGTACGACACTTCTTGCCGTATAATGCCTCATACGGGGCCATCTGGATACTCGCCTGGTAACTGTTGTTGTAGGCGAACTCTACCATATGAAGGTGATCTTCCCAACGCTGCCCGAAGTCCAAAACGCACATTCGCAGCATATCCTCCATTGTCCGATTTGTCCTTTCGGTCTGCCCATCCGTTTGCGGATGGAAGGCTGTGCTAAACTTGAGCTTTGTGCCCAATAACCGATGGACATGCCTCCAATCACCGGACGTAAACCGCCCATCACGGTCGCTAACTATGCTGCGAGGGACGCCGTGTAATCGAACGATGTTCTCTACATACATCTTTGCTAGCTTCTCCACTGGATCGCTCTTCTGATTCGGGATAAAGTGTGCAACTTTAGTCAACCGATCCACAATAACCCAGATAGAGTCATTTTTCTGCAGTGACTTTGGCAAACCGTGCACAAAATCCATGGAAATATCGTCAAATTTCCACTCCGGGACTGGCAACGATTTCAAGAAACCTCCTGGCCGTTGGCACTCGGCCTTCACTAGCGCGCACGTTTGACATTTTGCCACGTAGAGGGCTATGTCCTTCTTCATGCCTGGCCACCAGAACAGTATCTTCATGTCCTTGTACATCTTTGTGCTCCCTGGGTGGATTGAGTATTTGGTATTGTGAGCCTCATACATCAACTCCTCCCGTAAAGTACCGGATTTTGGGACGCACAAACGATCATCCTTCCGCAGAAGACCGTCTTCAACCGAGAACTTTGGCCCTTCCGCTGCATAGCGCTTCATGCTCTCATCAAGTTCCAACGCTCTCCGAACTCTGTCCGCGAGGTCACACTGCACCTCCGTCCAGTTCAGGCATGCATTTGCACTAGCACTCCTGTCAACACAGGTAATACCCAAGGCTTCCAACTCCAGGACTAAACGTTCATCATGAATGCGCAACCAGTTTGCTCGAGCTGGAGTTCTGCGACTCAAAGCATCAGCGACTACGTTCCTCTTCCCGAGTGTGTAGTGTATCTCGAAGGTGTAATCCCCGAGGAATTCCATCCACCTTCTTTGTCGCATGTTCAACTCCTTCTGATTCAACAAGTACTTAAGGCTCTTATGGTCCGTGAAGATGTCGATCTTCAAGCCATACAAATAATGCTGCCATAGCTTCAGGGCAAATATCACGGCCGCCAACTCCAAGTCGTGGACCGGATAATTCCGCTCGTGCACCTTCAGTTGGCGAGAGCCATACGCTATAACCTTGCCATGCTGCTGCAGAATGCAGCCAAGGCCGCTCCCAGAAGCGTCGGTGTAGATCTCGTAGCCCTCCGTGCCGCAAGGCAAACATAAGATCGGAGCTGTCGTAAGCCGCCGCTTCAACTCCTCGAAAGCCTGCGCACACGCGGGCGTCCAAATGAACTCCTGCATCTTCCGTGTCAGTGTCGTAAGAGGCAGCGCGATCCGTGAGAAGTTCTCCACGAAGCGCCTGTAATAGCCGGCCAGCCCGAGAAAGCTACGGACCTCCGCTACAGTAGAAAGAACAGGCCACTCCCTGATGGCCGCAACCTTCACCGGATCTACCGCCACACCCGATCCACTAACCACATGGCCTAAGAACGCCACGGAAGGTAGCCAGAACTCGCACTTCGAGAACTTGGCATACAGCTGGTTCCTCCTCAGAACCTCTAAGACTACTCGCAGGTGCTCATCGTGCTCCTCCTCGGACTGAGAGTAGACCAGTATGTCGTCAAGGAAGACGACCACAAACCGGTCGAGGTACTCTCGGAAAGTCCGGTGCATCAAGTCCATAAACATCGAAGGCGCATTAGACAGCCCAAACGGCATCACGGTGAACTCATACTGCCCGTACCTTGTACTGAAGGCAGTCTTCGGGATGTCGCACTCCCTGATCCGCACCTGATAATAGCCGGACTTCAAGTCCAGCTTCGAGTATACTGTCGAACCAACGAGCTGGTCGAACAAGTCGTCTATCCTCGGAAGAGGATACTTGTTCTTCTCGGTCAGCTTGTTTAGCTCCCGATAGTCGATGCAAAGCCGCAGGCTACCGTCCTTCTTTTTGACAAAGAGGACCGGCGCACTCCAAGGTGAGGAACTCGGACGCACGTAACCCTGCTCAAGCAGCTCCTGCAACTGCATCTTCAACTCCGCCAACTCCTTCGGAGCCATACGATACGGCGAGCGGGCCACGGGCTTAGCGCCCGGCACCAACTCAATCGTGAAATCTATCTCCCGCTGCGGTGGAGCACCGGGGAGATCGCTCGGGAACACATCGGGGAACTCTGAAACTACCGGAACATCCGCTAGGCTGGGCATCGGCGTTGAAGCCTCCACAAGAGCAAAGAATAACTCTGCTCCTTGTCGCACTGCCTTGGACACCTGGAGAGCAGACATCAGCGTCTTGCTCGATCCACGCATGCCCGCAAAGACCGTCTCACGATCGGCACACTGCCCAAACCTCACCTCCTTGGTGGCGCAATCGATGCACGCACGCTGTTCCGACAGCCAATCCATGCCGAAAATTACATCGAACTCAACCAGGGGGAGTAACGATGCTTTCAGGTCATACTCCTGACTTCCGACTAGAACCTTCACGCAACAACTTCTCTCCACACGCATCGAATATCCATTCGGCAGTAGGACCTCCAGTCCATCTGCAGAAGCAATCGACGGCGCACCAATACGTTGGACGAAGTCCGACGATAAGAAGGAGTGCGAAGCTCCAGTATCGAAAAGCGCTCTCGCCGGAACGCCTAAAACATTTACACAGCCTATGCCGCTAAACAGGGTTAGCATGAATAATAAAACAGGTATATAAAATAGTAAGGACTGTATCTTAAATTATACCTGTCACGACGTCCTTGGCTTTGATAGCCTCCTGCTAACCAAGATTGAAGACTCTGGGCTGCGGGGGAGCCATACGGGAGGCAGTGGACTCAGCTGCCTTCCCCTTCTCAGAATAAGTTGGCCCCACCTTCTTCTCTGGCCTTGGAAGCCCACTGCGGCACTCCCGAGAGAAATGGCCAGGCTTGCCACAAGTGAAACAAGTGAGCGGGCCGCGTCCAGACGACGCGCCCGAAGCAGAGGGAGCTGGCCCAGATACTCGAGCCTTCTTCCAGCGACTCAACCTCCGCATCTTTGACGCACTCGACGCCTTGCCCTCCGACACTGCCTCGACCGCAGCCACCTTGCCCTTCTCCCTGAGCATGTCCTGCTCAAGCGCTCGGGCAGAACCAACGAGGGTCGTGAAACCCTGCGTCAACGGCCCTGTCAGAAGGTACCGCAACTCACTACGCAGTCCACCGTAGAACCTGTTCACCCTTCTCCCCTCGTCATCGAAAGAAGTCCCAGCGTAACGCCCGAGGCGGGTGAACTCGTACAGGTAGTCATCAACCAGTCTATTACCCTGCGTCAGAGCCAAGAACTGGTTCTCCATCGCGATCTGCTGCGACGGAGGCACATACCTTGCCAGGAAGATTTTCGAGAACTCTTCCATCGGCACATCAACCAGTTGCCTTCCCGCAAACTGGCGCCTCTCAACTTCATCCCACCACCGCCTGACTTCCTTTTCCAACAAGAAGGTAGCGAAGGTCACTTTCTGCGCTTCGTCCGACTGTGTCGCAGTCAGGATTCGCTCCACATGCGACAGCCAGTCCTCGGCCTCAGCTGGGGATTCAACCCCGGTAAACGGAGGAGGTCGAAATCCAAGGAAGTGCTTCAGTTGCTGGTCAGCAGCACGCCTTACGGGGACCTGCTCCGCTCTTAGTGGCTCTGGGGCCACTTCCTGCACCAGCGGTTGACCTTGCCTTCCAGGCTGGCCATTCAACGCAGCTAGAACGGCTTCTGTAACTTGCCGAACCAACTCAGCAGACGGGGGTGTAGGAGCCTCAGCAGACCCGCTACTCTCAACCACGTCACGGAGACGCGACGGTCCCGCTGCACTTCGAGTGCCCTACACAAGTGCACCACACAGTTATGCGACAGCACAGTCGCAACTAACAACAAAAGGAACACTCGGGTTCCAAAATCATGCAATAATTGTTGGTTTGTTGTTACATTTTATTCCTAAGTGGACATTTTTGGGTTTATTTTATGTCTCGACGGTAGTGCACACACGTGCTCACCACCCCTTAAAAGAATTCGTCCACGAATTCCTTAGAAGGATACGGAAACCTTAGAATCTGATACCAATTTGTAACACCCCCATCCGTTAAGAAGCATATGACAGAAGGTCCGGCCGGGGCCCCACGCCATATACTACCAAACAAACGGGAACGTCACTTAATTGAAATACCAAATGACACTAAAGAGCGAACCTAACTCAGAGCATTCTATGCGGAAGCAAAAGAGCGAGACGAAATATATAAACCACCAAAACCCGAACCCGGGTATGTCCACTTCTACTAATAGGAATAAAATGTGTTTACACAACAATAGAGGCACGACGGCCTAATAGTTTACCAACATCGGCGCGCAGGCCGGCCATACATGAAAAGCAAAAGAACATAAAAAGGCCTTCAAGGGCCGCAGCAGCACCAGGGCTCCAGCCCGCTATTATCCCGCTATGTTCCCGCTCGGTCCAGCACCTGTATAACAAGCCCACCAAAAACGGTGGCAAAACAGGGCAACGGTCAGCTAAAGCTGACCAAATTGTACCGACCCCACCCCTTCGAGGGGGTGGCAGTTCTAACCATCCCTGCAAAACAGTCTCCGCAGCATATATATATATATATAAGAGTGCGACTAGCAAAGCCCACAATAGTTCATACATATGCAACAATCACAAACGTGGGAATGGCCCCCACGTTCCGTGCTCTCAGGCACTCTTTGGTGTACTCCGCCTTCCACCACCATCCACTCTTGATGGCTTTGCCCTTCGAGGCTAAAGTCGGTGGCCCGAATACCAGGGCACCCCCGTACTTTAATTGTGAACATACCGTAGTCCGAAGACTCTTTCCCATTGCCTCCTGACATGCTGTACGAGACTCACTAATCAGGTGCTGCAATGGTGCGGTTTCAGGTTCGCCAAATGCCCGTTGTTCACAGCTCTCGTTGTACAACACGAAGAGCGGGTATGGCGTTCCCTCAGCCCAGGTATTCTCAATTAGCCGGCCCTACGGGCCGCTAAGTCATCCACCAGGACACCCTCACGGGTCGGGCACAAAGGCCTCAGGTCCTCTCAACAGGTGGGCACAACAACATCACCAGAACTCAGTCTGGGAGCTGTCGCCTGGCGACATTCAATGTCGTCAGCGACAGTGAACAAAACCCCATTTTGGCTTCTAGCTGTGGGTGCTTCCCGGGGCACACCCCCAGGCATTGCTGCACATGCAGTAGCACTCCCACTGCCTCAGAACGTCCAAAATTCACCAGATCCAAGTCTGGGAGCTACCGCCCGGCGATAACGCTAACGCCGGCGGTAGTGAACAGAAACTCCATTTATGTTTCTAACTTCGGGTGCTTCCCGGGGCACACCCCCAGGCGTTGCTGCGCATGCAGTAGCACCCTCTAGTCCTACGAAGCAGTATATCTACACGGAGTTTTCCCCGGCACGCATAATACCAAAAAGCATCACCAATCCGGACGAACCGTCTCGGATGGGCTTCACACAGCGCGCCTACGTCCATTTCACGTATGGACTCTACATGTATGCAAGATTTGACGGGGATAACACGAATCGACCCGTCGGAGGCCACGACCTCACCCTTTTGGGTAGGGGGCCTCAACGATGCAAGGAACGGACTAGAACGTGTCCAAATGAGAGTAAAGAGAATCGTTACCCTTGGCGCGCGTTTCGAAACCATGGAGCACGATCGTAGCGGCTGTCCGCGCACGAAATCCGCTCTCCGCGCGTCGAGTTTAGCTCCAAAATATCTTTCCACGGTGACGGAGGCCTTCCTCCTACAGATCGGCGACGACCAGGACAAAGAGAGGAGGAGAGGAGAAGGCTCGGGCTTCTCCTTCCAACAGCAAAACGAGAGAGGAAGGGAGCTCGGGCTTCTCCTTCCAGGCCGACGAAGTTCGGGGCTGCTGTTGAGAAGAGGAGAGGGCTGCTTGGGCGGCTCCTCCTTGGTCCCGGCCGACGGGAGAGAGGGAGAGGGAGGAGGAAGCTCGGCTTCCCTGCTCCAGTCGACGGGAAGGAGAGGAGATCGGGGGACGGGGCTCTCCTTGCCCTAGGCGGCGACGGGAAAGAAGATCGGGGGGAGGCTTTGCGCGACGAGAGGGAGATCGGGGGTTGCGCCGTTTCACGCGATCTGAGAGGGATCGGGAGGGAGAGGGAAGAGGGAGATCGGGAATGAGAGGGAGAGGGGATTTTAGGGGTTTTATTAAAACCCTAGCCTATCCCTGCTATCCGCAGACCATGCACCTATCCGCACCCCAAACATCACTATTCGCACCCCAATTTCTAATCGCACCCCAAAACCAATTTCATATAAATTGAGGCATTACAGTTGGTTCTTCCTCTTCTTCGCGATCTTCCTCTTCTTCTTCAACGCAAGAAATTCAGTGAGATCGTCGTCCTCGCGAGGACGCTTCAGACCAGGAGGCTACAAATATCTTGCCAACTTGGCGATGCTCGCCTGAAGGGCTTCCTCGGCAGTGAGCGACATCTCGCGCGAGTTCAGAAATGGTGTCCAATAAAAGAACCACCCCCTCTATTTATAGAGGTCAGGGGTCGACAAGATGGTGCCGAGTAGGCCAAATATTCGCCAGGACCAGCTCACCGAATAAGGGTTGAATGTTTCTTTCCGAGCTCCTTTGCAGCTCGCAAAGAGCGGGAATTGTGTACAACCCATATTCGTCGAGGGTAGGACACATTCAAGCCACGGAGGCAGAAATCAAAGTCCAAGGTCAAAGCGGAATCCAGGAGTCAGAGATCAAGACAAATCAGCCAGCAGGAGCAGTAGAAGACCTGGACGAGTATGAGCGAGCATGTGCGAGCATCCCCTCATACTCTCCAGGTGGGCGACCAGGGGAGATCATCACCGATGCCAGACGAGATCTTCTTAATGTCGCATAGTCGCCGAGTAGGACTGAGCTATAAATAAGACCCCCTTTGGATTTGCCTATAAATTGGACCCCAGGGGTATCAGGAATGACACCTTTTGCTGAGCTTTCGGAACCTTTTTTTCAAAGACTTGGACCGTGAGATCTTGATCATCCCCCTTGGTCGCCACTTTAGATACTTGCCAAGTTGGTGCCTTCCTCGTACCCTGCTCGAACATCTTTGGTTGTGGAGGGGAAGTCTCTTCTGAGCGTCCGTGTACGTGGTGTGACCTCCCTGCCGCAGCACCAGAGATCCTATTGTTGCTCCCTTAGTCTCTTTGTCGTTGCCCATCAAACCGTCAAGTTGGACCGCCGGACTAGTAACCTTAGACTGCACTGATCCGAATATTTGAAGCCGGGATTTTCCAGTCTTGAACATGTAGTTTGTGAGAACATTATTTTATTTCTTATTCGTTTCCTTTTGTATATTTTTTATGTATAGGGATTTGATTCCCTTGAAAGGGTAAATTGACCCCGAAAATGAACGAGGAAAAATTTTCTTCACCAATTCCACAATTATTTATTTTTACTCACATATTGTTATGACCCTGCTTGATGGAAGTTAGATATTTGTTTTTTTCGAATGAACATTGTGACAGCATATTTTATTTTCTAATAAAATAAACTTTTGCATTTTTTTTCAGGTTTTACCAATTTTTCCAAGACTGGTTGATCTTCCAATAGAGAAATTCCAAGCTGCATTAGCTTGCATTCTTCAGGTGCAAGCTAAAGTTTTCACTTTTATGTTTATAAAACTTCCCACCCTTAGAGCGTATCATGGGAATGCGTTAATCTTTTTCTTTTGAAATAATTCCAACACGTGCCATTGAGATCCACATCCTTAATGATTATATGCTTTCACATGCACAAGTACTTTTAATCTATCCTGATCAAATTTTCTCAGTTTTCGGTTTCATCTCAAGTATACCAACTTAGGCTCTGTTTGGGACAGCGGCTGCGGATCAGAAATCTGATTTCTGATCCGCAGCCGCGGTTTTTCTCTGTTTGGAGCGGAGGTTGGCAGGCGCGGATTTCAGTGCTGCCGCTGAAAATCACGGGAAAGGCGCAGATTTCATCCGCGCCGAGGTTCCCGCTGTTGCGGATCAACAGCACGGATGAAATCCGCGCCCGCCCAACCTCCGCTCCAAACAGAGCGTAATGATGATGCATTTCAAATTGAAATGGATATCATAGTAGCTCTTATGTCTATACAATTATACATAACTCCTATGTACTGATCTAGTGCAGAATTCTGCAGATACAAACTCCTACAATCTTCTTACATTTCTTCATTGATCTTACCATGCATATCCCTAAAGTATCAATTGGGATCTAAAGAATAACATATTTAGGTTTCTTTTGTTACATTTAGGCATGTATGGCTTTACTTGGTTTAGACCCCAAATCTGAGGGATGTTAACTACTTTCAGAAGCTTAAAATTCTTTTATGCTGTTCCAAAGTATTTTGTACAATTGACCAGCAAAACTCTGGCAATTTTCTTCATCCATCTTCACTATATTTGTATGTAAAACTTATTGATAAATCATTTCCTCATATGCTACTCTACTATGTAATCAAGCCATGCTCTACACCTTGTTCCAAAGTAATTAGTGATTGTGGGAATATATAGGAAGCATTGCCACATGACTTTGGCTTCATTAGCCATACTTAGGCTCTGTTTGTTTGGGCATATATTCTCCATCTCCATTGGGGTAAAAACGCCATCGCTAAAAAAAAGCTACTGAACGTTATGAAAATAAATACAATTGAATAAAGTTATTTGTCGATTGTAATGAAAAATGCAACTGCTAAAAGCTGAATGTCACTAAGATATTAGTACATCTGTACAATACTAGAAAAATGGCAAATAAAAGATTCACTGAGTAGTTGTGTCGAAAGCGGAACCGATGCAACCGATGAATCTTGGTAAAGATAGGAACGAAGCGTAGATGTGAATGCGTGATTAGAAGGCAAAGGCAATATAAAATTCTAGGGTTTGGGGTAGTTAGTGATTTTGGTGGAATGGTAAGTGGAGGTAGTTGGTCAGCTACAAGTGGAAGAAAGGTGGTTGCCGGGAGAGAGAAGTAGTGTGACTGGTGTTCGGGATTTGAGGTGGTAATAGGGCTTTCAGAGTGTATTGGATTCAATGGTTTGATTGAAGCAAGCGAGGAGTGGTTGGAGATGTAACACCCCGGTCTACTGTGGGTGCGCTACAGGTCTGCGGACCAGTGACCCCAACCCCTCTCCACGGATCTGATTGGCCGTAGCCGATAATTCCAATTGCGGTTGTTGAGGTTGGGGTTTGAACCCCAGACCTCCAGGATAAGGGAGCTCTAAACTGGTCCTCATCACCAGCTGCAGCTCAGTTGGTGATGAGGACCAGTTTAAAGCTCCCTTATCCAGGAGGTCTGGGGTTCAAACCCCAGCCTCAACAACCCGCCATTGGAATTAATGGTTGCAGCCAATCAGATCCATGGAGAGGGGTTGGGGTCACTAGTCCGCAGACCTGTAGCGAACCCACAGTAGACCAGAGCGTTACATAAAAAGTGCTCCCTTATCCAGGAGGTCTGGGGTTCAAGCCCCAGCCTCAACAACCCGCCATTGGAATTAACGGCTGCGGCCAATCAGATCCGTGGAGAGGAGTTGCTGTCACTGGTCTGCAGACCTGTAGCGCACCCACAGTAGACCAGTGCATTACAGTAGATTTATGGGTTATAGAGGTATGAAGGAGAAGTAATTGTAGTGGTGGTGTGCTGTGAGGCTTCGACTTTGGAAGAGGAGGGGTTCGAGTGACCGGCGACTACAAAGGAGGATGGGGTTCTTATGGAAGCGACAACATGGCTTCCAGAGGCTAATGAGAGCAGCATGTTGTGGCCCGATTTTACGGCAAGAAGGCGTGATGCTATCCTAGATGTTGCTCATCTTATCAATCGTCTGCCTTCACAGGTCCTGAATTATGTTACTCCTCTAGCCCGTCTCTCCACTACTTCTGTTGTTCATACTTCTCATCTTCCTCCCCGTGTTTTTGGTTGTGTTTGTTTTGTTCACATACATCAGCCTCATCGTGACAAACTTGATCATCGGACTCACCGTTGTGTCTTTATTGACTATTATGCCATTACAAAGGGGTATCAGTGTTATCACCCTCCTTCCCGACGTGTTTTCTGTACTATGAATGTTACTTTCCTTTAAGAGGAATGCTACTAACTGGATTCGACTCACTCCACTTGTCACGACCCGTCTCATAACAATTATCAGAGTGCGCTACGGGCGGGTCGTGATGCCGCAGACATGGGTAAAGAGAAACCATGTCTGCCAGGCGGGAGCTGTAATTCTAAAATATCTGTAGAAAATAATTAGATTTTGAAACGAAACATTACCAGTTTGATTTATTATGCGGAAGCTTGAATTAAAAGTGATGCTCATGCACTTTGAGCAATTCTCATGCTATAATTATGATGTAAAAGTAGATGCTAGTAAACCGCAGAAACAAAATGAACACTTATATAATGCTGAAATACATCCGTACCATCCTAAGAGTTGTCCACGATACAAGGAAAATGCCTGAAAGTAACTAGTACAGGAAAGACAAATCCAAAAGTAAAAGAAACAAGATACAAAGGACCTGATGCAGCAACTACAAAGAAAGTAAACCTCCGACAGACGGGAGCTGGGCGAGGAACATCTCAGGAAGTAGGCGGCGCAGTCACGAACCCTAAGGCAAATTCAAACAGAAGGAAAAGCCTCAGAACAAGATCAATAACAGAGATTCAAGTTAATAAAATGAACAAGTAAACTGGGAAACAAGCATAGCAGTAAAGTATGTCAGAGACTAACTAAGATTCTTTAGTAAATTTTTAGCCTACTCCGGAGTTTAGCCTAAACACAACGTATAAGCAGAAATCAATGAAAGGCGTGTGTGTCGTCATTTGATGTACAAGATTCTAGCATGGGAGTAGATGCAAGGCTTAAGCTACCGCTGCTTACAAGATTCCCTTATTGGTTTCTGTTACCATTCGAGCGTGAACTCATTTTTCCGGTGTCACATCAAACGACACATTCCCTTTCATTGTTTGCCTATGACGTCTAATGAGCTTACTTATCTGCAAGTAATAAATTCAAGTGAGGGCTAGTACGGTACAAGTGTGATTTAAATAAAACTTGTTTGCAAGCGAGAGAGTTTTCTCTACTTGCCTTAAGGAAAAGCCGAGCTTGAAGGCGGCGGCCAAGAGGCAAGGTCTAAACTCTAGCGGAACCTGTTCGGGATGCATTCAAATAACATAATTGCTTCAATGTTACTCCTACACGCACGCATGTGTTTCTGTTGCGTAAAATAATTCAAGGGGCAAGTTGAGGAATATACCTCCCTCGTCAAAGAGGGGAGGAACGGTGACCACAAGAGATCCGAGGGTTTTGGCGGCGGTTGGATCCGGGAACTCTAATTCGGAGAGGGCGTGGTGTGTTCCCGTCAATTGGAGCGACGAACGGCACCGGAGCACGAAAACCTAAGGATTTGGCGATTCGGAAATGCACCAAAAATCTGAAATGCAAAAAAAAAGGGTACGAATAAATCGTTAGGGTTTTTTCCAAAATTCCGAAATCAAGGGTGGAGGAGGAAGGTTCTTACCCAAGGAAGACAAGATCGGGCTCAAGGAGGAGAGGGAAGAAAACCCTAGGTGCTCTTCTTGCAAAGCCGGCCCAATCGGAAGGGAAGAGTGCTGCCGGGAGAAGAAAGATGATGCCGACTGACGGAGTCCGGCTGCTGGAGGTCAGCCAGAGGACTGTCGGCCCTTAGCAGGAGGAGGAGAAGGGCTTCCTGGAGGAGAGGAGGAAGCTGGAAGGAGGAGCTGAGGCTGTCGGCTGCTGGAGGAAGTTGGGTCGACGGCCAGAGCAGGAGGAGAAGGAGCCGACCACTGCAGGAGGAGGCGACGGCCACAACTGGAGCCACTGGAGGAGACGCAGAGGAGGCGGCGCTGGCTTGCGGGAGTCGGCACGAGAGCGGGAGGCGGAATCGAGAGGAGCGGGAGACGGGGCTGGAGCAGGAATCGGGATCGGGACTTGCGAACCCTAGCCGCACGCGAGAATTAACGGGAGAGGGGGCTCGGCTGAGGAAATAAAGAGGGGGGGGGGGGGTGCGGTTAGATGATTAGGGAGATAATACTATTAGTATTAATATTATTAATAATGTTGATTATAAATTTTTGGGTTGTTACATTCTCCCCCACTTAGGAAGTTTCGTCCCGAAACTCCCGAGGATTTTCTGGATGGGGTCCCTTGCGGCGACGACTCCGAGGTCATTCATCCCAACAGAACTTTTCTCAAACCAAGACATGGAAGCTAACTATGAACGTAACGAAAAAGAGAAGGGAACAAGAGCGGAGGCATACCAGGATCAGAAGAAAAGATGCGGATACTTGCTACGCATGTCAGCTTCGAGCTCCCAAGTGAACTCCTCAGATCCGCCATGCATCCAAAGTACCTTCACCATAGGAATCAGGGGTGCAACTCGGATCGGTTCGGTTCGGTTCCACCTAAAACCAAGAACCGACCCATGTATGTTCGGTTCCAAACTTTTGGAACCGGAACCGACCCACGGTCCTAAAGTATAGAACCGGATCCGAACCGCTTGCTTCGGATCCGAACCGCTTGCTTCGGTTCGGTTCCGGTTCGGTTCTCGGTTCTACCTATGTCTTAGAAGAATTAAAAAAAAAGTCTCTTTCAACTCATGATTATTTGTAATACAACTACCAATGTCTCAAAATAATTGTATTACGATTCTTATAATATTGAAGTCATACAACTACATGAGTACAATACCTATTCTTTTTAGCCATATGACTATATTCTCAATTATTTTCTCGTATCAAGTGATATGACTATAATAGTTGTTTCAAAATATTATTTTTTTAGCATTGATATTCGGTTCTCGGGTCGGTTCTGGGTACCCGACCCTTGGAACCAGGAACCGAACCAAATTTTCGGTTCTGGTATTATGAGAACCGGACCCGAACCGAGCCTATTTGGAACCGACCCAAATCATCTGGTTCGGTTCGGTTCCGGTCCGGTTCTCGGTTCTTCGGTTATTTTTGCACACCCCTAATAGGAATGGTTCTCTTCCGAAGCTTGCGTTCTTGATACTCAACGATCTTCGCGGACTCAACTGGATAGGACAGATTAGCTTCAGGAATCACTGGAACTTCCTCAATGACGCGGGTAGGATCACAAATGTACTTCCGAAGCTGGCTGACGTGGAAGACATTATGAACACTGGCCAAGGAATCAGGTAGCTCCAGGCGGTAAGCAGATCCTCCAACACGCTCTGAAATAACATACGGTCCCACGAATCTCGGGCTGAGCTTATGGTGGCGACCGAAACGCTTCACCCCAGGAGTAGGAGAGACCTTCAAGAAAACACGATCACCCACCGCAAACTCCAACGGACGGCGACGCTGATTAGCATACTTTCTCTGCCTCTCGACGGCACGGCCAAGCTGAAGACGAGTCTTCTTGGTGGCCTCTTCCATTTCCTGAAGTAGCTCAGGACCCAACACAACCCTTTCACCAACTTCAGACCAGTAGAGAGGGGTCCTACAACGACGCCCATACAACGCCTCGAAGGGGGCCATCTTGAGGCTCTCCTGATAGCTGTTGTTGTAAGCGAATTCAACCAATGGCAGGTGCTCATCCCAAGCTCCCTTATAGTCCAGAATATAACACCGAAGCATGTCTTCAAGAATCTGATTCACTCTTTCGGTCTGGCCATCAGTAGTCGGATGGTAAGCGGTGCTCAGGTTGAGCTCAGTGCCCAGAGCTTGCTGGAATCCCTTCCAGAAATGCGATACAAATCTCGAGTCACGATCAGAAACAATCCGCAGGGTGATCCCATGAAGTCTAACTATCTCAGAAACATAGATCCGAGCCATCTTCTCGGTGGGATGACCTTCCTTGTACGGGATGAAGTGAGCTACTTTAGTCAAGCGGTCCACAATAACCCAAATCGCATCATGACCTCTCGGAGTACGGGGCAGTCCAGTGATGAAATCCATAGAGATGTCTTCCCATTTCCACTCTGGGATAGGCAGAGGCTGCAAAAGACCACCCGGACGCTGAAGCTGGGCTTTCACCTTCTGGCATGTCAGGCATCGGGAGATGAAACGAGCAATATAATTTTTCATACCAGGCCACCACACGATCTGCTTCAAATCATGGTACATCTTATTATTGCCGGGATGACCAGAGGTACGGGACTCATGAGCTTCTCGGCAAATGCTATCCAATAACTCAGGAACATCAGGGATGCAAATGCGACCTCGGAATCGCAGGATGTCATCAGTGATAGAGAAATCTGGGAGAGTACCAAGTTCCACCTGCCGACGGATACGCTGGAGTTCTGGATCAGATGGCTGCAAATCCTTCACCTGCTCTACCCACAACGGAACGGAAACTCCTCCGTGACCCTCAGGTGCGATGGATATGTCCATCCGGTCGAGGTCATCTATCAAGGCTGCAAGGGATGCTGACATAGGGGTGCAAGCGGCAGCCGTAGCATGTCGGCTCAGCGCATCTGCCACTGAATTGGCTTTACCGGGCACATAAGTGATCTGCAAGTCATAATCCGCTACAAACTCAAGCCATCGCCTCTGCCGAAGATTGAGGTCCTTCTGAACGAAAATGTACTTTAAGCTCTGGTGATCTGTGTAAAAGTGGCACTTCACCCCATAGAGGTAATGACGCCACAACTTCAAGGCAAAAACCACCGCGGCAAACTCCAAATCGTGAGTGGGATAATTGCGCTCATGGATCTTCAACTGCCTCGACCCATAGGCAATAACACGGTCCTCCTGCATCAGAACACCACCCAGACCCAATCCGGAAGCGTCGGTGTACACAAAAAAATCCAAACCCTCAAAAGGAAGAGCTAACACTGGCGATGAACACAACCGTTGCTTCAATTCAGAGAAGGATTGCTCACACTGATCTGACCACTCAAACCTGGCATGCTTTTGAGTTAGCTTTGTCAGAGGAGCAGCAAGAGAGGAGAAACCCTTGACGAAGCGCCGATAATAGCCAGCTAACCAAAGGAAACTGCGGATTTCGGTAGGGGTGGAGGGTTGCTTCCAGTCCATCACTGCAGAGATTTTGGCGGGGTCAACGGATAACCCATCCCCTGAAATGACATGCCCCAAAAAGGCAACGCGATCCAGCCAGAACTCACACTTCGCCAACTTGGCATAGAGTTGGTGCTGGCGAAGAGTGGAGAGAGTGAGCCTAAGATGTGCATCATGCTCTTCACGGGTCTTGGAATAGACCAGAATATCATCAATGAACACAATGATGAACTTATCCAGATATTCGCGGAAGACGCGGTTCATCATATCCATAAAGGTGGAGGGAGCATTGGTCAACCCAAAGGACATCACCAGGAACTCAAAATGTCCATACCGAGTTCTGAAAGCAGTCCTGGGGATGTCGGATTCCTTGATCTTCAACTGATGATAACCCGATCTGAGATCTATCTTGGAAAACACGGAACTGCCCTTAAGCTGATCAAAGAGGTCATCCACACGCGGGAGGGGATACTTGTTCTTGATTGTGACCTTATTCAGATCCCGGTAGTCATTACAAAGTCTCAAAGAACCATCCTTCTTCTTTACGAAGAGGACGGGGGCTCTCCACGGAGAAGTGCTGGGACGAATGTATCCAAGCTCGGCATCTCGTCCAACTGCAATCGGAGTTCTTCCAACTCGCGCGGGGCCATCCGGTAAGGAGCTTTAGATATGGGGCGCGTTCCAGGCTCCACATCAATAGAGAACTCTACTTCACGATCAGGCGGCATCCCAGGCAGCTCGGCGGGAAACACGTCATGAAACTCAGAAACGATCGGGATAGACTCGAGTGAAGGAGTAGCAGAATCCGAGTGAGAAGCATAAACAAAGCCAGCAATGCACCCTTGACTGAGAAGCCGAGTGGCGCGTACAGCAGAAATTACCTTCAGATGGCCGCGGGTCTGCACGTGAATACTGTAATCCTTGCCACCGACGCTGAGATTGATCCTCTTTGCCGCGCAATCCAGCTTCACTCGATATGCAACCAGCCAATCCATTCCCAAAATCACGTTGAACTCAGACATCTCCAGAATTATGAGATCCGCAAAGACTTGCAATTCTTCGAGCAAGATTGGGCAATTGGGGATACCCCTAGTTGATAGGTGCTGATGACCCGACATAGAAATCTCAAAAGGGGCCTCCAGAGGTGAAGTGGGCCAACCATGCAGGTCCACGATATGACGAGCAATAAAGGAGTGAGATGCGCCAGAATCAAAGAGAATCTGCAACCACTTGTTTCTGACTCTAAATCTCTCTAAAACGAATAGCAGTTATAACCGCCAATTCCGGTTGTATCTGATAATAAAGCATACATAAATACTTGTAGAAAAAAATAAAACAACACATACGTACCAGAGATAACGTCTGTGGAAGCGAGCGCCTCGCCTTGAGTAAGGACATTCAGCACAGCCTTGCCCATATTCTGGGCTCCGGGGTTAGCCTGCAGTGGCTGTGTAGTGACCGGGCCTTCCCTCATGGGGCAGTCGAACTTGAGATGACCCACTTGCCCACACTTGAAACAGGCCTTTTGCTTACGGCGGCAGTCCCTCAGTTGATGGCCCGGCAACTTGCAGTAGGCACAAACGGTGGAGGCGGAGGCAAGTGCATCAGAGGCTGTGCAGGAGCGGCTGTCTTCTGCTTCTTCAGGAGAGACCGGCAGACTTGGGCGGTATGGCCCACCTTGTGGCAGTAAGCACACACATCCATGGACCTGGAGCCTTGCTCCTGAGGTGGAGCACTCCTGCACTTGAGGTCGGATGCAGCGACATTGCTTGTTCTGTGCTGGGCCTTCTTTCCAGTACGATCCAGCTCAATAGCTTCCGCCCGCATGGCGGCTCCCACGGTCTCTGCATAGGTTCTGGCGTCGTGTGCTACCACATGCTGGCGAATGTCATGACGAAGTCCCTTCACGAAACGACTGATCTTCTTGGCTTCATCCGGCACGAACTCCGTAGCAAGGAGGGATAGGCGGGAGAACTCCTGCGCATACTCTGTCACTGTCCTGCCAGGCTGCTGAAGGGACAAGAATCTCTCCGCTAACTTGTCCCGCTCCACATAAGAGAGGAAGTTCTCCATCAGAGCGTCCTTGAACTGCCCCCAAGTGAGGGTGGTAGATTCGTGGAGGCCGCGGTACTGGAGCCACCAAGTATAGGCGTCCTCGGTCAGCTGATAGGCCGCAAGAAGGACCTTCTGAGCTTCTGGAACTAAGGCATACTCGAAGTGCTTCTCCATCTGGGAGATCCATTCCGTGATCACGAAGTAGTCGCGGTTACCGTTGTAGGCAGGCGGATTTAGCCTCTTAAAAGCCAGAGTGTCAGCCATCGTCAAAGGAGGAGCAGCCGGAGTGGTCACGGTCGGGGTCACTACAACATCAAGTGGAGGAGGGGTGATGCTGACAGCTACTCCAGACGTCCCTGCGCTGCCAGAACCAGAACCTGGATCAGGAGCTTGGCGATCCCCTTCCAGACGGGTGACACGCTCCACAAGCTGCTTCAAAAGTTGGACCATTTCACCTAAAGGGGCTTCCCCCGCAGGAGGTGTAGCCTTCTTGCGTTGTGGTCGCTTAGAAGCCATCTAGAAAGAAACATAGAAGAAACGAGTCAGACAACGGCTAAGTTAAGCTTGAGGGTTGAGATTACAGGTCATAGCATTCTAATACTGTTGGATAAGCAATTCAAGTAGTAGTTACAGCATTTTCATTGGACAACTCTATGTGACGACCATGCAGATGCAAGTGCGGCGATATGATCACATGCGGTAAGACGATGATTTGTAAAATCCATGTGTGTACATTCGTTGTCTGTTGCTCTTAGCTTAGACACTTGTGCAATGAGTTATGTTATGCATGCAACATGATTATGCCTACAATGCATTCCTAAGAATGTTTATGAATGGATACGCATGTCATGTTAAGCGCCCATATCACTTAACATGTCATGCGCATTATGATTCTAATGTCATCGCACTTGAAAATATTATATCGCCCATACAATTTAATATTTGCAAGCGGTGTAAATCCTAATGGAAATTCATATGCATATAAATGTTAAGTTTGCCCATACTCCCTTAACATTTGTACGCATACTACTCATGCTTATGGGTGTGTGTGTGCGTGTTTCAGCCTCGAACAACAGACAACGACAAGGTGAGTGAGGAAATGATGCATGCGCGTATATTTACATAATAGATTTCAAAATATATGAAAAGCTTAAAATACTTTATCTATAGATGCTAAACCTAGCTTTGATACCAACTGTCACGACCCGTCTCATAACAATTATCAGAGTGCGCTACGGGCGGGTCGTGATGCCGCAGGCATGGGTAAAGAGAAACCATGTCTGCCACGCGGGAGCTGTAATTCTAAAATATCTGTAGAAAATAATTAGATTTTGAAACGAAACATTACCAGTTTGATTTATTATGCGGAAGCTTGAATTAAAAGTGATGCTCATGCACTTTGAGCAATTCTCATGCTATAATTATGATGTAAAAGTAGATGCTAGTAAACCGCAGAAACAAAATGAACACTTATATAATGCTGAAATACATCCGTACCATCCTAAGAGTTGTCCACGATACAAGGAAAATGCCTGAAAGTAACTAGTACAGGAAAGACAAATTCAAAAGTAAAAGAAACAAGATACAAAGGACCTGATGCAGCAACTACAAAGAAAGTAAACCTCCGACAGACGGGAGCTGGGCGAGGAGCAGCTCAGGAAGTAGGCGGCGCAGTCACGAACCCTAAGGCAAATCCAAACAGAAGGAAAAGCCTCAGAACAAGATCAATAACAGAGATTCAAGTTAATAAAATGAACAAGTAAACTGGGAAACAAGCATAGCAGTAAAGTATGTCAGAGACTAACTAAGATTCTTTAGTAAATTTTTAGCCTACTCGTGAGTTTAGCCTAAACACAACGTATAAGCAGAAATCAATGAAAGGCGTGTGTGTCGTCATTTGATGTACAAGATTCTAGCATGGGAGTAGATGCAAGGCTTAAGCTACCGCTGCTTACAAGATTCCCTTATTGGTTTCTGTTACCATTCGAGCGTGAACTCATTTTTCCGGTGTCACATCAAACGACACATTCCCTTTCATTGTTTGCCTATGACGTCTAATGAGCTTACTTATCTGCAAGTAATAAATTCAAGTGAGGGCTAGTACGGTACAAGTGTGACTTAAATAAAACTTGTTTGCAAGCGAGAGAGTTTTCTCTACTTGCCTTAAGGAAAAGCCGAGCTTGAAGGCGCCGGCCAAGAGGCAAGGTCTAAACTCTAGCGGAACCTGTTCGGGATGCATTCAAATAACATAATTACTTCAATGTTACTCCTACACGCACGCATGTGTTTCTGTTGCGTAAAATAATTCAAGGGGCAAGTTGAGGAATATACCTCCCTCGTCAAAGAGGGGAGGAACGGTTACCACAAGAGATCCGAGGGTTTTGGCGGCGGTTGGATCCGGGAACTCTAATTCGGAGAGGGCTTGGTGTGTTCCCGTCAATTGGAGCGACGAACGGCACCGGAGCACGAAAACCTAAGGATTTGGCGATTCGGAAATGCACCAAAAATCTGAAATGCAAAAAAAGGGTACGAATAAATCGTTAGGGTTTTTTCCAAAATTCCGAAATCAAGGGTGGAGGACGAAGGTTCTTACCCAAGGAAGACAAGATCGGGCTCAAGGAGGAGAGAGAAGAAAACCCTAGGTGCTCTTCTTGCAAAGCCGGCCCAATCGGAAGGGAAGAGTGCTGCCGGGGGAAGAAAGATGATGCCGACTGACGGAGTCCGGCTGCTGGGTCAGCCAGAGGACTGTCGGCCCTTAGCAGGAGGAGGAGAAGGGCTTCCTGGAGGAGAGGAGGAAGCTGGAAGGAGGAGCTGAGGCTGTCGGCTGCTGGAGGAAGTTGGGTCGACGGCCAGAGCAGGAGGAGAAGGAGCCGACCACTGCAGGAGGAGGCGACGGCCACGGCTGGAGCCACTGGAGGAGACGCAGAGGAGGTGGCGCTGGCTTGCGGGAGTCGGCACGAGAGCGGGAGGCGGAATCGAGAGGAGCGGGAGACGGGGCTGGAGCAGGAATCGGGATCGGGACTTGCGAACCCTAGCCGCACGCGAGAATTAACGGGAGAGGGGGCTCGGCTGAGGAAATAAAGAGGGGGGGGGGGGGCTGCGGTTAGATGATTAGGGAGATAATACTATTAGTATTAATATTATTAATAATGTTGATTATAAATTTTTGGGTTGTTACACCACTCGTCAGGGGGAGACTGATGACATGGATTTTGATTCTACTATTCCTCTCCCTCTAATTCCTCCTACTCCTATCATAACTACTACTCCTACGCCACCTACGTATCCTACACAACTTTCCCTTTGTCCTTCTCTCATCTCTCCATTTTTTTATGTATACCATCGTCGTTAAACAGGTAAACAACCCACCGTCATTTTCCAGCTGCCGGTGCCTGCTTTGGACTCAGATTCTGGTGATGATCTACATGTCCCCCTTGCATTGCTAAAAGGTAAAACTGTGTGTACGCAACACCCCATTTCTAACCATGTTGCATATCATCACCTTACCCAGGCTCATCAGGGCTTTATATCTTCTTTGTCCTTGATTTCTATTCCAAAGATGTGGCAGGAGGTAGTGAGCATTCCGGTATGGGCTCTAGCAAAGGAGGAAATGTCTGCCTTGGACAAGAATCACATGGGATGTCTCTCCCTTACCTCCTAACAAGAAAGCCGTTGGTTCAAGGTGGGTCTTCTCTGTTAAGCAAAATCAGGATGGTAAAGTTGAGCGTTACAAGGCTCGCCTCGTGGCTCGAGGATACACCCAGACTCAGGGAGTCGACTACTAGGAGACCTTTGCTCCTGTAGCAAAGATAGACTCCGTTCGTGTTCTTCTATCTTGTGCTGCTTGCTTGGGCTGGGATCTTCACCAACTTGACGTTCAAAATGACTTCCTGCACGGTGAACTTGATGAAGAAGTGTACATGATATTACTTGAGTCAACTGTGCTTCCTAAGAGCGCTTTGTTTAACGTCCTTGAGCTAGACGTAATACCTGTATTATACATTGTTATCAAAGTGTTATAAAATCAAGAAGTCTAAAGAAAGTTTACCACCAATCAAAAGTTCTTAAGTTCTACGCAATAGAAGTTCAGTAAAATTTCAGCAAAAAGCTGATTTGTAGTAATTTTCAGCTTGGAGAATAGAGGGGTCGACTATAATGGTGCTTGAATGAAGGCGGGAATGAGTCCCTCCTCCATCAGCTATGTTCCTTCTCCAGCATGCAGCCGACCTGGCTGCTCTCTCAGCGTGCTTCCATTAAAATTCCACATGTGGCGAGCGCCAACGTGCCTCCTTCTCCACTTCTCCAACAAACTCTTCTTTACTCGTCGTGGGCTGTGACAACTCAGCTGGTGTGGGTAGGATATCAACCCCACTCACCATCTTTCTCCTTGCCACTTCCTCTGCAGATAGTCCCGCGTTCCGGATAAGTTCATCATCAATCAACAATCTATCACCAACGACATCAGCAACATGCACAAGAGGCACCTCCATTTGGTCAACGTTCTTTAACTCCTCAGTCACCACAACTTCCTTCATCACTAGACCCGGGGGATTATCTAAAATACACTTGAAGAAATATTAGAAGAAATTCTATGCCGAGGCATAGCATCCAAATCATCAGAAATACCAATGAAGGGATCAACAACAGTTTCCTTGGAAGGGAAAGATGCATGCCCTTCTGCAAGGTGCAGAGTGACGCCAAGTGATTTCAAGAGACGGGCCCTGAATATTGGTGGAGAGTCATTCTCATGGGGGCCCATGACTTGAAAGTCAACAATAACCGTTTGTCCCTCCATGGTAATCTCAATGTCCTTAGCAGATCCCACAGTTATAACTTTCAAACCATTTGTCAAAATGAGTGCCACACTCTCCTCCGCAATAGGTTCAATATTGATGTTTTCCATATCTTGGAGAGAAATAATATTACTCTGTTGGAGCTACATCGTTGTCAAAACTCCTATTGTCAATGGAGACCTTACATGTACCATCTGCTATAGAAAATAGGTCAACAAATTAGAGGAAAGAAGAGCAGGTGGTTGACAATAAGCATGTAACAACTCGTAACTATATGGATCTATTCGCATCGCTCTCCCAACTACTCTTGAACAATCATGAGTGTAGAGAAAAGCCAAAGCTTGTATGTATTGCTTGATAGTATAAATTCAAAGAGAGTACATATATATAGGAGGGAGAAAGAGAAAAATTCCTATACAAGATGTAAGATTAAAGAAGAGAAGCCTAAATGAGCCCAAATACGGGCCCTTTACATGAGCTTTTCCAACACTCCCCCGCAAGCTGGAGCGTACAAGTCGTAGGAGCCAAGCTTTGACAGACATTGATAGAAGAGAGTACTGGATAGGGCCTTTGTGAGGACATCTGCGATGTAGGGAAACATAGTTTGCCATAGGATGAGCGGTTGATTCTGTTACCGGGTCAGCCAGACGCTGATTACCCGAGGTCGAGGCCGACTGCGCAGGGGCAACGAGGGTGGCAGTGCGGCGAGAGTAGACATGGATAAGAGGTGGCTTATAGGGGGCAAGAGCAGAAGTTAGGGAAGGAAGAACCGGTGTGTGAACGAGAATGATAGGTCGTAGGACAGGCTGTGGGAGAGGTATTGGTGTAAGTGCGGGTACTGGAGCAGAGAAGAATGGCTGATCCTCCCGGAAGGTAACATCAGGCGACACAGAGACTTTTCGGGTGGTAGGGGAATAACAAACGTAGCCCTTCTGTGTACGTGAATAGCCAACGAAAATTTCCTTGGCCGCCCTGGGCTCCAGTTTGTCCGTAGACGGTCCCAGGATATGAACGTAGCACGTACACCCGAAGATTCGAGGTGTGAGGGGAAAGGCCAGAGTAGAAGGAAAGAGGAGGCTGAAAGGAGTGGTATTGTTGAGGACGGAGGATGGAAGACAATTAATAAGAAAGCAGGCTGTGGAGACCGCAAAGTTCCAATAAATTTTGGGGACGTTCATGTGAATCATGAGAGAGCGGGCGACATCAAACAAGAGCCGGTTCTTCCGTTCAGCAATACCATTTTATTGTGGGGTGTAGGGACATGAAGTCTGGTGAATAATCCCGAACTCAGAACATAAATTGGAAAACTCGTTGCTTGTGTATTCACGAGCATTATCGGTACGTAGCGTTTTAATGGTAGCGGAGAATTGTGTGCGAGTTTCAAGGACAAACGCCCGAAAGATATGAGGGAGCTCAGAGCGATCGTGAAGTAAGTATAACCACGTGACCCGATAGTCATCAATAAACGTGATAAAATAACGAAATCCAGAAATACTAGTAATTTTATAAGGTCCCCATATATCAGAATGTAATAGATCAAAAATAGCAGAGCTCCGAGTACAATGTGCGGGAAAGGAAGAACGCGGTTGTTTGCCCAAAATACAAGAATCACACTTGAAAGCTGGAAAAGATACATCAGGAAGTGCCTTCTGGAGGACTGGAAGGGGAGCATGTCCAAGACGCTGATGCCACTCAGCAGAGGAGACCGATGAGAGGATAGTGGGAGAGTCATCGAGAAGGTAGAGCCCGTTACGTAGTTGTCCCTTACCAATGGTAGTCTGCGTCCGCCGATCCTGTATCAGAAAAGAAGAGGATGTAAATGTTAGGGAGCAATCTAGGTCAGTAGTAAGACGGCTAACAGAAAGTAAGTTGAATGGGGATCCCGGAACATGAAGAGCCGAGCGGAGAGACATGGAGGGGCTAAGAGAGAGGTCAGCCGAAACGAAGACCGGAACACTCTCCCCATTGGCCACAGTGATACACTTCGGATGAGGAGCATTCAAATACTTTGGTGGCTGTAGCGAGGTGATATGATGAGTAGCACCAGAGTCCACTATCCAGCGTGGACTCGTTGAAAGACAGGTTATACCTAGATGGGAGACGGAGGCGACGAAGGCAGGTGGGGATATCATTCCTTGAAGCTGTTGGAGCTGTAGGCGGAGTGCTTCAAGACCGACGTGAGAGACTGTGGGGCTGTCATCAGCAACAACAACAGTCGGACGAGGAGGATTACCACACTTCCGATAGCAGGTCGCCTCAAAGTGTCTATCTCGCCCATAGAAAGAACATTTTGGTCGAGAACAACCACCACGCCCCCTTTCCCGAGATGTCGAACGTCCACTGTTAGAATATATGTTGGTCTGCGTTTATCCTTGTATGTCTCCCCTCCTTATATAAGAGGGGTTGTGGTTTATTCAACAAAGATATATCATTTTTCTCCTGTTTAACATGGTATCAGAGCACGAGGGCGTGACCTAATCCCGTCGCCTGTTCCGATCCCGTCGCCTGTTCCGCAACTCTCGCTCGCCCGCCTGGTGATCTTCGGCAACCCTCGCTCGCCCGCCTCCAGCTAACACCGCCGCGTCCAGTCCCCCCTCCTTCCGACTCTGCTACTACTAGCCCCTCTCCTCATTGGATTATCGACTCCGGAGCTACTGATCATATGACTGGATCAGCTTCAGGTTTTGTGTCTTATTCCCCTCTCTCTGGCAGAGATAAAGTGAGCATCGCTGATGGATCTTTTTCCTCTATTGCTGGGAAAGGGTCCATACCTTGTTCCTCTCTCACTTTATCTTCTGTTCTCCATGTTCCAAATTTCACCCGCAGTTTACTTTCTGTTAGTCAGCTGACTAATTCTCTTCAATGCTCAGTCACCTTTTTTCCCTCTTATTGTGTTTTTCAGGATCTGAAGACGGGGAAGGCGATTGGGTCTGGTAGCTTGCAGGATGGTCTGTATGTGTTTGACCCCTCCAACGGGTCTACCTCTTCACACGCTCTTCATGCCACCCAGTCATCCCAGCTGCTCACCTGGCATCGTCGTCTTGGCCATCCCTCTGTTGCTACAATGCAACGCCTTTTATCTACTTTTCCCTCTAGTTGTTTTAAAAATTTTGTTTGTGATGTATGTGACGTTGCCAAACATCATCGTCTCCCTGTTAATCATGTTTCTTTACCTAGTACTATTCCTTTTCATATTGTGCATACTGATGTGTGGGGGCCTTGCCCTATTGGATCTCTGTCTGGATGTCATTGGTTTATTTCCTTTATTGATTGTTTTTCTCGCACGACATGGGTTTATCTCATGAAACATAAGGGTGAAGCTTTTTCTATCTTTCAAAGATTCCATAAGATGGTCTCTACTCAGTTCTCTGCATCTATAAAAATTTTACGCAGTGACAATGGTCGAGAGTATATCAACTCTTCCTTTGACCACTATCTTACTACCCATGGCATTATTCATCAAACTTCTTGTGCTCACTCCCCGTCTCAGAATGGGGTTGCCGAGCGAAAGAACCGTCACTTGCTGGATGTTGCTCGGTGCCTTTTGTTCACCATGAATCTCCCTAAGTTCTACTGGGGGGACGCCGTCCTTACAGCGGCCTATCTCATTAACCGTTTGCCCTCTCCTGTCCTCGGCAACCAAACTCCTCTCCACACCTTAGGAGTTTCCCCTACATCCTCTCTTCCTCCTCACATATTTGGGTGTACGTGCTTTGCCCACATTCCCTCTCCTGGAAGGTCTAAACTCGACCCCCGCGCCCTTAAGTGTGTCTTCATTGGTTATTCCCCTACTCAAAAGGGGTATAAATGCTATCACCCTCCTACTCGTCGGACCCTTGTCTCCGCTGACGTTACATTTCGTGATTCTACACCGTATTATGCGGACTCACTTCAGGGGGAGCCTGCTGTTGAAGTGAGTCCTCCTACATTGTCCCTTCCGATCCCTCCTTCGTATACTTTATCTTCTAGCGAAACTATCAAACCGGTTGATCCCCCGGTTGATCATCTGATTGATTCTCCTGTTGCTCCTCCCGTTATCCGTCCCTTGCAGGTTTACACCCGAAAGCGTAAGGGTCGTAACACATCGGCTAATCCCATGCTCCCAGACCCTATGCCAACTCTGTCAAAAGATCTCTCCCACCATGAAGGTACTCGATTGAACACTCAACATCCTATATCTCAGTATGTTTCTTATGACACTCTGACTCCTTCTTATAGAGTGTTTGTGTCATCCCTTGCATCTGTCCCTATTCCATCTACCTGGCAGGAGGCTCTTGAACATCCTGATTGGAAAAGGGCGATGATTGAAGAAATGAAAGCTTTGGAGAAAAATAATACTTGGGAGCTAACAACCCTTCCACATGGGAAGAAAACTGTGGGTTGTAAGTGGGTGTTTGCCGTGAAACAGAATTCCAAAGGTATTGTGGAACGCTTCAAAGCAAGATTAGTAGCGCGGGGGTATACTCAAACTCTTGGCATTGACTATCAAGAAACCTTTGCTCCAGTGGCAAAGATGAATTCTATTCGGGTCCTGCTTTCATGTGCTGCGTGCAAAGGCTGGGATCTCATCCAATTGGATGTTAAAAATGCCTTCCTTCATGGAAATTTGGAAGAAGAAGTGTATATGTCCCTTCCACCCGGTTTTGTCCCTCAGGGTTCGGATGGGAAAGTTTGCAAATTGAAGAAGGCACTCTACGGTCTGAAGCAATCCCCGAGGGCGTGGTTTGGGCGGTTCCATAGCGTCATGGTCTCCCTGGGATACAGACAAAGTCATGCTGACCATACGTTGTTTATCAAAAAGAGGGCCAACATGTTGTCAGCCTTAATCGTCTATGTTGATGACATCATCATTACAGGGGATGATATTGATGAAGTAAAAGCTTTAAAGAAACATTTGGCACAAGAATTTGAAGTAAAAGATCTTGGCAAACTAAAGTATTTTCTGGGGATTGAAGTTACCAGATCTAAGAACGGTATTTTCATCTCTCAACGAAAGTACATTCTTGACCTCTTAGAACAAACGGGTTTGAGTGGGTGTAGACCTGCTGACACTCCTATGGAGGTTAACCACAACCTTGGAAGAGATGATGGTGATCCTATAGAAGATGTTAAAGGTTATCAAAGACTTGTGGGGAGATTAATCTACTTGTCTCATACTCGACCTGACATTGCATACGCCGTTGGAGTTGTGAGCCAATACATGCATTCCCCGAAGGCCAGACATCTTGATGCTGCCCATCGGATCTTGAGATACTTGAAGACTTCACCTGGGAGAGGAATCCTCTTCACCTCCAATTCTGACCTGAATATCGAAGTTTATACTGATGCAGATTGGGCAGGAAGTGTTGAAGATAGACGATCCACGTCTGGGTATTGCTCATTTATTGGGGGGAATCTTGTCACTTGGAGAAGTAAGAAACAAAATGTTGTCTCCAGGTCTAGTGCTGAGGCGGAATTTCGCGCCATGGCACATGGCATTTGTGAAGGACTTTGGCTACGCTCCCTCATGAGTGATCTGGGGTTGAGTGAAACTACTCCTATTCGGTTGTACTGCAACAACAAGGCTGCTATTAGTATTGCCAACAATCCTGTTCAGCATGACCGCACAAAACACATTGAGGTGGACAGACATTTCATTAAGGAACACATTGAGAAGAAGATCGTATGTATTCCCTTTGTTCCCTCAGAGGGCCAACTAGCAGACATTCTTACAAAGAGTCTTGGAGCGAACATTCACTATGGTTTGATTGACAAGTTAGGCATGAGAAATATAACATGCCCAACTTGAGGGCGAGTGTTAGAATATATGTTGGTCTGCGTTTATCCTTGTATGTCTCCCCTCCTTATATAATAGGGGTTGTGGTTTATTCAACAAAGATATATCATTTTTCTCCTGTTTAACATCCACCACGAGCCGGTGGAGGCAAATGAAGTAAGGGAGCAGGAGTGTTCTGAAGAAGGGTTGGTGAGGAAGGAGCAGGAGCCTCCAGAGGTGCTGAGGTTTTGCGGAGCATGGAACACACATCAGAGAGAGAAGGAGGAATGGCCGAGGCCAGAACCTGATTTCGGATGCTTTGCAGGTGTGGTGGAACATGAGCCATGATCATAACAATGATGACAGTTTCCTTCTGAGCTCGTTGAGCAGCATGATCATTGGTGGAAGGTTGATGCTGGATCTATGCTTCAGCCAGGGTCTTGGTACGAGCAACGAAGGAGATCATGTTAGCAGCCCCGGCCGTATTTAACGCCTGGAGATCTGTGATGATGTCGTAGAGATGTTCAAGGTTGTCCTTGCCCGAGTATAGAGAATGAAGCTCATCCCACATAGTTTTAGCAGTCTCATGATACATCACCATTTGGTATGACTCTCCATCCATAGAGTTGAGAAGCCAGGTCTGAACTCGGCCGTCATTCCTGAGCCAGTCCTCCGTGGGAGGGGATGGAGGTGCTTGGGTGAGATGACCCAGAAGTCCCTTTGACTGAAGAACTCGCCAGACCGAGTGTACCCATTGGATGAAGTTCAGTTTGCCTGAGAGGGAGATTGTGGTGATCCACAACTCATCACGAAGTTCTGGAGGCTGACCCGGGCGGTCTGGCGGAGGAGGGGCATGCACCGTGGTGGAGTCCATAGATGATCCCATTAAAGAAAGAAAAAAAGGAAGGCGAGTTGTAGCGGACTGAGACGGCAGGAGCAGGTCGCTTGGATGAGGCCGCACAGTCTGCGAGCAGAAGGAGCAGTCTGCGAGCAGAAGGAGAGCTCGCAGGAGGGAGACCGCTCGGCTGGGAGTTCGGCTGGAGGGAGAGCTCGCTGGAGCAGTCTGCGAGCAGGAGGGAGACCGCTCGGTCTGCGAAGGAGCAATCTGTGAGCAGGAGCAGTCTACGAGCAGGAGGGAGACCGGATCGAGCATGGTCTGCGAGCATAAGGAGAGCTCGCAGGGAGACTGCCAAACAGAAGGAGAGCTCGCTGGAGGGAGAGCTCGGAGGGAGACCGGATCGAGCAGGAGCAATCTGCGAGCAAAAGCAAGGGGGTGCAGCGGGCTCAGGACTCAGTCGAGCGGGCTGGAGAACAGATCGAGCGGACTGGCGAGCAGATCGAGCGACTTGATGAGATGCGGTCCTTAACGGGTTGCAGAGCAGAGTTCGGCCGAGCAAGGTCGAGCGATGAGGTCGGGCGATCGCAGGAGAAGGACGAGCGGACTCGAGTGCAGGTCGGGAGACCGTTGGGACAGAGCTCGAGCGGTCTCGAGCAGGAGACTGCTGGGACAGGGATCTGGGAGCGCGGTTTTCAAGAACGGAGCAGAGCCGAGGACTCGAGGGACAAGGTCGAGCGCGAAAAAAATTATTTTAGGCGTAACCTGACTCTGATACCATGTAGAGAATAGCCAAAGCTTGTATGTATTGCTTGATAGTATAGATACAAAGAGAGTACATATATATAGGAGGGAGAAAGAGAGAAGAATTCCTATACAAGATGTGAGACTAAAGAAGAGAAGCCTAAATGGGCCCAAATACGGGCCTTTTACATGGGCTTTTCCAACAATGACAATATCTCTCTAGCCTACTCTGTTGTATTGGGGTCAAACTCATTATACAATTAAGGAGTAGATTCCTAGTAGGGAATTGGGGCTCAAAGTGGTCTTTATCTTCACACCTAACACACTAAATTCCAGCATATTGAGATAATTAGGTGTCTTGGGCATTTCCTTTTGTGTCATTGGAAGCATGCCTTGGTGTAATAGTGGCCCCGGGTTGGGGAGAGTTCTTGATAATGGGCTAGCAGGATACAAATAAACTCACTTTGTTCTTGCGAGTCTCTGATAATGCTCGTATTTAAGGGTAAGCTGATATATGCTTGAGAAGCTGTAAGCGAAGAATCAAATTCCATTATTTCTTTGTATGGAGCCCATATCAAAATCTTGATGCAGCCACAACGAGCTCCCCATAGATGTCGATGCTTATTGAATCAAGGTATATAATCGGCAACAGACAAAGTCCCTTGTTGTAGAGCATATAATTGATTAAGGAGTTGATTTTTTTAGAATACCAGAAGATGCTTCTTCTTCATCTTCCGCTTCATGTTTATCCATCTAGAGATGAGGCAGAGACCCTCACACTTTATTACATGTTTGAGGCTAATCCAATAAATCTTGGCATAACGAAGAAGTTTCATCTTCGAGATTCGAACTCGACGCTCGTCAGACATGTACTGTCAGTCGATGTAATGGTCCATGTGTAAAATTTACAAGTCCGTATTATTGTATTTCTTCCTTTGGGGGCTTTTTTGTCTTTCTTATATTTCTGGGTCCTATATATGTACATGTAAGGTTTTCTTTTGCAATAGAATGGTTTGATTTTGCTCTTCAACTTGGTATCAGAGGTGAGCGAACCCTAGCCGCAGTGCGCGGTCTCCGTTCCGCTCGTTCGCGCCGTTCCCTCCGTCCGCGCCTACGTGTTCTCACAACCTCCTCTTCGCATGATCTCCAGTAATCCTCCATGCGGTCACCAGGCGGATCTCTTGGTCGTCGGTTGCTGAGAAGGATGCCGCCGCCGCCCTTCGATGATGCTGTCGGTCCTTCTGATCCTCCTTTCTCCGTGAATCTTCGTTCTTTCCAGCCGACGCTTCCGATTCTTCTGCTGAGAAGCCGCATGGGATCTCGTCCTCTTCGTCAGCTTCTTTCGCCAGCTTCTGTCAGCTTCTTTCGCCAGCTTCCGTCAGTTTCTTCCGTCAGCTTCTTCCGCCAGCTTCCGTCTGCAGCCGCTCCTCGATGTCAGTTGCTGACGATGCTGGAGTTCAGAAACCTCTTCCAGCTCTGCTTCTGATGCCGATTCACTGACGACATGCCTGCCTGTGCCTTCATTGCTCCTGTTGTTTGAGCTCTCGTCGATCCTCTTTGCCGATATGGGTGATCCTGATTCTTCCGCATCTTCTCCGGGTGTGATCCAGCCTCAGATGAGTGACCCTCAGCGGCCTCATGGCCATTCCGGCTCTTTGAAGATTACCACAGTTACCTTGGATGACACGAACTATCTCGAATGGTCTCACGCTGCTCAACATGTCATTCACAGCCACCAGATGTTTTGGTTACATTGATGGGACAACTAAGGAGCCTCCCAAGTCCGACTCCTCATGGAAGCGTTGAGACTCTGAAAACTCTCTGTTTGTCTCCTGGCTTCTACATTCGATGTCGCCAAGGTCTTTCGGAGTTATATGTTGATGGACTTTGCTTACGAGACTGGACCCGCGCACGGGAAACATACTCCCAAATTGGTAGCTCCACACAGGTTTATGAGCTTACCCGACGCATTTTGGAGTTGTGACAAGGATCTATGTCTGTGTCATCGTTCTTCTTGGAGTTTCCGCATCTGTATCAGGAATTGGACTATTTTTCTCACTTTACTACTGCTTGTACTGCGGATGCTGTTCAGCTCAAACAACAGGAGGACCGTTTTCGTCTCCATGTATTCTTGATGGGTTTGAACATGGAGTCTGATATGGTGCGGACACATATCCTTGGACGCTCTCCTCTCTCGTCTCTTCGGGAGGCATTCAGTATGGTTCTTGGTGATGAAGACCGTCGGAAGTCTCTCAGTGGTATTGCTCCTCCTGATCGTTCCCCTCTGTCTGCTGTGGTTCGCGGCTATGTTCCCAGTCCTGGATCCACTGTGCCTACTTGTGATTATTGCAGTCGCAGTGGACATACTCGGGAGGTGTGTTTCCTTCATCCCCACCTTGCCCCTTCTGGTCGTGACCGTGGTTGTAACGGCCCGAAGTCCGCCACAATTTACTTCTTTCTTCTGAGCAGTTTTTCACAATTAAATAACGCAGCAATTCTAATATATATACAGGAGTGGTACCAAAAGACAACAAATAAGTTTTCATTTAAAAGGCATAAGTTATAACGTATCACAAAAATTCTAACCCGTATTTGAATCACATTCTTCTTTTACTTCCTTTCTTCTTCTGCAAGTATCCTTCTAACGGGGCATGATCCGCTGACGGTCTGATCCTAAAAAATAGATCGAGAACCAGTTAGTTTAGAAAACTAAGTTTCTTACCTCTCCAACTGCTCTACAGGCAAACACAGAGTTAGCATCAATAAACAGGTATATATTTCTATATGAGCATGTTCAGTAGAACATGAAGTATAGTAAGCAAATACAGTGAGCTAGTACAACAGAAATAAACTATTCCTGTTATCAAAATTCTTATTCTTTCATTCTTATTCATTTCTGTATTCAATTCAGGATTTTTATATCACTTTTCGTTTTTTCGAAATACTGAGGGTCATTCTAAATCAAACATCTGGGCTCATCGAATCAATGTCCGCTCTAGGGTTCTCAACAACGCAACAAGCTTCCACGCCTCCTAGATTAGACATTTCAGTATCAAATTTCCGTAGGAGTTCTACCCCCTACTAGGTGTAGGAGTCTGAAGCTTTACCCCCCTACAAGGCTGACCCTTAGTGTTTTGATGCGTCGACGCACTCTCAATTTCTTATTCTTTTCATTTCTTATTCAATTCGTAAAATATAGGAAATAATTATATTAATTTCTCCTCAGAGTTTTTATCGCTTGCTAATCCATGTTTAGCCTTTTAGCGATTTCATATTTTTAGTGATTCCAAATCTTCGAATTTCTTTAATTCAATGCAATTCATATTTAGTGTCCATGCAAGGAAATAGCTCAGAGTAAAGTAATTGTACATGTTCATAAGGCAAAATATCCAAATGTATATATAATCAAAGCAGTAAAGACTCACCACAACTTTTCCTTTGCCCTTGTCTTTCATAGAGTTCTCGTCGCGTCTATCGTCGGACATCATCCTCTGCGTTATCAAGTAAATCATTTACTTTAGGGTTGCGTCGTTAAATTGTTACGAACGGACTTCTAAGACGGCCACAACTACGACTTATAGGAGTTGCCTAGGGAAGGACTAGCTTAGGTGACTCAAAACAAGAAGGCAAAGTTCAGATATCAGCTACTCAGAGCTCAAATTTCAGCTATATATGGGATCAGATTTCCGCCACTTAGAATAACCCACAAGAGGCACAAAAGGCAACCAACAAAAGCCCTCAATGACAATCAACAAAAGCCAACAAGAGCCATTAGCAGTAGCCCTAAATGGCAGCCAACAACAACATCAAAGGAAGCCAACAATAGCAGTCCAATAGCCCAAGAAAAACAGCCGGCCAACACCAACAATCAATACAACAACCATCAACCCAAGAACAAGGAAGCAAAATCAATTACTAGCCAAGAGGAATAGCATAGCCAATAGAAATCAAATCAAAATCCCAAGGGTCAAGAGCTAACCAAGACCAAAAGAAATCAAACCAACATCCCCCATATTCCTAAACAGGAATTCAAGGTTAAACCACCCCAAAGCTATCAAAAATCCAAGAATGAAATCCACTAAAAGCCCCCAAATTAGAAATCTACAACCAGGCCAAGCTTATATTATGCCCTTAAAATCAGATTTCAGAAATTAATAGAAGAAGAGGGGGAGAGAAGCTCACAGTGAAGAAATTCTAGCCCCAAACCGGCCAAATGTAGGAAAACCGCAAGGGGACAACAGCAACACGCAAGAAAGACACGACCACCACCTTCAATGGACTCTCCGTACAAAGTCGACCAAGGAGGAGCAGCTAGCCAGCAAGAGGGAGGAGGATTTGAGGAGCCTTAAGCAGAAATTCCGCCCGTCAAAAGCTTCAGGAGGCAGGATTACTAGGATCGGCAAGGAGCAGATAAGGGAATAGAATAGAATACACCACCGCTTAAAGGCTAATAGTTTATTCATACAGGACCGGTCAACAACAACAGCCAATTAAAGACCACCCAGGCCAACTAAAGGATTGCACCCGGCCACAATCAAACCAGCCAGGCCAGCTACATCAAACCAGCCTAGCAAATGTTTAGCCACATAAAGTCACATAAATAATCCCATGAGCCACCGCCATCATATATTAACAGGTACATGGAAACGTAAATTAAAGCAAATAAATAACAAAACGAAACGAACGTCGCAAAATCTTCGAAAAAACTCGAACTTCAAAATTAAACGTGCGACGTCGAATCGGCACTGAATTTCTCTCTTTTTCATCATAGGGGAATATTATTTTCTTATATTTCAAAATTTAGTACAATATTTATACACGATCGGGTTCGGGTCTTACAGTGGTTGTGGACCCGGACGAGGGGGCCATAGACAGGTTGGTTCTCGGCCTCATGATGTTGCTTACTCTGCTGATGTCTATGATGAGACGCCGCGTTCTTCTCCCGGTCAGCTCACTGCTCACGAGTTGGGTGTTTTTCGTCGCATGCTTCACTCTCAGTCCGATGCTTCCCCCGATGCCCCTACCTCTCTTGCCACTGTCGCTATGCCGAGTGCTCATGCTACCACTGCTTCTTCTTCTGAGTGGGTGATCAATTCTGGTGCCACCCACCACATAACCAGCTCTTCCTCAGGTTTTCTTTCTTATACTCCTTTGTCTGGTAAGGACAAGGTCATCTCTGCTAACGGCAGTTTGTCCCCCTATTGCGGGCAAAGGGCATATCTCTTGCTATCTGACCATTCTTCTCCCTTTTGTTCTTCATGTTCTCTCGCTTCCTCGCATTTTACTCTCTATCAGCAATATTACTACTTACTAGATCTCTTAACTGTTCTGTAACTTTTTTTTCCTGACACTTGTGTTTTTCAGAAACTGAGTACGAAGCGGAACATTGAAATGGTAGGAACCGTGGTGGCATGTAGTACCTAGACTCCCAGCTTCCCTCTCAGGCTCTTTTCTACGCTACTGTTACTGCTGATGACGTCTGCCACTGACACCTGCGTCTCTGACATCCGTCTCCTGTTTACCTTCAAAAATTGTTTCCTACTTTCGTACCTTTTCTTAATCTTTTGTCTGTGATGTATGTGATATGTCCAAACATGGACGACATAGTTCTTCGCATTTATCGTCACCTAGTAGCATTCCTTTTGCTGTAATACATTCAGATGTTTGGGGTCTTCCCCTGTTTTATCGTTATCTGGATTCCGGTGGTTTGTTACCTCTATTTATTATTTTTCTCGCACCACATGAGTTTATCTTTTAAAAAAGAAAAATGAAGTATTTCCTTGTTTTCAAGTTTTTCATAAAATGGTGCATACCTAATTTGATGGATCCATTCGGGTTCTTCGAAGTGATAATGGGGGGAGGGGGGAGTATGACGATCGTGGTATGTTTGGTTCTTACCTTACTAGTCATGGTATTA
The DNA here is from genome assembly GCA_033032865.1 of Dactylorhiza incarnata. Lineage (NCBI taxonomy): Eukaryota > Viridiplantae > Streptophyta > Magnoliopsida > Asparagales > Orchidaceae > Dactylorhiza > Dactylorhiza incarnata. The sequence goes on along the minus strand of JAWHQI010000157.1, from coordinate 5,196,996 downwards.
TCCATCAGAAAACTTGTGTTCACACCTCCACCCAAAACCGGGTTGCCGAACGAAAAAACTGGCACCTTCTTGCTGTTGCTCGCTGCCTTCTAGCCACTATGCACCTTCCTGAGTCCTACTGGTGTGATGCTGTGCTCACCGCTGCTCACCTGATCAACCGCTCCCTTCCCGTGTTCTCGGTTATGCCACTCCTCTCGCCCGGCTCTCCATCACGACGATTGTCCATACCCCCCCCCCCCCCCCCCCCCCCCCCGTGTTTTGTGCACGTCCATCAACCACACAGAGACAATCTTGACCCTCGAGCGCAACGTTGTGTCTTCCTTGGCTACTTCTCCACTACAAAAGGGTATCGGTGTTACCACCCTCCTACCAGGCGTATTTTTGTACTATGGATGTTACCTTCCGGGAAGGGGAATCCTACTTTCTGCCTTTCAATCACTCTCTTCGCTAGGGGGAGAGTAGTGGTGATAGTGGTGATTACTCCATTGATGCTCCTCTTCCTCTCCCTTCCGCTCCTCCATCGTTACCTCTATCTGGCCCCATGGCCATGACTCCTACCCTGGTCCCTTTACCCGATATTCCAATCCCTCTGATCACTCCTTTTACTCACGTATACCACCGTCGTCCTTCAGATACACAGGCTCCTAGAGTTCCACCTCTATATTTTTCTGACACTCCGATCTCCCCTTTTCCTCACGTCTACCACCATCGTCTCCCAGGCACACAGGCTACTAGAGTTCCTTCTCTACCAATGCCCACTTCAGCCTCAGATTTTGATGATATTGACCAGCATGCCTCTCTTGCTCTGCTGAAAGGTAAAACTACTTGTACTCAACATCTTATTTCTAATCATGTGACGTACCAACATCTTTCTCCGGCCAAGCAGGCTTTTGTTTCTTCTCTCTCCTTGGTTGTTATTCCTAAGACGTGAAAGGAAGCTTTGGGTATACCGGTATGGACTCAGACAATAAAAGATGAAATGTCTGCCTTGGACAAGAATCACACATGGGATGTCTCTCCCCTTCCTCCTGGCAAGAAAGTCATTGGTTCATGGTGGGTCTTCTCTGTTAAGCAGAACCAAAATGTTAAGCTGGAACGATACATGACACGTCTGGTTACTCAAGGTTACACCCTAACTCTGGGAGTCGACTACTAAGAGACCTTTGCTCTTGTGGCAAAGATGGACTCTATTCGAGTGTTGCTATCGTGCGTTGCTTGTATGGATTGGGTTCTTCATCAACTCGATGTGAAGAATGCGTTTCTCCATGATGAGCTTGATGAGGAGGTGTACATGAAATTCTCTCCTGGATTTGTGAAGAAAGGTGATGAAGGCCTTGTTTGTCACCTAAGGAGATCTTTATACGGCCTTAAACAATCTCCTACGGCGTGGTTTGGAAGGTTTCTCACGACCATGTTCAAATTTGTCTACAAACAGGTTCAGTCTGATCACACTATGTTTATCTGGAGATGTGATCAGAGGATTGTGGCCTCATTTTGTCTACGTGGATGACATTGTGATAACTGGAAATGACACATGCGAGATTGCGAATCTCAAGACCCTCTTATCTGCCGAATTCGAGGTGAAAGACTTGGGAAGTTTGCGTTAATTCCTTGGTATTGAGGTTGCTAGATCTACTCAGGGAATCTTCATATCCCAACGTAAGTATATCTTGGATCTCTTGAAGGAGACTGAGGTGCTTAGGTGTGTTCCTGCGAACACTCCAATGGAAGGAAATCATGGAATTGGGGAAGATGGTGATCTGATCGGTGTTTCGCGCTGTCAAAGATTGGTTAGAAGACTTATATATCTATCCCACACACGCCCTGACATCACTTATGCGGTTGGAATTCTGAGTAGATATATGCACGCTCCCAGGATCAGACATCAAGAGGCAGCATATCGTTTGTTACGACATTTGAAGAAAGGCCCTGGTCGTAGCCTCTTGTTCTCCAAACACAACCACTTGATGATCGAAGTTTTCACTGATGCTGATTGGGCTGGATGTCGTGATGACCGAAAATCTATAACCGAATAATGTTCCTTTGTCGGTGGAAACCTGGTGACTTGGCGTAGCAAGAAGCAGAATGTGGTGGCTAGATCTGGTGCTGAGGCAGAATACCGAGCTATGTCACATGGTCTTTGTGAGGGCCTATGGTTGCGCACTGTTTTACAAGATCTGGGTTTTTCTGAGACCGACCCTTTTTTCTTGTTTTGTGATAATAAAGCAGCCATTAGCATAGCTCATAACTCAGTCCAACATGACAGGACAAATCACGTGGAGGTTGATCGTCACTTTATCAAAGACCACCTGGATAAAAAGACAGTGGTCACACCCTTTGTCCATTCCAAATATCAATTGACGGATGTGTTCATCAAAAGCTTGGGAAGTAATGTGTTTTCTGACGATATTCAAAAACTTGGGATGACTGACATCTTCCGTCCGACTTGAGAGGGAGAGTTGAGTTTGGTGTTATTATTTACAAGTTGGTATTATTGTATTTCTTCCTTTGGGGTTTTTTTGTCTTTCTTGTTTTTCCGGGTCCTATATATATATATATATGTAAGGTTTCCTTTTGCAATAGAGTGTTTTGATTTTGCTCTTCAACTGCTTCTCCTTCAACTTCTGCTTCATGTTTGTCCATCTAGAGATGAGGCAGAGACCCTCACACTTTATTAAGGCTAATCCAATAAATCTTGGCATAACGAAGAAGTTTCATCTTCGAGATTCGAACTCGACGCTCGTCAGACATGTGTTGTCAGTCGATGTAATGATCCTTGTCTAAAATTTAGTCATTGAATGTCTTCGGGTCTAGTTGACCGTCAAAGGGGTGCATCAATTCTGACCCGACCCATTTTGTTATCCTTGAAATGGTGATCTTTATGAGTCTCTTGATATTGATTGTAGTATTTGTCCATAGCATAATTGAATTGTGCCAGAAGGTTTATACGATCTCTTCGAATGAGTGGTTGAGGAAGAAGATGATCTACATGATGGTACGAGGACCTCTCTAGGATCGTGCATAAACATACTAAATATCTTCTACTGATGGAAGAGGTTGACAAAGATGATCTATGTGATGGTACATGGGTCTCTCTTGAGGAGCTCTTCGTGGTCTTTCATAAATAGACGGGTAGGATCTCGCCTACGAGGGGTTGTAGGATCTTGACGACGAAGGGTGGTGATAGAAAGCCATTGAGGCATCTAAATCATTGACCCTATTGGTCAATGTTCCTAATGGAGTGCTAAAGCTGTCTAAGTGTGTTTCTATGTAATCAAAGCAAGTGTTTATGCTACCGTCTGATTCAATAAGAGAGTTGTATAGCTAGCCGCTTGGGCAGCAGGGTTACTAGGACCTACCATGGAAATCCTAGAGACTCTACCTTTTCGCAGCATACACGAAGCCTATAACTTTATCTATAATACTAAATTTTGCTATTTTGATAGATATAAAAGCCACGAAGCCCTATAACTTTATCTACGATACTAAATTTTGCTATTTTGATAGATATTGTTAGAGAATATAGGGAAACCCATGTAAAGGCCCATATATTAGGCCCATTTATCTTTCTTTCTTTTAGTCCCACATCTCCTGTATAGGATTTCTTCCTCCTCTCTCTTCCTATATATTTGTACTCATACTTGTATTTTTCTCTCAAGTGAATATACTACAAGGTTTACACCATTTCTCTACATGGTATCAGAGCACTCGGTCCAAAATCTGAGGTCTCCAATTTACTGACCGCCCCCCCCCCCCCCCCTGCTACAATCTCGCGGTCTCTTTTTTTGAGACCGCTCCCTTGCTCCTCTGCGTCCAGCCTTGCCCCCCCCAGCTTCCGCTCCTCTCCTGGCTTTTATAGCCTGCATCCGTGGGACCCACCTCCTTCTCCTTCCCGCTTCTGCTCTGCAAAGGCTCGTAAGATCTCAAGCTCTGCGGTCTCAAGTTGCGATCACAGCGCGCATCCTATCTGTGCTCGCTGCGATCTCTGCGCTCGCTGCTCGCTGCGATCTTTGCGAGCTCTCCTGCTCGATCTCCTGCTCTCTGCGAGCTCTCCTACGCCAGTCTCTGCCGATCTCCTGAAGTCTGCCAGCTGATGTCTGCCGATCTCCTGCGATCTCTGCCGATCTCCTACGCCGGTCTCTGCTCTCTGCCGATCTCCTGCTCGCCAGCTGAAGTCTGCCGATCTCGTGTGATCTCTGCAAGCTCTCCTGATCGTCAGCTGCGGTCTTTGCCGTGCTCGCCTACCTCCAGCCGTGCTCGCCTACCTCCAGCCGTGCTCGCCAGCTGCGGTCTCTGCCCTGTTCGTCAGCAGCGATCTGCTTCCAGCCTTTCCAAACCGCTGCTCCTTCTGGCCGGCTTCTCTTCCAATGGCTCTCGAGCATACCTCCTCATCTACATAGCGTTCGCGCTCAGATACTCTCCTCTACTACCACACCATCTCTATCTGCTGTCTGCTCCATGCTTATCAAGGTTACACCTCCTTCTGAGGCCCCGCACAGTTCTTCTCCAGCTCTTCTCCAACAGCCGCTCCTTCCAACACCTACCCTTGGTTCCTCTGCTCGAGGTGGTCGTCCCCCGTCTCGGGGACGAGGACGTGGTGGCCGACCTCCTTTAAAATGTACTTACTGTGGCCGTGACGGTCATCGTGAAACAACCTGCTACCGCAAGCATGGTCTCCCTCCTCACCTTGCTGCTACTTCGGCACCTCCTGCTGCCTCTTCACCAGCCGATCAGCTTGGTCCTACCCGACAGGAATATGATGACCTACGCTCTCAGTTCCAACAGCTTCAAGGCAGTCTTGGCCGTTCTCCTGGATCCGTTGCTTCTTTCTCTACTGAAGGTATAACCTGCATATCTCACTGTTCTCATTGGATCGTAGATTCTGGAGCAACGCATCACATTACCTCCCAGAAACCACCTCAGTATATACATACGTCTCACCCTCCGTCTATTGTTGTTGCAAATGGTGCTACTACTCCGGTTGCTGGTGCTGCTGATCTACATATCACTCCCACTATAAAGCTCTCCTCGGTTCTTCATGTTCCGGGCTCTCCTTTCAACTTACTCTCTGTAAGTCGTTTGATACAGGATCTTGATTGCTGTGTAACCTTCTCTCCCTCTTCTTTTGTTTTTCAGGATCGCCGCACACGGAGTATCATTGGTAGCGGTCGGCTGATGAATGTGCTCTATCTCTTGGATCTCCCACCTACCACTCTCCTGACTGTCTCCACAGTTGACTGGCATCGCCGACTTGGGCATGCTTCTCTTCCAGTTCTCCGCAAAGCTCTCCCTGATGTACCTCTTCATGAGTTTACTTGCGAAGCTTGCATCTATGGCAAGCAACATCGCTCTTCCTTTTCCCCTTCATGTACCCGGAGCACGACTCCATTATCTTTAGTACATTCTGATGTATGGGGCCCTTATAAGGTCCCAAGTATTTATGGCTATCGTTATTTTGTCACTTTTATTGATGATTATTCACGTGTTACCTGGTTATATTTACTTCATGATCGCTCTGAGTTACCATCTGTATTTCGTGCCTTTGTGACTGAATAAAGGACACAATTCTCCACTACACTTAAAATAATTCCAACTGACAACGCTCGCGAGTACATTGGCCGCTCCTTTTCTACTATCTGCACAGAGTTTGGTATAATACACCAAACGTCTTGTGCTTATACCCCCCAACAAAACGGCGTTGCCGAACGGAAAAATCGTCACCTTCTGGATGTTGCTCGGGCACTCCTGGTTCAAATGCGGGTTCCTACAGAATACTGGAACTTTGCCGTCTCCACTGCTTGCCATCTCATTAACCGAATGCCTTCCTCTGTTCTTAACTTTGCCACTCCCATAAAACTCCTCTTCCCATCCACTACTCTCTTTCCTATTCCACCTCGCATTTTCGGTTGCGTCTGCTATGTCCACCTTCTCGGTCCGCCTATTGATAAACTTGCCCCACGAGCTGCCAAGTATATATTTGTCGGCTATTCTCGGACTCAAAAAGGCTACGTGTGCTACTCTCCAACCACCGGCAAAACCATTGTCTCACCTGATGTTACTTTCTGTGAAGACCAATCATTCCACTCTCCCTCTGTTCCAAGCACATTACCTTCCACTACTGTTCGTCCTTTTGTACCGACGGACACTACTAACCCCCCATCTCCGCCCCCTACGGTACCTTCACTATCTCCATCTACTGAACAACCTCCTCCCATTATTCAAGTATACTCTCGTCGTAAATCTAAGGATGGTCCCCGTCAGGCGCCCTCGGCTACCGATGCCTCTCCCTCTGCGGTTGATCCGGCCTCCGCCTCTACAGCTCATCCGATGGCAAACCACGTATCTCTCCACCGGCTATCTCCACCTCTTCATCGGTTTGCTACCTCTCTCTCTTCCATTTCCCTCCCTAACTCTGTGCAGGAAGCGCTACAGCATCCGGGGTGGCGTGCTGCGATGGAAGAAGAGATGATCGCTCTCCGAGCCAATCACACATGGGAGCTGGTACCTCTTCCTCCTGGCCAACACTGCGTCAGCTGCAAATGGGTCTTCGCTGTCAAACAAAATGCTGATGGGACCCTTGACCGCTTAAAGGCCCGTCTCGTCGCACGCGGTTTCACTCAACAACAAGGCTTGGACTATGATGAAACCTTCTCCCCTGTCGCCAAGTTAAACACTGTTCGTGTGGTGATCTCCGTCGCTGTCCACCGTCGTTGGCCTCTTCTTCAGTTAGATATCAAGAACGCCTTCTTGAATGGTGATCTACAGGAGCAAGTATATATGTACCAACCTCCCGGGTTTGAGACCACGGGGGAGTCTCGTGCCGCCTATGTTTGTCGCCTCCTTAAAGCTCTCTATGGCCTCAAACAATCTCCGAGAGCTTGGTTTGATAAATTCTGCAAAGTCCTACTGGCACTTGGTTTTCGACGAAGCTCTACTGATTTCTCACTATTCATCAAAGAAGGACCCACGGGAACTGTGATCCTCCTTGTGTATGTTGATGATATCCTGATCACTGGGGACGACATCTCTGGGATACAACAACTCAAGGAGCATCTGAACTCGGCGTTTCAAACGAAGGATCTTGGCAATCTTAGATACTTCCTCGGAATTGAAGTCGCTCGTCGATCCGATGGGTTAGTCCTGTCCCAACGGAAATACTGCATTGACTTACTTCAAGAGGCAGGTTTCTCTGGCTGCAAACCTGCAGATACCCCTATGGATTCAAACCAAAAGTTATGTGCAGCTGGTTCTGAGACTGATCAACTCCTTGAGAATCCAGAGTACTACCGTCGTTTGGTTGGGAAGCTGATTTATCTTACAGTTACTCGACCAGATATTTCGTTTGCCGTCAGCGTTGTAAGTCGCTTCATGCACACTCCGAGGACTTCTCATCTCCAAGCTGTTGAGCGCATTCTCCGATACTTGAAAACTGCTCCTGGACAAGGCCTTGTCTACAAACCATCCACCTCGCCATCTCTTCTTGCTTACTCAGATGCTGACTATGCTGGCTCTCCAGATGACAGGCGTTCCACGACTGGTTTTTGTACGTACTTTGGTGGACATCTTATAACATGGCGTAGCAAGAAACAGGTTGTGGTTGCTCGCTCCTCGGCTGAAGCTGAATATAGAGCTATGACTGCTGTCAGATCTGAATTAACCTGGCTTGAAGGACTTTTGGGAGATTTAGGTGTCAAACTCTCCTCTCCGGCAACTCTTCTTTGTGACAGTCAGGCTGCTATTCATATTGCCAAGAATCCTGTGTTTCATGAGCGGACAAAGCATATTGAAGTTGATTGTCATTTCATCCGGGAAAAGGTTCAGTCAAAGAAGATAGAATTGGAACATGTCCCAGCTGCAAAACAAGTTGCTGACATCATGACTAAAGCTCTTCCTCGGCCATTATACCACCAGTTCTTATCCAAGCTGGGTGCCTACGACTTGTACTCTCCAGCTTGCGGGGGAGTGTTAGAGAATATAGGGAAACCCATGTAAAGGCCCATATATTAGGCCCATTTATCTTTCTTTCTTTTAGTCCCACATCTCCTGTATAGGATTTCTTCCTCCTCTCTCTTCCTATATATTTGTACTCATACTTGTATTTTTCTCTCAAGTGAATATACTACAAGGTTTACACCATTTCTCTACAGATATGAAAGCTTTGAAAGCTTTGTTCTTCTATTATGATAGTTTTAATGGCACCATGTGACAAACTAACGTTATAATTTTTGGGGTCTTCGGGTTATGTGAATATACTTTGTACATTTCAATAGCTTGTTTTATCTGAATATTAGCTTCATATGAAGAACATAACTTATAAAATGGTTTGTCATTATTTTGAAACTTCTTACTTGAATTGACAATTTTCTGTTTTTTTCTAGGGTTCAGCGCATTCAGGTCCAGCACTAACTCCTGTGGAAGTATTGACTGCAATTCATGACATCAATCCTGATAAGGATGGAGTTGCTCTAAAGAAGGTATAGTCACATGAGTAGTTAAATGAAATGGAATATTACCTAATGTAATCAAACTCTGTGCGGCATAAATTGTGTGCCTCTAGGTAACAGATGCTTGCACAGCTTGTTTCGAGCAGCGAACAGTTTTCACTCAGCAAGTTTTAGAAAAATCCTTAAACAGTTTGGTGCGCATATATCTCAACTTTTATTTCTCAGCTTGAGATAGTTGTTCCCATTAAACATTACGATATCTGTCTTTGTAGGTAGATAAAGCTCCTCTTCCTCTGCTTTTAATGCGAACAGTTATTCAAACAATTGATGCTTTTCCTACCATGGTAATTTTAATCGTTTCTGTTTATTTTTCTCTATAATTTTTGCATTGTTTTAATATATATTTTTTCCTTTACCAAACATTACTATGTCACTGTGTTAGTTTAATATCTGATAAGAAAAAGTTATCATGTTGGAGTCTTATCTTATATTTTGCCAAGCTGATACTTTAATGCTCATCATCTAATTAGAGTTGGTGTTAAGTTAATTACTATTTTACCTTTGGTCCAATGTTTTATGCACATGTGATTGTGTTTATATTATTTCCAAATGTATCTCAAAGTTTTGTATGCTTTTTAGATGTTTCTCCCTTTCACTCACATGCTCTTTCCAACATGTCTCTCTCTATATTTCTGAGTAGAATAGTTAATTACTAAATCTTGCATTGCTTAAATGTCAGCTAAGTTTTTCGTGCCAAACTATATGCACTTATGCTTATTTCATTTCCCTCATTGATGTTGGTAGCATCGAGCTCTAGCAAGTGGAAACACATGGATTGGATAGTTTGGAGAAAACCACAGTAACATTAAATCTTCATCAATTGTTAAATTGGATACAACCCCATAGACATATATGCTAGGGGTAAAAGAACAAAATCCAAAGGCGACCCTCTATGAAATTAAAATTGCTTTATTATTAACATGCTCGAGTCCATGAAGTTTATGGAAAAACTTGTTGCACTATCCTCGGGTTGGAGAGAACTCATCCTTACGTTAAAGATTTTACCTCAACATTGTTTCTTCCTCACCGTTTTGAAAGAATGAAGATAGGTCAAATATGTTATATGTTGATGACACATGTTATGCTCCTGACAAGTTATAATTGACAACTTGAAAAAATATATTTTTCCAATCCAAAAAATAATATTACATTACACCTCTATATATCCGCAAAGAGGAGAGACATCAAATCATCACTAGAGGTGTTGGAATAAAAGAGGGAAAATAATAAAATACACAACCTTCATATGGGCCTTTACAGTGTACTTTTATATACTATTTATTTCTCCCCCTCAAGATGGGAGTAGATATTGATCATTCCGTACTTTTATATACAATTTATTTCTCCCCCTCAAGATGGGAGTAGATATTGATCATTCCCAACCTATAAATATTATCAATGAAGGTGTTATTGCTCAGACTCTTGATAAAGATATATGCCTGTTGATTTAGGGATTGGATGAACTTTGTGCAGATATTTGTCAATATGATCCTTGATGAAGTGTTTGTCAATTTCAACTTTTATTGTTCTTATTAAATATGTTAGTCCCACATCGTTGCATTAAGAATGTATGGTTCCATTATTCTATATAAATAAACCATGGACCTCTATTGGAGGTATCAAGTCTCTTAAATCCATCTATCATGGTATCAGAGGACGGTTAGGGCGTAACCCTTCGCGTGACTCTCGTACGCTTCCGTCTCCCGCCGCTTCCCGATCCTGTAACCCGATCGACACTGCTTCCCGATCCACGCGGCTTCTGGATAGATCGTCGACGTTGCTTCCCGTGCATCTAGGATCGATTGACCGATGCCACTGTTGTTGTTTCCCGCTGCATTGAACGACGACGTTGGTACGATCGATCGTCGTTGGTGCGGTTTTCCTCTCTTAAAGTTGTTGTTGCTTTTCTCTCGTTAAATCGACACTGCTCCTCCTTCCCGTAGCTGAAGGCATCGTGTCCTAAAGGGGGCATGTCCCCTCTCCTTCCCGCTATATGCGGTGATGCTGCGATATATTGTTCCCGTGACTTTGGTGACGCTGCTGCTCCGCTGATGTATTTATTGGGTCCTTGTACGCAGCAGTTTTCCTGTTAATGAAGTAATATCCTTCCAACTATATTTCTATCGTCTTGCCTTACAACTAGGTCATGGGTTCCTCAGTTACAAGCACCATACCGATGACCGCCCCCCCCCCCCCCCCTCGCGGCAATTCCAACAATACATTTCCTCCTAACGCGAGGCTTGCTAATACTATTCTTACCTCCTCCAACTTCCAACTGTGGAAAAAGGGGGTCACTATCTCCCGGTCGGGTATCCGACGTACTCACCATCTCACCCGACTCCCATCTCATGTTGTGGGCAGTTCAGAATATGAGGATTGGTAGAGTGATGATTGCCGAATTTTTTCTCTCCAACTGAGTTCCATGGACCCCCTCCGTTCAACAAATGCGCAAGAACTGTCACAACGCTAAGAAACTTTGGGATACCTTACATATGATGTTCTCCCAAGCGACCAACCTCACTCGTCTTGGTGAACTCTTTCCCAAGATGGCTGAACTGAGACAAGGGCCATGTTCCGTCACCGATTACTTCGCTGAATGGAAGGTTCTTGCAGATGAGATCTTGGATTTGTGGGATATCCCCTTTACCAGGGAGGAGCATCAGGCTCAACGTGAGCATCTTGTATTACTTTGGCTATTGAATGGACTTGATTCAGACTTCTCGACAACAAAGACTGAAATGCTAGCGAGTCCCTCTACCCTGAAAACTGCTAGTGTGTACCACCGTCTGACCAAAGCTGCAACAGCCAGTACTCCTTCTCCTGCTCTACATATTTCCTCTGGAGAGTCAATGGCTCTTTCTTCTCCGGGTGGAAGGGGTACTAATCGTGGCGGGTGTTCTGGTCGTGGTCGTGACACCGACACGAGACATTGCACCCATTGTGGGTGTCGGGGCCACACAAAGGATACTTGTTGGTCTGTTCATGGGAAGCCTGACTGGGCCTCCAAACCTCCTCTATCATCTCGCTATGCACATCTTGCTGACTCCACTACTACATCTGGACTTCCGAGGACAGTTGAAGTACCTGAGGAGGAATATTGTTGCCTACAGGCCCTTCAGATTGATTATCCGACTCATAGTGCTGCTGTGGCATAAACCATCCAGCCAGTATGCACTTCTCAGCGTCCTGTTCAGTGGCTGGCAGATTCATGCGCTTCAAATCACCTTACTACCTCAAGTATCTTACACTCTTACAAACCTCATAGCGGGTCTTTGATTACGGTGGCAGATGGATCGACAGTGCCCATTGTTGGGTTCGGTAGCTGTGATGTGACACCTGGCATGACTTTGTCCTCGGTTGCTCATGTTCCCCAATCTGCTTACAACCTATTGTCGATTAGTAAGCTTACTCGTGACTTAAATTGTATTGCTACCTTCACATCTTCTGGTTGTACTTTTCAGGAACAGTCGATGAGCCGTATTATTGGTAAGAGAAAGTTGAGTGGTGGCGTTTATGTCCTGTATGAAGTCTCTCCTCTTGCGTGTTCTGCTGCCTCCACTAAGTTCTTGGATCTTCACTATTGACATGGTAACCCGTCTCTGCATGTCATGCGTCGTTTGTATCCTGAGTTTGGGAAGGTTTCCCATCTCAACTGTGAGTCTTGTTTTTTTGCTAAACTCCATAGAGTTAGCTATGTTCCTCGTCTTGAAGTTTGTGTTACTGCACTTTTTGATTTACTTCATTCAGATGTTTGGGGACCTTGTCCTGTCCCTACGTTGTTAGGACACAAATATTATGTTACTCTTATTGATGATTTCTCACGTATGACTTGGGTGTACTTAATGAAAAATCGTTCTGAGTTACCTTCTATTTTCAAAATTTGTGGAATGAAATATTTACCCAATTCTCTATTTGCCTTAAGTGTTTGCGTACTGATAATGGTTGAGAATACTTATCGCAGTCTATGTCTAACTTTCTCTCCGACAAAGACATTATACATCAGACAAGTTGTCCTGATACCCCCCCCCCCCCCCCCCCCCCAACAAAGCGGAGTGGTTGAAAGAAAAAATCATCACCTCCTTGAGGTCACCCGGGCCATCCTACATCATAAACACGTACCCAAACACTTCTTGGGTGATGCAGTACTTACTGCTGCATACCATAGCAATCGTCTTCCCACTCATATTCTTCAGGGGGAGACACCCTACCATACCCTGTATCCTGGCTATTCTGGTCCCTTCCTACCTTTACGAGTCTTTGGGTGTGTTTGCTACGTTCAGGATGCTTGCCCCTCTGTCTCTAAACTTGACCCTCACTCTTTAAAATGTATATTTCTTGGGTATTCGCGTACTACCAAGGGATACCGTTGTTATTCTCCTGACCTCCACAAATACATTATATCATTAGATGTTGACTCCTGGAATCTGATTCTTACCTTGCGCGTGAATCCACACCTCCTGATCCTTCCCTTGATTCTATCTTGGTTCCTCGTCCCGAACCTGTTGTTCTCTCACCAGAGGACCTCCTGTGTTCCCATTGGTGACAAGTTTATTCTCGTCGTCCCTCTTCTGATAGTACATTAGCGCAACCACCTCAACCTCTCTTTTCTCTTGATAATACGACGATTGTTCCTCAGGAAGCCTCTACTAGCATGCATGTGGATCCATTGTCTGTCAGCCAGGACTTACCCATTGCGGTACGAAAAGGCAGACGGGCCTGCCGGGACAAACCTCTATTTGTTAGTTCTTACCAGGGATTATCTTCTTCTCATATTGCTCTGCATTCCACCCTGGATCAATACCACCTCCCATCTATCGTTGTGGATGCCAAAGCTCATCCTGGCTGGGCGACTGCTATGCAAGATGAGTTGAAGGCCGTTCAACTTAACCACACGTGGGACTTGGTCCCCTTGCCCACTGACAAGCGGGCTATTGGATGCAAATGGATTTACTCCATCAAGGTCAATGCGGATGGATCCCTTGATCGCTTGAGGCTCGCTTGGTTGCCAAAGGTTATGCTTAGACTTATGGAGTGGATTATGATGAAACGTTTTCCCCCGTCGCCAAAACGTCCTCTATTTGTCTCCTGCTCTCTTTTGCAGCCTCTCACTAGTGGCCCCTACACCAATTGGACATCAAGTATGCCTTTCTCCATGACACTTGTGTATATGGAACAACCTCCTGGGTTCGGTGGTGAGGGGGAGAGAAACAAGGTGTGCCATCTCAAGAAGTCGTTATATGGATTGAAGCAATCCCCCCGAGCATGGTTTGCTCGTTTTCGATATGTAGTCACTCAGTTCGGTCTTACCAAGAGTACGCAAGATTCGTCTATTTTTTATCAGAACTCTTCGGCTGGGACTATCCTATTAGTGGTATATGTCGATGATATTGTTATCACAGGCAGTGATTCTGAAGGGATACTAAATCTCAAGACCTTCTTACATTCCAACTTCCTAACCAAGGATTTGGGCTCCTTGCGGTACTTCCTATGCATTGAAGTTGCTGATTATGCTAACACCATCTTTATTTGTCAGCATAAATATGCTCTCGATCTCCTATCTGACCTTGGAATGTTTAACTGTGGTCCTATGGATTCTCCACTTGAACCAGGGTAGAAGGGTCTTCATGTTGAAAGCAAACCATTTGATTCATGAGGGAAGTATCGAATAGTAGTTGGAAAACTGAACTACCTTACCATGACTCGTCCTGACATTGTCTGTGCTATAAGTAAGGTCATTCAGTTCATGGTTGCTCCAACTATCTCTCAGAGGGAATCTGTGCTCCGAATCTTCAGATAAATAAAGAAGGATCCTGGTCTCGGGATATGGTACAAGAATCGAGGACATTCTATCTAGAGGCGTATTGTGGATCTGACTTGGCGGGCTGCTTAGCCACCCGGAAGTCAACCACAGGGTTTACTATCTTTATGGGCGGAAATCTTGTTTCATGGAAGAGCAAAAAACAAACTACAGTTGCCAGATCAAGAGCAGAAGCGGAACATCGGGCAATGTCCCACACTGTTGCTGAGATTATATGGATTAGACACACTCTTTGTGAATTTGGGTATTCAGTTCAAGATCTCACTCCTCTATGATGTGACAATCAAGCTGCAATACAAATAGCTACTAATCCTGTGTTCCATGAACGCAGAAAATACATAGAGGTTGACTATCACTTTGTAAGGGAAAAATATGAAGGACTTATTTCTCTAAGTCATGTGAAGACCGGAGATCAAGTCGCAGATATTCTTACCAAGGGAGTTACAAGTGTCAGAATGAACTTTATATGTAACAAATTAGGTCTGGGTAGCTCCCACGACCCAACTTGAGGGGGAGTGTTAGATATGTTAGTCCCACATCGTTGTATTAAGAATGTATGGTTTCATTATTCTATATAAATAAACCTTGTACCTCTATTGGTGGTATCAAGTCTCCTAAATCCATCTATCAGTTTTGTTATGCTGAACAAGATTATGCGCAATATTGATAGTTTCTTTGTTGTCACAATAGATACATATCAATTTTCCATCTTGTAATCATAGATCTGCACTACAGACTAAATTCATAGTGTCTCACATATCTCTTGTGATATTGCTCTGTTCTCTGCTTCTACACTTAATCTTGCTAGCTCATTTTGTTTCTTACTTCTCCAGGTTACGAGATTTCTCCAAACAAAGGAACAATATCCAGTAGTTGATTTTCTGTTATCTTGGCTTTCAGTCCAATCAACATCCGTTTATACTTCGATATTCACTTGCTTGTTTCAGAGAATTGAATCCTTCGTTCGGGAGACTTCTTTAGGTACCTTAGCACTCGTAGAATAGCTTCTTGATGACTCTCTGATAGCTAGAGTTGACTTTCTCACCTTCCTTGTCTTCATCAATTTTACAATTTGTTTCTATAGGAGTATATGTTATTGTACAATCAAGCATGCCAGTTTCTTCAAGCAGATATAGACATATTTCGCCTGAGATATAAAGTGTAGCAAATATGTGGCCTAAGGACATAATTTTCTACAAAAACATTATTAACTAAGTGTAATGTTATATGTGAAATAAAAGTGCAACACTAACACAGCGTTACCAAACCCTATGAATTAATAATCATCTAAACATATCATAAGCATTTGTTATCCATCATCATTCTTTAAGAAAAATATAATCATTAAAGCATGTGTTTCAAAAGAATATAAAGTCTGGTAAATAGATGGTTTGGCACACAAGCCACAAAATTTCATATTTCATATAAAAGAAGATGAAGTAAGAGAAATGAATATGAGCTGAAGTTGATCATGGTCGCCGTGCTCATTCATAGGTTCTTTTCTTCTCTCCTCAGTCTCCTGCTAGTCATGGGGCTTCAAATGTTGATTATGTCGTATAGTTGAAAGTGTTTAAAAATAAAAGGGTGAGTTATAAACTCAGTGAGAATATCCTTACTCTAAAAATCCAGATACCTCTAAGGTGTTTTTTTTATTTGTTAAGTTTCGCCAAGGATCCTCTTTGTTCTTGGGGGATTAAATTTATGAGTTATTCTTATAAATGTTCTTACACACAGGTGGCTTTTGAACTTTTCAAGTCTCTTCAACTTTTCTTCTTAGATCCATTTTTTTTATTTGTTTAGAAGCAAATCCAAGACTAACCCTTGTGGTCACTTGAGATTTCATTAGCTCGCACATGAACTATATCTATAGAATGGTAGCCCTCACCCCCTTATGGTAAATAACTATGTTGGGAAAACTCCTGGATTTTATACACCAAATTAACTCTAAAGTGACTAGGATAAGCCATAATCATGTATAAAAAAACTTTGATTTTTTTCTTCCTTCTACAGGCCAAAGAACTAATCAAAATCTAGCGATAATGAAGATTCGTCGAATAATATTCAACGAAAGAAGTCGTGCTTCTCAGCTTGTCATTTTCTTCTCGAAGCATGAAGCAACACTGAAGAACAAAATATAAGCATGGGTCGTTTTCTTATCGGAGCATGAAGTCTTATGAAGAAAAGTTGATAGACGGCCTTAGTTGAATGAAGGTTTATTAGAAGAATGCGTGAGCTAGAAGTAGTCGATAGTAATTTAGATCACATCTAAAGTAATTTGGAGCACAAAGTAAAGACACCAGTTATGTTGAAGACATTATGTCGTTTTCATATCGACGTATAAGTAAGAAGTTGGCAGAGAGGGCGACAGTCGATTTGCATTCAACTATCAAAGAAGCTTGATGCGCATATAACAAAATGAGCTGCAGATAGCGTTTCTCTCCACAGAAGTAGGCTTTAGTCAAATGTTGTTCGATGAATAAAGTGTATTCTCCGAATACTGCCAAAATGTGTTAGAAGGTGTAAGTCGAATGGAATTTAACCAACAGTGCTATACTCTGAATAAAGGATCAGTGCTTCTGAAACCGTTACTCGACTGGAATTCGACTAATGTATAAAAAGTAATATGAAGAGATTTCAGAGCATATTCAGATGATGATAATCAAATGGATCTTGCCAATCAAAAATATCTATGGAATATAGTCGTTAGACTTTCCTTTCCAGACTGTTATCAGATAAAGAAGGTTAAGGGAAAAAGTTTTTTACATAACGAACTTGCCTTTTCAGATTAAAGAAATAAGGAAACCTTTTTTTGTCCTTACTTGAGGTGAAGTTTGAATCTGATTATTAAAGGATCTCTAAGAAGAGGGTGAACCCTAATCGGGAATTCTTTTCTCATTCTTATTCTGGAGCTCTCAGCCGTAATTCTTTCGTTCTGATTCTCTCTCAATGAAATTTCTCTTGTTTTACCTTCTTTGCTCTGAAGAACAACAAAGATTAAAAAGATTGAATCCACATAAAGTTGAACATATAAAGTGATCACAACTAGCCTAAAGATTTTTTTCATTGTAGAAAGTCGAAAGAATATTTCAATCATCATTTTTAAAGACTTACGAGAATCTCTCCGGAGGAAGATTCAGTGGTTCTAAGAGTCTCTTTGTAAAAGACTCAGTGGTTCTGAAAGTCTCCTGGACAAAAGACTCGTTCCTTGATATAGGCAGCTAATTCCTACTGCGGTGAAGAGAGTAGTAACCAAGTTTGAGGAGCCTCTATAAATTCTACCTCTTTTGTGCTTGCTCTCTATAACTTAGATTACTTCTGTGTTTATTTTATGGGTCTACTCGGAGGTCGGAGGCGGGGAAGATGGTGGAGATACAATGGAGTCTTGACCGCGGCTGCCTAAGCGGGGTTGCTCGTTAGAGGAGAGAGACACCAATGATCTCACTCAATAGAAAGGAAATAGATTTCTTCTTACTTACCTCATACATCCATACATATGCTTTTATATAGGCTTACAACATATAAAAAGACAAACAATCATAATGACACCTAATACTAGATACAATGATGAACTAAAAAGACAAACAACCATAATGACACCTAATACTAGATAACAATGATGAACTAGGCCCGGGGCTCAAGGCATAACTCCTATTAACTAGATAAAGGAGTGTAATGATGAACATCCCATAATAGTTTACTTACTGCTTTAATCTTTGATCTTTGTTGTGATTGTGATTAGGAGGGATAAAAATTGTAATACTATATTAAACCCCTCTAAATTAATTAGCATTAATATTCACAAACAATTCCACACTTTCAAATTCTGGTGATGTTGTTAGGCCTCACAGCCCGAGGGTGTTACCCCTCCTCAGCAATATGATTATGTTTTAAACTATGGCGTGGCTCCACCTAACTTGGGCATGGAAATTAACCTTGCCCTTAAGGCTTTGCTCTCAAATAGATGCACCGATAAGCTTACCTTTATCTTAATTTCCTTTTCATCATTCACACTCTTAAATTTTACTAATTACATGAGTTAATAACTCTTAAGATAAAGTGGTGCCTAGCGTGATTTATTTTGAGACTTCACTACCTGTAGTGTCAAATTATTATGCCTTATGCATTTCTAAACGATATTCTACTAATAGTTAATATTCTTTAAGTTAACTTTACTGGTTCAGCACTATGATATACTAAAATGGGGTTATCCAAGTGATATGTGGCTCCAAAAGGGACTAAATAAGTTCTAATTC
Source organism: Dactylorhiza incarnata (assembly GCA_033032865.1). Classification (NCBI taxonomy): domain Eukaryota; kingdom Viridiplantae; phylum Streptophyta; class Magnoliopsida; order Asparagales; family Orchidaceae; genus Dactylorhiza; species Dactylorhiza incarnata. The sequence goes on along the minus strand of JAWHQI010000157.1, from coordinate 5,178,421 downwards.
ATGTTTATTGCATAAAATTTAGGCTTTAAGTATCTCCAAGACTTATAAAATTTTGTAACAGAGAAATAGGTTGTTGGTTGGTCTCTCAACTCATATGTTTTGCATGAAAAAGATTTAATTTTCACTCTAATTCTTTTGTGTAACGAACTAAGATAAATAGTTTTGTATTCCTTAGTCTATAAATTCACTTGAAAGATTATACATATGAATAATAGAATAGTATGTGCATGTGACTATCTTAGCTTCATAACTCATAAAACTATGATTTTACATGTAATAACATCTCATAAGATCATAAACAAAATGTCGTCTAAATTCAAAAGTATACAAAAGAAAATACATGGACTAAGGAAGGTTTAGTTTTCTATATTCATTTTAATTTGGCATGCTTGCTAATAAACAAGTGTATAACTTATGAGAACCAACATGAAAATCTTCCAGAAATTCCGAAAGTTAATTAAATTGTTCATGCATGCTAGAGATTACCATGAAAATCGGCATGTAAACTCTCTAAAATTTCAGAAAAGTAAACATTACAACTTAACATGCATGCTGAGAAATTGGACATAAGTTGACTAGGTATTCATCTCGAAACTATACTACGCGTGTAAAAAAATGTTGTGTTTTTTAAGGCAAGGGGCGAGCACTCGTAAGCTAAAACTTTTGAATTTTTTTTCATTCTTAGAGTTTCTTGAGGATTTTTGTAAGATAGTATATTTTTGAACATCTATAGAATGAATGAATACATAATAAAAAAAATCAGGATAAGATGATAAAATCTTATGTCATTATCACTAAGAATTTGGGGCTTTTAAAGGTCACCACTGATTAACATGCTAGGGAACCTTTAGAATCGAAGAGAAACTATTGCGAGCTGATTATAGACTTAAATTTCAACTCTCTTAACTCATATGACGACATTTCTTCTTATAGTGGATGAACCGAGTCTCTCTACGACATATAGAATATTAAGGTGAGAAGGAATACTCATATTGTTGTCGATTGTGGTCTTTCGCTTCTGAGAATATCTCTTGGGATCCATGGTAAAGCTCTTGTAGGCAAGGAAAGCAAAAGGAAATATTGGATTGGAGCTAGGATTGAATTTCAGAAGCGAGAGGGCTTTAAGAATGAGTGGAAAAGCATTGGGAGGGCCAACCACCGCCCATAGAAGGGCTTCCATGCTACATCGGACGGTAGAGAGGTTGAGGGAAGCATTCGTCGAAGGGGGAGCTGCAATTGGTGCTTGGGACTGAGCGTTCCACTCACTAGAGTGCTCGGTTTGGCTCTCATGTGAACTGGATAATATGGGAGTGGGATGGAGGAGGTTCCAATATAACACCTAAGTCATCTAGACCCTTGATTAAAGTGAGGTTGATGGCTAGTATTTTAGTTTATATAAAGATTGGAGCCACTCTTAATAATAAGGGAAATAAAAGAAATAAAAAAAATTTAAAACTAGTTCTCATGATTAGAAAAATAAAAAAATCTAAATAATTCTAGAAAATATTTACATCATCAAAATAAATTTTCAGGGTTTTTTTATATTAAATAATTATCTAATCTTGTAAAATAATGTTTCTCATCAATTAAATAACATAAAGCTTACGAATTTTCATAAAGGAATAAATTTGTTATGTATAAAATAAATTTTCTATTAATAAAGATATCATTATTAGTGTAAATCATAAACGTAACAAATGTTCAAGATGCCACTTGAAGATTCTATGGCCAAACCTCGCAACTTCAATACCTAAGAAGTATTTTAACATTTGTATATCTTTGGGTTCGAAGTCCTAGCACAGGTATATTTTAAGTCGTGTGATTTCTTCTAAATCATTTCTTGTGATGATAATATCATCCACATTGGCGATGAGAACAACCATCTACTCTTCCTTCCTTTTAACATAGTGATTGTGATCTTGTTTATCCTAGTAGAAGCATGGCTTTGCGGAATCTTTTAAATCAAGCTCTATTGTATTGTTTTAGACCGTAGAGAGATTTTTTCGGATGACAGACTTTCTCTTCCAATCCCTTCTTTCTAAACCCCGACATGAATTTTACTTCTTCTAGATTGCCATCTAAGAAGACGTTTTCTTACATCTTGTTGTAATTATCATCCCAAGCATGCAACATATGATAAGACAATTCGAATGGAATCCATCTTATCCACATGCACAAATGCTTCACGATAGTTACCTCCAGGAGTTTGAATATGTCTAGGCGACTAACCTTGTCTTGTGTCTCTCTACGACTCCTTGTTGATTTTACTTAATTGAGAAGACCCATTTTGACCCAACTGCTTTCTTGCCGGATGGAAGAGGTGATAGTTTTCAAGTTTGGTTCTTCTCCAATGCAAGCATCTCTTCCTCCATTCTGGCAATCGCTGCCTCCCAAGTTTTAGGAATACTAATATAGGGCAGAGAGGAAATGAAAGCTTTATGTGGCAGGGTTAGATTATCATATGAAATATAGTTGTCAATGTGATACTTTGTGGAGTTCGTCTCACTCTTACGATGTATGAGAGGTTGACAGAGGTCTTTGTCAGCATCTGTCTCAGAAGTGGGTATTTGCAGTGTTGGAATTCCAGAGGGTTGTACAATCTCAACACCAATATTCCTCTATTGTTATACTTGAGGAAGAGGAAGAATAAGCTTCTTGGCATTAGCAGTCAAAGTGGTGACATGAGTAGATTTGTTGGTTGGAATAGTAGGAGGCTGAATATATGAGGCTACAATTTGAAGGGGAATATGGGGAGTGTCGACATCATTGTTCCTCTCCCCCTAACAAGAGCCAAAGAATTGTTCTCCTTCACGGAATTGAACGCCCATAATACAAAAGAATCTTCGAGAGGAAGATGGTATCGACAACACCCATTCGTAACGGAGAAGTATCCATCGAAAATGCATTGGGAACGAGCATCAAGTTTATTACGATTGTGTTAATGAACATGAACAAAACAATCACACACAAACACGCGAGGAGGAAGATGAGATGTGCGGACAACACATTTGGTAGTCAAATGAGAGATAGGAGAGCCATATTCTTGATTACTAGAAGGGAGATGGTTAATGAGGCATGCCACATCGAGGATAGCTACCCCCAATAAGATTTGAGAAGTTTCATCGTAACAAGAAGACATCGTGTAACATCTAGGTGTTTATTTTTGCATTCAGTGACACCATTTTTGGTGGAGGTAGGTACACATGTGGTTCGATTACGTATACCATAATCAACAAGATATGCTCCACAATCATCACGATCATCATGCACCTCCATTGTCATTTCGAAGGGCGCGAATAATATTGTCAAACTGAGTGACTACCATTTTGTGAAAATATTTAAAACAGTCAATGATGTCACTCTTCGTTTTTAATAAGTAAATCCAAGTTGAATGAGGAAAATAATCAATAAATATGACAAATCAACGATGATTAGATAAAGAGATTACAAGGGAAGGTCCACAAACATCTGTATAAATAACGTTATAAGGAAGTATAGTTGGAGATGAAATATGATTTGGACTATGTCGTCTATTGTTGGAAAACTCCTGAATTTGATACATTAGATTAACTCTAAAGTGATGTAGGTTAAGCCTTAATCATGTATAGAAATGTTTCAGTTTCACTCTTTCTTCTACAAGCCAAAGGACTTAATCAAAATCCAGAGAAAATGAAAATTTGTGGAGTGTAGAGTACTTTCGTCGAATTCTATTCGACGTAGGCAGCCATCCTTCTCAATTTTTGTCATTTTCTACTCAGAGCATTATGCAGTGCCAAAGAACAAATCAAGAAATCTTGTACCAACGTGGATCCGCAACAGTATCCTGCACTCACTTAGAGTTGATGTTTTGTGGAGTTGAATCCTAATTCCTAAATGAATTAATACAAGTTGTGAACCATTAAATTTCATCAATTTCTTGTATTTTCATTGTTTAGTCGTTGGGTCGATTAGACTTTTTTCCTCGACTTTGGTGTTATTTGATATTTTTGTTATTTATTGAGATGCATACTGTTCAATAAATGAATGCTCAAAAGATGAGTGTGTTGCTTAATTAGTATTTAATTACTTTCATTATGTAAAGCTTCCATATGTTTTTTTATGCTCAGGTTGATTTCATGATGGGAATTCTCTCTCGTCTGGTTGTCCGGCAGGTAATTTATTTCCTCTTCAAAGCATGGCTGCTTGGAACATCAATTTCTCTCTCATAATATTTTTTTTAATCTTTATCATTGTTTTGCATTCTTCTGATTTGATAGGATCTTAACCAGCTTTTCATTGTGGGAAAAATGACCAAAAAGGGTTCCTTTTGGTTTAGGATGCATGTCTTTAGGGAAAAATTTATTTTGTCTCTCTCTCAAATATGATTCTTAGTCTTATCTAAACATGATCTCTTAGGTCCTTGTGAGTCCTTTTATTAGTCCAATCATCAAAACTAACAAAGAAGGTTCATGCGAGGCACATGCCAAGGGCAAAAGTAACCTTTCAAGGTCCAAGGAAATGCATATTATGTACTAGCTTTATTAATATTTGACCTATGTTAAAACATTGTAATGTTCATGTTTGGACAAAGTTAATTGACCAATATGTATTGAGAAAGAAAATATGATGTCAAAATCAATGCATTTTATAATGGATATTTTGATCATTTTCTCTTATCATTATATTGGCTAGTACTAATATAATTTATTCTATCAATGTGTTAACTTCTTTCTCATATTCCAATGCTAGGAAAGTATGTTACGGGCTTTCATCCGTAACAGTTGTAGCTTCGATGGAGGGGTGGCCGGAGGGGGAGATGACGCGACGGAGGATATAGTGGAGCCGAAACTGCGGTTTCCTACGCGGGGCGTGCTGGGGTGGAGAGAACTACCAAAATCTCTGAAGGGACAAGGAAAACAAAATACTTAATTTTATACCTCATTCTAGGCTTACAAGACACAACAACAACAACAGAACCCATATAGTCCCCAATCATTGGGGGTATGGGCGGGGGAAGATTGGAAACAGACCTAACCTTTGGCACTATGCACAAAGTGGCTTCTCTCAGAGGAGAAAGACCTAACCTTTGACAATAAATGCACAAAGTGGCTGCTCACAGAGTACCACTGAAATAGTGGCCCCCTATACCATCGCATTTGCTGTGGAATCATGCCCTCAAATCAAAGCCAAAGACATCAGAGAGGGCAGACCCAAGCTCATAATTACTAACTCTTAACTTCTAATCTCTAACTCCCAACTACCACATAATTAAACCACTACATCTCTCTCATCCCTCAAATCGAGCTTGCCCTCAAGCTTGAACGAGGTTGGTACTGCCTAATCATCTGACTCCTTAATTCCCCGCCAAAATAACTCCCAATAGCACGTTGCTGTCGCGGAGGACACATTGAGCGGCAGGTCGTCAGCTTGCTCCCTGAGGGCAGAATATACGACGAGGAGTGGCCACGGTTCAAATGGATGGGGAACGATTGGACCAATCTCGAGGAGGAACGAGGGTGCCCGACGGTTGCGGATAGTCGAAGGCGACGGTGACCATGTCAGAAAAAGAGCGGCGATGATCAGATGTGGTTGCGCCGTCCTGGGGATGCCGTCCTGGGGACGGTCGGCAGAAGAGATGGATCCAGAAGGGATGGGAGAAACTGCAACGAGGTGGTCGAAGGAGCTGGCGGAACAGGTGGCCGAGGAAGAGGAGGCGAGGTAGCTGAGGGCACCGGTAGAGCAGGGGCCTATAGAAAATGTGGCCAGGTGGCTAGAGGAGTAGGCAGTGGCAGAGGGTGCAATGGCGGCCGTGGAGGAGTCGCCAAGATTTCCCCTGTGGCGAAGTCGTCGAGGAGTTGCAGCATGGAGACTTGGAAGGAAGCCAATAGCGATCGGAGAATCGCCTCATCAACGATGCTTATATTTATGTCCATGATAATTAATTAATGATGAAATTAATCCAATGAAGAACTAATTAAATCAATCAATTAAAACATTTGCTATGAATATAAGGAACAGAGGAATGGACAACCAGCAGTTTGTTGGCCTAGAGAAAAGAAAAGGGAAAGGGTGGGGAATGTAAAGAAAAGAAAAAAAATAATTAAAGCATCTACACATGGCTCAAGATGAGTAAATGGGTAGCGGGAGTGGGACTCTAACGAAAAGAGGGCGCAGGCGTCTCGATTCAGTTGGGAGCAGAGGGCGCGGGTTGCTCGATCCAGGTGGGAACAGAGGGCGCGTGCGGATCGCTTGCCTTCGTGATCAGAGCAGGGGCACACGACCACGATGTGGAGCGTCAATAAGGTCCCGTCAAGGGCCTGCGTGGTGGTAGAGAGTGCTCATGCAAACTTGTTGCATGAAGTACTGAGATTGGCATATAAGGCAACATTAGTAAGAGGATGGTGTGTTCTCCCCTTTATCCCTTTACAGAAAGCAATTGGAAGATCCAGGTCCGAGTCTACTGAAGTGTGGGAACCCTTAGAAGAGGAGAGCGCTGGCCCAGGAGCTGTTGGCAGGAACTCTTGAGTGGAAGGGAGAGGACATGTGGGGAAGCAGGACGTCGTCGATAATGATATGGAAAAAGTGAAATTGGAGTGACAAGCGTAGGAGTTGGTGTTGGTTGCATGATATTTGGGGAAGGAGCATGAATAATATGGAACAATGAAACAGAGATGAACAGAGAAGAGGTCGTAGAGAGAGGAGGAGAGTTGTCATGAATATGAGTCCCTTCATTCTTGAAAAAACAAGGGTTAGACTAAAAAAAGTGACGTCAGCAGAGACTTATTGATGTTGGGAGATAGGTTCGAAACAACGATAACCCTTCTGAATTTGGGAGTATCCCACGAAGATACATTTGGTGGTGTGAGCGGAGAGTTTATCACAACCAGATGCTGGAGTGTGGACATAAGCAATACAACCAAACACATGCATGGTGAAGGGAAAAGGTGTACCAGTCAGATATAGAAGAGAGATACGGGTTTTACCCTGAAGCATAAAAGAAGGTAAACATTTAATGATGAAACAAGAAATGAGAATCGCATGACCCCAATAGGAGCAGGAACATTCATCTGATGTGGGTGTGCCCGTGTAACATCGAGGAGATGACGAATTTTTCTTTCAGCCAACCTTTTTTGTTACAACGTATGCACACAATTGGTCTGATGGATAATACCGTTAGAGGTGCAGAAAGATAAGAATTGCTGGCTCATGTATTCCTTCGCATTATCTGTCTGAATAATTTTGAGCAATATACCAAATTGTGTGTGAATTTCATTATAAAACTTGGAGAATACAGAAAAAGTTTAGAGTGATCTTTCAAAAGATACACCCAAGTACATCTATATAAATCATCAATAAAGTTACAAAGTACAAACTTCCTCCACCAACAGACTTGGTGGGACTAGAACCCCAGATGTCCGAAAGAACAAGGTAGTAGAGACCTCCACGTTTAGTCCCAATAGCAATCGTTCTCTGGGAGTGAAGGTCCTGAAAATAACAAGTCGTAGGAGAATATGAGACAGAGCATTGCAATTGTCGTGAAAGAGCATTGGGAGCCAACAAATTGCGAGGGAAATTGAGAACAAATAGAGTGTCGTCCAACTGGAGATGAGAGGAGGTAGTCACAACTCCAAATCCACAAATTGGAGCAGGAGAGTCATCAGTCACAAAGACCGGTGGTAACTGGTTATGCTTCTTGAGGTGAGAAAAGTGGAGAGTTTTCAGTCATATGATTGGTGACACCGGAGTCGATGAGCCACTTACCCTGAGTAGCAACATGAGCTCTACCTGAAGAAGTGGTATTGAGGGAAGATTTCTTGGAGGCATTGATGAGAGCCTCAATGTCCACGAAAGGGAACCATTTGCAACAGTCTGGCGGCGGGGTGGACGGAGAAGCCGATGGCTCGGACGTAAGGATACTGACATGGACCTGAGGATGGAGGTGAGGATGTTTCAGAAAGCATTCTTCGACAAGATGACCAAGCCGACCACAATGAGAGCAAAGAGGTCAGGAGCCCCCACGACCCCCGGTGCACCCGCACCCTCCACATCCACGTTGAGCTCTACGACCGGCCGCATGAGCAATATTGTCGGAGGACAGAGGGGCACGATCAGTGGTCGCTGGAGAAGGTTAATAACAACAAAGATACGAGTGGCAGTGACATCCAAGGTGGGAGTGTCAGGCACTCTCAAGACCTGTTGGCGGATCATTTCACGGGAATCTAGAAGACGGAGAAGATAGCAGGCCACCGGGAGTTCATGAAAATATTTCTGTTGTGTGGCAACACTAGCAGAGAAGCGTCGATGCTGGAGAATATTTGCGCCAAGGGCATTAACTTCTTGATACGTAACATCGGGATGGAGTGTTGGTCGAGCGAAGGGGTCAGAATACAAGTTGTAGTTGCGAGAGGTTTTGGTACCCTTGGAGTAAAGAGAGGGAAGGTGATCCCACGCAACCTCACAGTATCGTCATAACGGATGGCATCAAAAAGACTGTTTGGAAGTCAGGTGCGAACAAGAGTATCAATGGCGTCCCAATCCGCATATGCTTGAGATGCGGGGTCAGGAGGAGCGTCAATGTGATGATGTCGTTTGCGTTGAGAGCGCAAAAGGAGGGTGAAGGAGACTCCAATCTGGATAATTGGGTCTTGTTTATTTTGATGTCGTGCCGAGATTTCCAGAGGCACTGGAAATGATTCTAGGAGGAACAATGTTGGCGGGAGTTGGAGGGAGTGGTGGATTGGCCATATTTCAAAACAAGTAGGTTCGGTGAGCATGTTGGAAGAGTCTGCGAGTTCACAGTGAGAGATCGCAAAAGCACACAAGAAAAAGCGGAGCTGTAGGAGAATTCAACGAGCAAGGAATTCTTTAGGAGGAGAGTTCGGCGCATGAGTTCTCCCTGAGGCGAGTTCGGTGCGGGAGTTCTCCAGACGGCGAGTTATGCGACTGGGAATACGTAGACTGCGAGTTTTGTGAGCAAGGAGTCAGCGAGAGCTCACTTGCAGAGAGCGCAGACGCAGAGATTGCGCAAGCAAAGAACTTGCAGACAATTTGGAGGGAGCTCGCGGAATGGAGATATGGCTGTTCGGCGTGTTCAAAGATTCTAGGATGACATTCACGAGATAGAGAAATTGCGGACTTGTCGGGTTGGAGCTCGCGCTAGGAGGACAAATTGCGGGAGAGGAGGGGCTCACAAAAAGAGCCATTCGACTTGCGGATCACAGGAGACGAGTTTGGCTTGCGATGAGTTCACACAAGCTTAATGAGCTGGATCAACGAGCTCTGGAGATGCAGTCCACGGGAGATCGCAGTGGAGCGCCTATAAATATCATGTGAGGGGGGATTATTTTGGTTAACGATGTCGAGCGTCGGGAGAGAGGAAAATGACGAGCTTAATCTATTTGCATGGCGAGCTATGCATAGTGAGGAGGCGATTTCATGGGAGATGGATTATTGTCGCGTGAGGCCGGGACTATTCACGCAAAATTTAAAAGAGTTCGTGTTTGTCCTAAAGTATTCACGCAGGAGGAGAGTAGCGAGTGATTTCGTCGTGTTCTGATACTATGTGAGAATTTGAAATATTAAATAATATTATTTCGTAAATTCTAAATTATTACATGGGTTCTCCCCCCTTTATATAGAGTGCTGGAGGAAGAGGAATGCACATTTAGAGATGTGAAACTACATACAAGATGGAGAAAAAATAGAGTGAGCCCCTATGTGGGCTTTTAGTCTTGGGCTTTAATAGTTTTGAAGTTAACTACTGTTGGTAATGTTCGTCTTCGTATTGCTCGAATTGTTTTTTCCGCAAGTCTCCACCTTCCGTATAATGCTTATGCACTCTTGTATTTTACCTCTCCTATATATATAGGTTAGATCATTATTGTTTTATTTATGAAGTCAGTTTATTATCGAACATGACATAATATCCAGTAAAAGAATCATGAACCCCGACTATGCGCACGTCTGACTGCTCTCGCCCTTCTGCATCGAAACTGCTTCCCGACCACCGTTCTTCTCCACTTTCCACCTTCGGAGCCTCTCTCTTGATCAATCCATTTAGACTTATCCTAATCTAGCAGTTCTCTCCTCTCTATCCTTCTAACCGAGGGTTCTTCATCGCGGGTTTTCCGATCCCTGCAGCTAGCACCGGATCGACTGTTGGAGCCAAAAGTGTCCCCAACCTCCACGTTCAGCTACGAACTGCCGAAAGACAGGGGAAACCGGGAGCTGCAAGTGACCAATTACTAATCGCAAAGAACCGGAGAGAAGAGAAGGGGGGAGAGGAGAAGGTTGTCACGAGCGGCTACACCAGGCTTCCCGCAACTGCAAGTCTTAGTTGCGGGTGATTTTATTGCTCAACAGTAAAAGCTATTATAGAGTGATTACAACCAGCAACAAAGAACTGAGTCGTATGAGAGAGATGTGAACTAGAGTCTGCACAAACATGGAGGATTTGGCTAAAGTTCAGCGTGCCTTTTTGAGTACCCTGACACCCTATTTATACTAATTGAGGCCTTCTCGAAAGGGAAGATACCAAAATTATGGGCTGCTTGGGGTACTGGAAAACCGGACAGGGATGAGAGAGAAACTACTGAGAGAGAAAAGAGGGTGCGGTTACTACAGGCTGTAACCGCCCTAACCTAAAGGATGGAAAGAGAAGCTGGGGAGGTCTCTGGATAGTGTCCACCCGTACTTCTTGATATCAAGGGACACCTTGCTTCATCTGAGGCTTACTGACTCTTGCTGGGGTCGCAGGATTCCAGGCTAACATAGTCCCCACACTTTTTATAAAATCCATGCGAGCTTCGAAAAAGTAGATTGGTAGTCGCGGAGACTGCGACCTGAGTTGAATGCTCCTGGAAATCTATAAATAGCTCATGAGTCATGACTAGGTTGTTTGGACGATCTCTTTTCTGACGATTTTCCTGTTACTTGCGGCGGTTACAAACCTTGACTATCGGATGGCTGCTCATATTGCTTCGTTGTTGGAGGCTTTGGCGAAAAGAACTACCACCCTCTCATCCTCTCGCAAGAGGCAGGGAGGAAAAGGTATAGCAGACGCGTCCAAAATACTGGCGGCTGCAACTGTTCTGAAGGGGAACAAGAGAACGGGTGATCTCCCGAAAGCGACCACCAATCTCGAGACTCATGAGGCATACGCAGAGGTGAACATAACGGGAACGTTGACCTCTCCCCCACCGAAAGCGGTGATCGCGGACACTCCTTCCGACTCTGTTGACAAGATGGTGAACGAGTATCTGGAGAACGAGGATGAGTCCGCGAAAGGTGCTTCTCATGAGCCTACGCGTAAAAAACCAGGCGAACAGGAGATGCTCCCGAAGACTGAGGAGGCACCGGCGGACGCTTCTGGAAAGAAGGAGAAGAAGCGAAAAAGGAAGAGCTCCATGAAGGAGATCGCCAAGATGAGGCGCAGAGAACTTGACGTCGAGGGCGAGGAGGGACGTCTTCCTTCTGAAATTATTCATTTGGATGTGGAGGAGACCGAGCGGATTCTGCCAGTTGTGGACTTGTCGGACACTCGAGCTGATGAGGTCCCGACATTGTGCGCGACCACTGCTGAGGACCCTGCGGATGATGCGGTCAGGAAAGCCGACTTGCAGGCCAATCATCAGTGGGCTAAGGTCACGGAGCAGCTGCGGCTAAAGAGAGAGGCCCTAGAATGGGTGGATGCTGAGAAGAGGCAGAAGGACGATGATGAGAAGAAAGCTGTTGAGGAGAAGCAGAGAGTGGTTGAGGGCGTGCAGAAAGCCGTTGAGAAGAAACGAAAAGCCACTGAGAAGGCGCGGTCGAAGGAAGAGGCTCGGGAGCGAGCGTCTACTGAACAGGCAAAGAAGGATGTTGCGGCTGAGGCCGCGTTGTGCGAGGCCAAATCAAAAGGCGAAGCAGTTGTTGATCTTGGGCCGGCGGTTACCTTAGCCATGTTTAGTGCTGCCGTGCAGAGATTCTAGGGGAAAGTCGAGGAACTGGCGCTGGAGGTGTTGTAGATGCTGGAGAGAGTTCACAACGACCTCCCTTGGAGACCCAAGTTGCGCTCCCCCCTCCACCGATGAGGCCTGAATCAGACATGGTCAGTTTAGAGCTCAATTGGTGATGAGGACCAGTTTAGAGCTCCCTTATCTAGGAGGTCTGGGTTTCAAGCCCCATCCTCAACAACCCGCCATTGAAATTAGCGGTTGCGGCCAATCTGTGGAGATGGGGTTAGTGGTCTGCAGACCTGTAGCGCACCCACAGTAGACGGGGCGTTACAGATGGAAATGCACTTTTTCCAAAGCTTTCTCCAAACCCGCCATTGGAAGGGCCTTCTGATATGTGGTTTTTCTTGTTGGTATAGCAGTTTTTTAGCGATAATAAGAGGTGCTCTATTCCCTTCTCAAGGGTTATGAGGAACACAAAAGAGCAAATAATTTGCATGTAAGAGGAAGTGTCCATTAATTTGGAAACCGCCTTTAGTGAGTTTGCTCACGACAAGGATACAGACAACCTGAAGTGGAATAACGACGTCTCTAGAAAGAAATCGATAAATCATTGATCTTTAAAATTGATACAATTAGGCTAAATCAAATCCTTTGATTTCAAAGGAAATCCTTGACATTTTCCAAAGCTCCCTTGAGCAGATCGACAGTTATAGAACTTTGTGTGCAGGATTTTTAGTTAATTCAGATTTTCTCGTCAACATGCAGATTTGGAGGATGCCAAAGTTATGGGTTGGGTTTTTGAAATGTGCTGCTCAGACAAGGCCACATTCTTTCAATGTCCTGCTGCAGGTTTTTGATGTTCCCCAATACCTCCCTTTTTATGCATCTGCTTTAATAAATTATATCTAAATTGTGAAATTATACCAACTTTTTCATGCAGCTGCCTATCCCACAACTTGAGGGTGCCTTAAATAAATATCCTGAAATGAAAGTTCCTCTTGCTAGTTATGCTAATCAGCCGAACATTAGAAGTACACTGTCGAGGTATTTTTCAGATTTTCTTACTTGCGGTTGTTGAAAAAACTTTTATTTCGTTAGTCGTCCTGCAATTCCATTATCATTGTGAACGAAAACATGCAATTATGGATTCGAAGTTGGTTAATTGAGATTAAGTCAAGATATTTTTCCCCTTGTACTGTTGCCTGTTTTAACTATGAATTTAAATTTAAAATCATTTAGTTATTTTATTAACTAATTGTAACATTCTGAATTATTTGAAAGGAATAGAATTTTGGGAGGTTAAGAGATTTGGGATATTTTACGCTCCGTTTGGTATAGTGGTGGCGGTCATGAACGCCCCACCTAAGGAACTTCATCCACTTGAACATAAAAGTGGATGAAGTTTCTTAGGCGCCCGTTCACGATTCACGAATGACGGTTTTACCACCGCGTTCACGACCACCACCTTCGTGCCAAACGGAGCCTCAGTCTGAACAAATTAGAACCTAAACAGAATTTTTAAATTGGGTCATATATACCTCTTTCTATTGATGCCTCCTCGCTACATATATCCTCCCCGCTTCTGTTCTTGCCGCTCCCCCTCTCTTGGATAACAAGAAGCTGCGCGAGCAGTCACAACAATGTTGTGAAGCAATCAGGTTGTGAATCATCAGCGACAGTGCTGGAGGTCGTAGATGTTCGATCATTTATTTTCTAGTTCTTGCAGTCTATTTCTTTCCTTCCATCTGTCCCAGCAGCATTCAATCCATAACAGTAATATCCTCTAGGCAAAGAATGATGAGTAGCCTAAAAAATTAAGGAACTTTTTGGCAGTGGTGAAATTTTGATATTAATATTCAATGAGCTTTTTGTTCTGAAATAAACTGTCTATTTACTGGATGACTGATTTCCACTGCATTCTTTTAGCAAACAACAAAATTTTGATGCTTTTGTTTGATGTGATCACATGTAAATTTGAGGCTAGCAAAAGCGATCAACAACAACCGCTTTCCTGTCTAACCGCTCGTGTCTATCGATGCAGACAAACTCTTGGGATACTAGGCCTCGAGCAACAATGAGCTCGTATAGCATATTTGTGCAATGCTGTTGAACCCATCGTATTCAAGCTTGAGCGACAAAGTAAATAAGCTGACACGGCAAATATTGTTTGCTTCATCTAACAATTCGTCGACCGAGATGTAGACCATTGAAGCAATCAGTCGCCTGGTATAGTCATCGTGGCAGCTGACCAACCAGCAAATCATCTTCATCATCAATTTTACTCGAACGGTTGCTTCCGGTTCCGCCAGAATCCACACTTCATATTATCTGCATTAGAGTGAATTTTCCACCTGAGCTGACAGTTTGATGTATCATGTCATTGCTATTTGTTTTATAGTGTTTTATTTTTCAGAATTAGCTTTTGTTAGCATAATCATTTTTCTCATAAAGCAAGGGATCCATCCTCCTAGTGTATTTGCCTCAATTATCTTTGCCTTTCTCCTACCTTGTATATTAATGTAAGGCAATTGTTATTCGCAGACTATAAATGTCTATCCGCAGACCAATATTTTCTCATTTTAGTTGAGTTTACAAATTGTTATCCGCAGACCAATTTTAAATTTGAGCGGTTGATATTTTTGTTCTCCTGAGCAGGGCTCGACAATGAAGGAACGTCTCTGACGACCTTTTGAGCACTTCAACGTGTGCACGGATCGTGATTCATAAAATAAATGCACAGATAGAGACCGAGTTGAGGAAGAAAGACGATTTCTTCATTGTTCATGCGATTTCGATTTGTTTGGGAAGATTTAGATAGCTAGAGTTTGTTTGGCAAGATTTAGATAGCTAGGGTTATTCCCTCCCTGTGGTAAGGAAGGGGAAGATGACGATCAATTTTTTTTTTGAAATTTTCTTCACTAATCTGCGGATAACAAAAAAACTGCGAATAGACAAACTCGTTTTGCAAGTAACAACTGCCTAATTTAATCATTGCTAGTGTTTCTGAATCAATGCAATCTTCATCATTTAGCAATTGTTGTGTTGTAGTCTGTAATAATTACTATGTAAATCATTTAAGCTCAGTTTGTTTTGACGGTGGCGTTTTGGAGCGTTGAGAATGGAGGTCCTGGGCAGCTTTAGCGTTGAAGTCTAAAAATGGCGTTTTGGAGCGTTGGGAATGGAGGTTTACCAAACATGTTTTTTCAGCGTTGACGTTTTTTCATCACCGCTAATGGAGAAAAAAACGTCGAAACAATTAAAGCCTTGGCGTAAACCTCGTGGTATCTTGAGAGGGAGAGATTTTAAACATAACCCGTGATTGAACTTCTTGCAATGTTATCCTGCTTAAAATTATCAAAATCGCTCCCTCTTTAAATTGCGAAAACCTCTCCTTTGAGATTCCCTACCATTGTAGGAAATTCCATGCATTAGTATTTTAAAATAGAAATGATTTTATCAAGCTAAATTTTTTAATTTTTAATTTATCTTTAAATGTAAATTGTGTTTCTTAGAAAAATTAAATCATTCAATTATATATAAATTAATAATGATATTCTTCTAAGATACAACAACAACAGAATCCGTATAGTCCCCAATCATTGGGAGTATGGGCGGGGGAAGATTGAAAACAGACTTAACTTTTGCACTATGCATAAAGTGTCTTTTCTCAGAGTATTGACAATAAATGCATAAAGTGGTTGCTTACAGAGTACCATTGAAATAGTGTCTCCATATACCGTCGCGTTTGCTGCGGAATCATGTCCTCAAATCAAAGCCAAAGACATCAGAGAGAGCAGGCCCAAGAATTCATTTTGATTTATGTGTGCATAATCATACTTCTTTCATTCAACATTCAGAGCAATGATGATGCACATAAGATATTCTTCTAAGATATAGACAAAATCCATACATATTCTTGTTAACATATATTATAAGTGAACTCATTTCTAGTGCTATTTATAGATTCATATATAGAATTTTGAAGTTATTTATTTTAGTTTTTCTTGTAACTCGTTGTGATATTATCCTTTCTTACCTCCAATTGGTTGTGTTAGGTAATTTTAAAAGGCAGGAGTTGTCTCAATAATTATAGAAATACATAAGCGATGGAAATTAATTTTTTTTAAAAATCATCAAATAAATATCCTGGAAGCAGCAGCCTCTTGCAAAAATGCATGGCAAAGTTTGCCTAACCCTTGTCGTGGGACCCTTCCCCGGCCCTCGCTGCGCGGGGATGCCTTTGTGCCCCGGACTGCCCTGCCCATTAAATAAATATCCTTCTTCACAAAACCCAAATTTTTTGGTCCACTCTAATATTATGCATCTTGCAAAGTCCCTTTAAATTTTAAAATTAAAACTTCTCAACACTATATGCTCCGCTCGCACTTAATTGGTTGCTATGTGTGTGGTTACTTTGTAATGCACAAAAACATATTGCATTCGAAATTATTGCATTGCGGGATGGTTTGATGCTTAGATTTAGGGGTGGATTCAGCAATTTTAATATGTGGGGTCAGACATCGTCTTCCACCAGTCAAAAAAACTTGAACGCCTCCATCTTATTAGAGTTGTTTCACCCTTATCCGGACGTCGTTTTTGACGTGTAAGTAAGCGAAATGTATTGCCTTGGTGAGAGAAATCTAAATTCACCATCCATTTTTGCAAAACTCTCGCAGGAGGGAGACTCGGGCCCCAGGCTGTACCCCCTTAGATCCGTCCCTGCTTAAATCAAACAATCTTTTTCGAAAGAAAACACTATGGTATCCTCACAATGAATTTTGTAATCTAAATAACATAGAATTTCCAGCCATATGAGGTAATAGTGGGAATTGCATTTGAATTCTATATTGATGGGTACTCCTATAAAACAAAAATGCTCGGTTCTGTAGAACAAGACCATCATCATGACCGCTCGCTGAGATGATTACAACTGATCGATTTCGCATGATTTCGAGTACATTTGACCCATCAAATGTATGTGGGAAAGCACTAAGGGATGACCAAGTTGTTAACCCTACTAAGTGTCGCATGTGAGGTTGTTGTATTTGGCGCTGCCCCTCGTTCTGACGGCCCTTCCCACACCCGATGGGCCTGGGAAGGGAGCCCCGATCCCTGGTGGTTGTGGGCACCTCCATACCTCTCTCCTCCCTGAAGCATCTCCAAATCACCATATTATGGTGTAAGTTGAGGGATGTCTAATCACCTAGAAGGGGGTGTGAATAGGTGTTTAATCTATTTCAGATATTAAAAGTCGAAGCAGATAAATCATTAGAAAATCTAACACATCACAGATTGCACAAGTATTTATAGTGGTTCCCCGATTTGGGTACGTCCGCTTTCCCTCTCCACATATCTAGCAGTGTGCTAGACGGGGCTAACTTCTCTAAAAACTCAGATCTTACAACTCAGAGTCCACGACTCCTGCAGGTAAGGAATAACAGCATACTCCCTACCTCAGATCCAATCTCTGGATCCTACAACTCAGATTCACTCCCGAATCCTACCTCAGGAACTGTGCAAAGTCCCATACCTCAGATCCTTAATTAGCAAGGATCCTACAACTCAGATCTGAAAGATCCTGTACTTAGATTTCCTTAGAAATCCTGCAGAAGAATAAGTAAAACAATATTTTACAAACAAATCTTATACTCTGAAAATTTATCTTGTAAAATTTGAGACTTCTTAAAGCATGTTGTGGAAATGGCTTCTTCACAAATCTTCTTACAATAGAAGTTGAATCTTTGAATCAGTAAGATGATTGAATCCTTTTTTCAAAAGAATTAGAATGACCGGCTTTAATGAACTTCTTCTTTTTCTTGAACTCTGAAAGCAAAATGCACGTTGATGCGGTGAGCTCTTCCTTCAGAAATAATTATGAAAATGATTGTCAATCTCAAAATTAGGGTTGGCTGAATTCGTCTCTTCCTTTATATAGGAACCTTTGATAACGGACTCTTCCTCGGACGTCCTTTATGTCATGTATCAGCTTTCCATAAAGCTCAGCTTTGATTGGCTCAATCCGCGGCGGCAATAAATGACGTGACGTCAAAATCATGCATCAATTTGAATCTTGTCCTTTCCGCAATTCGACTAGATGTCTAGTTGAATTTAGTTCTTCTGGTAGAATTTGCACTCAGTATAGCTTTAGTTCAACTCTTATGCACGAATCGTCTTGGTGACTTTGGTGGTCTTCATGACGATACTTCACAGTTCAATCTTTTGGTTGAATCGTCTATATGAATCGTCTTGATGTCTCTTTATAGTCTTTAAGACGATATTTCATTGCTTTGCTCTTCTAGTCGAATCATTTGCACAAATCATCTCGATGACTCCTTTGAGGTTCACAAGACGACATTTCACTGTGTTAGGAAAAACACTCTTGTGATTTATCTCACAAATTATCTTAAAGTGATTTCATAATCTAGGATATATTACCCATGTTGTATAGAAATGGTAAATTGGTCATTAAATATCCCAGGATATCACATTCACTTAAGTGTTATAAGACCAGGCCTAAGATAAGCACAAATTCAGTTAAGTTAAGACTTGCGTCAAATGGAAGTCGACGCAAATTCAATTAGATGTCGACGTAACTCTAACTTAAAGTCAAAGTAACTCAATCTGTATGTTGAAGTATAAGTGAAGTCGAGGCAACGTCGAAATGATCTCGACGCAGAAGACGGAGCCTGTCAAAGCTATATCAGAAGTCGACGCAACCATGAAATAAACTCGACGCAAAAGATAGAGCTTGTCAAAGCTATATCAGAAGTCGACGCAACTTCGAAATGAACTCGACGTAGAAGGAAGAGCCTGTCGAAGCCATCTTAGAAGTCGACGCAATTTCGACTTCAAGTAGACGCAGAAGAGGAAGTTCAAATTCAAGTCTTCAACTCGACGAATATGTCGATTAGAACTTGATGCAACGTCAACATCTGAGTTCGGCCAGAGCTAAGAAGGAATTTGAAGCTACTTCTATAAGAACTCAGAGGTGCGTCGATATGACGAAAGATGAAGTCAATGCAGCGTCAAGTACAGTAAAAAATAGAAGTTTTTCTGCTGTCCTTTCTAATACCTTTTCAGAAGGTCTACAAAGTTGAAGACTGGTCTCCAACGGCTCGTTTATTGCCAAGAATGGAATGGAGTATTCCAGAGATGCTGTAAAGACATTCTTGGAAGTTTATTCAAATCTGATGGACGGATCGGGAACAAAAATAGAAGAAAACATCAATTGTCCAATGGACATTCCTTCTAAGGACAGGCCAGAAGAAGAAACAAATTCAAACTCAAATCATGGAGAATAAATATGCTGAGAAAGAAAGAAAATAAAAGAACAACTGATCACATTTTTCTTTCGGTCAAAATATGGCTTCTCCTTCTTCCTCCCCAACCCTAAGACAGAACAGAAGAAAAACTCCCCTGCACAGCAAAAGATCATAACAACAGTGCTTCTTCTTCTACATCACGTAGCAGCAAGTCTACAAAAGTGCAGAGAATCAGGATCAAGCTTATGACCCTTGCAATCATCACTATCATAAGCAAGGGTTCATCATATTCAGATCCTGAGATAAATAGAAGCTACAGCATTCAAAGAGACAGCTTCTGAAGGATTCTTACTGGAGAATCCTTTTCTCTTCTTTCTTCTCATTCTACTGTTCTCATCCACCAACTGTAAAAGAGTTTTAATAATCCCTCTTCGAAAGGATTCAGTGGTTCTAAGAGTCTCCTTATCAAAAGACTCAGAGGTTCTAAGAGTCTCCTTATCAAAAGACTCAGTGGTTCTGAGAGACTCCTTATCAAAAGACTCAGGCACAGTTAGTGCAATCCTATCAGGGAGGTAGAAGAGTGGACTACCCACATTTTGGGGAACCACTATAAAATTATGTGTCTTATGCATTGAATTTCTGTGCTATCCAGTTTATTATTTTTCTGTATTAATATTTCTTGTGAGTACTATATTCTGTTTTGGTGTTGATGATTGCATAGTACTTGGTAGTTTTTATTGTGTGTGCATATCTAGGGTATAAAAGATTTAAAACTCTATTCACCCCCCCCCCCCCCCCCTTTAGAGAATACTCAGAGGCACATTGTGCACTTTCAATTGGTATCAGAGGGAAATTGATCATTATAAGGTTAAAACCTTGGATCAAAAGTTCTCCTCACTCTTATTTCTTTATTTTAAATTAACTAAAACTATTTTATAAAGAAAAATGAGTTATAAGGACTACGCATGAACAAGACCACCAGTGTGTAACCTGAATAAGTTTACACTCTGGAAGGACAGAATAAAGCTATATATGAACTCCATTGATGAAGACATTTTCAATATCATTATTACAAGTCCCCCAGCACCATACAAAAAGGATGCTAGTGGATCTGCAACACAGGAATTAGTTCCAAGGAATGAGTGGACAGAGGCTGAGAAAAAGCAGAAAGAATGTGATGCCAAGACAATGAATATTCTGGTCTCCACAATGTCTGATGACATCTTCCAGAAAGTAGCTGACTGCCAATCAGCAAAAGAGATCTAGGAATCTCTCACCAGATTGGTAGAAGGCAGTTCTGATGAAAGAAAGGACAAAAAGTCCTTTCTCATATCCCAGTATGAAACTTTCAAAAGAAAGCTTAGGAGAATGTAGCTGAAATATATGACATATTCAACATTATAATAAATCAGTTGAAAGGTCTGGATAAGGAGATCTCTCTGACTGAATTATATGATAAGCTTCTCATGTGCTTCCCAAGCTCATGGGACTTAAGGATCTGGGCCATTAGAGAATCCAAATGCCATAGAGAGATCTCTACTGATGTTTTACTAGGAAAGCTCAAATCTTATGAGCTGCTATTAAAGAGCAGGGCTGAAACAAAAACTAAGGAGACAATCTCAACTCCCATCCAAAGGAGTCTTGCCATGAAGGTTGTTGAAGGAGAGTATTCCACTCCTGAAGATGATATGTTCAGTATTTTAGCAAGGAAATTCAGAAAGTGGGTCAACACAGAAGACTCAAGAAGAAAAGAGTGGAGCTCAAAACCCAGATTTGATAAGAATTCAAAGAAGGAAGTGATCTGCTTCTCCTGCAATAAGCCAGGGCACATAGCCCCTGAGTGTCCACAAGAATAAAGGGACAGAAGCATCAGCAAAGAGGAGAAAAAGAAGAAATCTTTCAGGAAGAAAGACAAGAAGAAGGGTAAAGGTTTCATTGCTGAAACTTGGAGTGACTCTGTAGCAGAGTTAAACTCCTCTTCATCAGAGAGTGATGAATAAAAAGATGTTGAAGATGCATGCCTGATGGCATTGGATGTCTCCTCAGATGATGAAGGAGACCAGGTAAGCCTTTTTGACAGTTTTGAATTTAATTCAGAAGAATTTAAAATTAGCTTTAAAGAATTCTATAATGACTATCTTAAAATTCAAAAAGAAATAAAGACAATTAGGGAAGAGTTAGAAGATTTCAAGAAAGATAATTTATATTCAGTAAACTATGATTTGAGAAATCAAAAATACAAAAAGGAAAAAAGAAGTAACTGAATTAACCTATGAAAATACAACCTTAAAAAAGAGCTAACAAAGGCAAAATCCTTTGAAGACTCACTCAATGGCAGGAGTCAAAAACTCAAAGATATTACATAAAATCTCTTTATGATATTTAGACACCTAGGTTTAGGAGCAGAGTCATGCACTAGCACAGAAGTTCCTAGTAGACCAGCCTGGAAAAATCCAGTTAGATTTATTAGACCTAGTGACTATCATACAAGTGAGAGGAGTGCAATATCTGAGAATCAAGATAATAATAATCATGATAAAATCACTGTATTTAATAAAACAAACTCTAATGGTGAGAAAAGATCACTAGGGAAAAGCAATTCAAACAAACCAATGAATCTAAATAAAAAGGGTGTTATAAAAGAGAAAATTGTTAAGCACTCTGCTGATTTATTATATTTTGATACATTCTATACACATTTCAAGTACCAATATAATAAACCTAGATTTAATAAACTCATTCTCTGTCATCCAAAAGGATATCATGAAAGACCCTTCTATTCTTTCATAGAACCTTATAATAGAAGAAGCAAAGGGAGCAAGGTAACCTGGGTACCCTCTAATGTTTGAGTTACATGTGTAGGAAACTTAGAGTTCTTTTCCCAGTGAAAGTAAAGGGAAAAGAAAGAAGTAGATGATCAATAATAAACTACACATATGCAAATGGAGTAATCTCTACTATAAAATCCTTTATTGAGTTTATAGTTCATGGAAATAATAGTATAAATACTATTTTCAATAAAAATCATTGCTAGGAAAAACAACAAGAACTTTCTAAGAAAATAGAACTATTTATTCAGAGTTGTGTTGAATAGAATTCGATGTACCGTATAATTCTATTCGACGTCAGTGTCGAGAGTTGTCTAAATCAGATAATTCTAATATCATTTGACGCGGCGTCGATTTCATACCGACTCATACGTCGATTTAATTCATCAAAATCGAAGATGCGTCGAGTTCTAATCAACGCAACGTCGACATATCTGGCACACGAAGTTTCACTTCTAGAAGCTGTCTCTGCACATTTTGGCGCCCTGACTATTAATCTTTATCGACGATGCTTCGAATAAAACTCTAGTTGCGATGAATCATCTTCTCTTAAGAAACTTAGACGGAGAATTTATTACCCTTTCGAATTCTCTCATTCTTGCTCTCGAGCTCTCTGGTTCCCCTGCTCTATTACTCTCTTTCTCTCTTTCTTCCTTATTTACTTTGTGCAGGTACAACACAAACAATGGCCCCTCCTAAAGCTAACTCAGGATTCGATGTCGATGTTGAATCATTCAATGCAGCTGCTGAGAGTTTCAAAGCAATTCTGGAGCTTTTCCAAACTGCGGGACTGACAAAACTGATCTCAGCGAGGAGCAAAGTATACGATGTAGAATTGATCGAATTGAAAGAAACCATCAGTATTGATAAAGATGGATCTCTACATGGGAAAATCTCTGAAACCGAAATCCATATAACAGAAGAATCGCTGAACATGACATTTGATCTTCCTGTAGGTGAAGATTCAGTAGAGCTTTCAGCGCAAGAAACACAACAGACCCTCCAAATCATGTATTACAGCAAAGAAAAGGCGATTAATCTAAAGAAGATTAATCTGTCTAAAGAATATCAATTCCTAGCTGATATAATAGGAAAGATTTTACTCTGCAAAATTTCTACACATGATGCAATCCCAAAGCAGCAATTACAGATAATGGGTGTTCTAGTTCTGAACAAAAGAATCAATTGGGGGAAGTGTTTATTAAAGTTAATTGGACACAAGTATGCCCACAATGAGAATGTTTATATGAGGGTCATGAGCCAAGTGCTACTTCACCAATATTAAGCAGTATGCAAATCAAATGGAGTGCTCATTCCTCCTGGTAAGAGAATAAATATTAGGATCTTTTCCAAGTGGACCAAGCAGATTCTGAAGCCTGGTCCAGCTCCAACCTCTCCTCCTCCATCTCCACCTTCAGCGCCAACCTCTCAAGATCTTGGGAATTATAATGCTCAGCTCAAGATCTCCATTCAAGTCCACCTAATACAACTCCAAAACCGACATCACAGATTCCTCTCCAACCACAACAACAACCATCCACCACCATCTCAGTTGAAAATCTTCCAGACATCAATTCTACTCCTCTACCACAATCTCTCTCAACTCCAGAAGACAATCAAGAAAAATCTCCTATTCACCAAAATTTCTCAGACTTCAATGAAGATTCCACAGCTCCACTTGACACACCTCCTATCACCCACAATCTGTCAAATATCAATGATACAACAATAGGATATAGAAAATTTGCTATAGAACAAATTATATCCAAAGTAGTAGGACTGGCTACTGGCACATTTGCTGACTTGCTGACCACTCAAGCCAAAAAGTTCAATAGGAAGTGCTCACAGATGGAGAGTGAACTGAAGGAATCAAAAGAGTCTCTCCTGGCCCTCAAAGCATTTATGTCCTCCTCTATGGTATCTAAAGAATTCTTAACCTCCCTATTCAGTAAGGTTCAGAAGGGGGAGAAATTTCACGAGGAGGAAGTGATTGGTCAAGAAAAATAGGATGGCCAGAAGAAGGACAAGATTGCTGATGCTTCTGATCATAATAGTCCTAACAAGCTGATTGTATTTCAAACAACAATTCCAGATGTCCTCTTAGGAGATGCACAAATCCAAGGGGAGCCTCTTGCAAATCCTCAAGAAAAGCTTTCACTACATCAGGGGGCGCTTCATGCAGGAACTCAGGGGGAGATACCTGCATCAAACCAGGGGGAGCTTGGGGAGATGTGTATATCAAACCAGGGGGAGCCTTAGAAAAAGATCAACTCTTGGATGAAGTATCAACAATTGCTAAGGAGGCTTCTCAGACTACAATACAGGATGCACAAATTCAGGGGGAGACTCCCAAAGAAGATGACATTCAGGCTGAAGAGGATGAACTTCTGGTATTTGCTTTAAGGAATGTAACAGAAAAGTTTTTCTCAAGGAAGAGGAAAACTCCTCCAAAGGAATAGAACAATACAGGTGAGCATCTTCTGGAATAACTTCTTAGTAAACATCTTTGAAGTGGTATAAATATGGAAGACATTCTGATTAAATTGGAAGGTTATCATGTTGGTCTATGTTGTTGTGCAATGATGTTATTTTGATTTTATGTCTTAATATATATGTTGTCTGCTATGCTTATTTAACAGCATATTTGAAATCACTTAAATTATTTGTAAAATTTGTTAAGATAAATAAGGGAGATTGTTGGGAAAAACACCCTTGTGATTAATCTCACAAATTATCTTAAAGTGATTTCATAATCTAGGATATATTACCCATGTTGTATAGAAATGGTAAATCGGTCATTAGATGTCCTAGGATATCACATTCACTTAAGTGTTACAAGACCAGGTCTATGATAAGCACAAATTCAGTTAAGACTTAGATGTCGACTTAACTCTGATTGAAAGTCAAAGTAACTCAATCTGTTTGTCGAAGTATAAGTGAAGTCGACGCAACGTCAAAATGATCTCAACACAGAAGACAGAGCATGTCAAAGCTATATCAGAAGTCGACACGACTTCTAAATAAACTCAACGCAGAAGACAGAGCTTGTCAAAGCTATATCAGAAGTCGACGTAACTTCGAAATGAACTCGACGCAGAAGGAAGAGCCTATTGAAGCCATCTTAGAAGTCGACGCAACTTCGACTTCAAGTAGACGTAGAAGAGGAAGTTCAAATTCAAGTCTTCAACTCGACGGATACATCGATAAGAACTCGATGCAACACCGACATCTGAGTTCAGCCAGAGCTAAGAAGGAATTCAAAGCTACTTCTATAAGAACTCAGAGGTGCGTCGATATGACAAAAGATGAAGTCGACGCAGCGTCGAGTACAGTCAGAAATAGAAGTTTTTCTGATGTCCTTTCTAATACCTTTTCAGAAGGTCAACAAAGCTGAAGACTGTTCTCCAACGGCTCATTTATTGCCAAGAATGGAATAGAGTATTCCAGAGATGCAGCAAAGACATTCTTGGAAGTTTATTCAAATTAGATGGACGGGTCGGGAACAAAAATAGAAGGAAACAGCAATTGTCCAACGGACATTCCTTCTAAGGACAGTCCAGAAGAAGAAACAAATTCAAACTCAATTCATGGAGAATAAATATGCTGAGAAAGAAAGAAAATAAAAGAACAACTAATCACATTTTTTTGTCGGTCGAAATAGAGCTTCTCCTTCTTCCTCCACCAACCCTAAGACAGAACAGAAGAAAAACTCCTCTGCACAGCAAAAGATCACAACAACAGTGCTGCTTCTTCTTCTACATCACATAACAGTAAGTCTACAAAAGTGCAGAGAATCATGATCAAGCTTATAACCCTTGCAATCATCACTATCATAAGCAAGGGTTCATCATATTCAGATCCTGAGATAAACAAAAGCTACAACATTCAAAGAGACGCTTCTTAAGGATTCTTACTAGAGAATCCTTTTCTCTTCTTTCTTCTCATTCTACTGTTCTCATCCACCAACTGTAAAAGAGTTTTAAGAATCCCTCTTCCAAAGGATTCAGTGGTTCTAAGAGTCTCCTTATCAAAAGACTCAGTGGTTCTAAGAGTCTCCTTATCAAAAGACTCAGTGGTTCTAAGAGTCTCCTTATCAAAAGACTTAGTGGTTCTGAGAGTCTCCTTATCAAAAGACTCAGGCACGGTTAGTGCAATCCTACCAGGGAGGTAGAAGAGTGGACTACCCACATTTTGGGGAACCACTATAAAATTTGGTATCCTCTGCATTGAATTTCTGTGCTGTCCAGTTTACTACTTTTCTGTATTTATATTTACTGTGAGTACTTTATTCTGTTTTGTTGTTGATGATTGCATAGTACTTAGTAGTTTTTATTGTGTGTGCATAACTAGGGTAGAAAAAAAATTAAAACTTTATTCACCCCCCTCTAGAGAATACTCAGAGGTACATTATGCACTTTCACACTGCTTCAGCCTTCTAGTCGAATCTTCTACACGAATTGACTTAAAATCTCTCATAGTCTTCAAGATGATATTTCTCTGCTTCAGCCAGCTTCTAGTCAAATCTTCTACATGAATCGACTTGTTATCTCTTTATAATCTTCAAGATGATATTTGAGCTCTTCTAGTAGAATTATCTTGATACTTATGAAATGTCGTGTTGGTTCCTCAATGACATTTCACGTGAAGTCGGCGATAAATGTCTTAGGCAATTTCTTCCTTCGTGCAAGTGTTTCAAGATATTTTTTGTATACTTCCAAGATGATATGAAAGCATATGAGCCTTCTCAAGACGATATCGTCTTGAAGAGTATATTACCAAGAAGATATTTAGAGATAGATCTTCTTCTACTTGACAAGATGATATGAGTGTAGTTGTAAGTTCGCAAGACGATATCGTATTGGAGCTTAAGGTCTTCAAGATGATATCGAGACCTTCACTCGATGACATTTAGGCTTACTAAGACGATATTTGACTTTGTTAAATTCTGATCTTCTCAAATTAATTCATTTGCTTTAACTCACTTGATAAACCTTCATTCCTGATGACAATGAGTTAGTGACACGTCTAATATAGTCTAGATCATAGGTCGACATGGTGTTTTGCACAATGAGTGATTACATTGGCAAAACTATGTCTGATGACACTAAGCCTAGCCATATGTTAAACTTGCACTGTCTAGTACCTGAAAGCAATATTCTAAAGCAAATGTGTTAAATACAAAGTGTATTTATCTTTGACTTGAGAACTTCTTCAAATCAGGAACATTGTAGGTAAAGCTCCCAACAATCTCTCTCTATTTGAAGAAGTCAGAACCTCACTCATAGATAAACTAAACATACAAATATTAAAGTTATAACAAAAAGAATAGAGATAACATTCAAAATATTGCATATATCAAAGTTCTAAAAGTTTGCAAACAGATTATCAAAAACTATATTTGCCCTAAGTACATTTAAACTTAAAAACCCTTCTTCTTTCTATCATCTTTCCCCCCTTTTGGCTTTGTCTGTCAAAGAAGCTGAAAGGCATTGGAATGCAAGTAAGTGTTGGGGATAGGAGGAGCATTCTTTGGCAATGTTCCTACCTTCTGATGCTTCATGTAAAGTCTTCTCTGGACTTCAGTTTTCATGTGCTTGGTCCATTCATCATTGGGATATTATTTGTCAATATTTTTCCAGTGCTTCTAAGATCAATCCATGGTTGTAGAATTATTTTCTTTGACTTTAGGTTCCACATTGAGAAACTTTGTTCAGTTCTTTTAGTCTCTTCTCTTCTTTTGATGGCAGCTAATTCTTCTTTTGAGGGCCTTCTTCTTTTCTGCTGACTGGAACCAGCATCTGCCTGTGTACCTTCAGAAAAATTCAAAGGACTGCCACTTCTTGGAGGTTCCGTCACTATGGGACTCAGTCCCAGGGAGGGATGAAGTACATTCACTATCCAGATGGCTTGATCAGCTCCAGTCTTCTTCCCATTTCTGACTTCTCCAGAAGTACATCTTTGTATGTCCTTTGAGGAGTCTTCTATCTTTGTAGACAAAGTCTCATTGGTGAAAGATTGAGTGTTCACACTTCTGTTCATGATGTGCTTTGACTGTCAGTCATCCTCTTGGTTAGAAAGACCACTGCACTTTCTAGATTTTGCTCTAATCTCTGATGATATTCCCAGGTGGAATCCATCCTAGTGCCTAGAGATTGCAGTGTTTTCATGTTATAATCTACTGTTGTTCCTGCCTTGGTGAACCAAGCGGTGATTTGAGTGTTGGCATGATCAATTTTAGATTTCATCTCCTTCATCTGTGCAGAGATCTCTTCTTTGAAGTCCTTCACCACATTGTCAACATAGGATTGGTAGTGAAGTCATTCTGCTGCTAGCAATTCTTGTATTTGATGAATGAGTGAACTTAAAGTGTCTTCTTAAGGTTGTGGAGAAGATGTGCTAGGAATAGCCTTCTCTTGATCAACAACCTTTCTTTGTACCATGCCTTAATACATTGTAGCCATTGCCTCATCACCATATAGAATATCAAGGGAGTCCTGTCTTAGAACAACAACTCATGGTCATCTATTCTCACCATCAACATCATTCATGACCTTCTGAGAACTTTCTATGTCCTCTTGGACAGCCAACCCAGTTGAGGTTGCTTCATCAACCCCTAGAGCAGGATGCTCAGTGTGAGTCTCCCCCTCAACTAAAGCATCTCTTTGAGTAGCTTCTTGTTTTTCAGCAGCTGGAGCAATAAGTTCTAGAACAGTAACCTCATTAGTGACCATGGGCTCACCCAATAATTTTGTTGTGAGACTTAGAACTGATGTCTGATCAGTCTCCCCCTCAATTTGTGAATGGGTTAGACTAGCAATGTGTTCCTCTTCATCTGAAGAGCCTTTCTCATCTACAACAACTCTTTTTCTTTTCACTGCATTGGCATCCTTGGATTTCTTAGGAGCCTTGGAGAACACTTTGTTGGAGCCTAAAACTAAATACTTATGTTCCGCATCTCTTGGTTTGAGAATAACAAATATTGTGTTGTATTTGATCTTGTATTTTGTGTGTTTATAATGTGCAGGTTGTACAGGAACTATAATCAATTACTGTGTTGTATTTGATCTTGGTTTGAGAATAACAAATACTGTGTCGAGAAGGAAATGACGTTGAGAAGAAGTATCGTCGAGTACCAAGTGACAATGCCAGTGTTAGAGCTAACGCATGCTTTGAGTCCACGATCTGCCATGATCTCGATGGTTGCATGATCTCAGCCACGACGTACACGAGCAGCTAACGATGGCGTTAACTCTTAACGCCAGGCGTTAGCTCCCGAGCCTATTTAAAGAGCAGCTCCTCTCATTCTATAATAAGTATTACATTGCCTCTAAAGCCAGAATTCTGATTCTTTTGAGAGAGATTCATCTACAAAATTGAGAGATCTCCATTGTGCTAACATGAAAATCTAAAGAAGATTTTGAAGGAGAAGGTCTACAACGCATATTCTATACGAAGGACGAATGCTTCAAGAACGCCAACATCTACATCGCCTTCGTCTTCACCTTCAAAATAACGGGTGTGAAAAAATCGTCCGGGGAGAACGTCGAATTCTGGGAAGGATTCCGTGGGAAATTCGCCGCAATTGTTGGCGACTAAGCGTTATGAGGTTTAAGGGGAATTCGCCGCCTTGTGTGTGGCGACTAGGTCGAGGTTAGATCTAGGGAGTGGCTAGGGCCTTATCTGGGGTAAGATAGGCTATAGTCAACCGGTCCTTGGGAGAAGGATCGGTGAATCGCAAAAAAGGGTTTTTCATATTCTCGCCTTTATTTCTACCATTATAGAAATCAAACATTTGTATAATCAATTTCTTATAAAATAAAATCATGTCCTTTAATGTTTCATTCAATTGATTTTATTTCTTCTTTAAGAATGTGTTAAATTATATTTTCATCAAAGCATTAAAGCAAATATTTGTGGAATCAATTTCTTATGAAATAAAATCATGTATTCAAATATATCATTTAATTGATTTTATTTTCTCTTCAAAATTATTTTAAATTATATTTGCATCAAAGCACTAAAACAAAATATATTGTAAGATTCATTTTGATCATTAACTTATGGAATTCAACTTTTGTCACTAACGCTAGGCGTTTCCACTAGCGCTGGAAGTAGTGGAGAAAAAATGAATTTCGTCTTCTGTAAAAAGGAACCGCCAATATAATCTTATCTAAGATATTAAAATATGTTTTCTTATAAAATATTCTGAAACTTCGGTCGCAAACTCTGATAAATTTAAATAAGATTTAAATTCCATAAAACCCTTATTCACCCCCCCCCCCTCTAAGGGCATCATAAGATCCAACAAGGGGTATCTGAGCATAGGTTATTCCAAAACGGCTTCACAACCGGAAATAATGGCGCTTCAAGATCTCACATCCACTAGAAGGGAACATTTTTATGAAAAATGAAAAATCATTATCACACCAATATTTATGGGTGAAAATTATAATGGGTCAAAAACTCTTATGGAAAATTTCTTAAATCTTTGGATATTGAAGTTTGGAATATTACTATTAAAATGCTCCCAAGTATTCTAAATAAAAATGAAATGTTTTTAAATGTCAAATCTATGAATAGTCTATATTGTGCTCTAGATCAAAATATTTTCAAACTTATTTATACGCTTCCTACTGCTTTTGAAGTTTGGAAATTTCTTGAGAGTACTTATAGTCTTCCTTCCATAGATGATGAACAAGAGCAATTCCTTATGGATCCAAGAGAAGAAACCGATGAAGACTCATGCTTGGAGGAAGATCTATCTAAGAGAGAAGAATGCAACATCACAATATTGGACTCAAATGATAGCAATACATCAAGCAAAAGAGAAGACATAAATTCAACTTTGGAAGAGAAATGCGAAGAAGATGTCAAAGGAACCTTTAGTTCAAATCTTGCATCAACCTATAACAATGTAAGAAAATCAAAATCTTCTCTTTTTGTAACAAATTATATTTCTACATTTTTTATGCTTGAAATTGCTAAACGTAAAATTTTAAAGTTGAAAAATACTAATTCCAAATTACGTTTAGAAAATAAAACTTTAAAATCAAACGCTAAAGTAGAATCTTATATTGATGTTTCAAATTCACTTTCATGCTCCTTAATTAAAAATGCTAGACCTTGTTTTGATTATAATACTTTTAAAGAAGAACTCAAGGTTTTGGAAAAAGGTCTTTTAACTTCAAAAGAGCATAATGAAAAATTGATAAAAGAAAATGATGCTCTAACTAGTAAACTAGAATCATTAAAATTGTTTATTAAAAATTTCTCAAGTAATAAACAATCTCTTATCTCTAGTTTATTAATAAATCAAAAGTCCAAAAGCTTAACTTCATATTATAAGAGTTGGTCTAAAGGAAAGAGTGGAAATGAAAATAAAAAAGTTAATAAGAACTTTTTATTTAATGACCATAAACACTCACTCTTTCAACATTCAATTCTTAAGAAAGACCATCACTTTTATAAACTCTCTAAGATATTATAAAACTCTTTATGATTATCAACATCAATCTACTTTGAAAAATAATATCAATAAACATAATTCTCAAACGAATTATTTTTCAACCAATTATCACCACAAAATGATGTCATATAATCATAATATGAATTTAAAAGATAATCAACCAAGGTATGAATAGAGACCCATCCTTAAAAATGAAACACTTGAAATGACTCATTCATCCTTGTCTCCTCATAAAACATCATGCTACATTTAGGTACCCAAAGGAACCATCACTCTTGGTCCTCTTTGGATACCTAAATCTATTATTTATTAGTATCCATTGAATTGCATGAAGTAGAAATAAATCAAAAATGAAATACACAATACTCTACTTCATGATGTGCTTTATTTCTTTTTTTCGTTTGTTTGTTTTGTATTTTTGATCCAACATGTTTATGGTCACTTTATATTTTATGGGATATGACTTACACATTTTAAGCCTAATGTTTATCAAATCAAATTGAATTAAATTAAATATAAAGTCATAAAGTTTTCAAGTGATCTATCTTTTCTTTTTATATATTTTATCATTTTTATATCTATTGCCTATAAATGTCTTATATTATCATTATAAATTGAATGCTAAATTTGTTAAGTGATACTATCAAGACTAATGAAATTACGTTCAAAAATGGATTTAATTCTGCTTGTAGAGGTCTTACGCTAATAAATTAAATGCTCAACTTTTTGAATATTTGTCTACTTTCTTTGCTGCATATGATAGCCCCTATAATGGAAAATCATGATTTAGAAAAATCGGAATTAAAAAACTACAAAAATGATTAATATGGTTTCACACACTCCACCATGATTTATTGATATCCTATGCTAAAATTCACTATTATCATATATCATAATTCATGATCTATCAAGAATTATCTTAAATCAATTATTTCTATCAACCTTAGGAATTGTGAAATATATAATGGTTATTAGTACTATAGTTTCATATCTTGTTTTGTGTGTGTGATGTGCATCTCTATTGTTTGCATGTATCTCATTATATTTAGACCTAAGAATAAAATTGATATCAACAAGATGAAATCAAATAGAATTGTCACTTCATTCTAGGTCTATGAAAATTCAAAACTCTATTATTGGTTATATACAAACCAATTATGTATATTTAGCATATTTAGTATAATATTGCATTCAAATTTATTATCCTAGCTGCACCTTTTGGTATATGCTCAATTTAGTGTTTATGCTAGGTGTATCAATATAATGACATGCTAAATTAAAGGTAGAGAAATTTGAACTTTAAAATTCATGATTACTATGAGGCTTTAAAATCTACTATATATTCTAAAACTAAAACAAACTCTTATTTTATGAATCCATCCCTAAGCTAAAACGCATAGTATGTTCATAATCATTAACTTTTGACATGTGTCTCACAATAGCGAGGGCGTAGGATTGTGTGCATTTGAGACCTAACCTCTAAGTCATGTCTTGTCTTTAACCAGGGAGGGTTCCAGTGGGGCCTTGCGAGGCATTGGGGGGAAAGAGTGGTAGGTTGAGCATCGTCTTTTGTATGCATATGGTATTAACACCCCATTCTACAGTATGTGTGCAGCTCCTCATGCCCATTCATCACTTAGCACGGGGCTAAAGTGCATGTAGTCATGTAGTTAAGGTATCTTGATCTTAGATATACTTATATTCATTGCATGAACAACATCTCACTCTTTAAAATTAAATCATGCATATTATTTTTGTTCTATATTTGCATCTTGTGTTTGCATATTTTATTATTTTGAGCTTTAATGATTTTATAAAACCCTAAGTATTTGAAAAATCATCAAAAACATGCTTAAAATAGCCTTCAAATCATCTCTAAAAAGTGAAATTTCCACAGTAAGAAAGCCTCTTTATAATACAACTGAATTAAGAAAAACATTTTTCAAAAAAAAAAATTTGCAGTTTTGTTTTGGCTTTAAGAGCTAACGCCTGACGTTAGCCCCTTTGCTCTAAAATTTTTTTATTTCTTTTTGGAAAAATTTCTGGTATTTTCTCATGCATTATTTTGGGTTTATTTCTCTGGCATTGAATATCATTTATTGATAGGCCTGTTAAAGACTTCTATGTTTTCCAGAAAATATTTAAATTTAAATATTTAAAAACAAATACAAAATTACAAAACAATTTCAAAAAACAAAAATATGTTTTTCTCTTTATGTGTGTTTATTGTTTTGTATTTATATAAAATTTGGAAAATTGATTGTTATTCATTGACATTGTCAAGGATGATTAATTATATTAATTAAAGATTAAATACAATGTTTAATTTAACTTACAAGTTTCTTAAAAATATTGTTTTGTATTTGTCATGCCTTGAAAATTATCTTATTATGTGCAATGAAGTTGATTGTAGATAAACATGTGTAGAAACGCTTAGCATGCCTCTATGTATGAGTAATGTATTATGTTTGATAATAATTCATTCACTCACTTATTTTTGATAACCTACTTGTGTTTACAATCTTATTTTTGCATGGTTGTGTAGTGTAATAACATAAATAATTAAATTAATAAATATATTACCTACTCAACATTGAATTGGTTATTTCAATTATTTGTTTTCATGCACTTGTGATTAGAGAAATGTAGTACATAGAATAAAATTTCAATGTTTGCAAAAACAAATGAATTTGGAGTCCTTGTCACAAAAATCAAAATCAAATAAAAATAGATGACAAGGAAAACTCCACCAAAAATTGTAAAGTGTCTTGTGTAAACAAAATTTTCACTACTTATCTTTAATATATATATATATGTGTGTGTGTGTGTGTGTGTGTGTGTGTGTGTGCGTGTGTGCATTGAAATATTGTGGAAGTAATAGTATTTGTGTATTTTAATGTTATGTTATTTCATTATATATGTCATGTGTTTTTGATTGTTTCACTTGTATACTTTATCAAAATACTATTTTGTACACATCATTATCTTTCATAAACCTTCTACTTATGAGAATTGGATCTTAATGCTCATCTACACTATTCTCTACAAACTTAAGTAAATGCAGTAGATAACAAAGCCTAATCACTATAATGTTTATGTTTACTTGAAATGCAAATTTTATTACATTGTAGTTTTTATATCTTTTCTTGATATTATAATGTCATGCTTGCAATTTTATCTTAATGGAATAGCATCTCTTCAATCTTTAACTCAAACATCAACTTTTCAAATTTAAAACTCATTATCCTTCATATGATTTTACCTTCTAAAATGATGTTTATGTTTAAGAGTGCTTATTATATTCTTCTGTTAAGTTTACTACTTATGCTCTTTCATGACTATTATTTTTTCGACAAGTGATATCTTAAAATAAGAATGCTTACTTTATCATTTCAGTTATGTTGCTTACTACTTTATGTTCCATCATGCTTATATTTTTCTCAACAAGTATTATTTAATAAGCTTTTGATTGCATCCTATTTTTCTTCTCTGCCTAGATCATATTAATCCTTATTGCATACTCTCACCTAAATCCTCTTTTGATACTACCAAAAGGGGAGAATAAATTGCATAAATCTAATATTTAGGGGAATTGCATTATAATATTATCAAACTCAAAAAAAAAAATCTTTGTAGGGGGAGTAATCATATAGGAGGTGCATACACTATACTATGATCGATCATGACAATCCTTCAATAAGTGATTCCTA
The DNA here is from genome assembly GCA_033032865.1 of Dactylorhiza incarnata. Taxonomy (NCBI): domain Eukaryota; kingdom Viridiplantae; phylum Streptophyta; class Magnoliopsida; order Asparagales; family Orchidaceae; genus Dactylorhiza; species Dactylorhiza incarnata. The sequence goes on along the minus strand of JAWHQI010000157.1, from coordinate 5,143,240 downwards.
ATCAATCTTAGTAGATATACACTCATCCCTATCCACTTTTGCTAATAACAAAGGGGGGGAATAAATTGAGAAATCTAGTAAAATAGATATTTAGGGGGAGTAAATAATAAGAGAACACTTATGTAGGGGGACTTCATATAGAAATAGTATGCATTATCACTTTCAAATCTATCACGCTCTTAACCTGTTATTCATGCATATCTTATTACCGCACTTATCTATAAACACGAATTGTCTTAATTTTATTAATTTCTCATACAGGTATTTATTATTATCAAAAGGAGGAGATTGTTGGAGCCTAAAACAAAATACATATGTTCCGCATCTCTTGGTTTGAGAATAACAAATACCGTGTTGTATTTGATCTTATATTTTATGTGTTTATAATGTGCAGGTTATACAACAACTATAGCTACACATTCCTATGAGTAGTATGCTGAATGGGGACGATTCTCTAGAAATAGAGCTAACACGCCGCGTTAGAGTTAACGCCCCGCGTTAACTTATCGTCAATAAGGGATGTTGTCGAGAAGAGAATGACGTCGAGAAGAAGTATCGTCGAGTACCAAGTGACAACGCACGCGTTGAGTCCACGATCTCGATGGTTGCACGACCTCAGCCACGACATATATTAGCAGCTAACGCTGGCGTTAACTCTTAACACCAGGCGTTAGCTCCCAAGTCTATTTAAAGAGCATCTCCTCTCATTCTATAATAAGTATTCCATTGTCTCTAAAGACAGAATTTTGATTATTTTGAGAGAGGCTCATCTACAATAATTGAGAGATCTCCCGTGGGCTAACATGAAAATCTAAAGAAGATTTTGAAGGAGAAGGTCTACAACGCATATTCTATACGAAGGACGAACGCTTCAAGAATGCTAATGTCTACATAGACTTCGTCTTCTTCAGAATTTCTTGGGGAGTTTCTCTTACTTTATTTTTATCTTGTAATCTTGTATTGTATTCCTTTTGTAATGGGTGTGAAGAAATCGTTCGGGGAGAACGTCGAATTCTGGGAAGGATTCCGTGGGAAATTTTCCGCAATTATTGGCGACTAGGCCTTGTGAGGTTTAGGGGGAATTCGTCGCATTGTGCGTGGCGACTAGGTTGAGGTTAGATATAGGGAGTGGCTAGTGTTGGAACATGGTCTTCCACATCTCCTAGGTTTGAAATAACAAATCCTATGTGTATTTGATCTTGTGTGTTTAAGTGTGCAGGAAACAATGCCACATGACTCAAGGATAACAAAGAAGGTTGCCCTCAAGTTTGAAACCAGAATTCCAACATGTCCACTAGCGCCGGCGGTAGCACCTAGCATGGGCGCTAGCTATGATTAGGAAAGTTCAGGAGGAAAGTATAGAAGGCGATAGCGCCAGGCGGTAGCGGATAGTGCAGGCAGTAGCGCGGAGCACAAGAGGATTTTTGGAAAGGTTTCCTTGGAATGAAGATATGCACGCAGAGAATGTTTCCCAATCTGGGATAGCACCAGCGGTAGCGCTAGCTCCAAGGCTATAAAAATAACCCATTGGATCCATCTTTTTCATCCTTTCTCACTCCTAAATTCCAGAGCTTTGTGCCCCATCATATAAAGGAAGGTTCTGAGAGATACTCCCAAAAATCCATGAAAGCTTAAGGAGATCCATGGAGAAGATTTCAACACGCTTCATCATTGTAACGAAAGACCGCATCGACTATGATCATAACATGCGGGTCTTCATCTACTTCTTCAAGAGATCCACATCGAGGGAGTTTTTCATATTGTTTTTATTTACTTCATCTATTTATTATTGTAATTCGCCTCGTGTTGGCGACTAGGTTTGGGTAGGACTTAGGGCAGAAATTTGCCTTGTGTTGGCGACTAGGTCTAGGGTGTAGATCTATGCGATGCTCGAGGCCGTATCTGGGGGCGGATTGGCTAGAGCGTCTTGAGGCTGTATCCGGGGGAGGATAGGCTAAAGCCACCGGTTCGTGGGGATACGAGTCGGGATAGAAAACGAAAAAGTCTTTTTACTATTCGCCTTCGATTTCTAGCGTTATAAGAAATCAAGTTTTGTAATCCTTCATTTCATATTAATAAAATCATGTATCTATTTTATTTCAATTGTTTTACTTGATTTCTCACTATCTTGATCGCTTTTCTTTTCAAGTATTTCAAAATATAACAAAAGTTTTAAAACCCCTATTCACCCCCCCCCCCCCCCCTCTAAGGGCGCCTATAGATCCAACAAGTGGTATCAGAGGAGGTTATTCCAAATTGGCTTAACAACCAAAAATAATGGCAATTTGTAGTCATGATCTCGCTTCAACTAGTGAGAGAAATACTTATATAGAGGGAAAGTCTTTGGCACCACCTTTATTTGAAGGAAAAAAAATTTAAGGGTGGAAGATATTAATGGAAAATTTTCTTAAGTCATTAGATATTAAAATATGGAATATTACCATTAGGAAGCCACCAAATAAGTTGAGTAGGGAGGAGTGTCTTAAATCTTAAATCAATGAATTGCCTATTTTTTGCACTTAATCAAAATATTTCCAAACTCATTTATACTTTTCCTACTACATGTGAGATGTGGAATTTTCTTAAAATAACTTATGATTCTCCATCTACAGGTATGGAACAAATGCAAGAATTGGAGAACTTACAAGCTTGCATAGATGTTCAAGAAAGCTCCTCTAATGATGGATCAATGGAGTGCACATCAAGTGGAAGAGAAGAAGAAATTTTATCTTCGGAAGAGAAGTGCCAAAAAGATGAAGATAACAAAGAAACTCTATGCTCAAATCTCACAGCATCCAAAGGCACTGTAAAGAAATCAAATTCCCTTATTGTTTGTAATTATATTTCTACTTTACAATTGCTACAAATTACTAAACATAAAATTAAGAAATTGAAAATTGCTAATGAGAAATTATGTTTAGAAAATAAAAGGTTAAAACTTAATGTAGAATCTAGTTGTAATGTGGTTTCTCCATCTTGCTCTCTAATTGAAATTTCAAAGCCTTGTTTTGATTGTAATAATATTAAAGAAAAATTCAAGGATTTTGAAAAAGAACTTTTAATTTCAAAATAACATAATGAAAAATTGGTAAATGAAAATAATATTTTATCTAATCAACTAGAATCATTAAAACTATTTGTGCAAAAACTTACAAGTAATAAAAAATCTTTAATTTCTAGTTTATCATCAAACATGTGTAAAACTTCTACTAGTATTTTAAATTATATTAAACATGCACCTAGTAGAATGTTTAATCATATATGCACAATGAATTTTAACCCTCATTATGTATCTCCCAAATTAACTTCAAATATGCAAGAATTTCCTATGAAAAATAATTTCAAAAGTCACTATTATTTTAAGCTTAAGTTTAATGAATATATAAATTTGATGCATAGTTATAACACTAAACCTAAGTATGAGTGGAGACCCAAAATTAAATATGAAACATTAACTCCACTTGAAAGGGGTTTCATCGTTTTCATCTCCCCAAAAGTCATCTCGTTATATTTGGGTACCCAAAGGAACCTCCACACTTGGTTCCCTTTGGATACCTAAATCTATTATTCATTAGGTATCAACAAATGCATGAAGTAGAATATTTTCAATATGAAATATACAAATTTCTACTTAATGATATGCTTTATTGTTTTTTTGTTTTTCTTTTTGTATTTTTTAAGCTATCATGTAATGGTCATCTTATATATTATTGGAAATATGATTTTATCTCTTAAAGTTTAATAAGTCTATAAATTAAATTGATCAAAATTCAAAATCATATTTTATTTTGATGACCTATCTATCTTTCTTATATTCATTGCCTATAAATATCTTATATTATCCATATAATTCAATTCTAAATTTGTTATGAGATATTTATCTAAACTAATAAAATCATGAATTTCACTTTTTCTCTTTCAAAAATTTTGAGTCTATAAATTTTAAATATTTAGTATGGGTAGCAACCAATAATACTTAAACTTCTTGAGAAATGGAGGTTTGGGATGTCACCCCATCACATCTCCTCATACCGGTGCGAACCCTTCACAGGGTAGACCTCGGGAAGTCTAAAATACACTCTAAATTGCTAAGTCCAATTAAAGTCTAGCAAAGATCAAATTAATTATAGACTCTATGCAATAATCGAAAAAGAAAACTATCATTAATTTTTTGAAATATATATTCATAATTCGTGATTAAAAATAAAATCATAAAAGAACGAATGTATTATCATACTAACATTGTATCTTAATGAATATTATTAGTTATCGTGTCAATCTCATGCAATGATAATTATCATATGCTGAATATAAAAATAGAAAATTTGGAACATAGAATTCATAATATCTATGAGGTTTTATATCATTTTAAAATTCAAACAAACTCATATTTTACTAATCATTCTTAAACTTAGAACGCTTTGTATGTCCATGATCATATACCAATATTGTATATCTCACAATAGAGGGGGAGTAGGATTGGATGCATTAGAGACCTAACCTCTAAGTCATGTCTTGTCCTTAACGGAAGAGAGTTCTAGTAGGGCCTTGCGAGGCACTAGGGGAAAGAGTGCTAGGTTGAGAGTTCTCTAGTGTATGCATATAGGAGTAACACCCCAACCTACGACATGTGTGCAGCTCCTCATGTCCATCCGTCACTTAGTACGGGGCTAGGGTGTAGACATATAGTCTGGGTATTTTTACCTAGGGCATACCTATTTTATTCTTTTCATGAACATCATTTCATACTATAATCATTTATGTCATGCTTATTTAGTTTATTCAAACATGATATCTTGTGTTTACAGTTCCTATCTTTTTCAGTTTACATTATTTTGATAAACGCAAGTCTTAGAAAAATCAAAATAAAAATTTGAGAAAATATATCTCATGCGATGTTTAGTCATATAAGAAAACGCTAACATTTTCATGCAATTTGCATTATCTAGACAACTCCAAAAATTCTGAAATTTTTGCATGAAACTAATCTTTGGACACTTCATCAAAATCATAAAACAAAATTTTCAAATTCTCAATATTTTGCTCACTGTCGCCCGCGCTAGCACTAGCATCGGCGCTAACTCGAGTGTCCAATTTTCTGTGTTTTTAAAATTTTGAAAAATTAATAAAAATATGTTCATTTATATTGTTGGAACCTTAGTTTTGGATTTGAGTCGTGATCCTTATTTATAAATATTCTGTGATCGATGAAATTCCATTAGGACAAGAGATAAGAGAAAATTAGACATGTTCTCTGGGTTCGACGAACGGCTCTCTGCGTTCGACGAATGGCGCTCTGCGGTCAACGAATGATATTCAATCTGCGCTCGACAAAGAACAGCTATCTTAGCGGTCGACGAAAAGATGCGTTCGACGATCTCAAGTCTGCGTTCGACGAATATTCAGCAGAAGCTCAGAACGACGAATTAAATAATCAGATCGACGAACTTGAAGCTGAGTTCGACGAATTTCTACCAGCTTTATAATTTAGATATTCTCAGATCGACAAATATTCTTATATCTGATTAAAACAATATTTTAATCATTTCTATTTATATATTGTTATATATTGCTGCCTTTATAAATTAACAATATAGCCGTTGCAGACATTAAATGTTATAGCCGTTGCAGACATTAAATGTTATAGCCGTTGCAGAAAAGCTAAAGACGGCAATTTATCTTCTCGTGTAATCTAGGAAATTAAAGAGACATTATCTCTTTCCTCTCTTGTCGGGCAAGAATTCAAATCAGCCCAAAAGCCTTCTCCAGATTATATATACAAAAAGAAGAGCAGAGAAAAAAGAAGAGATAATATATACAAGAGAAGAGGAATACATTGAAGTACAGGAAAGCAGAGGAAGAAGAAGATATACAGAGTTCTTAATAAGAACAATATATTTTATATCTTGTTTTGCTAACTCTTCTCTGCAGAACATCTTCATCCTGAGACACCAATCAAGATCATTTGCTCAGGGATCTTAGCTGCAGAAGAAGAAAAGAATTACAACATCCAAAAGAAGAAGCTTCCTCACCTAAACATCAACACTAATCAAATCAGGGGGAGCTCTTCAACATCATCATCAAAGATCCATTCTCAACAACCAATCAGGATCTCTAGAGTCTTCTCAAGCAAAGAGAAGAACAGCATTTTCTTCCCCTTTCTATTCCCTCTTGTAAAGGGTTAAAACTCCCTTCAAAAATTTACCTCTTGGTGGCAAGACACCTGATCAAAAAATCCTGTTTGGTTTTTGGGCACCTTATCAAAAGCTCATTGGTGTTAGGACACCTGATAAAAAATCCTAGTGGATTCCTACCAAGGGTGGTAGAAGAGTAGACATACCCAGGTTTATTGGGGAACTACTATAGCTCCTTGTGTCCTCTGTGATTGCTGTACTTTTCTGTGCTTGTGTTGTGCTGTGTTTTATTTTCAGTTTCTTATAAATCACTCTGTTATACACATATATATATCAGTATTTTTAATTCCGCAATAAAATTAATAAAAAGTTTTAATACTCTATTCACCCCCCCCCCCCCCTCTAGAGTTAATTTAAGATCTAACCTCACTTTCATATATACCTATTTTTATCTTAATGCCATTGTGTGATGATTAAAAAATTCAAATACAAAATTTCAAAATGCAAAAATATGTCTGCTTATTTTTATTTGTGTTTTCAAGGTTTTATTAAAATAACAAAGATTTCTATGGCAAAAATGACAAGCATGTTCTTTTAGATTTGGCTAAAACTGTTTAATTTAAATTCTCAAGTTTTCTAAACATTATTTTGGCTTGTCATGCTTAGATTTTAATCTTGTTATGTGCAATGAAAAAGTCAATAGTGAATTGTGTAGGATTGCGTTTGTATGCCTCTAAGTATGAGTAATGTGTTATGTTTGATAATGATCTCTTGTATAACTCTAAGTATGAGTAATGTGTTATGTTTGATAATGATCTCTTTACACTCACACTTTTGGTAGACTACATGTGTCTATAATTCTTAACCCTACATGATTGTGTAGTGTAGTAGCTTATAATATTAAGATGTCTATCTCTATTACCTACATATTATTCAAAACTTTGTTGCACATATAGAAGTGAAATTACAAAATTATAAGTGTTAGCAAAAACAAGTGAATTCGGAGAACTTTGTCTTGAAAAAAAAAATCAATAATAAAATGGAAAAGAAAACTCCACCAAACACTACTTGAATCTCCTGATAAGTCTTCATAAGCGTTGTGAGGTTGAGCACCTTGGAAAGAATTGTAAAGTGTCTTGTGTAAACTACTTTAATACACTTCTATTATGTACACCGGATAACAAAAAAGGCTCGTATTGAAAATAAAATATGTGATCCCCCAAGCACTACTTTGCTCCCTGATAAGTCTTAATGAGCATTGTGTAGGTGAAGCACCTTGGTTGTTGTACTTTTTATGTGCTTTGTATCAAATCTAGAATTGATGTGTAGAAGTAGTTAAAAAGATTGCATTCTTAATAATGTTTCTACTTCACTATATAAGTCATGTGTTTTGGATTATATCATTTGTATACTTTTATCAAAACACTTTTTATACACATCATTATCTCTCATAAAGCTTCTACTCATGAGAATTCGACTCAAATGCTTCATTACGTAAATTCTCTAGAAAGCTTTAGTTAAAGAACTAGATTGCAATGCATGATCTCTACAATATTCTTATAACTTGAAATGCAAATTAATAACATTGTGGTTACTATCTTCTAGAATATGCGGAATCATGCTTGCCTTAGTAGTTTTTGAAAAATAGAACTCCTTGCCTATTGTCATGAAAACTTTATTGAAAATCTTACTTGCTTACAAAAAATTATTTCTTAAAAATATTATCTTAATAACTTAGATGCTTATATAAGATTAGTTTTATCCAAATAACATCACTTTTACTGCATAACATCTCTTATTTCTATTATGATCTTTGAACTTCCAAAAAGATGTTTTCTTTGGATAAACAATTTTACAGTCTTTCCGCTTATGCTATCTCTTAAAATTTTGAACTTTAAAAACATCTTCTTATATTTGGACTTAAACTCATATTTACTCTTATGATTTTCATGCTTACAAAAAGATGTTTCTTGTATTTCTATAAGTCTTCCGCATAATTACCATATAATTTTTTACCTTGCGCTTTCATTCTTATTTAAATTCTTTTCCCTTGTGTGTATCATCACTTGAATCTCAAAATTCCTTTCCTTCAACAAGTGGTAGACTTGCTTGGTAAAATTTATATTGGTTGTTCTAACATGCATATCATTTTTATGCTAACAACTATGATTTATTTCTATGAAATTTTTTAAGTTAAAACCTCCTTATCATTTCATTTCTTTTATAAGCTCGATCATGACTTATCTTTTTATCAAAATCCTCTTTTTATGTCTATTGCTTCCTTAACCCACTTTTGCTAGCAACAAAAAGGGGAGAACTAACATGATAAATAAAATCGCTATCAAAAGGGAAAACTAACATGGTTAATGATTAAGATGATAGCTTACATATAAGGAGAGCATTCACATAAGGGGAGAATATATTTAGGGGGATAAATTCTAAATACCAAAATCGATAATTATCCTAAGTCATCACTCACACACACACAAGTAGGTTTCATCATGCGTTATGTATTAATGCTCTGATTTATCATTAATGGATTTATTATTATCAAAAGGGGGAGTTTGTTGGAACATGGTCTTCTGCATCTCCTAGGTTTAAGAATAACAAATCATATGTGTATTTGATTTTGTGTGTTTAAGTGTGCGGGAAACAATGTCATATGACTCAAGGATAACATAAGAAGGTTGCCCCCAAGTTTGAAGCCAGAATTCCAACATGTCCACTAGTGCCGGTGGTAGCACCTAGTGAGGGCGCTAGTTCTGATTAGGCAAGTTCAGGCGGCAAGTATAGAAGGCGATATCGCTAGGCGATAGCGGATAGCGCAGGTGGTAGCGGATAGCGCAGGCTGTAGCGCGGAGCACAAGAGGATTTTTGGAAAGGTTTCCTTGGAATGAAGATACACACGTGGAGAATGTTTCATAATCCGGGATAGCGCCAGCGGTAGCGCTAGCGCAGGCGTGATAACTTCTCACAAAGAAGTTATTTTCACTCATATTTTGTACCCTTTGTTAAATATATTTGTTAAATATTTGTTTAAAATATATTAAACATGAGTGATTTATTACTTGGTGAAAGTTTGGGGTATTATCGTTATTTTCACATGTTTTTGTACAGAAATCCCAATGTACCAAGCTTGAACGGTCAAGAATTATGCATATTTGGAGTACAGAAAATATGTTACAACATATTGTTACAGTTCAGAAAAAGTTTTAACAACATATTTTGCGTTGTTTGAAGCAGTTTAAAGGATGCAGAAAATATGTTATAACATATTATTGTAGTTCAGAAAAAAATGTTAAAACATATCAGCGGGAACAGAAAAATTAGATTCAAAATTAATCAGTTTTGGGAAGTTACGACATCCATGGGATGCATCTATTTGTCTATATGTGGTCTCTAAGGGGGGCGTATGACTACTTAAGTGGAGGAGGAGAGAGAAAAAGGATTATTCCATCTATCATCATTTTCAGCTATTCTTGGAGAGGATCGAACAAGGAGGAAGTGCAGAACTTTCGCTACGACTTGGAGAAAGGGAGAATCTGAACTTCTATGATCATGTATTGTAAGATCTTTCCAATTTTGCAGAATTCTATCTCAGTCATGAACTAATTTTGTTTAGTCTTGTATGGTGAAAGTACTACGGTTGGTTTTGATGAAGTTTTCTACTTAACTTTTATGAATGTTTGATGAGTGTTCTTTAATGAGTTATGAAATTATTGTTGAAATTTTGGGCAATGAATTTTATCTACTATTGCGCTCCGAGAGTCGAGAGAGGATGGGCGTAGTGCTAGGAAAAATTCTATCTTTTTACACCGCGAGAGTCGAGAGAGGGGCGTTGTAAATCTTTAATCCAAATTTCTCTATTTTACGCATCACTTCGAGAGTCGAGAGAGGAGAGGTGTATGCGTTTCATAATATCATTCTAGTGGAGGAGAGTGAAAAAGATTCCCTTTTCTTGCTTGTGACTACGGTTGTTATTTTGCACAATATTCTTCACTTCTCTTATGTTAGAGATAACTAGGGGAATCTAGGATATTGAGATCTCCGATATCGAGAGATACGGTTGTCTCCATTTAATTTGTTTAAAGAAACTCGTAAAGCATTCAAATAAAGTATTAGGGATTCGAATATTCATCATAATCGTCGTAGGAAATCATTATACAAGACTATTTTCTCAGACTGATATTTCAAAAGTTATTTTGAATATTTTCCTTAGTTTAAATCTTCGATTAAGAAATTTTATATTTCACCAAAAATCACCTAATTTGGTTCACTTGAATTTCAATGAAACGGTGTAACTAGTATTTGTAAGTCTTAGAATAGTCACTTCTCCGTGGGAACGATCTCTATTCACTTTTTATTACTTGATCGACACGTACACTTGCGTATAAAATCATTTTCCGCGTATCAAGTTTTTGGCGCCATTGCCGGGGAGGTGCAACTAATCTTTGTGTTTTTTTCTTGCAATATTAGCGAACCTTAGTATTGAGAGGTCAAGTTTTATTTTTACTTTGCTCATTGTATTTGTCTTTACTATTTTTGGGAGTTTGTTAGTGTATGTCCCGGTATTGGTCGGTTGAATTGTTTCCACTAAACGTTGAGATTGAACGAACCTGTAGAAGAAATAGGAAATCAACTAGGTTGGAGCAAGGTAATCAACTCACAATGAATCTAAATAATGAAGATGAAGTTCACCAAGAAGGTCAAGATTTAGGAGGACAAGTAGAACATAATGGGCATCAAGCTGAAAATAGAAGAACATGTCGCGACTATAATATGCCTTTTAGGGGAGGGGTCCAATTTAGTATTGCTAGGCCCGCTGTCGAAGCCAATAACTTTAAAATTGACTCTACTGCTATGCAACTTATTTAGAATAATAAGTTTGGTGGCCATAATCGTGAAGACCCTAATTCTCATCTAAGAACATTCACAGAAATCTGCGACACGTTCAAAATTAATAGTGCATCAGAGGAAGCCATCAAATTGCGTTTGTTTCCTTTTTTCCTTAGAAGGAAAAGCAAAAGACTGGTTGAACTCCTTACCTAATGGGTCCATTACCACTTGGGCCATCTTGATTGAAAAATTTCTAGCTAAATATTTCCCCCCATCCAAGACTGCTAAATTAATGAGAGATATTTCTACGTTCATGCAAGTGAATGAAGAAACTCTTTATGATGCATGAGAACGTTTTAAGGAATTATTGCGGAAGTGTCCTCATCATGGCTTAGCCATCCACCAACAGGTGTGGACCTTCTACAATGGCCTTCAGACATCTACCATGATCCAAGTAGATGGAGTTGCGGGAGATTCTCTCATGAACAAGTACCCAGAAGATGCATATGGAATCTTAGAAGACCTATCTTCTAACCATTATCATTCTATTGAACGTTAAGGACATCCTTCTACTTCAGCGGGGATGTATCAAGTAGATCAATTAACATCATTTACAGCCCAAATGGCATCTCAATTTAATTCAATTAATATAAGGTTAGATGCTTTGACTTTAAACCAAACTCAAATGACCCCACAAGTCAATAGCATAATCACTTCTATGGTTACACCTAATCCCACTCTAACAATTGAGCAACTTGTAGGAAATAATGAGGAGGTTAATTATATTGGAGGGCAATTCAAACAAAATCATAATTCATATCCAAATAATTATAATTCTGAATGGAGGAACCACCCTAATTTCTCTTGGAAAAATAATTCCGGTTCAACTCCATCACATCTATTTAATTCTAATCCTATCCCTCAACATCAAAATCATCATCCTAATTAAGCGGGACTTTCAAGAAAATTAACCGACGATTTCATTATAGAATCCATGCAAAAGAATGAAACATGTTTCTCTAGTTTAGAAGGTTCAATGCGATTAATTGAATCACAACTAGGACAAATATCATCCGCTTTGAGCATTCGTCCGCAAGGTACACTTCCGACGGACACCACACCAAATCCTAAGGGAGATAATCATCAATGTAAGGCAGTCACCTTACGGAGTGGGCAAGAGTTATTAGGTGGTCATGGCAATAATCCACTTGAAAAAGATAATGATCTTAAGCAAGGGGATAATAATGAAAAAGGAAGTAAGGAGTGTAATAATAATGAAGGGGAGGAACTAGAAATAATAGGAGGAAGTAAGAATGAAAATGAAGTAGAGATGACGGGTCAGAAGGGTAAAACAATAATTTACCCCCTCCAACTTTTCCTCAAAGGCTTCAAAAGAGCAAACTAGATCAACAATTCCAGAAATTTCTGGAAATATTTAAAAAACTACAAATTAATATACCCTTCGCCGAAGCCTTAGAGCAAATGTCAAGCTATGTAAAATTCATGAAAGATATCCTAAATAAGAAAAGAAAATTTGGTGTAAATGAGACGGTTGCACTTACTCATGAGTGTAGTGCGATTCTTCAAAAGAAATTACCACCAAAATTAAAAGATCCCGGAAGTTTCACTATTCCGTGTTCTATTGGGTATCAATTTGAGGGAAAAGCTTTATGTGATTTAGGGGCAAGCATAAACCGCATGCCATTATCAATTTATAAGAAGTTGGGTTTGGGAGAGATTTCCAAAACATCGCTTACGTTACAATTGGCCGATAAATCTCTTACCTTTCCAAAAGGAATAGTAGAAGATGTCTTAGTCAAGGTAGAAAAGTTTATTTTTCCAACAGACTTCATGGTTTTGGATATGAAAGAAGACAAAGAGGTACCTATTATTGTAGGTAGACCTTTCTTAGCTACCGGAAAAACTTTGATTGATGTTCATAAGGGGAGTTAACCATGAGAGTTAATGATGAGCAAGTCACATGCAATGTACTTAAAGCAATGAAATTTTCGCATAGAGAAGAGGATGGTATGGAGGAGGTAAAATGCATGACCCTTTATGACTATGGACTTAGCAAGAGTCAAGAGTTGGAAGATGAAGCGGTAACGGATATGTCAACTGATGATGAAAAATATGATAATGAAGAAGAAATTATAGAGTGTTTGGAAGCATTTGCACATAAATCGGCATTCATCCGTAATCCGGAACCACTAGACATGCAAGAGAGGTCTTGTGTGGATAAACCTTCTATTATCAATCCGCCCGTTCTTGAGTTAAAACCACTTCCTGAACATTTATCGTATGCATATTTAGAAGAGAATGATACATTACCGGTCATAGTCAATCCAAATTATTACCGGAACAACAACAAAAATTATTAACTCTCTTAAATCAATATAAACCCGCTATAGGATGGACCATCGCGGACATGAAGGGAATTAGCCCTTCACTATGCATGCATAAAATTCTTCTAGAAGAATCTTTCAAAGGGTCTATAGAGCCTCAACGACGTCTTAGTCCACCTATGAAAGAGGTAGTGAAAAAGGAGATTATTAAATGGCTAGATGCAGGAATAACTTACCCCATCTCGGATAGTTCATGGGTCTCTCCAGTCCAATGTGTTCCTAAGAAAGGGGGGATGACCATAGTAAAAAATGAAAAAAATGAATTAATTTCTACTAGAACGGTCACGGGATGGCGTATATTTATGGACTACCGGAAATTAAATAAGACCATAAGGAAAGATCACTTTGCTTTGCCTTTTATAGATCAAGTCTTAGATAAATTATCCAGAAATGATTTCTTTTGTTTTCTAGACGGGTATTCCGGATATAATCAGATTACGGTAGATCCGGAAGACCAAGAAAAGACCACATTCACGTGTCCTTATGGGACATTTTCCTTTAGACGAATGCCATTTGGCTTGTGCAATGCATCGTCCACTTTCCAACGTTGTATGATTGCTATATTTTCAAATATTATGGATCATGACATAGAAATCTTCGTGGATGATTTTTCCATCTTTGGTAAATCGTTTGATGAATGTTTGAAGTGTTTAGAAAGAGTACTTTTATGTTGTGTTGAAACTAACCTCGTTTTAAATTGGGAAAAATGTCATTTCATGGTGCGAGAAGGTATAGTACTTGGGCATCATGTATCTAAGAAGGGGATAAAAGTAGACAAGGCAAAGATAGAGGTGATTGAGAAATTACCTCCTCCTAAAAATTTAAAAGCATTGCGAAGTTTCTTGGGGCATGGTGGATTTTATAAGAGATTCATCAAAGATTTTGCGAAGATCGCCAAACCCTTGAGTGGTTTGTTGGAGAAAGATGCAAGGTTTCATTTTGACAATAATTGTTTAGATGCATTCAATGAATTGAAAACCCGATTGACTACGACACCTATTGTAGTAGCCCCTGATTGGGGAGAGACTTTCATCCTCATGTGCGATGCTAGTGACTACGCCGTCGGGGTAGTTTTAGGGAAAATACGGGATAAGGTCTTTCATACCATTGCATATGCTAGCAAAACTCTAATTGAGGCCCAAATTAATTATACCACAACTGAAAAAGAACTTCTTGCCGTGGTTTTTGCATTTGAAAATTTTAGATCTTATCTTTTATGCACAAAAATTATAGTATTCACCGATCATACGGCTATCCACTATCTAATGGAAAAGAGAGATGCTAAACCTAGGCTAATTCGTTGGGTTTTATTGTTACAAGAATTTGATTTAGAAATTAAAGATAGAAAAGGTGTTGATAATCCGGTGGCTGATCACCTCTCTATAATTGAGTCTTCAAATTCCTTATTTCCAACTGAGATTGATGAAAGATTCCCTGATGAATGTATCTTGGTTGTTTCTGATAATTCTTTACCATGGTATGTTGATTATGTAAATTATTTAGTTAGTAAAATTTATCCTCCAGATTTATCATATCAACAAAAGAAGAGATTTTTACATCAAGTACATTCCTATCTTTGGGATGAGCCCTTTTTGTTTAAAATCGGAGCAGATGGTGTTGTGCGACGATGTTTACCGGATGAAGAAATGAAATCTATTTTGGAAAAATGTCACAACTCCCCTTACGGAGGTCATTTCAAGGGGATAGAACGACGATGAAAGTTTTAGAGGCGGGAATATATTGGCCTACTTTGTTCCGAGACTCCAAAGAATTTGTTATTCAATGTGATCGATGTCAAAGAAATGAGAATATTAAGAAAAATGAGTCCATGCCAGTGAACGTAATTTTAGAAGTTGAACTCTTTGATGTTAGGGGCTTAGACTTTATGGGACCATTTGTAAACTCGAATGGTCATCTGTTTATTCTTCTCGCCATTGACTATGTGTCTAAATGGGTTGAAGCCATAGCCACCGCTAAGAATGATGCTAAAGTGGTTTTACACTTCTTAAAGAATTATATTGTTAATCAATTTGGCACACCACAAGCTATCATTAGTGATGGTGGGAGTCACTTTTGTAATAACCTAATTGCTACTTTATTAAGGAAATATGGCGTCACACATAAAGTGGCATTAGCATATCATCCTCAAACTAATGGTTTAGCGGAGGTCTCTAATCGCGAGATAAAGAAAATTCTTGCAAAGACAGTTAGCTTTAATTGTAAAGATTGGTCTCAGAAACTTAATGAGGCTTTATGGGCTTATAGGACAGCGTATAAGACACCAATTGGATTGACCCTCTATAGACTAGTATATGGAAAGGCTTGTCATTTACCCCTGGAATTAGAGCATCGAGCGTATTGGGCAATTAAGAAAATAAATTATGATTTTCAAAGCGCGGGAGAGAAGAGACTTCTCCAACTGAATGAGTTAGAGGAATTAAGGATGAATGCGTATGAGAATTCGTGGATTTATAAGGAACGGACTAAAAAATGGCACGACTAACGGTTAAACATAAAATAATTTGAACCCGGGCAATTAGTACTATTATTTAATTCACGAATCAAATTATTTCCCGGAAAACTAAAAACTATTTGGTCGGGGCCATTCCGAGTTAAAGAAGTACATCTGTACGGCGCAATCACCATATTAAATGAAAAAGATAATTTTGAATTTAAAGTTAACGGCGAGCACTTAAAAATATACCGGAGCGGCGATAATGAACGATTGGTTTCGTTCATCCAACTGAAATGACAACTTAAAGCCTGAATAGTCCTGCTGGGACAAGAAATTAGGCGATGATTGGGAGGCAACCCAGTTATTAGCATATATTAATATATAGCATTAAATCTAAGTAAATTTGTATTTGATTAATTAGTTCTAGAAATTATGTTATAACAAAAAAATTTTAGTTCACAAATTTGTGTTACAACATATTCTTTACTGTTTTTTTCCTTTGCTTATGCGTAGAAGAGCTAACAATATTTGGTCCAATCAAACAAGCCCAAAACCAAATCCCTGAATCGCTGCCTATTTAAACCGCTGCTTGTATTCCATCTCCCAAACCCGCGTATTTCACACGAATCTCCTAGGGCATAAGCGACCGACGAATCGACTGGACCAGGGAGCGACCGGCGAATCGACTGGAGGAGGAAGCGACCAGGGAAACACGTGAAGGAGGGAGAGCCTAGTGAAGCGAATGCCACTTAGCAACTGGAAAAGGAGTGACAAACGATTTCTGTAAGTACTTACTATCTCGCCCCAAATCTAGGTCTTGACATTTGGGGTTTTACTCATTTAGTATGTTCACCTTAGACCATGTCAAGTAGAAAAAGAAAATGGAAATGGTGGCTTACAAGGATGTGCGGTTTGTTAACGACGAGGCAAAAGAGCGTTACGAGTATGTAAGATCAAAATCAATCATCTTTGAGCGCGATTTTGAAATGGAACTGAAGGGATGGAGTACAAGCTATGTAGATCAAATCCAAAAACAGGACTGGGATTCCTTCTGCCATCCCCGAACTGAAGCAGTGATGTCGTGGGTATATGAATTCTATGCGAATGACAAGTTTTGTAATGAGGACAAGGTCATAGTGAGAGGAAGGGAAATTAATTTTTCTGCTCAAGCCATTAACGAATATTTTAATCTTGATAATCCAGAGAGAGATGAGTACGATTTCATAGTGAGAGGAAGAGGTCGCTTCCGCTCTTGTTCATACCACAAATATTGAATGGGCAAACCCCCCGCAAGAAGGTATTTAACTCCACGCATCACTAGGGAAACAAAACTTAGATGTTGTTTATCAATGCAAGCCTTCTACCAACTAAACATGCAAACCATATCTCCATGGATAGAGCATTGTATATTTTTTGTATTCTTAACGGAGCCAAGTTGAATGAGGGGCGTTTAATTTCCGAACAAATCTGCCAGAAAGTGAAAGGTGATGGAGGGAGACAGTTGTGGTTCCCCACTTTAATAACGGAACTATGTCGTAATGCTGGAGTGAATCAACGATATGATGACGCTTGCACTCCCGTAGCCCGCCACATAACTGAAAAGTCATCTTTGCTAATATTAAAATCACCACAACTTCGGCCCAACATCACAAGAGCAACAAATCTCATTCCTCCACTTCGACATCAACTCCTATTTGGATTGACTTACCAGATGCGGATGATACAGAACCAACCATTCCATTTGATAATATTGAATATATGAAGGCGTACCAGAGATGTCAGCATTTATATTTTGAATCTATACTTGAACACCTGTATCAAAATCAAGTTAAACTGATGCGCAAAGCTAAGATTGCAGTGGAAGAGCCAAAATATGGATTACAATCTCAGTTTGATTTTATGGGCTACTTGCTGACAGGCGACGGGATGAGGGTCGACCCTACTGCAATTGCCAACCCAGAATACGACATCGAAAGTGATGAAGAAAATGACACCGAAAGTGATGCGGAAGAGTGAAGCGGCATTCCCGTGCCTTTCTTGTTTGTCAATTTCAGCAATTTTTAATTGATCCTACAGTTTGCATCGAACAATTTATGTTATTTTTAATATGATTTTCTTCTATGGATATTATGTGAGATCACTGGATTTATTTTTAATGGTGCTGTTGTTCTTGGAGTGATTTATTGTGATGGTCATTACTTCCTTATTGTGTTACTACTTGGATTAAATTAATTGTGCTAATGGTCCTTGATATTCAATTGTGTTGAGGGTTTGGTTTTCGTTGATGTGTGTGTCTGCATGAAGTGCAATATTCCATTTGATATGCATATGCAGAATTGGTTTCCTTTTGTCTCTTATTCATGGATAATGTCAACAATCCAAACCTGTAGACTAGTTTTCTTGTTGGCTTGGTATATTTCCATATGCAGGTTAATCTCAACTAGCTGCCTCTGCCGAAAATTTCCACATGTATTTACCTTAAGATCAAATGGATGACAAGGACAAGACATAAAGATACTGATTTCAGGGGAGTGTTTTATTTCAATTTATTTTACTTCTACTGTTCAGATTTTACTTAATGTTTGATAGTATGCAATTTTAATTGGCATGAAGCATTTTTGCTAAAGACTACCAAAAGCTTAAGTGTGGGGTGTGAGAGCAACCTCCACCGATTGGGTGATGGATAGTTTATTGCATAATAATTTGTGGAACCTTACTCTTATTTCAAATTATGCAATTCATTTTAATTGGTAGACTTGTCATTCCTAAAAATTCTGATTTCTGCATTAGAAGTTAGTAAGGTATGTTAGAGTTCCTTTATGTATTTCCTCTATGCATAATATTTATTAAACAATGATTTACTCCCTACAAAATAACTTTATTAACTTCCAAACATATTGCGGAGAACTGAGTCAATGTTGTAAGATTAGACATGGAGTGTATGTAGTTAATTGATAAAAATGATTAAGGACACCTTTTGATAATTTTGCACCATAAAGCGTACAATTGTTTTGATTATCCCTAATACTGTGTTTGAGCCTTGCCATTTTGATACACATTGACTATACACAATTTTCCTATAAATTTTACTAGTTATTTCTTAGTAAATTTTTCAACTTTGGGTGTTTAATAAAAAAAAAACAAAATGTGTGTCATAGTGATATGTGGCCTAAGTATGTGTGCACTTACTTGGAATGATCACAACTATGTTCATAAATAAAAAGAAAAAAATGGTTTAATGACATAGTGATATGTGTACACCTTCTTGGAATGATCCCAACTATGAACTAAAAAAAGTATGATGATGATTAATAAGCCTCAAAGTATGGAGAGTTATTAAGAATTTTAACTAGGGAAATTCCATCCACTATCAAAATTCATCCTTAAGTTCTTTACCAAGCCAAAGTGATTCCTACTGCAAGTCCTTATGATTTCTATTCAAATTGAACTACTAAACTCTTGTGGAAGCCAAATCAAAGACTCAGATTATTCTTATCTTTTCCAATTATAAGGAAGTTTAATGAGTTAAATTGTTTGGGAGTGAATAATTTTAAGGAATAGCACACACAACACTAGGAAATCATAATTGAACTTTAACTCTTATCAAACTAATGGATTTGTGCATGTTTGAAATTTTAATGATTGACATGTTTACCAACTATTAATGCGAATTACTTGTGTGTGTGTACTTGTGAATTCTTGATTAAATATGTTTAAGGGTAAGAAGACTCAAATTTATGTGTTGATAGATATTCACTCATTCAATTAGTTTGTTATGATATATCTTTGCTCGGTTTTAGCAAATAGCTAAGTGTGGGGGTGTGATAACTTCTCACAAAGAAGTTATTTTCACTCATATTTTGTACCCTTTGTTAAATATATTTGTTAAATATTTGTTAAAAATATATTAAACATGAGTGATTTATTACTTGGTGAAAGTTTGGGGTATTATCGTTATTTTCACATGTTTTTGTACAGAAATCCCAATGTACCTAGCTTGAACGGTCAAGAATTATGCATATTTGGAGTGCAGAAAATATGTAACAACATATTGTTGTAGTTCAAAAAAAGTTGTTACAACATATTTTGCGCTATTTGAAGCAGTTTAAAGGATGTAGAAAATATGTTATAACATATTATTGTAGTTCAAAAAAAATGTTATAACATATCGGCGGGAACTGAAAAATTAGATTCAAAATTAATCAGTTTTGGTAAGTTACGATAGCCACGGGATGCATCTATTCGTCCATATGTGGTCTCTAAGGGGGCGTATGACTACTTAAGTGGAGGAGGAGAGAGAAAAAGGATTATTCCATCTATCATCATTTTCAGCCATTCTTGGAGAGGATCGAACAAGGAGGAAGTGCAGAACTTTCACTACGACTTGGAGAAAGGGAGAATCCGAACTTCTATGATCATGTATTGTAAGATCTTTCCAATTTTGTGGAATTCTATCTCAGTCATGAACTAATTTCGTTTAGTCTTGTATGGTGAAAGTACTACGGTTGGTTGTGATGAAGTTTTCTACATAACTTTTATGAATGTTTGATGAGTGTTATTTAATGAGTTATGAAATTATTGTTGAAATTTTGGGCAATGAATTTTATCTACTATTGCGCTCTGAGAGTCGAGAGAGGAGGAGCGTAGTGCTAGGAAAAATTCTATCTTTTTACACCGCGAGAGTCGAGAGATCTAGGAGCGTTGTAAATCTTTAATCCAAATTTCTCTATTTTATGCATCACTTCGAGAGTCGAGAGAGGAGAGGTGTATGTGTTTCATAATCTCATTCTAGTGGAGGAGAGTGAAAGAGATTCCCTTTTCTTGCTTGCGACTATGGTTGTTATTTTGCACAATATTCTTCACTTTTCTTATGTTAGAGATAACTAGGGGAATCTAGGATATTGAGATCTCTGATATTGAGAGATACGGTTGTCTCCGTTTAATTTGTTGAAAGAAACTCGTAAAGCATTCAAATAAAGTATTAGGGATTCAAATATTCATCATAATTGTCGTAGGAAATCATTATACAAGACTATTTTCTCCGACTGATATTTCAAAAGTTATTTTGAATACTTTCCTTAGTTTTGATTAAGAAATTTTATATTTCAAAAAAAATCACCTAATTTGGTTCACTTGAATTTCAAAGAAACAGTGTAACTAGTATTTGTAAGCCTTAAAATAGTCACTTCTCCGTGGGAACGATCTCTATTCACTCTTTATTACTTGATCGACATGTGCACTTGCGTATAAAATTATTTTTCGCGTATTTGGGATAGCGCCAGATGTAGCGCTAGTGCAGGCGCTAGCTCCAAGGCTATAAAAAGGACCCATTGGCTCCGTCTTTTTCATCTTTTCTCACTCCTAAATTCTAGAGCTTCGTGCCACATCATATAGAGGAAGGTTCAGAGAGATACTCTCAAAAATCCATGAAGGCTTAAGGAGATCCTGTTAGAAATTCTGTAAATAAACATTTATTTTATTGTGTTTTATGGAGCCCTTATGGTGTTTGGTGTTTGGCTATTCATATTTGATGAAAAGCTCCAAAACCAAAAGATGGAGGAAATCCAAATTATTTGGAGGAAAACCTTTCATGAATGAAAGGATGATCCTTTAGTCCCACCTTGCCTATTTCCATTGATGTTGGTGAGTATATATATTAGTTCTCACATTCTTATTTGTTCAAAAGAACATAAGGAGAATCTATGAACCACACGCGCGTGCGCGCATGCACCGCACCAGACCGGATCCGGATTTCGGGTTTCGGGTTTCGGTAATAATTGAATTGAATTGTATTTTTTGTACAAAATAGTTTTAGTTCTTTTATTCGGTTTTGTGTCGGCTCGACGAACGGCATGCTGCGTTCGACGAACTCCCATTCTGCATTCGACGATTGCTTCCTGCGTTCGACGAACTTCAGTCTCAGCGGTTCTGCGTTCGACGAAATGCTTCCTGCGTTCGACAAACTTCAGTCTCAACGGTTCTGCGTTCGACGAAATCCTTTCTGCGATCGACGAACCTCAGTCTCAGCGGTTCTGCGTTTGACGTAATGCTTTCTTCGGTCGACGATCTTCCGTCTCAGCGGTTGACCATGTCTCTGTGGTCGGCAAATTGATTCAGATCGACGACGACAGGTCGTATCGTCGATTGCGTGTCTCGACGATAAGTTGTATCGTCGTGAACAGGTTGTATCATCGATTGCAAGTCTCGACGATAAGTTGTATCATCGTCACACTTGGTCTCGACACATTTTTGTCGTCGAATAGAAGACTAGTCTCGATGATAAGTTGTGTCGTCGTGTAGTCTCGTCATCTCCTCTTTCTTTGACGTTTTCTCTTGCAGTTATTACGCATGTTTTCTAAACTTCTTACGCGTGCTTTTCGGCATTAATTCCGTACGTTGGAAATACAACGTTTCTCTTCCCGATTTTCAGCCTTCCAATTATATCCGTTCGTATTTATTGTGGCTTTAATTATTGTCGTTTTACTAGATCCTATTTTGGAGGAGTTGTGCGGTCTGAGTAATATTCGTTCTTTCTGCAATCCAATATACTGCCGCTTCTGCTCTCTCTCCTGCTCTCGCTCGTTCTTGCGATTTCCTTTTCTTTACATTTGCTTCATCAAGTGGAAGTTCGGGTGCTCTGTGCTTCTTCGGTGTCCGCGCACATCGGAGCTTTCGGGATCTAGCCGGTTATTGTACCTTGGAGGAGTGAGCATCGGTTGAAAGCCCTGCCGGAGGGTGGTGCAACTTCTTTAGGGCAGTGACCACACGCCTTACCCAGGCTTGATTCTAACTTATACCTTACTCTCTTTTATTTCTCACCTCCTTCATACAATTTTGATATTGCTGTTTCTGCAAAGTTTTAAAACCGAAAATTATATTATTTTGTATATTAATATAGGAATATAGGAAAAAATTATTCCAACAATCTAAAGAAGTTGCATACTGCACTGTTATTTTAAGATAAATAAAATCAAATATGCTTATCTCTGTCTTCACTTTCATATATACTGGAATTTATTTTATGTTTTATAAATTTCAGAAATCTGTAATGGCAACTAGATCTGAGGATTCTGTCGGGATCAAACCCGAGAAATTTAACAGAAACGGTCTCCGTCGTTGGCAAGCACAAATAGAATATTGGTTGAACACCTTAGGTCTTCTATCTGCGATATTTGATGTTCCTGCTGTAGAAACAGAAAACATAGCGCTGCGACTGCAGTCGCTTCAACTCTACCATCGTCTTCATCCTCCAGTGCAAATACCACTAGGACGTACGTTAGACGTATCCCTTATAGAGATCCGGTAGATGTAGAATATCATTGCCGCAACCGAATTCTTAGTGCCTTGTCTGACAGCCTCTACGATATCTTCCTTCAATATCGTAAATCCAAGGATTTGTGGTATGCTCTTGATGCACGCTATAACCTAGACAATGTGGGTATAGAACGTTACAACGTTTCTAACCTCCATAAATTCAAGCTTGATGCCTCCAAGCCCATAAATCCTCAACTCCATCAACTTGATGAGATGTTGCCCAAGATCCGAGCCGATGGCTCAATCCTTTCTGAAAATTATTTAGTGGCATGTCTTATTGATGCACTTCCTGATTCTTGGTCCGGCTTTAGCACCAGACTGAGGCATGACCAGTCAAACCTTACTTACGTTCAGATCCAAAATGTTATCCGCAAAGAGGAGGAACATAAGCCTAAGAGTTCTAAAGCTCCCAAAGACCATGCTCCTAAAGTTAATCTAACCGAATCTCATGGCAACCCTTCCTCCAACCAACACTTCAAAGGCAAAGGCAAGATCCATAAGAAACCTTTCCGTCCAGGTTCCCGCCTTCAAAAACCCAATCACCCCAAGCCTGGTCCTTCGAACCAAAACCCAGGAAAAGGGAAATGGTGCTTCATCTGCGGCCGCACAAACCATCTGTCTACCAACTGCTTTTACAAGAAGACACAACCTGTGATTGGCAAGTCTCGTGGAGACAAGCCTCAGGCCAACATGATCCAAGCACCGGATCAACCTATCTTCAGTACATCGGTGGTGGAAGCGTGATCTTAGGAGATGCTTCTTCGGCACAAATACTTGGACGCGGGCGAGTGGATCTTAGGTTGTCATCAGGGAAGACACCAGCCTTGCAAGATGTGCTTTATGTGCCGAGAGTTAGGAAGAACCTTGTGAGCGGATCCTTGCTAGTCAAGAAGGGTTATAAAATTGTCTTAGAGTCAAATAAAGTTGTAATAACATTTAATGATGTTTTTATTGGTAAAGGATATATCTATGATGGTCTATTTAAATTAAATGTTGTTGATTTAGAAATAAATCAGATTTCATCTTCTTCTGTTTCATATTCAAATTCAGATTTTTGGCATGCTAGATTAGGACATGTGAATTCAGATTCTATGAAAAGAATGATGTCTTTAAATCTAATTTTGAAATTTAATATTGTGCCAAGCTCTACATGTGAAATATGTGTACAATCTAAATTTTCTAGAAAACCTTTTAAATCAGTGGAAAGAACTTCAAAACCTTTAGAGATAATTCACTCGGATGTGTGTGACTCGAACCGCCAACCTACTAGAGGTGGAAATAAATATTTTATAACTTTTATTGATGATTTCACTAAATATTGTTACATATATTTATTAAAAACTAAAGATGAAGTCTTTTCATATTTTAAGATTTTTAAAGCGGAAGTAGAAAATCAATTAGGATCCTCGATTAAAATTCTTAGATCTGACCGAGGTGGAGAATACTCTTCGAATGAACAAACCCAGTTTTGCCAAGAACATGGGATTATCCATCAAGTGACTGCTCCATATTCTCCCCAATCGAATGGTGTAGCTAAACGCAAAAATTGGACCTTGATAAACATGGTCAATGCCATGTTAACCGAGTCCGGTGCTCCAGAAAATCTTTGGGGTGAAGCGTTGCTCACCTCCTCTTTTATCTTGAATTGAATTCCTTCAAAACATAATGACAAAACTCCTTTTGAATTATTTAAATTAAGGAAACCTAACCTCCTAATTCTTCGAGTGTGGGGGTGTTTGGCTAAGGTAGCAATTCCTGAACCTAAAAGAAAGAAAATAGGACCTAAAACATTAGACTCCATCTTTATAGGTTATGCTTCCGATAGTAGTGCTAACAGGTTTCTCATCACTAACTCTCTAATTAGTGAAATATCAAATAATATTATAATAGAAGCAAGAGATGCCATTTATTTTGAAGATAAATTCTCATATAAAATAAACAACACATCTCAACCATCTTCTAGCTCGAATCAACCTTTATCTTCTATAGATCTATTAGAAATTGATGAACCTAGAAGAAGCAAAAGGGTTAGAATCGAAAGAACATTTGGAGAAGACTACTTCACTTACCTAGTTGAAGGAGATCCAAATTCATATGAGGAAGCTATGACCTCATCTGACTCTCCATTTTGGAATGAAGCCATAAATGCTGAAATTAATTCTATTCTAGAAAACAAAACTTGAATTCTAACTGATCTTCCATCTGGTACCAAAGCCATAGGTTTAGGTGGATCTTCAGGAATAAATTAAATCCTGACGGCTCCATAGAAAAATATAAGGCTCGCCTTATTGCTAAAGGCTATGCGCAAAAACAAGGGATAGACTATTTGGATACATATGTTCCCGTAGCTAGGATTACATCCCTTCGCATTCTAGTAGCCTTAGCTTCGATCCATAAATTAATTATTCATCAAATGGATGTAAAAGCCGCTTTCTTGCATGGAGACTTAGATGAAGAAGTCTATATGTCTCAACCCGAAGGTTTTATAGTTAAAGGAGAAGAAACCAAAGTATGCAAGCTTATTAAATCTTTGTATGGTCTAAAACAAGCACCAAAACAATGACACCAAAAATTTGACTCCGTAATATTATCATTTGGATTTATATCTAATGAATATGATAAATGCATTTATGCAAAACAAGAAGAAAATGAATATGTGATTTTATGTCTCTATGTAGATGACATTTTAATCTTTGGAAGCTTAATTAAAATTGTTAATAATATTAAAAATAATTTATCATCTAAATTTGATATGAAAGATTTAGGAGACGCTAATGTCCTTTTGGGAATGAAATTAGCTAAATCAGATTCCAATGTTTCATTATCTCTTTCTCACTTGATTGAGAAAATGTTACATAAATTCAATCTATTTGAATCCGCACCTGCTTCTACTCCTTATGACGCTAGCATTAAGTTGTGTAAGAATTTAGGTGAACCTATTGACCAACATAGGTATGCACAAATGATAGGGTCACTGCTTTATATTGCTAATCTCACTAGGCCTGATATTTCATTTGTTGTAGGCAGGCTCAGTCGATATACTAGCAATCCAAGTGATGATCACTGGATAGCCTTAACTAGAATCTTTAAATATCTTCGCGGAACTTTAGACTATAACTTAGTGTATACGGGTTATCCCGAAGTTTTGGAAGGATATTCAGATGCCAATTGGGTAACTGATTCCTTAGACGTTAAGTCCACTACCGGCTATATTTTCCTCCTTGGAGGAGCAGCCATTTCATGGGCTTCTATAAAACAAACTGTGATCTCAAGAAGTACCATGGAATCCGAGCTCATAGCTCTAGACACTACGTGTGCCAAAACCGAATGGCTTAAGAATTTACTTACTGAAATTCCTTTAGTTAGAAAACCTATATCTGTCATTTCTTTGCATTGTGATAATAAATCTGTGATTGATTTAACTGCTTCAAATAATACTAATGCAAAAATGAATAAGTTCGTGAGAATCAGGTACAAGTCCGTGAAGCAAAGAAGAAAATAAGTGATATCACTAAATTACGTAAAGTCAGAATTGAATCGGGCTGATAATCTTACCAAGGGATTATCTCGAAGGGAGATATTGTTGTCATCGAGGGGAATGGGGCTTAAGCCCACATAATTTGCTGCCAATGGTGGATACCCAACCCATGTGATTGGAGATCCCATGAAGTGAGTTCAATATGGTAGAAACGAAGCCGTTGATGTAGCGTAGTTGGGAGCACAAATTTAAAAGGTTGAGAAAACCTTCTCCAGATTCGTAGGATGTTGTGCTCTACGTAACAGTTTAGGATGAACTTTAAAGTTCTTAATAGTTGCCAAAGGCATATATCTTTGCGAGATATTAGTTACGAAATATCTCTTGAGACACCACCTATGTGGGGGTTGTTGTGAGGCCGCAACTTTGGGATCCGGGCTGAACCCAAAATAACTCTCATGAAAAATCAAGGATTGCGCATGGCCATTAACCCAAGAACAACCAATCTTTTGTGTGCTTATCTAACTTACCGGTCAAAAGTTTATAATTCAAAGCCTCTGCATATTATACTCTTCGGTAGAGGAAATAAGTACTAAGTATAGGTTCAAGGTAACCATTCCACCTATACCCATTACAATTGATACAACTTGATGAAGCAAATTTGTATTTGATTTTATTTATCATTAGTAATATCATTCTTATGAAGTTCGTTTTGGTTTTTCGCTTTTGTGGGGGATTGTTAGACATTCTGTAAATAAACATTTATTTTATTATGTTTTATGGAACCCTTATGGTGTTTGGTGTTTGGCTATTCATATTTGATGAAAAGCTCCAAAACCAAAAGATGGAGGGAATCCAAATTATTTGGAGGAAAACCTTTCATAAATGAAAGGATGATCCTTTAATCCCACCTTGCCTATTTCCATTCATGTTGGTGCGTATATATATTAGTTCTCACATTCTTATTTGTTCAAAAGAACATAAGGAGAATCTATGAACCACACGCGCGCGCACGCACCGCACCGCACCGGATCCGGATTTCGAATTTTGGGAATAATTGAATTGAATTGTATTTTTTGTACAAAACAGTTTTAGTCCTTTTATTCGGTTTTGTGTCGGCTCGACGAACGGCATACTGCGTTCGACGAACTCTCATTCTGCGTTCGACGAAATGCTTCCTGTGTTCGACGAACTTCAGTCTCAGCGGTTCTGCGTTCGACGAAACGCTTCCTGCGTTCGACGAACTTCAGTCTCAGCGGTTCTGCGCTCGACAAAATACTTCCTGCGTTCGACGAACTTCAGTCTCAGCAGTTCTGCGTTCGACGAAATGCTTTCTGCGGTCGATGAACCTCTGTCTCAGCGGTTCTGCATTCGACGTAATGCTTTCTTCGGTCGACGATCTTCCGTCTCAGCGGTTGACCATGTCTTTGCGGTCGACGAATTGATTCAGATCGACGACGACAGGTCGTATCGTCGATTGCGTGTCTCGACGATAAGTTGTATCGTCGTGAACAGGTTGTATCGTCGATTGCAAGTCTCGACGATAAGTTGTATCGTCGTCACACTTGGTCTCGACACGTTTTTGTCGTCGAATAGAAGACTAGTCTCGACGATAAGTTGTGTCGTCATGTAGTCTCATCGTCTCCTCTTTCTTTGACGTTTTCTCATGCAGTTATTACGCATGTTTTCTAAATCTCTTACGCGTGCTTTTCGGCATTAATTCCGTACGTTGGAAATACAACGTTTCTCTTCCCGATTTTCAGCCTTCCAATTATATCTGTTCGTATTTATTGTGGCTTTAATTATTGCCGTTTTACGAGATCCTATTTTGGAGGAGCCGTGCGGTCTGAGTAATATTCGTTCTTTCTGCAATCCAATATACTGTCGCTTCTGCTCTCTCTCCCGCTCTCGCTCGTTCTTGCAATTTCCTTTTCTTTACATTTGCTTCATCAAGTGAATGTTCAGGTGCTCTGTGCTTCTTCGGTGTCCGCGCACATCGGAGCTTTCGGGATCTAGCCGGGTGTTGTACCTTGGAGGAGTGAGCATCGGTTGAAAGCTCTGCCGGAGGGTGGTGCAACTTCTTTAGGGCAGTGACCACACGCCTTACCCAGGCTTGATTCTAACTTATACCTTACTCTCTTTTATTTCTCACCTCCTTCATACAATTTTGATATTGCTGTTTCTGCAAAGTTTTAAAACCGAAAATTATATTATTTTGTATATTAATATAGGAATATAGGCAAAAATTATTCCAACAGATCCGTGGAGAAGATTTCAACACACTTCATCATTGTGACGAAAGACCGCATCGACTACGATCATACTATGCGGGTCTTCATCTACTTCTTCAAGAGATCCACATAGAGGGAGTTTTTCATATTGTTGTTGTTTATTTCATCTCTTTATTATTGTAATTCGCCTCGTGTTGGCGACTAGGTCTGGGTAGGACTTAGGGCAGAAATTCACCTCGTGTTGGCGACTGGGTCTAGGGTGTTGATCTAGGGGGTGCTCGAGTCTATATCCGGGGGAGGATTGGCTAGAGCGGCTTGAGGCCGTATCCGGGGGAGGATAGCTAAAGCCACAGGTTCGTGTGGATACGAGTCGGGATAGAAAACGAAAAAATCTTTTTACTATTCGCCTTCGATTTCTAGCGTTATAAGAAATCAAGTTTTGTAATCTTTCATTTCATATTAATAAAATCATGTCTCTATTTGATTTCAATTATTTTACTTGATTTCTCACTATCTTGATCGTTTTGCTTTTCAAAGTATTCAAAATATAACAAAAGTTTTAAAATCCTTATTCACCCCCCCCCCCCCCCCCCCCCCTCAAAGGGAACCTACAGATCCAACAGCTAGAGGCCTTATCTGGGGTAAGATAGGCTATAGTCAATCGTTCCTTGGTAGAAGGACCGGTGAATCGCAAAAAAAGGTTTTTCATATTCTCGCCTTGATTTCTAGCGTTATAGAAATCAAACATTTGTATAATCAACTTCTTATGAAATAAAATCTTGTCATTTAATGTTTCATTCAATTGATTTTATTTCCTCTTTAAGAATGTGTTAAATTATATTTTTATCAAAGCATTAAAGCAAATATTTGTGTAATCAATTTCTTATGAAATAAAATCATGTCTTCAAATGTATCATTTAATTGATTTTATTTTCTCTTCAAAAATATTTTAAATTATATTTGCTTCAAAGCACTAAAATAAAATAAATTGTAAGATTCATTTTGATCATTAACTTATGGAATTCAACTTCTATCACTAACGCCAGGCGTTAGCACTAGCGACGGTGGTAGTGGAGAAAATTTGAATTTCGTCTTCTTTAAAAAAATCGTCAATATAATCTTATCTGAGATATTAAAATATATTTTTTTATAAATATTCTGAAATTTCGGTCGCAAAATCTGATAAATTTAAATAAGATTTAAATTCCATAAAACCCTTATTCACCCTCCCTCCTCCCCTCTAAGGGCGCCATAAGATCCAACACACTTTCTCCCACTTTTTAGGGTTCGTATATCCATTTTCTTCATGCAATGGATATGAGCCTCCAATTTCTTGCTCAGCTTGTCGGGCATGCTTGACAGAGATACTAGGTTAATATTCTTCCAAAATTTGGGGCACTGAAGCTTTTCCAATTTTGTTAAATAGAATTTGAGCTCAATTTGTCTTTTTGCTCAGAATGACCCTTGTCATTATTTCAGATATTTCTCTTGAAATTCTGTCGTGTGATCCAGGCTTGCAGATCAAGACTTTTCCTATGATATCTGTCAGGAGATTTCCTTTGGAATTGAAGTTTGCCTGTTTCAAGGAGCTATAACATTCTCCATAATTAATGTTCACACCATTTTAACCCTTCAGAGTAATCTTCATTAGAAATCTTATCTTCTTCATCTTCTTCTTCAAAAACTAGCAAGCAGTGTGCTATCGTCAGCCCTTGAACTATAACCCTTAACAAGGTAATACTTACCCTTGTTTTGATGGCTATCGTCAGCTCCCTTCTTGTGATGATAAAATCAATGGTGTGCATATCTTTCGACATGGCCGACATGTCGGACGACATAAATGTTTCATGGACAAAATGAACGTTTTCGATATTTTTCTACAAAATATCGTCTTGGAATATATCATCCGATATATTCGCCGATATCGACCGATATATCCCGACGTTATATCGGCTGACTTATTTCAATTAATTTTATTTACTGTCTATGGTCTAATAAACAAAAAAACCAAAATTGTTTCATTGCTAGGTTGCTTTGTGACCTTCCTCTGACTTTTTTCCTGCGCCCATCCGTCATTGACTTCGATTCTGCTTGGACTTTGGATTTTAGACTGAAGTTTCTTTATCTTCTATCGTTATTGACGACTTCCTGACTTCCTCTTGCTTGCTTCCATGCGTTATCCTGTTATTAATTTTATAACATAAATATTTATACTAGTTTGGTAGATTTAGAAGTTCAATAAATGTTAAATTATTAATACATAAATATATATAAATTTAAAAAATGATTACATTTATATTTAATTATGTATATGCACCTGCTGCCCCACCGTGTGCTTCGTCTACCTTGCTGCGTCGGCGACCGAGAGAGAGGAGGAAGGTCCCCTTGCCGATCCTTCTCCTCGACGAGTCCCTTTGCCGCCGTCTGAGAAGGAGGAGAGGAGGTTATCGAGCCCTCTTGCCCCTCTTGCTGCACCGCCGACCTAGAAAGAGGTGACAACCATCCTTGTTCCCGAGAAACCCGTCCGCCGCCACTTTTGTCGATCCTCTTCTTCTTTCTCTTCGCCGACCAAGAGGATATGAGCTCTTATGTTGTTGGTTTTCCACTTGTTGGAGGTATTGTCGAGAGATCTATTGAGACATTTTTTTTAGTTTGCCGATTGGAAGTGGCCGACTGGAGGAGTTAGAGGTGAGCAACTAAGGTTTCAGTCATCGTTGTTCGTAATCGAGGTGGGGAGAAGCTTCGTCGTGGGCTTGCTGAAGTCCATCGTGGGAGGTCGATTCGGATCTCAAATCATCGAGTGGAGGCCGGATCCGAAAGAGAACAATTGTTGTGATTATTCCATGGCATCGAGATGCGCACCAAGGGTAATGATCTCTATCCCCAGTCTTAGGACCGTATTTTCTATATTTTTGTACATATAATTATGTTCCGTTCAATGAGAGTCACCTCACGTCGTTCTTCTTGAGGACGGAGACAACGTCAGGGCGACAGATTGCGACCCAGGCGTATGTTTGGTGTGAGCTGCACATAAATTCTCTCTCTCGCTACGCGGTGGAGAGCAGGGACTCCGCCAGGGCGTGGGATTGCAACCCTGGCATACTTTTCTATTTTGATTGCATGGAGGGCCACCCATCGCTAATTAGTGATGGTGCGTGTTTTCCTCAGCTCATTGTGATCCATCGGGTCGATTGAGTTTGTCCCTGACATAAATGTGTATTGGTGATCCGACGTGCGAGTCTGGATTTAGGCATGTTGTCTGAAGAATACCCGTGGCAATAATCCTGGATCGGTGATGATTGTAATGCGCATTGCGATTAGCCCTAGGTGCGCTAACAAGAATTTCATGTGCTGTTCATTGTAGTGTTTACTGGAATCTGTGGGCTTTCTTCATAAAGGCCCCGTTACTAGGAGGTTCTGCATTGGGACCGGTAGAATGACAAGTTCTGAGGGTTTTCATAGGACATGCGATTTTCCCGTCTCCTTGTAGTTGTGTTTATGAGCTTCTTAGCTTTCGGCGCGTTGCCCATTTATGTTAGAGTCATGTAAGTCTATGCTTGGAATCTACGTTGGACGGCGTGGGTGATGAGTCCCCCTTTGCTGTTGCGTTGGAAGGCGTGGGTGATGAGTCCGCTTTTGTTGTTACGTTGGAAGACGTGAATGATGATTCCCCTTTCCTTGTTACGTTGGAAGGCATGGGTGATGAGCCCCCTTCTTGTTAAGTTGGAAGGCGTGGGTGAAGAGTCCCCCTTTGTTGTTACGTTGGAAGGCGTGTGTGATGAGTCCCCCTTTGTTGTTACATTGAAAGGAGTGGGTGATGAGTCCCCCTTCGTTGTTATGTTGGAAGGTGTGGGTGATGAGTCCCTCTTTGTTGTAA
This sequence comes from Dactylorhiza incarnata, assembly GCA_033032865.1. Classification (NCBI taxonomy): domain Eukaryota; kingdom Viridiplantae; phylum Streptophyta; class Magnoliopsida; order Asparagales; family Orchidaceae; genus Dactylorhiza; species Dactylorhiza incarnata. The sequence goes on along the minus strand of JAWHQI010000157.1, from coordinate 5,110,513 downwards.
CGTTGGAAGGTGTGGGTGATGAGTCCCCCTTCGTTGTTATGTTGGAAGATGTGGGTGATAAGTCCCCCTTTGTTGTTACGTTGGAAGGCATGGGTGATGAGTCCCCCTTTATTGTTACATTGGAAGGCGTTGGTGATGAGTCCCTTTTTGTTGTTACGTTGGAAGGAGTGGGTGATGAGGCCCCTTTCGTTGTTACGTTGGAAGGTGTGTGTGATGAGTCCCCCTTTGTTGTTACATTGGAAGGCATGGATGATGAGTCCACCTTTGTTGTTACGTTGGAAGGCGTGGGTGATGAGTCCCCCTTTGTTGTTACATTGGAAGGCGTGGGTGATGATTCCCCTTTCGTTGTTACGTTAGAAGGTGTGGGTGATGAGTCCCCTTTTTTGTTAAGTTGGAAGGCGTGGGTGATGAGTCCCCCTTTGTTGTTACGTTAGAAGGCATGGGTGATGAGTCCCCCTTCGTTATTACGTTGGAAGGCGTGGGTGATGAGTACCCCTTCATTGATACGTTGGAAGGCGTGGGTGATGAGTCCCTCTTCATTGTTATATTGGAAGGCGTGGGTGATGAGTTCCCCTTCGTTGTTATATTGGAAGGAGTGGGTGATGAGTCCCCTTTCGTTGTTACGTTGGAAGGTGTGGGTGATGAGTCCCCCTTTGTTGTTACGTTGGAAGGCGTGGGTGATAAGTCCCCCTTTGTTGCTACGTTGGAAGGCGTTGGTGATGAGTCCCCCTTTGTTGTTACGTTGGAAGGCGTGGGTGATGATTCCCCTTTCGTTCTTATGTTAGAAGGTGTAGGTGATGAGTCCCCTTTTTTGTTAAGTTGGAAGACGTGGGTGATGAGACCCCCTTTGTTGTTACGTTGGAAGGCGTGGGTGATGAGTCCCCCTTTGTTATTACGTTGGAAGGAGTTGGTGATGAGTCCCCTTTCGTTGTTACGTTGGAAGGTGTGGGTGATGAGTCCCCCTTTGTTTTTACGTTGGAAGGCTTGGGTGATGAGTCCCCCTTTGTTGTTACGTTGGAAGGCATTGGTGATGAGTCACCCTTTGTTGTTACGTTAGAAGGCGTGGGTGATGATTCCCCTTTCGTTGTTACGTTAGAAGGTGTGGGTGATGAGTCTCTTTTTTTGTTAATGAGTCCCCCTTCGTTGTTATGTTGGAAGACGTGAGTGATGAGTCCCCCTTCGTTGTTACATTGGAAGGCGTGGGTGATGAGTTCCCCTTCGTTGTTATGTTGGAAGGCATGGGTGATGAGTCCCCCTTTATTATTACGTTGGAAGGCGTGGGTGATGAGTCACCCTTCGTTGTTACGTTGGAAGGCGTGGGTGATGAGTCCCCCTTCGTTGTTACGTTGGAAGGCGTGGGTGATGAGTCCCCCTTCTTTGTTACGTTGGAAGCCGTGGGTGATGAGACCCACTTTGTTGTTACGTTGGAAGGCGTGGGTGATGAGTCCCCCTTCATTGTTATGTTGGAAGTCGTGGGTGATGAGCCCCCTTTGTTATTACGTTGGAAGGCGTTGGTGATGAGTCCCCCGTTGTTGTTACGTTGGAAGGCGTGGGTGGTGAATCCCCTTTGTTGTTACGTTGGAATGCATGGGTGATGAGTCCCCTTCGTTGTTACGTTGGAAGGTGTGGGTGATGTGTCCCCCTTTGTTGTTACGTTGGAAGGCGTGGGTGATGAGTCCCCTTTCGTTGTTACGTTGGAAGGTGTGGGTGATGAGTCCCCTTTGTTGTTACGCTGGAATGCATGGGTGATGAGTCCCCCTTTGTTATTACTTTGAAAGGCATTGGTGATGAGTCCCCCTTTGTTGTTACGTTGGAAGGCGTAGGTGATGATTCCCCTTTAGTTGTTACGTTGGAAGGGGTGGGTGATGAGTCCCCCTTTGTTGTTAAGTTGGAAGGCGTGGGTGATGTGTCCCCCTTCGTTGTTACGTTGGAAGGTGTGGGTGATGAGTCCCCCTTTCTTGTTACGTTGGAAGTCTTGGGTGATGAGTCCCCCTTCGTTGTTACATTGGAAGGTATGGGTGATGAGTCCCCTTTGTTGTTACGTTGGAAGGCGTGGGTGATGAGTCCCCCTTTGTTGTTACATTGGAAGGCGTGGGTAATGAATCCCCCTTCGTTGTTACGTTGGAAGCCGTGGGTGATGAGCCCCCCTTTGTTATTATGTTGGAAGGCATTGGTGATGAGTCCCCCTTCGTTGTTACGTTGGAAGATGTTGGTGATAAGTCCCCCTTTGTTGTTACGTTGGAAGGCGCGGGTGATGAGTCCCCTTTGTTGTTACGTTGGAAGGCATTGGTGATGAGTCGCCCTTTGTTGTTACGTTGGAAGGTGTGGGTGATGAGTCCCCCTTCGTTGTTACGTTGGAAGGCGTGGATGATAAGTCCCCCTTCGTTGTAACGTTGGAAGGCGTGGGTGATGAGTCCCCAAGGCGTGAGTGATGAGCCCCCTTTGTTATTACGTTGGAAGGCGTGGGTGATGAGTCCCCCTTTGTTGTTATGTTGGAAGGTGTGAGTGATGAGTCCCCCTTTGTTGTTACGTTGGAAGGCATGGGTGATGAGTCCCCCTTTGTTGTTATGTTGGAAGGCGTGAGTGATGAGTCCCCCTTCGTTGTTACGTTGGAAGCCATGAGTGATGAGTCCCCCTTTGTTGTTACGTTGGAAGCCGTGGGTGATGAGTCCCCCTTCGTTGTTACGTTGGAAGTCGTAGGTGATGAGTCCCCCCCCCCTTGTTATTACGTTGGAAGGCGTTGGTGATGAGCCCCCTCTGTTGTTATGTTGGAAGGCGTGGGTGATGAGTCCCCCTTCTTTGTTACGTTGGAAGGCGTGGATGATGAGCCCCCCTTGGTGTTACGTTGGAAGGCGTGGGTGATGAGTCCCCCTTCGTTGTTACGTTGGAAGGTGTGAGTGATGAGTTCCCCTTTGTGGTTACGTTGGAAGGCGTGGGTGATGAGTCCCCCTTCGTTGTTATGTTGGAAGGCATGAGTGATGAGTCCCCCTTCGTTGTTACGTTGGAAGTCATGGGTAATGAGTCCCCCTTTGTTGTTACGTTGGAAGGCGTGGGTGATGAGTCCCCCTTCGTTGTTACGTTGGAAGCCGTGGGTGATTAGCCCCCCCCCCCCCCCCCATGTTATTACGTTGGAAGGCGTTGGTGATGAGTCCCCCTTTGTTGTTACGTTGGAAGGCGTGGGTGATGAGTCCCCCTTCGTTGTTACGTTGGAAGGCGTGGGTGATGAGTCCTCCTTCGTTGTTACGTTGGAAGGCGTGGGTGATGAGTCCTCCTTCGTTGTTACGTTGGAAGGCGTGGGTGATGAGTCCCCCTCTGTTGCTATGTTCTAGGACGCAAGTCAAGTTGGCCCCCTATCACGTTTGCTCTGATGGTTGTATTTTTGGCCCTCCTGTCGCTACGTTTGAGAGCGTGGGATAAACTAGACCTTTGTCACTCCTTGTAGGGCAGTTGTGGGTTTTTTCTCTCATATCGCTTCGATTGTTGACGAAAGACGATCTCTTGCCTCGTATCGTGGTTGTACTGTTATGCTTATGTTTAGAGTTTCGATCGTGCAATTCTGGTGTGTTCATGAAACGTGCATGATGGTTTGGAAGGTGAAGCTTAGTGTGTCCCTTGTTCTTCACTTTGCATATTTTGGTGATTCGTGCATACTTGCAGGAGAGCAATGTACTCGCCCCGGAGTCAACTAGGATGGACGGAGGGAGGGGTCGTTACGTTGTGTTTTGGTCAGCCGCATGCTGATATTCATTTGCCTCCTGTTTGTTGTTGGTTTCAGGTGGCGTAGCCCATAGCGGAGCGTAGTGGGCCGCAACCCATGTGTTGCTGAGGAGACGGAGACCCTTCTCTCCCCTGTTTTGAACTCCCTTTTAATATGTCTTTATTCTATTTTTGAAAGTCATGTAAGGCCTTAAGGCCGAGCTGTTTTACCTGCCTAGTTTCTGTATTAGTGGACATTCATGTTGAGAGACTTTTTATTGGCGGAGCCCCGTCACAGCCGCAATTAAGGATATAGGCAGCCTGTTTGCATGCAGGCGCGACCTGCAAAAGAACATCGAGTGAGAAGAACTAACAAAGAAACAAAAAAGTTATAACTTTATCTTCTCAATTACGGCATTCATGAAATTTATAAACCCGGTTTGCTGCTTAACATCGATTTGCGTTTCATCCTAATATCCATGGAGTGTTCTAATAATTCTCTAAACCCAAAACTGAGTTAATTTTGAACATACTCATAGGCTTCGTTTGGCGCGGCTTATTTGCTCCGGTGAGTTTGATCAAAAACACAATTACCATAGAATGAATGTTTGGCAAGACAAAGATCATGCATGACCGCTGCTGCCAAGAAAATAAACTAGTTTTGAGCATAAAATGCATGAAATTTTGTAGGTGCGGTCGGGTTTTATGACTACCGCTTTCACGGCCGTGCCAAACGAAACTACAAACTTTGTCAAATTAACCATCTGCCTCATTTCCCTAATGAATGTTAAAGAGACTTTAAAGCCATATTTACATACTAATTGCATAAAGAGCACTCAACCTCGAAGCCGAAAGAAGGGCGGCATGCTATCAGCTAGGGAGATGAGGTAGGAGATACACATGGAGAAAAAAGACGAAGAAGACTAAGTGAGCTTAAATTACAAACATTATATCCATTTATGAACAAAAATTCATTTCTTCTGTTTTGAAATCAGAAATTGCTATAAATTCAATTTCATGAAAATCTCGAAGAACCCCCAGGTTGTGGTCGACATAACAAAAGCTAAAAGTTGAGACAGGGACAGGGCGGCGAGGAAGATCCGAACGGACACATCGAGGTCTTTATGTCGACCTGGCCGGCATCGCAATGAGCGTTTCTGAGAATGCTATAGGAGATGTTGAGTATGATGTTCATGCGGGCGCGACCTGCAAAAGCCCCTTGAGTGAGAGAAGAACTAAGAGCGAAACAAAAAAAAGTTATAACTTTATCTTCTCGATTTGCGTTCCATCTTAACATCCATGGGGTGTTCTAATAATTCTCCAAAGAGTGATGTTATATGCAGATCGTTTTTGGCTTTATGCAGACAACAAATATCAATTAAAATGCTTTTTTTCTCAAGATAAATGCATGCCGCCCTCGCGCCCTCTTTTCTCTTATTTTTTCCAACGAGGCAGCTCCGGTTCCAGACTCCTGCCGCTGCTTTTGCCTCCATTGCCCCTTCGAATCCTTTGGCAGGGCAGGGGGAAATTGGAGTTGTTCCAGCGAGCCCTGATGGAGTTGCGGTGGTTTTCCGTAAACTCCGACAAGGTAATCTCGGAGGATGAGGCCGGATAAGAAGTCAGAGGCAAGGCGGCGGTTAAGGGAGGGCGGGCGGTGGCTGAGGGAGTTCTTGTGCGAGGTTGGAGAGGGAACTCATCAGCCTAATCCAGCTTTTGCTCTTCTCTAAGCCCAAAACTGTGTTAATTTTGACAAATTAACCATCTGCCTCATTTCCTTAATGAATGTTAAAGAGACATTAAAGCCAAGTTTACATACTAATTGCATAAAGAGCACTCAACCTCTTGCTTCTCTTTGGACTTTTCCTTACTCTTCCACTCTTCTTTGTTTGTGCAATAAAGCTATCCAAACCCCAACTTGTAAGTCTTCCTCTTCCTAGTTTTCTTTCCCTGCTTGCTTTATCCATCTTGATAAGAAAGCCGCCGTCTTTCTTATTCCTCCTCCTCCTCTTGCTCTTCTTCTTCTTCTCCTGTATATTCTGGTGAGTTCTTCTGCTCTAATCATGCTCTTTGTAATGAATACTGATCCACAGTTTATTAATTAACACAGCAATCTTGAATTGAATGTAGGAGATGGAAGATTACTATGTTCTTCATGTCGACAACTTGCTCAGGAAATCTAAAGCTGCAGAAGCAGCTGCGCTGGGTAGAAAATTGTTCAATGTTTATGACGGCAATGGAGTTTCTATAACTGAGTTGGTAGAATGCAGAATTTGTCAGGATGAAGATGAGGAATTTAACATGGAAATACCCTGCGCTTGCTGCGGCACTATGAAGGTGCTGCCGAAAAAAACAAATTTTTTATAAATTTTAGGCCGCTGATATCCGCACTCTATTTGTATGAGTTATTGCGCACTTTTTGGAAATACGCGCATGTTGAAAATGCACGCACAAGACGTATTGCCGCCCTGATTGAAACCTGGGCGTAACTATAGTGAATTTTTGGAAATACGTCTTGCACATGCATTTTTTGGAAAAGTGTTCAACACGAAAGTTGTAGATCTCGACGAGATCTACAACTTTCGTGTTGAACTCGTTTCCTAAAAATGCATGTACAAGACGTATTTTCAAAATACGGGTAATAACTCAACAAATAGAGTGCGGATATCAGCGCCCAAATTTTAGTTCATATTTTATGAATTTTTGAAATTATATTATATTTCAAGCACCGGTTGTTGGAGTCTTTATCCCACTATAGTGGGGTCGGCTATATGGATCCTTTGTCGCCTGTGTGCCCTAACTTTAGTCATAATCTCAGTATAGTCTCATTCCAAGTCTATTGGTCTCCCCCCGGTCTCCCCCGGTTAACATGCCTAGTGACTAAACTCTCACAACGCCTAACAGGTGCCTCTAATGGTCTCCTTTGCACGTGTCCAAACCATCTTAGTCAAGCTTCTCGCATCTTCTCTGCAATTGGTGTCACTCCTGTCTTATCCCCGATACATTCATTCCTAATTTTATCCAATCTCGTGTGTCGATCCACACATCCACCTGAGCATTCTCATCTCCGCAACAACCATTTTTTGCTCATGTACACAATTCACTGCCCAACATCCAGAATCATAGAGCATCTATCGCTGGTCTAATTGCAGTACGGCAAAACGCGCCTCTCCATTTCAACCAACCTGCTTGGATTCTATGTATCACGTCTTTTATCAACATGCTTGGTTTTTGCAGTATGCTCATCGAAAATGCATACAAAGGTGGTGTGATGAGAAGGGTGATATCACTTGTGAAATATGCCGACAGGTAAAGATTAAAAAAATATATATATTTGGTTGATGCTTGAGCTTTTTTTTGCTGTCAAAATTTTAGAAACTCTATTTTAAGAGCTATAATTCATACAGTACTTTTAAAAAAATAAATTTTCTGAAGTAAGTTATGGTAAAATTAGTAAAATATTTAGGGCAATGTTATACGCAGTCCTATAATCGCTATTCTCAGTCCAATTTTTATGATTTATTTTGCGCTTTTTCAAAATACGCTCTGTACATGCATTTTTAGGGAAATTGTTCAACACGAAAATTGTAGATCTCGTCGAGATCTACAACTTTCATGTTGAACACTTTTCCTAAAAATGCATGTACAAGACGTATTTACAAAAATTACGCTCATATTTCAATTAGAGCGGCAATACGCCTCGTGCGTGCATTTTTAGGAAAAGTGTTCAACACGAAAGTTGTAGATCTCGGCGAGATCTACAATTTTCTTGTTGAACAATTTCCCTAAAAATGCATGTACAGTGAGTATTTTCAAAAAGCACGAAATAAATCATAAAAATTGAACTGCGAATAGCGATTATAGGACTGCTTATAACATTGCCCAATATTTATCTGCAACTTTCTTATATTTTGAATTGCAGCACTTATTGAACATAATAGAATTGCAGCAAAAAACTATAAAAAAAATCAACTGTTCCTTAGAAAAATAGTCTAAGCCTGCTCTTAAGTCGAGAAACCCTGCACACAGCTTTCATTACGGTCATGTTGCCTATACTTGATCTCTCGACGGTCCCACGGCCTCTAAACATTGTTCTCATCTTAGGGCCTGTTTGAGAGGGTTTTGTAGCTCCTTTTTGTTTTCTGAAAAATGTCACCGCACCGAACAAATCGTTTGGATTGTCTATCGGTGGGAAAAGCTACCGCGGAAAACTTTTTTTTCTCCTCCTTTTGAAAAGTCACTTGTCCTCTACTTTTCAACTTTTTCGAAAAGTACTTGCTTATCTCGATACAAGTCTAACGCATTTTCCGCCCAAGCGCAAATATTTCCCCCGTGCGTACATTTTTCCTGCTCGGGCGAGCATTTCTTCTCCCATGGGCGTATTTTAGGCCCGAACGTGAATTTTTCGCTCGGTCGCGCATTTTCCACCCGAACGGGAATTTTTTCGCCCGGGCGGGAATTTTTTCGCCCGGGCGGGAATTTTTTCGCCCGGTCGCGCATTTTCGGCCCGGGCGCGCATTTTCCGCCCGGGCGCGCATTTTTCGACCGGGCTCACATTTTTTCGCCCGGGAGCGCATTTTTTCACCTAGGCGCGCATTTTCTTCCCGGGCGCGCATGTTTCGCTCGGACGCTCTTTTTTCTCCCGGGCACGCATTTTTCGCCCGGGCGAAAAAAGCACGCCCAGGAAAAAAAAGAGCACTCAAGTGAAAAAAGGCGCGCACGGGCGAAAAATTCTCGCCCGGATAAAAAATGAGTGTCCGGGCGAAAAATGCGCGCCCAGACGAAAAATGCACAACCGGGCGAAAAAATGCGAGCCTGGGCGAAAAAAGCGCGCTCGGGCGAAACATGCGTCAGGGAAGAAAATGCGCGCCCGTCCGAAAAAATGCGCGTTCGGGCGAAAAATACTCGTCCGGGCGAAAAATGAGCGCCCGGGCGAAAAAATGGGTGTTCGGGCGTAAAATGCACGCCCAGGCGAAAAAAGCACGCCCGGACGAAAAATACATGCGGCGTCAAAAATGCGTGCATGGGTGAAAAATGAGAGCACTGGCGAAAAATGCGCGCCCGGGCGAAATAAACGTCCGGGCAAAAATTTCGCACTCGGGCGCTCATTTTCCTCCAGGCGCGCACTTTTCTGCTTGAGCTTGTATTTTTAATAAAAAAAGTCACCGCAACAGAGATTTGTCAAACAATTTATAAAGTGCTTCTCATTTTTGAAAATCTCTGCAAAAGGAGTTCACCCAAACAGATCTCCTTTTGCAATAGATATTTTCCAAAAGTACCATTTTCCTACCATCATTTTGCCACCACTCATTCTCCTTTCTGAAAAACCCTCCCAAACACTTTTTTTAGCATGACAAGGGAAAAAATGGGGCAATGCAATTCTCTCCCTCTTATAAGAATTTCAATCTTAAAATTAATACAATAATTTAAAGCATACCCGATGAAAATAGCTTCGGGTACTCCTCCCGCATGGTATATTCTCTCCCATGAAAATTCATCTCTTCCAAACTTATTCCACAGAACTTTCACAAGCTTAACTTATTCTATAGTTTCTGATCAATAGGCCTGAAATTTAAAAACCGAAACCGCAAAAAACCGCACCACCGCATCGCACCACACCGTTTTCGAACCGCACCGAACGGTGTGGTTGTGGTGCGGTGTTGGTTATTGGAAAACCGCATGGTTTGCGGTGCGGTGCAGTTTTTGCCTTGACAAAACCAAATAAACTGCACCGCACCGCAATGATTAAAATATTATTTTATTTTTATTTTTATATCTTATAATTAATATATCTTACAAATTAATTAATATATCTTATATTATATATCTTATGATATATCTTATAATTATATAATATAATATATTAATATTCATTAATTCAAGTATCTCCATATCTAAAGCTAACTGAGTACCGCACTACGCGACTACCGCCTCTACCTAAAGTGAACGGTGAACCTGTGGGTTGAACCGCTAAAATAGTAAAATCGAACCAACACTCCAACAGACCCAGCCCAGCGCTTATTTTCATTTTTCATTCCTTCCTATTTTTTTCATTCCTTCATGCTTCTGCATGCTTGTTTTGCTTTCTACCCTAGCCCGGCGGTCGACGGCAACGCAATCACGCGAGTGAGCGTAGAATACCATGTGTTATTGAAGTGATGATACAGTCCTTGGAATACCATGTGTTAGAAAATTTTGAAGGGATGTCATTATTGAGTATAAAATGTAAATAGTTCATGTACTCTTTGATAAGTTTTAGCAAATGTGCAAAACCGAAACCGCACCGCAAAAACCGACTTCAAACCGCACCAATGCCAAAACGCACCGCACGGTTTGGATGCGGTGCGGTTTTGTAAAGTCCAAAACAGGCCCTCTTCGGTGCGGTTGCGGTTTGGGCTCAAACCGCACCAAACTGCACCAGTTTCAGGCCTAAATATCGATACCTTCAATATGACATGGAGAACAATGGTCTCCAAACAATCCTCTACCGGCATGGTAGTCGGATCCACCATAATGTTATGATGCACCAAAGCGTTGCTCAAAACCAAAACATGCAATATATCAGGAAATCACTCAATTTCGTCAACAAATCAAGATGATACATTGACTCAAATCGCATCATTCCTATGTTGGGACCTAGGCAAATCATTCACAAAGCCCATGAAAATATCATCATATTTCATTCCAAATTAATGAGTGTTTTTAGAAATCCTCTAGGTCTTTGACTTTTTGCATTGACCATAGCATTTGTATGACATTGAATCACAAACATAGCAACATATTTCTTCATATCAGGTTACCAAAAAGATTTTGTTCCAATCCATATACACTTTTGTGCTGCCTGGGTGAACAAAGTAGATAGTAAAACATGCTTAATACATCAATTCCTTATGAAGTTTACCAAACTACGGAAGGCACACTCAATCTTTATTCCATAAGAGTCCATCAATAATTGTTGGATCTTCATTCTTTCCCTCGTGTGCTTCCAACAACAACGATTATAATTCTTCATCTAATGCATTAGCCTTTTGAACACAATCTGCAATGTCACACTACACCTCTATCCAACTCAAGAAAACATTGCTAGAATCACCATGTGCAACACAGGTAATGTCCAATGACTCAAAGTCTCTAATAATTTGCTCGTAATGGATTGGATCCAGATCTTGCTAAGAGTATTCTAGACTCAATGCATCATCCATCACATTCGCCTTCCTAGCTAGGAGTGTAGTGAATGTCGATTACGTAGTCCCCAAGGAAATTGATCCATTTATGTCGCCTCATATTTTGTTCCTTCTATGATGTTGGTGCACAAAAAGCACCTCCACAACTTCACGCTAAGGGACACCGGGGAAAAGACTGCGAGTTGTCGGTTACTTCTTAGCTGAAGACTAGCTGAAGAGACACAGAAAAGAGGGTCGCATGGAGGCGAGACCAAACTTGCCAGCAGCGGAGAATACCACTTGTTGAAGACTATTTGTAGATCAATGGATGCGCTTACAGGAGAGGAGAAAAGTCTAGCCAGTAATCAGATGACCGGGAAGAGACTAGATTCGAGACCGCAGCCACCAGTGACAAGCTTGGGGATTCGGATCAGCGTGCCTTCTGGGTACTGTTCACCTCTATGTATACTAGTGAAGGCCTGCCTGAATGAGTAGGCTCCAAAAGTACAGGCTTCCCGGGGTACATGAGAACCGGGTAGAGATTAGAGGTTACATGGTGTGCAATTAGCAAGAAAAAAGAAAGAGGACTCTAACCGCGTGGTCCGGCTGTCAGCCTGAAGTCTGGTCTCTGCTTTTCCTGAAGATGGCTACTGAGAAGTCTCGAGCGATCTAGGCGGTCACCGTAGAGTTTGATTGCCCTGACCGGAAGGCGTGTATAAATCTGGTCACGGAATTTCAGGTAAACATGATCCCCGCACATTTTCAAGTTTTTTGAAACTTCGGAAATGTCCACTTTAACCACAGAGACTGGGACATGCCTGCTGGGAAATCTATAAATACGGATGTGGTGCTATGAATTTATAAAACACTTTTCTACAGTGGTGCACTTTTCTCCCTTTGCGGTTAAAGTTCGGCAAATCGCACTGATCAAGTCCGACATGACTCTGCTGTCGATTCTTGTGGGTGGAGTGAGGACGCAGTCTTCTCCTCAGAAGAAGACTATCACAAATAAGAAAAGCAATTGCGCGGTCACTGGTAAAAGCTCCAAGAAGGCAGTTAAGGTTGATGAGCCCGCAATGAGTACCAGCGTGGTCACTCTGAAGCCTTCACCTTTTGGTGACGTGGTGAATACTCCACCCCCCCCCCCCCCCCCCCCCCCCACACACACACACACACAGAGAACAAGTTACCATGCGTATTATGGTCACTGAGGTAAGCTTTGATACAGATAAATCTCTCGCTGAACTTGGGCGGTCCACAGATCAGAACTGCAAATGTTCTGTCTGGGATGAAGAAAATGGCGACTACTGTTGATAAACTCAGGCAACTGCAGGTGGAAGCAGACAAGTCTGCTAAAGAAGATAAGAAAAGGAGGCGGCTAGATATTGCGTCATCTAAGCATGATAAGCATAAGAAAAAGTAAAGACCAGAAGTTGGTTGTGAAGGAGGATGCGGCCAACCTTGATACTACGGTTAAATAGGAGGGGGAGGTGTCGCGATCTCCGGCCAAGACCATGCCAGATAATGAAGGAGGAGAGAAGGAGGTCGATCGAGGCTTGAAACCCGCGGTCAACCCTTCTCTTGAGGAATTCATTGATGATCTTGATGATTTTTTGGATGACCGCAACAGAGGTGAGGATGATAGAGACGACATTGCGGTCAACTCACAAGTCCCCACTCTTTCTAAGGAGGAGAGGAAGAAAACCAAGACCGATGCCAAGGCCAAGGCAGACCAGGAGGAGGCAGAGCGTGAGGAGACGCGGCTGCGAATAGAGTTGGAGAAAGCCGGTTTGTCCAGCGATGAGAGCAGCGACTCTGAGGCTAAGCAAGTCATGCTAAATGTTGTTGCGTCGGACCGGGTGGCAGTCGTGGAGGCCATCAGGACAGGTAAAGCTAAAGCGGTCTCGGTATCGATATCGCTATCCTCACTCCCTCCATCTGCTTTTAAATCCTTGTCGCCCGAGAAGAGGCCAGAAATTGTAATCATATTTTTGGATGGCATTCTCTCGATAAGCCATGACGACCTGAAATGAGGAATAAAAGAAGGAGAGTGATTGCAAAAACAACAACTTAAGCTTATGGATACCGATCGGTTATGGTATCCTCTCCGCCCTTCTTTGACCGCACGTTCCACGGTCACCCAAGAAGTTGAGGAGTATTCGTGTATTTGTGATCTACCTTCTTTAGAAATAGAAAGTATATTCGCCTTTCCTACACGTTACTTCACTTTAAGCATAAAAAGAATTCTTACCGCGTTATTATGTTTGTATCGCAAATGTGGATGTGCTCGCTCCTCCATTGCCGCCATCTCCGAGGGAAATTCTGAGTCCCATGATCGAAGACATGAGGACAATGCGGGAAAGGGAGAGAGCCCTTGAGGAGAGGATGCGGGAAAGGGAAGGAGCCCTCTAGGAACAAGTGAGAGCTCAAGTTGCGGCTTTTGAGAAGGAGATGCGGGTCCAGGCTGATCGCATCCGTGTATTGGAAAAAGATGTCCAGTAGTGCATAAATAAAGCTTTGGCTTTGACCGCCGATATCGAGAAGATGAGGCGATCAGGTCCTGCAGTTAAGGCAAGCATGCCGACACACATTCCTATAGGTCAGCATGGCGAATGGGCGGCTCAAGCCGAAGTTCCTTTAATTCCTCTTGATCGAGTGGACAGAGACGTTTCGCGGTTTCATCGGTCAGCTTATCAAGCTAACCGCTATATGTCGCTAGCGCTTACTACCATTTGTCAAATATTGCAAGAGGATGCGGCGCATATCGGAAGAGATCGCCCGGCTCACCACCATTGACCACAGTTTTTCTTATTTTCACATTTGAAAGAACTTGTAATATTTGCAATATTTTGACTTTCTGCGAACAAATGTTAGTAGTAATTTCAATATATTTTTAAATACTTCATATTACCTCTGAAATACATGTGATAAATGTTCTCCACAGTTAAGGCGGCTTGATGTTGAAGTTTGATTATCTCCGTGCTTTTCTTCTGAGTTTAAGTAGATTGACATCAGGGTCGCACGGTCTGAATTCTAACCGCGTGGTCAAATTGTTTTTAATAATGTTAGGGTTTGCCTTGGAATTCACTAAATAATGTCCTGGGAATGAAAATGAAATATTTGTTGATGCGACTGAAGAAGAAGTCAGGGCGGTCTCCAATCAAGGTAGCCATGTGAGTAGATGTCGTTGAAGCTTTCTTGACCACAAAGCATAAACCCTATAGGGTTTCCAATGCAGAGTTTAGAGGTCTCTTGAGCAAACACATGAACCAGACAAAGTTGATCGCGCGACTTCCGCTGGAAGGCGAAGGGATCAATTCTAGAGCAAAAAACTTGATCGCCATCCCCATAAATCATTTCGACTATGGTTTTAATTTTCCTCTTCCCTGGGAAGTTGTTGCTATTTTTGACCATTATGGGGTGGTCCCCGGTCAGCTGTCGCCAAACTCAATTGTGTCAATTTTCTCTTTTGTGATCTTCGTGCGGTCAGAACGTGTCCCCCTCACTATGAATATCTTTAGGAACGCTTCATGGCGCAGTCATTGAAAGAAGGAAAATAGAAAGAAGAATTCAAAGGTCTTTTGTACTTTGGCTATAGTGGGATGAAGATCGTCAACCTGTCAAACAAGATTCACAATTTGACTGAACGGTTTCTGATATTTGATGGCGACTTCGGCGGCCTGCCAACACATCCTCAAGATCGCGAAGATAATATGTTCAAATCGCCAAAGTTATCTAAATTTGAGATGAAGATTGTGGAGTGTCTTGTCGGTGAGCGGTTATATATTCTCCATTATCTTCCTTTACTGCGGGTAGTCATGGATGTAACTTTTGAGGAAAGTAAATCATATCATGTGAACAAGCTTAAGATAACGCAATTAGCTACAAACTTTACTAAATAAATTTTTCCTCTTGTTTCCTCTGCGATCTTAAAAGTCCCCCAAAACAAACCACAAAGACCGGAAGGTGAGGTGCTAACCCAAAGAGAGATGAGGCAGTGAAGAGAGAAAGAAAGAGAAACCAAGGAAGATACTGAAGAAGCGGCCTCTTCTAAATAACCCTACCTTACGGTCGGCGCGGGCAAGGGTGTCAAAGATCTTGACGACAAGCCATTGCTGCGCTGAGATAAGAAAGGAAAAGCGTCACAGTCTCAACTTCCCTCACCACTTGGAATGAGAATGTTAGCCGCCAAGCAAGCACGGTCACCTCGGTTCTTTATGGGAGAAAGAATATATAGGAACTAAGGAACATTCCGCCGGAAGACCTTTCCGCAATGGCCGTACAAGCAATGTTGAGGAGCACTGTGTTGAATCACTATATAGGTCACTCTTTCCGCCAGACCTTGAAGGATGTTGTTGAATCAGAAGAGGATCTATAGGTATAGGGTTAAACTACGGTCTGTGTGATTAACTATAATCTAGACCGCATATGCTAACACTCTTTCTTGCAGAAAGCCTATGACCCAGTTTCAGAAGAAAAATTTTTAAGCACTGCAAAGAAACTCCTGAAGAGATGATTGACCACCTAATAGCCCGTGGTGCCTTCAAAGAAGAATTTAAAAATATCAGCTTTACGGACATTTATCCAGACCTGGCAAACATGGATCCAGAAGCGGTCACGGTAGTCTCGGGTGAAGGTGAAGAAGAACAAGAAGAAGGAGAGGAAGAAGAAGAAGGAGAAGTCGTTGACGTGAACAATGGAAAAACAGATGAGGAGGAAGAGGTTGAAAAGGAAGAAGAAGAAGAAAAAGGAAAGGGTGAGACGGGAGAAGATGATTCCTTGCAGTCATGGGGCTTAAGCGATTGCGTTGCTACTCATTCTAGATCAAGATCAAGATCAAGCTCGACTGAAGGGTTAGGAAAGTCTGCGGATGAGACCGAGTGTTCGTTGGGCGAGCCAGCTGCTAAAAAGACTATGAAGAGCAAAAAATGAACCTGCGGCTAGAGAAGATTTGCTTTATGAAATAATTTTTAAAACGTGCGGTCTCTTTTTTGTTAGCCGCGCGAACATGAAGCATTGTAATTAACTTTTTGAAAAAAAAATGAAAATATACTTTTGTTAATTACCTTGCAGTAGCTCTACCTTTCTGGTTACTTTTGTTACGGTCATGATATTGAATGTCCATTTTCAATTATAATTTATTTGATATAGGTGGTCCGCGCGGTCATATTATTATTGTGTTTGCACATCTATTATACCTGAAATTTTAGAGAGCTGACATAACAATTTGAAAGTGCACTGTGTGCCTCTGAGAATACTCTAGGGGGTGAATAGAGATTTAAAAATATTTCTATCCTATTTGTGCAAATACAATAAAACACTAAGTGTTTATGCTTCAACAAATCCCACATAGAATAAAACTAAAGTGTTGAAATATGAAATAGAAAAACAATAAAATAAATCTAAACTATATGGGACAGCACAGAAAATAAATAACCAGAAGACACAAAGATTTTATAGAGGTTCCCCAAAATATGGGTAGTCCTCTCTTCTACCACCTAGTAGTAATGCATCAACTGTGCCTGAGTCTTTTGACAAGGAGACTCTCAGAACCATTGATCTTTTGATAAGGAGATCATGAACCAACCAGATCTTTTGATAAGGAGATCATGAACCAACCAGATCTTTTGATAAGGAGATCTTGAACCACTAGATCTTTTGATAAGGAGATCTTGAACCACTGAATCCTTTGGAAGAAGGCTTCATAAAACTCTTTTACAGATGAGAATGAGAAGGAGAAAGAAGAAGGGGAGGAGGAAGAATTCTGTTCTCAGAATTCTTATGAAGCCCTGTCTCAAGAAATAGCTTCTATTTTCTTCCATTTGATCTACTAGTGATAAACTCCTGCTTATGATTGTGATGGTTTGCAGGAGCTATGATTGTCAGATCTTTTCTCTTCTTTCTGATCAAACTTTGGTTGTTATATGATTGTGATGATGAGCAACTTTCAGTTGTTCTGCAGGAAGAGATGGAGAGCAATTGTACTTTCCTCTCTGTGTTTTTCTCTATTAGGGTTCCTTGAGGAGGAAAGAAGATGGAGCCCTAATAGAAAATTGTTAGCCGATGATAATGAATGCTCTACTTTTTCTCTTTCTTTCCTGTCTTTTTTTGTCCCTCTTCAATTTGAATTATATTTTCCCTTCTGGTAAGTCTTGAAAAGGTATTCACCACAGGACAATTTCTCTTTCCTTCCTTCTAATAGAAAACCGTTAGTCGATGATAATGAATGCTCTACTTTTTCTATTTCTTTCCTGCCTTTTTTTGTCCCTCTTCAATTTGAATTATATTTCCCCTTCTAGTAAGTCCTGAAAAAGTATTCACCAAAGGAAATTTCTCTTTCTTTCCTTCTTTAATTCCCGACCCGTCCACCAACTATTAGCATATTTCCAAGAACGCTTTTATGTCCCCTTTTGATTATTCATTCTATTTGAGGCAATTAAGGAGCCGTTGGAGAACGGTCTTCAGTGTTGTGGGCCATGAGAGAAGGTCCAAAAATGATAGCTGAAATGATTTCATTTTCAGACTGTATTCGACGTAGCGTCGAGTTCTCTTCCTCTCTTATCGACGCACCTTCGAGTCCTTGTAAGAGCATCTTCGAATTCATCCTTGCTATGATTGAACTCTGCTAGTCGACGTTGCGTTGATATCTTATCGACGTAACCGTCGAGTTGAGGACATGGCTCTGAACTTCAATATCTGCGTCGAGATGAAGTCGACGTTGCGTCGACTTTAGATGGCTTCGACAGATACTTCCTTCTGCGTTGAATTGAAGTAGAAGCTGTGTCGACTTCTCAAGGTACTTCGACAGATCCATGGTCTCTACGCCGATATCTATTCGACGTAACGTCGACTTGAATTACTTTGACAGAAGGGTTGAACCACTTGGACTTCTAGTCAGAGTGGCGTCGACATTAACTCGATGTTGCGTTGATTTCTATTTGACGCAAATATTTTCTTTGTCCAAATTGTGCTTCTCTTGATATGATCTTGACACTCAAGGTTGAGTGTGACATCCTAAGACGTCTAATGACCAGATTACCCTCACTATACAATGGGTAATTCAGCCTAAGAGATAAAATCACTTTTTATATAATTTGTTAAGTTAAATCAAAGGAGTTTTTCCCAACAATCTCCCCCTATTTATCTTAACAAATTTTACAGACTGATTAAAGTGATTTTACACATTCCTTTTATAAAAACAAAAATACATTCAAGACAGCATGGACATTAAATGAATAAGCTAGATGAGCTGATAAATAGAGAAGGTATCTGATTAATGATCAATTAAAGTTTATCATAGATTACCCAAAAAGATTATCACTTCCTTTCTTTGAGAAAGATAAATAAGTCCTCATATACCCTCCTATATTTCTTTTCCACATATCTGAAGTTTGCATGGGTGGCTTTCTCTGGGTTCTTTTGTATTCTTCCATGACCTTTGAATAGTTTCTCCATGTCCATTTCAGTATTAGGATGAACATCCTTGAGTGTGAAACCAAGATCAAAGACTTTGGCTGTCATTAGATTTATGACTTCTAGATTTAGATCATCTGATTCAGGTCCTTTGTCAGGATTTTATTCAGCAGCCATTGCTTGTAATTCATCAACAGTTGCTTGTTCCTTCCCAGAAATTGAGGCTTTTGAAAACATGATCTTCCTTTTCTTCTTCTCCTCTTTAGGTGACTTTTCACCTTTCTTTCTTTTCTGGGGAAGTTGTAATGCATCCTCTGGTTTGCATCCAATACCTCCTCTATGGAGTTGCCCTTCTACCTCTAGCATTTTTTCTTGGGGATTCTTAGTGTTATATTTTGAATGATCAAATGGAGTAGATTTAATTGGGATTGCTTTGGCCAATTCTTCCTTTTCAACAACTTCTTTTCCTCTTTTCAGAATATCAATGAACCTCTTTTTTGTATCTTCAATTTCATCTGAGCTGTTTCATACTCATATCTTTCTCTATCACCAATGTCCTCTAAAGCTTCATAAAACTTTGGATCAATGTAGTTTTTCATTGTGTTCTCAGGAATTTCAATCCTTGCATACTTTTTGTAATATGATTTATCTTTTCTGTACTCCTTCCTTTGTTCTTTTGAGTACCTTTCCCAAACAGGCAATCTTCCTCTTCATCTCCCTCTACCTCTGTATGGAGGCCTCCCTCTGAAGACAGGAGTTGGAAGAATTGATTTAAGAATTGGAGCAGAAGGAAATGGAAGTTGAGCTGAAGGTATAGATGGCAGTTGTGTTGAGGGAGGAAACTGAGATGAGGGAGACAGTTGATCTGAGGTAAGATTAGGTGAAGCAAGTTCCTGGTATGTCAACTTGACTGGTGAGGGTGATGTTGTGGAATCTTCAGAGGACACCCTGAATGCAAGTGCATCAGGGATGGGTCTTTCGGTGTCTACCTGGAACTCCTATAGAGTCTTCAAGTAAATTAGATCATCTGAGATTAAAGGGATCTCCCCCTGAAGTGATGACTCCCCCTGAGCAAGGGCAGGATTCTTGGAAGGTTTGCCTCCCCCTGAGTTGCAGAATCTTGAAGAGGTAGTTTGGAAGAGACAGCTGGTTCTCCTTCAGAGATGAAGGAGAGAGGGATTGTTATTGTGTAGACATAGTCTTGAGGAGGTTGTTGCCTGCTGGTACAATTCTCCCCCTCTTTATATCATTAACTAGAGATATAAAGACATCGACAGGAACAACCGACGATCTGATCTCAATGTCAAGAGCCTTGATGTCAGAGTTAAGGTCCGTCAATCTTTTATGTTGGGCGCAGAGCTTGCGATAGCAACCCTTTGAGAAATCCAGATAGAGGGAGTTGAACTGTGAGAGAAGAATTTCCATGGATTGATCAACTGCGTCGGCAGCGTCTTGAAGAGATGCCATTGCTATGCTGCGAGTACCTGCACAGAACGAGGAAAGAGACGAAGAAGGAGAAGATGGAGAGAGAAAGAGGGAGAGAATTCGAATAGCACAATAGAAGTATACGGATAAGTCGCTTTGAGTAGAGGAATCATTGCAACTTGGGGTTTATTCAAAGCAACGTCGAATTGAGCGGAATTCAGCGCGCCAAAACATGTCAATGCACGCGATCTATCAAATCGACGGAACATCGAGTTGCAGTCGACGTGGCTTCGAAATATAATCATCAATGATGATGTCGGCGTAAGTGTCGATAAGTATTCGACGTTACGTCGAGTGCTATTCGCATGATCCTTCCCAAGGTGCTCTCGAAGCTGACGTCGAGTAGAAGTCGACGGTACGTCGATTTGAATTCGACGCAGCTCTGATTAATCAGTTATGATTTTCTTTAAAATCCTTGCTGTTTTTCCCAACAATAATTTTCTATAGAAAATAGGTCTTTATACATAATAGGTACTACTTATAATGCTTCATCAAGCATACCTAGTGCATTGATGAAGAACTTGTGCTTACTTTCATCAAGTGGCTTAGTGAAGATATGACGCCCTTTGAAAGTCAGAAGATATGTATTGAAAGTTGATCTTACCCTTCTCTACATTGTCTCTGAGAAAGTGGTGTCTTATCTCTATGTGTTTAGTTCTACTGTGAAGAATAGGATTGGAAGCAATGGAAATAGCACTAGAGTTGTCACAATAGATTGTGGAATTGTCAAGGGAAAAGTTGTAATCCAACAACTGGTTTTGCATCCACAAAATTTGTGAACTACAGCTTCCTACAGCTATATACTCAGCTTCAGTTGTATAGGTGGAGACTGTGGTTTGCTTCTTGCTAAACCATGAAATCAGTCTAGCACCCAGAAACTAGCATGTTCTTGAAGTGCTTTTTCTATCCAACCTGCATCCAGCATAGTCTGCATCTGAATAACCAACCAATTCAAATCCAGATTTAGCTGGATACCATAAACCAAGCTCAGGAGTACCCTTCAGATATCTAAGAATTCTTTTGACAGAACTAATGTGGGATTCCTTGGGGTCAACCTAAAATCTTGCACAGATACAGGTAGCAAACATAATATCAAGTCTGCTAGCTGTTAGGTAGAGAAGAGAGCCAATGGTTGCTCTGTAAGTTTTTTGATCAAAGGACTTACCATTTTCATCTCTATCCAAAACAGCATTGGTAGCAATGGGGGTTTTCATGACAGAGGCATTTTCCATCCCAAATCTCTTGATGAGTTCTCTGGTATATTTGGATTGGGATATGAAAATGCTATCTGCATTTTGTCTTAGTTGAAGACCAATAAAATAGGATAATTCCCCCATGCTACTCATTTCAAATCTAGACTGCATTAGGTAGGCAAACCTTTTGCAGAGAGATTGATCAGTAGATCCAAATATGATGTCATCAACATATATTTGTACAAGTAATAGCTGATTTTTATGTGCTCTTGTGAAATGGGTTTTATCCACCTTTCCTCGTTTAAATTTGTGTTCCAGGAGAAAAGTGGATAAGGTCTCATACCAAGCTCTTGGAGCTTGCTTGAGACCATATAGTGTTTTATCTAGTCTATATACAAAAGAGGGAAAAGTTGGATTGACAAAACCTGGTGGCTGCTCCTCATACACTTCTTCTTGTAGTTTTCTATTGAAAAATGCACTCCTGACATCCATCTGATATACTTTGATCTTCATGTGTGCAACATATGCCAGGAACATTCTGATTGCCTCCAGCCTTGCCACAGGAGAAAATGTCTGGTTAAAGTCAATTCCTTCCTCTTGTTTGTACCATTGGGCCACCAGTCTAGCCTTATTCCTGATTATGACTCCTGTTGAGTCCATTTTGTTTTTGAACACCCACTTGATGCCAATAAATGGGTAATTCTTTGGTCTTTTAACCAATGTCCAGACCCTGTTCCTTTCAAATTATGTTAGTTCCTCTTGCATAGCAGATATCCAGTGAGGGTGATTGTCTGTTTTTCAAACTTTTTGAGTTCATATTGTAACAGGAAACATTGCAGCATTGTCTCACTTGTTAGTTGTTTCCTTGTCTTTACTCCTGCTGTCAAGTCTCATATTACTTGAGTTGGAGGATGATCTTTTTGTGTCATCCTGGATCTTGTTGGGTGATCTAGGAGATTCTCTTCTTCCTGAGCTACCACTTGCTCAGGTACAATGGGAGCTTCATCCTCATTTACTTGAATGATGCATGTGGCTGGTAACTCAGTGGATGCAGTTTCCTCTTCATCTGCTGCACAATCTTCACCTGAGTCAGTGTCAATCTCCTGTTGTCCTTTTTCCTGACATCTAGGTGGATGGTCTACTAAGCTCATCCTCTCAACTTGTTTTGACAGCTGTTCTTCTTCCTGCATAATAGGACTGGTGGAAGTTTCCTTCCCCTTGTTAAACATGTTAGTTTCATCAAAGACCACATGCACAGACTCCTCAATTTTGAGAGAGCATTTATTGTAGCACATATAGGCCTTGCTTGATGATGAATATCCCAAAAATATCACATCATCAGCCTTCTTATCAAATTTGGCAAGATGACTCTTCCCATTGTTGAAGATAAAACAAGTACACCCAAAGATTCTAAAGTAAGTGACTATGGGTGTCTTTCCCTTCAATAACTCATAGGGTGTCTTTAATTTAGTCTTGTGAATGAGACTTTTGTTCAGAACATAGTTTGTTGTATTCACTGCCTCGGCCCAAAAGGGCTTTGGCAAGTTGGATTCAGCTAATAATGTCCTACCAGATTCAATTAGGGTCCTATTATTCCTTTCAGCCACCCCATTTTGTTGGGGAGCTCTAGGAGCTGAAAAGCATTGTCTGGTCCCTTCATCCTCACAGAATCTACACATTAACTGATTTTCAAACTCAGTGTCATGATCACTTCTGATCACAGCAATCTGGTTGTTGAATTCAGATTGAATCTGTCTAATGAATCTTGAGAGGATCTTGAAAGTGTCTGACTTTGCTTTCAGAAAGAACATCCAGCTGAATCTAGAAAAATCATCCATTATGACTAGTGTGTAAGACTTACCTACTAATCTTTAAGTGGAGATGGGTTCAAATAGATCCAAGTGCAACAGGAAAAGGATTCTAGGGGAATCATTCTTACCAATTGGTTTGAATGATGCTTTGATCTGCTTTCCTAGCCGGTAGGCTCTACAAGGATGATCCTTATTGAATTTACCAGTTGGTAAACCCCTAACTAGGTTAAGCTTGGAGAGTTTGGCAATGGTCTTAAAGTTAAGGTGACTAAGTCTCCTATGTCACAGCTCACTATTTTCTAATTGGGAATTGAATAAGCAGATCTCAGACTTTGTGTCCTCAAATTCTACAACATAGACCTTACCCGTTCTGAGACCAGTCAATACAATTTGATCAGTCTTAGAACTGACTATATGACACTGAGATTTGGTGAATACAACTTTGTAATCACCATCACATAACTGGCTAATGCTAATCAGATTATGTTGAAGTCCTTCAACATAAGCAACTTTAGAAAAGGAGATTTCTCCAATCCTGAGCAAACCATATCCTTTGGTTTGACCAGAGTGGGAGTTCCCAAAAATTACCTTGGGCCCTTCCTTGAACTTGAAATTCTCCAGCAATTCTTTTGCTCCAGTCATATGCATGAAGCAGACACTAGCCAGATACCACTTCTGGTTTGTGGTAGAACAGTCTTTCCTCTGCACATTGAATTAAACATTAGTATAGACCCTCTTATGTTGGGGTATCTTTCTTCTATCATCATATGGAGACATGAAAGATTGAGATGGTCTTCCACTGTTCCCCCTTAGGTGAAGAAGTTCTGCATAATTATGCCAGCAATGTTTGGCAATATGACCTAGTTTAGAGCAGCAAAAACATATATGAATAGAAGTAGAAAGAGGTTTTAATGTTTGATAATTTTATGCAGAAAATATGCGTCGAGAAGAATTCGACGCATTTTTAGAGTTGCGTCAATTGGAATTCGACGTACCTGCATAGTCCCGTCGATAGTCATTTGCAGCATGGTACTGGTTGCGTTGAGTGTAATTCGACGCACCCACATAGTTGCTTTGAAATGATGTCGACGCATATGCTGGATTCCATCGAGTTAGATTCGACGCATTCTTAAAATTGCGTCGAGTTCTATTCGACGTATGATTCTTGCCATTAAGATTTTCAATCGATTTTTCTAAGGGATGTTTGTCCAAGATTCTTGGTTATCACTCATGTTTATCTTATTAAATATGGTGAGTTTATTAGAGTTATTTTTATTATGATCTTTACATGATTCTAAACAATTATTAGGTCTAGATCTAAATGATGCTACAGGTTTTTCCCAAGACTGATTGCTAGGGATGTGGGTGTTAGTGAATGGTTGTGATTCTTGAACAAGATGATCAAATCTCTTGGAGAGATTTTGTGAGCTTTCTGTGATCTTTTGACTCCTTCCATTTAGGGAGTCCTCAAAGGCCTTTGCCTTTGAGAGTTCTTTATTTAGGTCTGAATTTTCTATGTCTAATATGTATATTTCTTTTTCCTTTCTAAATAATTCACCTCTTAGATCATAATTGACTGAATATAAAGAGTCTCTCTTAAGGACTTCTAGTTCTGATTTAACTATTTCAAGTTCCTTTTGATTGTTAATGTAGTCTTGGCAAAATTCCTTGAAGCATTCTTTAAAATCTTCTGAAGAAAAGTCAAAGTCTTCAAAGATGCTTACCTCAGTTTTGTCTGTGGAATTTTCCAGAGACATTAAGTAGGCTTCTTCTGGTCCACCATTTTCATCATCATCATCAGATGATGAGGAGCTTGATTCAGAGTCTGAATCACTCCAGGTCTCAGCTATGAAACCTTTCCCTCCTTTCTTATCCTTTCTCAGGAAGGATTTCTTCTTATGCTCCTTCCTCTGCTTGTTTTTCTTGTTCTTTTCTTCCTCAGGACATTCATTAGAAATGTTTCCTGGCATTCTGCAGGAAAAATAAATAATCTCATGTTTAGTAGGAGTTTTATCATACCTTGGCTTTCTTGAGGACCTCTCTCTCCTTCTGGAATCTTTTGTCCTGGACCACTTTTTGAATCTCTTAGCCAAGAGATTAAACATTTCTTCTTTAGTGGTGGAGGACTCTGCTTCTGTAGTCTTTAATGCAAGAGTCCTTTCTTTAGAAGTTGGTGTCCTTTCTTGGGCTTCTGACTCGGCCCTGCTTTTCAGTAGAGGCTCATAGGACTTGAGCTTTCCCAGGAGAGCATCAGTTGATGTCTCTCTGAGGAATCTAGAATCTCTGATGTCCTAGATTTTAGAGTCTCATGTGCTTCGGAAGCACATGAGGAGCTTGTCATTATTTTCTGTCAGAGAGATTTTCTTGTCAAGCCATCTCAGCTCATTTATGATGAGGCTGAATTTGTCATACATCTCTGTTATGCTTTCATCAGTATTTTTCTTGAAATTCTCATATTGGGATATGAGAAGAGCCTTTTTGTCTTTTCTCTCATCAGAGCTTCCTTCTACTAGTCTGGAGGGAGATTCCCAGATCTCTTTTGCAGAGTTGCAATCAGCAACTTTCTGGAATATGTCATCATACATAGTTGAGACCAGTATGTTCATGGTCTTGGAATCACATGCCTTAAACTTCTTCTCATCATCAGTCCATTCTGCTCTGGGGACTGAGGTTTGTATGACCTTTCCACTAGTGTCTTTCCTTATTGGGATTGGGGGACCTGTGAGGATGACATTGAAAATTTCCTCATCAATAGAATTCATATAAAGTTTTATTCTGGTCTTCCAGAGTGCAAACTTGTTCAGATTGCACACTGGAGGTCTTGTAGAAGCATAATCGTTACAACTCATTTTCTTTTTAAAATATTATTTGTAATAAAGAAAAAGTGTAGGAGGTCTTTATATCAGGGTGTTAACCTTTTATTGATCAACCTCCCTCTGATACCAATTGAAAGTGTACTGTGTGACTCTGAGAATACTTTAGAGGGGGTGAATAGAGATTTAAAATATTTCTATCCTATTTGTGCAAATACAATAAAACACTAAGTGTTTATGCTTCGACAAATCTCACGCGGAATAAAACTAAAGTGCTGAAATATGAAATAGAAAAAACAGTAAAATAAATCTAAACTATATGGGACAGCACATAAAATAAACAACCAGAAGACACAAATATTTTATAGAGGTTCCCCAAAAAGTGGGTTGTCCTCTCTTCTACCACCTGGTAGGAATGCACCAACTGTGCCTGAGTCTTTTGACAAGGAGACTCTCAGAACCACTGATCTTTTGATAAGAAGATCATGAACCAACCAGATCTTTTGATAAGGAGATCTTGAACTACTAGATCTTTTGATAAGGAGATCTTGAACCACTGAATCCTTTGGAAGAGGGATTCTTAAAACTCTTTTACATGTGAGAATGAGAAGGAGAAAGAAGAAGGGGGAGGAGGAAGAATTCTGTTCTCAGAATTCTTATGAAGCCCTGTCTCAAGAAACAGCTTCTATTTTCTTCTACTTGATCTGCTAGTGATAAACTCCTGCTTATGATTGTGATGGTTTGCAGGAGCTATGATTGTCAGATATTTTCTCTTCTTTCTAATCAAACTTTGGCTGTTATATGATTGTGATGATGAGCAGCCTTCAGTTGTTCTGTAGTAAGAGATGGAGAGCAGTTGTTCTTTCTTCTCTGTGTTTTTCTCTATTAGGGTTCCTTGAGGAGGAAAGAAGATGGAGCCCTAATAGAAAATTGTTAGCCAATGATAATGAATGCTCTACTTTTTCTCTTTCTTTCCTGCCTTTTTTTCTCCATCTTCAATTTGAATTATATTTCCCCTTCTGGTAAGTCCTGAAAAGGTATTCACCACAGAACAATTTCTCTTTTCTTCCTTCTTTAATTCTCGAACCGTCCACCAACTATTAGCATATTTCCAAGAACGCTTTTCTGTCATCTTTTGATTCTTCATTCTAGTTGAGGCAATTAAGGTGTAACGTCCCAAGGCCCTGGACTTACAATCGAGACAAAGTCCACCGACTGCCTCACCTGGAGACCGTTACCGGGCTGCATCCCAAGCACCCCAACCCCTCTCCAGCCCACAGGCGGGTTGTTGGTGGCCACAACCTCCCTTTGGTGAGAAGTGATCTTGTTAAGTACCTCTACGGGGCCTTCCCAGGAGGTCACCCATCCCAGTACTACTCCAGCCCGAGCACGCTTAACTATATAGTTCTTTCAGCTCAATTGGTGATGAGAAGTGAAAGAACTATATAGTTAAGCGTGCTCGGGCTGGAGTAGTACTGGTATGGGTGACCTCCAGGGAAGGCCCCATAGAGGCACTTAACTGGATCACTTCTCACCAAAGGGAGGTTGTGGCCACCAACAGCCCTCCTGTGGGCTGGAGAGGGGTTGGGGTGCTTGGGCTGCAGCCCGGTAACGGTCGCCAGGCGAGGCAGTCGGTGGACTTTATCCCGATTGTAAGTACAGGGCCTTGGGACGTTACAAAAAAAGTGCATTATTTTGTAACGTCCCAAGGCCCTGGACTTACAATCGGGACAAAGTCTACCGACTGCCTCTCCTGGCGACCGTTACCGGGCTGCAGCCCAAGCACCCCAACCCCTCTCCAGCCCACATGCGGGTTATTGGTGGCCACAACCTCCCTTTGGTGAGAAGTGATCCAGTTAAGTGCACTTTTTGTGTAACGTCCCAAGGCCCTGGACTTACAATCGGGACAAAGTCCACCGACTGCCTCGCCTGGCGACCGTTATCGGGATGCAACCCAAGCACTCCAACCCACAGGCAGGTTGTTGGTGGCCACGGCCTCCCTTTGGTGAGAAGTGATCCAGTTAAGTGCCTATATGAGGCCTTCCCAGGAGGTCACCCATCCCAGTACTACTCCAGTCCTAGCACACTTAACTATATAGTTCTTTCACTTCTCATCACCAATTGAGCTGCAGCTCAATTGTTGATGAGAAGTGAAAGAACTATATAGTTAAGCGTGCTCGGGCTGGAGTGGTACTGGGATGGGTGACCTCATGGGAAGGCCTCGTAGAGACACTTAACTGGATCACTTCTCACCAAAGGGAGGTTGTGGCCACCAACAATCCGCCTGTGGGCTGGAGAGGGGTTGGGGTGCTTGGGCTGCAGCCCGGTAACGGTCGCCAGGCGAGGCAGTCGGTGGACTTTGTACCGATTGCAAGTCCATGGCCTTGGGACGTTACATAAGGAGTCGTTGGAGAACAGTCTTCAGTGTTGTGGGCCATGAGAGAAGGTCTAAAAATGACAACTGAAAATATTTCCTTTTCAGACTGTATTCGACGTAGCGTCGAGTTCTCTTCCTCTCTTATCGACGCACTTTCGAGTCCTTGTAAGAGCAGCTTCGAATTCATCCTTGCTCTGATTGAACTCTGCTAGTCGACGTTGCGTCGATATCTTATCAACGTAACCGTCGAGTTGAGGACATGGCTCTGAACTTCATTATCTGCGTCGAGATGAAGTCGACCTTGCGTCGACTTTAGATGGCCTCGACAGATACTTCCTTTTGCGTTGAATTGAAGTAGAAGCTGTGTCGACTTCTCAAGGTACTTCGACAGGTCCATGGTCTCTACATTGATATCTATTCGACGTAACGTCGGTTTGAATTACTTCGACAGAAGGGTTGAATCACTTAGACTTCTAGTCAGAGTAGCATCGACATTAACTCGATGTTGCGTCGATTTCTATTCGACGCAAATATTAATTTTGTCCAAATTGTGCTTCTCTTGATATTGTCTTGACACTCTAGGTTGAGTGTGACATCCTAAGACATCTAATGACCAGATTACCCTCACTATACAATGGGTAATTCAACCTAAGAGATAAAATCACTTTTTATATAATTTGTTAAGTTAAATCAAAGGAGTTTTTCCCAACACAATTTTATAAGAACCATCTTGCACCGCAAAGATAAGGCGGTCACAATCATTTAGCTTTTTCATAGTTGATTATATGAGGATAGAGCAACCAAGCTGTTGAGAGTAATGAAGACCGCAATTGGACAGGACAACATATAAGAATAATATCTCTTATTTCCAACAAGCCTACTTATATAATGTGAAATCTCCCATAATGTATAATGATAACCCTTCTGAAGAGATAAACCGCGATATGTGATAATAATGTCTCATATCTTTTTGAAGTCATGACCTAATCATTAGAAAATAAATATGACTGCGACCAGGCGGTCACCATTTACTTGACCGCAAGACATAGTTAAACTTCTGAGTATAATATTCCATGTCCTAGAAGATAGTTTGAGGAGACAACTCGCGGTCAGATTTTCATAGGCCTAAACAATGAGTTTGAATGATACTTGTAACTGCATTATTAGTTTGTAGAGAAATCTGGAAAATGATAAGCCCAAGTGACATTTCTAACCACATCATCAATTCATATGGAAGTCCAGAAAATGATAATAACCTGAATTCTCAATAAGCAGTAATAATGAGAGGTCCGCTGGCTAAGATAACTAATTGTGTAGGTGTTCGTAAAATAGCACAAACATTGCTTTCCTCATAGATTTCATCAAAGTTGTAGTAACCCTTTAGGAAGGTGACCTAGGCGGCCATACATCCCACATAGGTAGCACAGAGAGCGGTCTAAGGATCCTGACCACCCATATCCAAATTTTCTTTTGTCAGGCATGATCTATAATGCTCACCTACGAATTTTTACCACCCTTAGATGTTACAGGGCTCAGAGGGCGGTCAAATGCTCCTTACCCCCTATTCCAAACTTCCTTTTGCCAAGCGTGATCCATAATGATCACTCGTTAATTCTTACCACATTTAGATGTTACAGGGCTCAGAGGGCGGTCAAATGCTCCTGACCGCCCCTATTCAAAAACTCACTTTTGGAATGCCAAGGAGTATTCAAGGGTTACGGGCTAAGATGATCAATTGGGCAGGTGTGCGTGAAATAGCAGCAACACTGCTTTTCTTAGAGAGGTCATCAAAGTTGTAATGATATCCCATTGATGCACGATATAATTGATCAATCACCCGGACCTCCTCTGATGCAGGGGTGTGTCATATGCCGACAGAGACCCAGCATCCTAAAGTCAACCGCACAAGATTGGTCGAGTCCCCCACTATACTGTGCGAAATTGCCCCGCTACACGTAGTTTTTGTGGTATTACGCTGATGGCAACAATTCGTGGGGAATCAAGTAGTATCTGGCGATGTCTTTTTCGTGAGACTCAATCTCTCAATCTCGCAAAATCCATTTGAATTCTTTTCTCAAGAAACATGGAAAAGTGTCAGCATATTGATAGCAAAAAATAATGAAGCAGAAGAAAGTGAAAAATTATATTAAGAAAAGAATCGTTTTAGATCATCGTCGCTCCAGTTGTGAGATATTTCTTCCCCATCATAAGTCTGAAGACGGTAAGCATCATTTTAATGCCTCTTTTATAATGAATGGTCATGTCCAGTTGGGTTTCAATTTTCCAACTGAACTGGATCTTGTCGCTGCATCAACCTTTTTCAAAACTAAGACCCCAACAATGAACTGCTTTATTCTAACATTTTTATTGAAATGTCTTGTCATCCTTCTTTTGACCTCTTCATGTCTGATCATAGCTTCATCTCTCAAATCTACAATGAGATCAAGACTACATTTTATTTCTTCTTTATTTGTCTCCATCCAATCACCACTTTCTTGTTTAGATAATTGGACTCTTGTACTCATCACCTCGAACTCAACTGGAACGAGAGCCTCGGAACCATGGGAGAGTTTGAAAGGTGTTTCACCAGTAGCTGGAGATGGAGTAGTTCTAGGGGTTCAGAGAACTGAAAGTAACTGTTCTGCCCAATTGTCATGGATGTTCTCAACTTTTATCTTCAGGAGATTCAGAATCAACGTATTTGCAGCTTCAGTTTGTCCATTACTCCTAGGATGATGTACTAAGGTGAATCGCAACTCGGTTTCTATCTGGTCGCAAAAGCTTATCAGCTCTGAGTTATTGAATTGAGGATTGTTGTCGGTAATAATTACCATCGGAATACCATGTTGGCAAACGATCTCTCCCCAGATAAAAATTTTCATTATCTGGGTGGTAGTCATGGCTAACGCTTTAGCTTCAATCCACTTTCTGAAATAGTCAATCATAACCAGGATGAAATGACGCTGCCCACTTTCCATTTGAAAAGGTTCAAGAAGATCCACCCCCTAAACCTCAAACGGCCAAGGGGTCGCTATAGATCTTAGTTGTTGTGCCGGCCGGAGCTGCAAAGGAGAAACTTCTGACACTACACACACTTCTTTGCGAAATTTTCTGCATCTTTCCTCATCTGAGGCCAAAAGTATCCTTGTCTCAAGATCCTCTTATCTACTGTCCTAGCTCCTGAGTGACTGCCACACTCCCCGAAGTGAACTTCTCAAAGCACAATTGTAATTTCTTCTTTTGAAACACATCTCGCCATAGGTGATAGAAAATGTTTTCTCTACAGAATCCCTGAGAGAAGATAGTAATAGTTGCTTTTAACCTGAAACGCTTCTTATTTTTTACTAATGGATGAAAGTCTCCAGTTGAGAGGTAGAGAATAAAAGGATCCATCCAAGAGGGTTGCTGGTCTATCTGCATGACCTCTCCTTCTTCTATTGCTGGATGAAAGAGCTCTGAAGTGGTCCCTCCTGACAGAAATCCATACTTTGCTAACTCATTTACTTCTGAGCTCTCAGAATGAGATATCTGCTAAATAGTGAAGATCTTGAATTTGTCAATCTCACTCTTCACCAATATATGATACTGCTTCAAAATCGGATCCCTGATTTCGAAAGTCTCATTTACTTGAGATGTCATGAATAATGAATCTGTTTTGACCTCAACAATTCTTTCACAAATATGAGTCCAGCGAGAAGTGCTTCGTACTCTGCCTAGTTGTTAGTAGTAGGAAAATAGAACTTTAAAGCTTAATCTAACCTGATCCCTTTTGGGTTAATCAAAACAACTCCTGCTCTTGATGAATTTCTGCCTAAAGCTCCATCCACATAAATACTCCAAGTCAAGTGTGCTCTGACCCCCCCCCCCCCCCCCACTCTGCACTGCTCTCTGTCTACCATGAAATCCTTGGCGCATAAGAGATATCAAACTCACTGAGTTCTATAGCCCACTTGGCCAACCTACCAGAATGCTCTGGCTTCTCTAATAAATTTTTTAGAGGCAAGTCAATGAGTACTTGAATGGAATGAACCTCGAAGTAAGGCCCAAGTCTTTGAGCTGAGATGATGAGAGCTAATGCTAACTTCTCAAGGATAGGGTTTCGGCATCTTTCATAATTCTGCTAACCTAGTAAATTGGGTATTGTTTTTTTCTCTTCTTGGACTAAGAATGAACTTACTGCATCCAAACCAACACCAAGATAGATAAATAACACATCCCCTTCCCGGGGACTTTGAAGTAGTGGAGTTGACGTTAACTACTTCTTGAGCTGATCAAAGGCTAGATCACACTTCTTTGTCCATTCAAACTTTGATGCTCCACATAAGGTTTTGAAGAACGGTGCACACTTATCTCTTTAGCGAGATATAAACCTACTTCGACCTGCCATTCATCCTCCTAACTATTGAACCTCTTTAGGTGATTTCGGAGGTGCCATATCAAGAATTTCTTTTACTTTATCTGGGTTTGGTTCAATCCCCTTGGGAGTAAGAAAATGACCCATTTTTTTTTCTTTGCTCGCCACAAAGACACATTTCAAGGGGTTGAGCTTCATTTTAAAGGCTCGTAGAGTAGAGAACGTCTATACTAGGTCACTTATTTAAGTAGAAAACATCTTGATTTTAAATAAAAGGTCATCAACATAAACTTCCAGATTTCTTCCTTTTTTGCTTTTTAAAGACAAAGTCCATCATTCGTTGATAAGTAGCGCCAACATTTTTTAGCCCGAAAGGCATTACGCGATAACAGAAATAACCATCGTTCATAATGAAAGAAGTGTGATGGATGTCGTGCTTGTGCATTTGTATTTGGTGATAGCCAGAGAATGCATCTAAGAAGCTCATGCTTGAATACCCTACCACAAAATCAACTAAAAATATATTTGAGGCAAGGGATGGAAGTCTTTAGGATATGCTTTATTAAGCTTGGTGAAATCAACACACATTCTCCACTTCCCTCTAGATTTTTTAACCATTACAATGTTTGACACTCACTCAACGTGGTGAATTTCTTGAACAAAATTAGCTTTAAGAATCTTGACGACCTCCTCTCTGATAGGTTGGGCGAGAGTTACCGTCATCACACGCTTCTTTTGCTTGATAGGCTTGAAGCTTGGTTCAATGTTCAGGTGGTGGTAGGAAACATCTAGATCAACTCCTGACATGTCATCACATCCAGGTTCTCAAGGAGGCAAGAAATCGGCCCCACTTTTTCTTTCTCAGACAGCCCTGCATTGATGGAGAGCACTTTACCATCTTCTTCTGAAACTAGGACACTTTGAATAACCTAGGCAGGTTCCAGGTGAGATCCATCCTTCTTTTTTCTTCAACAGTTCTTCTTCAGCTTTCTCCTCTGCAACTTCAACACAGCAGTTAGCTAGAAACATGGACAGGTCGGAAATACCTTCAGCTTGGGGAGGAGATGATTCGGTAACATTAACATCTTCACGTAACATTCCCTTGCGAGCTTTGGGTCACTCCTGACCTTGAATTTCTTTCCTTCCATGGCAAACTTGATTGTGAGATGGAAGGTGGAGACAATGCCTGGTACTCATTAAGAATAGGCCTCCCAAAGATTGCATAGTAACTGCTAGGAGCATCTACCACGAGAAACAATACCTATTTGGTTACTCCTCCTAGTGTTACTGAGAAAGTAACACTTCCATGTACCTCCTTCCTCACTCCGAAGAAGCCGTACAGAGGTCCATCGGTGGAAAGGAGAGCCTTTCGAGTCTTTAGATCTTCAAAGGTCGGCTTAAACAGAAGATTGACGGAGCTACCAGTGTCTATCAGAATTTTCTCCATCGCGTTGTTCTCAATGACCGTCTTGATGACCATTACATCATTGAAAGGGTTGGCAGTTGGATGGAGGTCATACTGGTTGAAGATGGCGGTCCCTCTGCAAGGAGTTGAGGAGGAGGCGGCTGCTACTTTAGAGCGGAAGACCTGAGCCATGCTAGCCTTTTGAAAGGATTCGAGCCCGGTCCCCCCATGGATGCAAAAGAGATAGCCTAGTGGGCCTTGGTCATCAGCATCTACACATACATTCTCATAACTGACACTTCCAAAAAGGCCAACGTGATTCACTTCTTCACGCTCCCAACGGATTTCTGAGACATCCTTCCCCTTGGGAGCAACTGGATTCTCACCCTCTTTCCGGTGAACTAAGCCATGAAGCTTTCCCTCCTTTAGTAACTTCTCAATGAGCATCCAAAGAGCTCGGCAGTTCTCGATCAAATGGACTTGCTCCTTATGATATTCACAGTAAATGGCCGGATTCCGAGTCCTGATGTCGGAGCTCATCGAGGCTAGCTTCTTATAATAAGGCTGCTTCTGGATCTGGACAACTTCATTCATAGGAAGAATGAGTTCAGTGAATGACTCGTATAAGTCATCATATTGCTACTGAGGCTAGAAGACTGGAGGTGGAGGTTAATAATACTGAGGAGCTTGTTGGGCTTGAATAGGCATATGAGTCCTTATCTGGTTGAATTGCTAGTGATTATAGTGAGGGCGGTGATGACGGAAGTTTCTTCCCCTTTGGGATGGTGGATGGAAGTCTTGACGAGGAGGCCTCGAGGCACGCTGAGGAGCAGCGGAGGTTGAAGCAGTGGCAGTCTTCTGATTGACTCTCTCAAACAAATAAGAAATGTACCCATGGTTAAAGATTTCACCCTATATAAAGCAGTTGGCGATGCTAATCAATTTCATGTAGGAACCTGGTTCCTTGGTGCTGACTTCAAAGTTGAAAGGACCTTTCTGAAGGCCACTGACAAGAGCAACCTAATAGAGAGAAGGATCCACACCTTGGATACCTAAAATTTCTTCTTGGAACTGTCGACGAAGTGAGCAAGAGTCTCACTATCTCCTTTCTTGATCCGAAAGAGACTTGTCAAGACACTCTTTCTCTTTTTCGAGGTAGTAAACCTCAAGATAAGTTCTCTTCTAAGATCCGCGAAGCAAGTAACTAATTGAGGTGGAAACATGTAGAACCATTCTCTAGCTTGATCGTCGAAGTACATGACAAGAAGCTTGCATCTGATGCCATTTGATAGGGTTCTTATTGAAATGACTCACTCAAAAGCTTGCAGATGTGAGACTGGATTGTCTCTCCTAGAGAAGACTAGCAGGCGGGGCTCTCTGAATCCATTGGGAATAGGTTCCCAACGAGCTCGATCAGAAAAATGAGATGGCTCCTCCCATTGATCAGCTGGAGGAGTAGCATGAATTTCTTGGAAGTTCAACACTCTTGTTGGACCTCCTGGGCAGCTATTCTGAAGAAGTCGTGGCGAGCAACTGCAAACTCATCGACTTGAGGATGCAGAGGATATGCGGACTGGACAACAGGGCGGATTGGAGGAGCTTAAGCATCGACATGAGGAGCTTTCGGACTAGCTGGACGAGTTGTGGCTACGGAGGTCTGGGAGCTAACCACTGGGTAATCGCGACAAGAGCTTGTGTCATAGCTTCCATCTGCTGGGCAGTCTCACGGTGAGCTTGCTCAAAATGAAGCTCCATAATATTACAGTATCCCATTTCATCAAAGAAAATATCACTATGGCCAATTCCAAATCATAAACTGAATAATTTATCTCTGTGGCTTCAACTATTTTGATCCCTAGGAAATCACCTTATCATGTTGACATAACATGCAACCCAAACCACGTGTCGAGGCATCCCTACAAATTTGAAATTCAACAGTTTGACTCGGAAGACTAAGGATTGGTGGACTCATCATCCTCTCTTTCAAATTCTCAAATACATGGTCGCACTCAGATGTCCAAATGTACTTGTGATCCTTGCATGTCAAACAGTTGAGGGGCAAAGCAATCCGCTAAAAATTCTCAACAAAACCCATGTAGTAATCCACAAGTAAAAGGATGCTCCTGGTTTCAGTCACATTCTAATATAGGCCAATAATGAATAGACTCGGTCATTTATGGATCAACTATCATGCCTTTTCCACTAATAATATGATAAAGGAACGCCACTTCCCTTAGCCAGAACTCGCACTTAAAAAACTTGGCATGCAATTGATTTTCTCTTATAGTCTGCAATACGACATGTAAATGATCCACATGATCGCTTTCTGACTTAGAGTATACCAAAACTTCATCAATAAAGATTACCACAAATATGTCCAAGTACTCCCAAAACACATAATTCATCAAATTCATAAATATTAACTGAGCATTGATCATACCAAACAACATAACAGAAAACTCATAGTGTCCAGAGCATGTACTAAATACTATTTTTGGGATATCCTCTTATCTAATCTTCAAGTGATACTACACTGACTTCATATCAAGCTTGGAATGCATAGATGATTCAATCAATTGATCAAACAAATCATCAATATGGGGAATATTCTACACTATCAGCTTTTTTAATTCTTGGTAGTCGATGCAAAGACGCATATTACCATCCTTCTTCTTCACAATGAACACTAACAGCATCGTGATAAAGAACTATGATGAATATAACCATGGTCCAAAATCTCTTGCAACTAAACCTTAAACTTTGCTAATTCTTCTGGTGTCTTCTGATAAGGATCTAGTGACACCGGTTATTATTTTACTTTGGGTCACCTAGATCGCATCTAGAGGGGGGGTGAATAGTGTGATGGGTGCTTTTTAAATCTTTTTCTAGTTTCAGTAATATGATAAAAAATGCAAGCACAGAAAGCACACAATAATTTATAGAGGTTCCCCAAGATTGCATTGGGTAATCCTCTCTCCACACCGCCTATCTATTAATGTGCTAGACTAGGTAAACTCCTCTAAATATCTGTCTTTTCTCCAAGAATTACACTCAGGACACCAAGGCCCTACCTCAATCTCTTCAACCAGAGATCTACACTCAGATCTTTTACAAGATCCAACACTCAGATTCCCAAAGCAATCCTGCAACAAACTCAGATTCCACAAAAATCCTATTACTCATATACAAATGATCCTACAGCTTAGGCTCCAAGAACCCTACAACTCAGGCTTACACCAAAGCCCTACAACTCAAATCTCAAAAGATCCTACAACTCAGGCTCCAAGATCCATACAACTCAGGCTCCAAGAGCCTTACAACTCAGGCTCCAAGAGCCATACAACTTAGGCTTACACCAAAGCCCTACAACTAAGATATCAAAAGATCCTACAACAACAGTTTATAATTTCACTTTTTTGCAATACAACTTAGATTCAAAAAATGAATAACTGAATAAACTTGAGTCTTATGTAGAAGCAAAGCAGAGAAGCTTCTTCTTCCTTGATCAGATCTCAGAAATAATCTTCTTGAAGAATATGATCTTGATCAAATAAACTTTCTTGCGGAATAGGAACTTCTTACTCAGATAGATAATCTTCAGGGAGAATTTGAATTGTTGAGTATGTTGAAAATGTTGAAGTGGAAGTTTGTGGAGTTGGCGGTCTGGGGGGGAGACCGCGCGGTCTGGTCTGACCGCTCGGTCTTGCGGTCTCCTCTGGCGGTCTGACCTCTCTGGTCTAGCCGCGGGCTACTCGGTGTGACCGTCGTTCTTCTGTCCAAGGGTGCCGAGGTGAGGTCGCGCGGTCTGGTCGTATGACCACGTGGTGAGCTGTCTTCTGTTCGAAGTAACTGCGCAGTCTGGTGCTTGTGACCACATGGTACGGGAAGCCGGTATGGAGGCTGTCCGGGTACTTTGTGGTGCGCGTGAACTAAGGTCTTCTTAGTCGCGCGATCTCCGGTTTGTGTTCGCATGGCTGGTCCTTCGGCGATCTGCTGGTATATGCGGTCACAGGTGGTTGGTCGACTTGGCGGGCTATTGTCCTAGTCAGTCTGGTGTGTTCGCGATCTCTGGAGGAGGTCGGGTGGCGAACACAGGTGGTGAGCGACATGACCGGGCGAGTTGTCATGATCGCGCGGCTTCTGTTGAAGTCGGCGAGCTCACTAAGCAGGAGGATCTTTTGCTGGTTGCGCGGGTTGACCGGTCTGATCGTGCGGTTAAGGGGCGGTGACTCTATCTCATAGGGTGGTGATTGGATCAGGTCTCACGCCTATAAATAGGAGCCACTGTAGCAGCAAAATAATCGCACCAAGTGTAAGCTGAGCTCGCGTCCTGTTCTTGCGGTCTCTTTTTTGTGACCAGCCGGTTAGCTGATCGAACTTGTTTTGTGCAGCTTCTGCGGATTGTGGGGGTAGCAGCGGTCATCTCCTCTTCTGAAGGTGTTCGGGCGTTCTCGCGGCTTGCAGTGCGGGTTGCTGGAGTTCGGGAGGATCAGTGGAGTCCGGGAGTTCGCGTGGTTCTCAGCTGGTGTTGTTCAAGGCGCGGGCAGGCAGTTCGGGCGGTCTTGTTTTCTAGGCGGGCGAACTGTCAGGTCGAGCGGTCAGGAAGTCTCGGGAAGTCAGACCGCTGGTTATCTTTCAGTTGTATTTCTTCTCCTATTTTTTGTGTACTGGCGAAATCATGTCTCGTCATGTATACCTCGCCCTGTAAAGAAGAATTTTGCTTGATCAATAAAGATTGTGTTTGCTTCATGTGCTTCTGGTTGTTTGGCTTGAACTTTTAGTTATACAATTCCTGCTCACTCCTAGATCTACGGAAAATTTAACAGAGTAATACTGAAGCAATATGATGAATAAGATCTTGATTATACAGGCTCTGAAGTTCTTGCAAGAATATTGGAGAATGAACAGTAGCAGCACCTTAGGGTACTTCCTTGAGAAATTTTGCTGCTCCCTCCAATGAATTTGTGTTCTCGTTCTGGTCGCCGAAGATTCACAAAAGCTTAAAATATAATGTAAGAATGAACAATAATCATCATCGTCTGAATTGTGAGCCCGCAAAGCCTTTTTATAGAAGCATCTGTCAACTGCTAGGAATCAAGAAAGATTTATTTAATTAAGACCTTCCAGAAGAACTCTTGTGATTGGCGCATCAGATGATGGATTTCAAATTGAAATTTAAGCTAAGGCATAATTCACGGCTTTCTACCCATGCCTTGCATATATATAAATCTTCTGGACGATATACTCTTCTAGACGATACAAGCTATCTGGACGATATAAGCCTTCTAGACGATACAGTCCTTCTAGATGATACAGACATTCTGGACAACATAGGCCTTCTCGACGATACAAGCCTTCTAGATGATACAGCTCTTCTAGACGACACTGGACATAGCCAATATTAAGAGATAAATCATATATGGTTGATGTGGCCATGATCTAGTTGACATAGTATTTTCTCGTCGAGATCGTCCAGCCGATACAACAGTAGTCTAGATGACATAGAATCCTTACGGTCTAGATCATCTAGCCGATATTTTCCTTAGACAATTTTAGGCTTAATCCAACATATTGGCTATCTTTGCAGCTTCATTTCCAAACCCTTTTCAAACAACTTTTCCTTGATAGTGACAAGTCTAATATAGTGTTAGGGCATAAGTCAACATGTGTTTTGCACCATGAGGGATTACATATGCAAAATACTATTTGAGTAACCATAAGCCTAACCCTACATTAACCATGCACTTTTGTTATACCTGTCACATCAAAACTAGAATAAAGCATCAAATATGAAGTGTGTTTATCCTTAACTTGATGACTTATTCAAATCAAGAACATCGAGGGCAAAGTTTCCAACAATCTCCCCCTATTTGAAGAAGTCAGAACCTCAAACAATGAAGTCAGAACATCAAACAATGAAGTCAGAACATCAACCAATGATAAACAACACACAATAAAAATATTCAAGATAGGAATCATGTGCTTTAGATGAGAGGATTCAGAGTACCTCACATTGTTACCTTCTCCCCCTTTCCGACTTTTCAACTTCTTCTCCCCCTTTCTGACTTTTCAACTTTTGTTATGTTGGAGGATAAGAGTCTTGAAATAATCTTCCCTCTCTGACTTCTTAATGAGTTGATTGAATAATACATCCTCTTGCTTAATCAACTAAGGCAGATGACTCTAGATTAGTCTCCCTCTCAATAGCTACTAATACTTCCAGACTTCTTCATGAATCTCCCCCTCAACTGTTGCTTGGACTGAGAGCTCATTATGAGTCTCCCCCTCAACTGAATTCATCTTTATTGTATTTTTATTTCCTTCCAAGCTAACTTCTACAACAGTGAGGCTCAGACATGCTCCCACTTAATGTTTGTAGGAGGGGTAGAGAAATGATGGACTCTCCCCCTAAATACAAGCATGGAATTTTCAGAGATAAGTCTTGAAGATGATCCCTTTGTTCCAGTCATTTTCCTGGAACATTCTTTGTCCAAATGCAAGATAGGATTTTTGGTTGGCTTTTGAACTAACCTGCAAAACAGATTAGTTTACCTTAGGAATCCAAATAGTTTTGGGTCCTTGGTTCTTGTTAGTCATAAATATAGGATGCTTCACAGCAAGACTACTGACAAGCCTTAAATTCTTTGCCCTAGGCACTGTTGGATTGAACCAACAGTCTATGGAAAAGTGGGCAAATTTGCCACAACACCAACATTCGAACCTATTATACATCCTCTTTTGAGTCTCTTTCTGAAAGAAGTGATGATGATGATCAGAAGAACGGGCTGATGCCTTCTTAGCATTTCTTAGATGAATCTTGTGGCTAAGAGCATGATGGATGATTGGCTGCACAGTCACATGTTTCATCCTAGGGATAGGCTTTTGAGGAATAGTCTTTCCCTTCTCTTTGAGTGTTGGTGTTGTAGAGATAAATACAAATGATCCATGATTTTTCTTTTGGATCTCCTCATGAGGTGCCTTAAGAGCACTCAGACCAATGTATGCTCTATTCTTTAAGTTATGTGGCTTTGTTCCACTGGTAGAGCACTCATTGGACAGAACTTCATAGGAGAGATCATGATCATAGGCATTGGTAGGCAATGTGACCTTATGAAAAATAGTTTAATCTTTTATAGCCTTTCCCTTGCCTGCCTCTTTAGTGTATCCTGCACAATATCTATATGGTGCAGAAAAATTATCAATGATTGGCAACACTGTTTTCGGTTTGGAAAACCTAGCCACAAGCTTCCTCTCAATGAGAAGCTTCTCCTCAAGATCTTTGATGATCTTGTTCTTCTAATTTAGTGTATCAACTTGGATCTTGGAAATCCCTCTTAGCTTGCTAAGTTCATCACTCATATGAGCTAGCTTCTCAGCTTCCTTAAGGAGTTCAGATTTAGCAACTCTAAGGGCTTCAATCTCCTCAGTTTGTGCCTTGACAAGATTTTTGCTTCTCTTCAGAGCAACCAACAAGACGCCAAACTAATCCACTAGATCATCTTCATCCTCATGATCATACTCAGGTGAGGATGATCTTCCTGACTCACTATCATGCAAAAATTCTACTTCTGATTCAGAATCAGTAGCAGAAAGAGGAGCTTTGATATTTACCTGAGCAGGTGATTTGGGCTCATCCTAGCTATCTTCAGTGAGAGTCATGAGCCCAATAAGAGCTTCTTCATCAGATTCACTGTCTGACATGGACAAGGGTGCCCTTATGCACACCTTGGTAGGAGAGTAAGCAGTCTGCCCCTTATCTTCAAATAGTGCAGTAAGCCCAATGTGGACTTCTTCAGAAGAAGAAGAGGTGCTATTAATGTCACTTAGAGTCCTGGTCTTTTTGGCAATGAAGCTCTTCTCATGCTTCTTGCCCTTATGTGATATTTTCTCATATACATGACATTTTTCTTCTCTTTTCTCCTTACTGGGCAGTCGGTAATTATGCGACCAGCTTTTTGATAGTCATAGCCAAAAACATTAGTAGAAACATGTTTGTTATGTTTAGAGTCATACATGTCTTCTTTGGACTTATGCTTTGGTCAGTCATAGCAGTGATCATACTCCCTAGAACTTGAAGGAGATGCCATGTGAGTTTGCAACAACAACACTCAAGCCTTTATCGCATCATAATGGGGTCGGCTATATAGATCCTTTGTCTCCATTGCGCCCTATATTTAATCATAGTCTCACCAATTGCTAAGTACATCATGTCTTTCCTTATAGTTTCATTTCAAGTCTTTTTTTGAAATGAATTTGCAATGAGTTTGCAAACTGCAACGAGTTTGCTCCTGCTTTAGCAAACTACAGCAGAGGGTTTGTTGCCGCTGCAGCAAACTGCAGCAGCAGGTTTGCTGCAGCTGCCGTAAACTATAGCAGCGGGTTTGATGCAGCCGCAGCAAACTGCAGCAGCCAGTTTGCTGCAGCTGCAGCAATCTCTTTGTTGTGAGTGTTGTGTGTGTAGCTGTGCTGAGTGTTGTGTGTGCAGTTGTGTTGTGTGTGCAACTGTAAGTGATGTGTGTGCAGCTGCATTGAGTGTTGTGTTGTGAATTGTGTGTTCTTTTTTGTGCAGTGAGTGTGTTGTGTTGTGAGTGAGTAGTGTAGTGTGTTGTGTAGAATTTAATGAAATAGGCTCTTCCCTTGTAGTTTTAGTTTGCTACAACTGCTTATTCAGCGACTCGATCCTATGAACGGGCCTGCGACACAACCCACACAATAACTTGGCACATTTCCCTACCCATTAATCAAAAGGAGCACACTGGTGCACAGTAGGATTTAAGATTTCATGAACATTTTTTGTTTCTTATTACAAAGAGTATTGCGGTAGAAAGCCCATTTCATTACTTTCGGCACAACACACTACACTACTCACTCACAACACAACACACTCTGCACAAAAAATAACATGCACTTCACAACACAACACTCAATGCAGCTGCACACACATCACTCACAGTTGCACACACAACACAGCTGCACACACAACACTCAGCACAGTTGCACACACAACACTCACACCAAAGAGTTTGTTGCAGTTGCAGCAAACTGGCTGCTGCAGTTTGCTGCAGTTTGTTGCAGCTGCAGCAAACCCGCTGTTGCAGTTTGCTGCAGCTGTAGCAAACCCGCTAGTGTTGTTTGCTAAAGCCGGAGCAAACTCGATGCAGTTTGCAAACTCGTTGCAGATTTATTTCTAAAGAAGACTTGGAATAAAACAATAAGGAAAGACATGATGTACTTAGGCATTAGTGAGACTATGATTAAATATAGGGTGCAATGGAGACAAAGGATCCATATAGCTGACCCCACTATGATGGGATAAAGGCTTGAGTGTTGTTGTTGTTGTTGTTTATGTGTATGTGTTCATCTGTATCTACTGAACAATATTTTATTACATTTGCCGCAGTTTTACAATGGCATTAAATTATATAGATGATTCTATTGATGAGAATGAAAAAAGTAGCATGCATGGTCAATCATAATTGAAACATTTAATTGTAATCAGTCACCAAGACATTCCCTTTATCATCGTATCTAAGAAGAAGAAGTATAATATCCAAATATCATCTCGGTGAAATACTTTCCAAGATGATATCGTCTTGACAAGGCTCATATACCTTCTTATCATCTTAGAAGTATGTTACATATATTCTGAAGGAGTTATATGAAGGAAGAAATTGACTAAGCCAATTATCGTCTTGGTCACTCGAAATATCGTCGAGGAACCAACACGACATTTCATGAATAACAAGACGATTCGTTTACAAGAACTCAAATATCATCTTAAATAGTTGAAGATATATCAACTCAAATCATGTTGAAGATTTGACTAGAAGACTGAAGAAACAAATTATAGCCTTGAAGAAAGATCAAGTCAATTCATAGAGAATAATCGATTAGAAGACTAAAGAAACAAAATATCACCTTGAAGAAATATCAAGTTGATTCGTGTAGAAGAATTCGACTATAAGGCAAAAGGAATGAAATATCGTCTTGAATAAGAGATAACAAAATGATTCATGCAGACAAATCGTCTAGAAGAATAAAGCGTGAAATATCATCTTGTAGACTATCAGTCACCAAGATGATTCATGTTGATGATTCGACCAGAAGAATACAATATGACAAATCGTCTTAACGATTATCGAGGTATCTAGACGAATCATGCAGAAGAATTGAAGTAAATCTTTACAGTGCAGAATCGTCCAGAAGAAGTAAAATCGACAAGACATCTAGTCAATTGGCTGAAAGGCGTGAATTCAAATTAAAGCGTGATTTTGGCATCACGTCATTTATTTTCATCGCGAATTGAGCCAATGAATCACGCCTGCTAAGGAAAGAGATCTTTGACATAATGTCAGTAGTAGAATCGACCATTAGACATTCTAGTCTTATAAAAGGGAATGCGATGCTAATGCAAACCCTAATCAAAAAATCGACAAATCAAAAAGAAAAGCTTTACCAGCGCTAAAAGCTCTACTCCATTGAAAATCTTAAGGAAGGAGAAGATAAGCAGAAAGAAAATCTTTAATCTTCTCCGAGAAGAAAGGTCGGTCACAGTTGCTGATTCAGATCAAGGATCATTCAGCTAAAAGAAGAATCTTTATATGTGTAGAAGAAATTTCACCGCTTCATCTACAACATCTGCAGGAAGATTCTAGCCGAAGAAAATCTTCATCAAGGCTTCAAGAAGACTCCAAAGAACTCAAGCTTATTCATTTTGAGTCTATAGAAAGTTTGTAACAAAATTTATTAAACCTGTAGGAGCTCTCTGAGATCTGAGTTGCAGGATTCCCGAGTGTAATCTAAGTTGTAGGGCTCTGATAGAATGAGCGTTGGAGACATTGT
This sequence comes from Dactylorhiza incarnata, assembly GCA_033032865.1. NCBI lineage: Eukaryota > Viridiplantae > Streptophyta > Magnoliopsida > Asparagales > Orchidaceae > Dactylorhiza > Dactylorhiza incarnata. Next base: position 5,065,964 of record JAWHQI010000157.1, on the reverse strand, counting down.
CATTGAGGTAGGAAGTCAAGAGTGCTTCTGAGTTGTAGGATGTTGAGGGATCTGAGGTAGGAGACTTGGTCTCTAAGGTAGGAAGTTAGACATGGCTTTTGAGTTGTAGGGTCATTGGGACCTGAGGTAGGAGACATTATCTCAGAGCTATAGGATCTGCGGATCTGAGTTTTTGGTGGAGATTGTCGAGTCAAGCACAGTGCTAGATAGGTGAAGGGTGACAGTGGAGTACCCAGTGACACATTATCTTGGGGAACCACTATAAATTGCATGTGTATGTGATGTGATTGATGGGTGGTTTTGGCTTTTACATTTATTATTCCGCAAAGTTTTAAAATAGCCGACAGCACCTATTCACCCCCCCCCCCCCCCCCCCCCCCCGCCTCTCTAGGTGAAGACATCACTGGTCTAACAAGTGGTATCGGAGGAAGGTTGTTCAAAAAGAGCCTAACAGCTTGAACAACATCCTCAACAAGGGAGTAAGTTTATTCATCGTGACTTCTTGAGAGAACTATAATGAGATCAGTTCCATAGATCTACCTATGTACAGAAAAGAAGAATGGGACAACTTCTATCCTGCAGCAAAAGTATGCATAAGGGCACCTTTATCATTGTTAGACGATGACAATGACTCTGAAGAAGAAGAGATCAGTCATGGACTGATGGCCATGGCAGATGAAGAAGAGGACAACTCATATCCTAATAAGGTACAATTTAAAACCCCTCTTTCAATTTCTAGATCAGATAACTAGACTGATGTTGAAATAGAAGCAAACTTATCAGCTGATGATGAGAGTGATTATTTTTCAGCATCAGTCTCATTATTTGATCCAGAAATTGAAAGAGGGATGTTGAATTGTACCTTATTAGGATAGGAGTTGTCCTCTTCTTCTTTATCTGTCATGGCCACCAGTCCATGAATGATCTCTTCTTCTTTAGAGTCATTATCGTCGTCTGCCAATGATAGAGGTGCCCTTATGCACACTCTTCTTGCAGGATAGCAGTTGTCCCGTTCTTCTTTTCTGTACATAGGTAGCTTTATGGAACTAATCTCTTTATAGATCTCTCTAGAAGTCGTGGTGAATAAACGTATTCTCTTATTGAGGATGTTGTTCAAGCTGTTAGGCTCTTTTTAAACAACCTCCCTCTGATACCACTTGTTAGACCAAGGAATGATACCACTTGTTAGACCATGAATGACTTCACCTAGAGGGGGGTGAATTGGTGATGTCGGTTGTTTGACATTCCTAAGAAGACCTCCTTGATTATAGGAGTCTGAACTGAGATTGATAATTCAAATAGTTATTTTACTCTTCCTAAGACTTCCTTCAATAAGAATACATTTCCAATAGAGTTAGTGTATCTTGCAGGTTTGGAGTGGATTTAGATGATGAAGTGGAGGTTGTGATATGGAGAGAAGCATTAAGATTTTTATCTTTTGAAGATGGTTATTAAGAGGAAAGGTGTATTAGAGAGGACGAAGTTGAGGAAATGAACTTCCATTTTCTTTGGGAAGGAGGATATGATAGACATTTTCGTTCATGTAGGTCTATGCCGCTAGAGGTGCACAAACATAGGAATGATTGGAACAGAATGATACTTAGTATTCTGCCAAAATGAACTGTGGCAGATTCGGTTTTCTCAACCAAGCACTTGAGTAGTACCTTACCCCAGTCAAAATCCTTCTCAAGAACAATGACTGCAATTAGTTTCAGCTGGTCTTCATTAATGTCATTGTGGATAGTCATTTTACACATGATTACTTTTCCAACAATATCAGCAAGAAAACAAAATTCCTCTAGCAAGTCTGACTTGACAATGTCCACAGCCTTCTTCCCATGACATCCCATTTTGGTTAGGGATTCTTCTATTTCGGCTTCAATGACCTCAAAGCTGTCGTTGAGCTCTGAGAACCAAAGGATTGGGAGATAGTTGAAGCTTCTAAGATGATTTCGTTATTTCATACTATAGCCTTTATGTTTGAACTGTCTTCTATATATGCACTTCTGTAAAATTGAATTGCCTCTTCTCTATGAAGCTATTTCGTCGAAAATACCAACTCATCCAGATGATTGCTTCTTAGGAGATCTATGATCTTTTCATACTTATCGGTGCAATTATAAAATGATCTATGATTAACCCAGAATCCTATGTTGATTTTAGATATCATGGTCAATTTGGAAGACATTCTCTCGATAGCTGAAGAAATGCAGAAGAGGGGAGAATGGCGGGAGAATGAAGAGACGGCTTCTATGAGAAGAGTTAATGAGATATTTATCTTGATTTAATTATTTTGTTTTAACTAGGATGTCTAGACATAGAAGTATGTGTCATAAATGGTATTACGCTAGACATTTGTTAGAGGAGAGAGACACCATTTACTACTTAAGTGTTGAATAGTTATCGACATTTGTTGATAACAAAATTGAACAGCTTTTAAGTTGTAATCAACAAAAAATGATTTATTTTTCATAATCTTCTGAAGCCTTTATATTTTTTGTGATTTAACCAATTAATCAATTATTCTTCATCTTTCAATTTAGGAAATTAGATCTTAATATATTTGTTTCACCTTTTAACAATTTTTAAAATTGATTAAATAGAGTTTCATGACATCGATCTTATGATTTAGATTTTTGATTTATAAACAAATTGAACCCATTATCTTAATTATACATTTGAAAAGATGCATAATATGACTTGGGGACACTATGTTGTTATATGGAAGAGTTCAACCATAAATTTTTTTATTAGGATGGCTGAAGTAAGCATCACTATTTAAGATTGTTGTTTGATTATACCAGGAATCCCTCATGAAATGTCATGTCCTATGACAACAAAAGCATTCATTTTTTTGTAGGTACTTCTCTTTTTCATGGAGATGGACTGATTTATATGAGGAATGACTTTATTCTGAAGATTAAAGTTTTCAGTGAAAACTATAATCTTATAGGAAATTGAAGCATATGACATCGTGCGTCGATTAGTATTTTTGATGCATATTCATTCGTACGTCAATCAATATTTGATGTATAGCGAATATTATTCAGAGTAAAGTTCTGAAAATTTATCATCATCACTGGAGGCTTGCATAGTGTTCCTTTTTATGAAGGAATGTTCAAGGAGGCCTTTTTATGATTTCTCGTTTTTTCTATTTTTCGTATTTACTTTAATATTCTGAGAGGTAGAAGCAATATATGTATAATTTATTGGCTTGTTCCTCTTCTCATTCACAAAAGCAATAAGATTCTTCGCAGTAGAAACTTTCTCAGAATCTTTTTCTGTGGTAGGATTAGCACCTAAATCCAAGTTCTTAAATCTTATAGATAGATTTTTAGAAATGGATTTAAGTTGTTGGCATCAACCATTAAGGCTATCCTCAAATTGATTTGCTTTGATTAGTTCTTCTCTTAGATTTTTGTTTTCATACACAAGTTTATCATTATCATTTTTAGAAAAATATTATCAACTCTGAGTTGATATCTATCATCTTTAATTTGACTTATAGTTAATGTTTTTTCTTGTAATTTATTATTCTCACTTAAGAGGGTAGAATTTTCATCCAAGAGAATTTTAATCTTCCTTTCTGCAGCCAATTGGTCCTTGCAGAAGCCCTCAAATGCACATTTAAATTCATCTGATGTGAAATCAAAAGCAACTAAATTCATTATCGCATCTTCCTAAATAGGAAGATCCAATGCCACCAGGTATTTACTTTCACCTTGTTCAGCTTCACTTTCTAAACTAGAGGAGGACTCAAAATCTGACTCACTCCATGTCTCAGCAATGAAGTATTTCTCCTTTCTCTTTCTTTTCCTTCTGGAGTGTCAGATTTGACTCTAAACTCTATATTTTTCTTAGATTTTTCCTTGTTATTTTCTAGGCATTATGGAGTAATATGTTAGTTTTCCTGCATGCATAATAGACAATCTCATTAGAAGGAGTTTTATCAAACTTTGGCTTACCTCTAGAGTTGCTACTCCTTTTTCTGAAGTCTTCATTTTTAATCCATCTTCTGAATCTTTTTTCCACTAGGCTCATTATCTCATCATCAAGAGTTGAGGCTTTAACTTCTATAGTCTTCAGAGTAATGAACTTCTATTTTGGGGTGGAGACATCCTTCTCCATAACTCACTTTATCCTCTAGTTCTGATATGCATTTCATATGACTTAAGCTTGCCTAGGAGATCCTTTATAGTGATCTCCTTATGGCATTTAGATTCTCTGATTGCACAAATTCTAGAATCTCATGAGCTTGGGAATCACATGAGTAGCTTGTCATTAATCTCAGTGAGTGAGATCTCCTTTTTAAAACATTTTAACTCACTCACAATTAGACTGAATCTCTAATATATTTCAGCAACAGTCTCTTCCAGATTCTTCTTGGAGTTCTCATATTAAGAGATCAAGAGAGATCTCTTATCATTTCTCTAATCTGAACTTCCTTCCACAATGCCTATTAGAGATTCCCAAATCTCCTTTGCTGATTGGCACTCAACCACTCTTTGGTAGATCTCATCACTCATTGTGGAGACTAGAATGTTTATGGTCTTTGTGTCATAAGACCTTGTTTTCTTATCTGCTTCACTCCATTCAGATTTAGGCATTGACGTTGTTTCTCCATTTGTATTCAACTTTGTATGGTTATAAGGACTTGTATGCACATAGTCAAATAGATCCTCATCAATAGAATTCATATACACATTGATTCTTGATTTCCATAAAGAAAATTTCTCTAGATTACAACTTGGTGATCTGGTTGAAACATAATCTCTAATCTGTGTAGAACTCATGATTGTAAATATTTGACAAGAATTAATTCCCTAGTATGAGGATCTTGATTAATCAAGGTGTTAGCCCTTTTAAGATTGACCTCCTTCTGGTACCAATTGAAAGTATAAAATAATAACTGAGAATTACTCTAGAGGGGGATGAATAGATATTTAAAAATCTTTCCAACAATCAAGCATAATACATGCCCTTGATTAATAAAACAGTAATAAGAGATTTATGCAATATCGTAAACTATGCCATAAAGTAGATCAATCCAGGCAACACAAGTATTTTATAGAGGTTCCCCAACTTTGGGTGTGTCCTTTCTTCCACCCCTTGGTAGGAATTCACTAAACAGTGCTGAGTTTTTTAATAAGGAGACTCTTAGAACCACAACGGAATCTTTTGATAAGAATATTCTCAGAACCACTAAGTATTTTGATAAGGAGACTCTTAGAATCACTGAATTCTTTTAAAGAGGAATTTTTAAGATTCTATCACTGAATCCTTTGCATATGGATTCTTAAAACTCATTTGATCTGAATAGTTAAGGAAGTTGTAGATGAGATGAATCTAATCGACTATTCTTGTTGAGGAGAAGAAAATGGAACTAGGATCAGCAGCTTTCTTTTCTTTCTTAAGGGCTTGCAGAGAATGACCCATTTCAATTCAGAGAAGAAGAAGAGAAATTAGAATAAGACTCACAGAGAAGATGAGTCCTTCTTGAGATTGTCAGGGAGAAGAGAAGAAGATGATCTTTTCATTTGAATCAGGCGATTCTATTCATTCTCTTAATTTTCAATTTGTATCTTTTCTATTTATAGGAGGCCACTGTTATCCTATCAGTAGTGCTACTACAATTGTTGCTCCTGCTCTTATTCCTGCTCTTGCTCCTGCTCCTAGGGTTGTTATGTGGTGGCAACTAAAATTTTAATGAGAGACTAAGTGGTTCCCTCTCTCTACCCCCAATATATCTTAAGGCACCGAGTGGAAGGATAATGTAGATATAATGTTAGCACAGGTGACAGTATAATATCATGTAACAATAAAGACGGTAAGAGCTACAATAATTATGAAGCAATCTAATAAATTATCGTATAAGAATACTATGATAAGGATCAATGTGTCATAAACAAAGAGCAAGTAACTTATCATATAAGAGTGCCAATACAAACTTATATGACAAGGATTTAGTTCAACATACGTAAATGAGAGAAAAGTAACTTATCATATAAAAATGCCCTTACAAACTAATATGATAAGGATATGTATATGCAATGCAATGTATGATCATTCATAATATTAATATTACTATTATAGATTTCTCTACTATACAAAAGCTCTTTGTAGACATAGACCTGACCATTATTATGTGGGTAGTGAACCTCACAGGCCTCATTGTTGTGGCAACACGTTAACAGCAGAACGATAACCTCCACTTCTAGGAATGTGACCCACTATAAACATAGTCCCTCTTGTACAACACTTTCTAGTAATACGATTGAGTAAAAAATGCCCTATCAGCGAAGTTCCTCGCTAAAGATAGCTAAACGGTGTAATCTACCGAGGACTGTCACTATGTACCCAACCTAGGATAACCTACAAGACTACACACTTGTATATTCTAAGAGTCTATCTGACAACTCTCTGTCTGTGGGTTCTATTCTGTGGAGCCGGCAGTACCGCCAAAACAACCACAAACACAATTGTTAATCATGTACAATAAATAGTAGCACCCCAGCTTACATCTATAAACACATAGTTGTGTAGTAAAGTACAGCACTCTGAGTCGGGCATAAGCCCAACTCAAGCACTACCTCTACTCAAAGTACATACACACCACTATATCACTTACACCTACACTTAAACTCTACTTGCATCTGCAAAACCTCTTAAAAGAACAATTCATAGGTGTGGTGTGATTAACTAAATGAAGAGGTACTTATTGTGGTATATTTCGGTGCCCTAGTTATAAACTAAGGTCGGCCTAACATATTCTGGACACTCATAACTTAGATCTTTAACCAAATCTTAGCGTGGTAGTTCTCAAACACCAGACTGAATGTCAAGTCTCACCATGTCCTAGACTCTACTTGTTGGTGCAAAAAATGCACTTCATGAACTCACGCTCTGCAAAAAGGGGGAACTGGGGGAAACTAAGAGTGGTCGGCTACTTTGCGATTGTCACGGGCGAACTGAAAAGAACAAGAAGAGATGCTGAAAGAAGTGAGGTCAGGTTTCACGCAACTACAACTCGGTGTAGCATGTGATTTTATTACTATCTAAGAAATTGTTACAAAGAGAGAGCCACTAGGAGGAGCTCGCAGTAACTTGAAGGGAACAAAGTCGAGTATGATGTAGGAAGACTAATTCTAAGGTCCCTTTCTCAGTACAATTCACCAATATTTATACTAGTGGGTATCTTCCCAAATGGGCAGGTAACAAAAAAGGACTACTCTGGTTACAAGAGAGATGGGCAAGGATGAGGGTTACATGGTGTGCAAATAGACTACAAATTTAATCGTGTGGACACTACATGAGTGTCTGCACGAGCTTAGGCAAAGAGATTTGCACTAAGAGAATAACACTAAACTAGTTATAGGGTCGAGCGGTCTCTAAAGGCTGACCGCCCGAGCTGACGAGGAGGAAATCACCTGTCCAATAGGGCTTGGGCTGTTGGGCTATGCGAACATGGAAGGTTTACTCACATAGGCCGCAGAGGGAGGCAATAGCTTACTTTTAGAAAATAGGAGCCTAGGGCTGAGCGGACTCCTTGTAGAGACCGCCCGAGCTACTGGGGAACTCGATGGCTGACTTGAGGTAGTTGGGGAACTAGTCTGAGCGGTCACTGGAAGAGTGACCGCAAATCTCTTGAGAAGAGGCGAAACTGCCTGGCTAGTCGAGCAGCAAAAGGTTTGGGTGGACTCTAAAGATTATCTACATAGACTGTTATGGAGATGATTTTGAATTCCCCTGAGCTCACTCACTCATCAAATCCACCAAACCACTATAATAAAATAATTAGACCATAATAACAAGCACTTAGGATAAAAACCATTAATTCTGAAGTTAATCATCAAGACAATATATTTAAATATCCAAATGTGTGACAATAATTAATTAAATCAAAACATAGGTCAAATGAACTTCAAATTCTCCTATTTTTTGTGGAGATAGATATAATCCTACGACACTCATATATGGAGTTTCATTGTGTAATGACTTATCATGATAGAAAGATTTCATTTATTACCCTAACATTCTCCGGAGAAATGGGTGTTTGTGTGAAATAGTCGTCCTGCCAAAACTCCATCAAATTCTTCGATTGAATGGGATATCAGCTTGTAGCATTTTCGAGATCAATCTAGTGTCAATTTCGGATCGCAATTTCGTTGAGCGATTATGGAGATACTGGCTTCCAAAGTTTGGGATCTTCATCACCATTAATGGTGGTTTTGACATTTTTGGGGGAGTAAGATGAGGGAGAAATGAAGGGAGAGGTCGCCCATAGCAACGGTGGGGCTTGGCCGGCCCTCTTGGCGCTTCCGGCAACCAATTGGTGCCGGAATTGAGGCAGCGGTGGTTGCCGCCCCCTGCCACTTCTAACACTAGGTCCTAAACCTAGCGTGAGGAAGGGGGTGACCGACTCAAGCTGGGCCTGTCTAGCCCGGGCCAATCTGATTCAGCCCGATTTCCACGGGCACCGCTCCGGAGGCCATTTGAGAGGTCAAACGGACTCTAAATCACGCAAAATTGGGCCCTTACACTTGGTCGTTCAATCCTACCGCTTACCCATTACCAAAACAGAAGGATGCCCAAAACGACGCGTTTAATTGTCATTGGGTAAAAATATCACATGATAACTCTGAACTTTTTCTTTTGATCTAGCACTTCATGCCTGGCTATACGGCGCTTCGTCCCAAGCCATTCCAAAATGGAAGGATGCCCCTGAACTTGATAACATCGGCGCAATTTGATCGAGAACTCGCGCAAACTGAACACGAGGAAAGCTCCATTTCAAGAAGAAGAAACATCGTGTACTGCCGCTCATTAGCTATATCAGTTAGTTCCTCTTGCTTTCTCACCAAAATTCCTTCTGAAGCTCTACTGCAATAAGCAGCATCTATTTAATGCCTTTTTTGTTTCAGTTTATGATTCTTCTGTTCCTCCGAGAAGCTCTGCCAATGATCTTCAATGGCGACGAGGAGTATTCGTTCCCAATTTTCATGGTAAGCAATTTTTATTAGTTTAGGGTCATCTTTACTTGCATTTGGTAGAGAGACATCAAAATGATAAGGGTCAATCCCAATATTTGTTATAATAATTGAAATCCGTCTAAATTTCAATTTGTGTTCGACCGAGATATAAAATTGTATTTGAATATAATTCTAATGTTCAAATAAGCAAAAAAAAATCCTTTAGAACTCGTGTTGTCTCTCCCTAGACATTCATTACTGGGATTACAACAACACTCGAGCCTTTATCCCACTATAGTGGGGTCGACTACATGGATTCTTTGTCACCATTGTGCCCTATCTTTAGTCATAATCTCATTAATGCCTAAGTACATCATGTCTTTCCTTATAGTCTCATTACAAGTATTTATTGGTCTACCCCATCCCCCGTTTAACATGTCTGGTGACTAAACTCACACAACGTCTAACAGGTGCCTCTAATGGTCTCCTTTGTACGTGTCCAAACCATCTTAGTCGACTTTCACGCATCTTCTTTGCAATTGGTGTCACTCTTGTCTTATCTCTGATACATTCATTCCTAATTTTATCCAGTCTCGTGTGCCCACACATCCACCTAAGCATTCTCATCTCTGCAACTACCATTTTTTGCTCATGTACACAATTCACTCCCCAGCACTCAAAACCATAGAGCATTGATGGTCTAATCGCAGTACAGTAAAACTTACGTTTAAGTTTTAATAGTATTTTACGATCACATAAGATTCCTGGCGTGCCTCTCCACTTGAACCAACCTGCTTGGATTCTATGTATCACATCGTTATCAAAACCTCCATCTTTTTGAACTATCGATCAAAGATATTTAAAGCAATCACTGCGGAAAATATCTTGATCACCCAACTTAATAATTAAGTCATCAGTCCTTCTTACACTGCTAAATTTAAGCTCCATATACTCCGTTTTTGCCCTGCTCAACCTAAAACCCTTCTTTTCTAAAGTGTCTCGCCAAAATTCAAGTTTCGCATTTACACCCTCGCACGACTCATCGACCAAAACGATATCATCCTCAAAAAATAAATACCAAGGTAATGCTTGCTAGATATGTCCGGCGAGCTCATCTAAGACAAGGGTAAAGAGATACGGGCTTAAAGCTAAACCTTGATGTAAATTCTTGTGTTCCTATAAAAAATGCTAAGGATTCTAAGGAGTTGAGTAATAAATCCTAATGGCAGAAGGGATCCCCTCAAAAGAAATGCTACAACAACTTCCAGATTTCAAGATTGCAATGATGAAATCCAACATAGACATCCAATTCCAATCAAGCAATTTACCAAAAAAATTGCAAAGCAAAATAAAATTATATTCTCACTTAAACCCATAGAAATTATTACACGTATATAAAAAGTCGCATTTTGTTTTGTTTTTCGGCGAACAAATCTCTATTCTTCCTAGCCATGTTGCCTGTAATAGATACTGATTGCTTCTACTAATTAGATGCAGGTGCTTAAAACAGCTGTAATTGTTCTGCCATTGTACATAATGCTGAGAGCAGCCACAGCATTCCAATGCAGGCATCAACAACTGCAGCGGCTGCAGCTGCAGGTAGCCATATCAGTAATCTCAGCTCTCAGTAAAATATCATTCCAATTATGACATTACTGGTACATTGTGCAGGAGAGAGGTGAAATATCAACTAATTTGGGCAGAGAATGAAAGATTTTATCTCCAGTTGCAAACTGAAGGCCAAATAAAAATCAAAGAAAATGGAGAGCATAGACTTCAAATCATTGGCTTGGGAATCATAGAAATGCCAAATAAGAAATTCATGTGAAACTTGGATATATATATATAGGGCCATTTACCGGGACCTCCCCTCTAACTTTGCTAAATTACTGAGAGCACCCCTCTTAGTTTCGAAATTACAAAAACCTCCCCTTAAGTTTTCATTTCATTACAAAAAACTCTCCTGAAGTTTTCATTTCATAACATCCATGCACAAAAATACCCCCCTCGGTGAACAGTGTCCAGGGGGTATTTTTGTTCATGGATGTAATGCAATGAAAACTTAAGGGGAGGTTTTTGTAATGCAATGAAATCTTAAGGGGGGGATTTTTGTAATTTCGAAACTAAGAGGGGTGCTCTCAGTAATTATGCTAACTTACAGGGGAGGTTTGGGTAATTATTTATATATATATATATATAATTGTATGATAGTGAAGCAAGCGTTCATACATGAGATATACAAGTTCAATAATGTACAGCTAACTCTGCCTACTTTCTCTTGATTGCATTTAATTGGTAAAACAATTATCTGAAAATCATATAATTTTTCTAATAAATGACATCAAAATCATCTTATTAGAAGAAACTAATTATAAATTCAGCTCTAGTCCTCAATTAATTCAGTGTAACAGTATGAATACATTGAATCCTTCGAGCGAGCAAATGCTGTAGACTCATCATAAATATCAAGAATGTGAAAAATTCCAAATATTGACCTGTTCTAACCATGAATATCAGGAAATCATACTGCAAAGTGCAAGAATTTTCTGTTCATGTGATCTAAAACTAGTATAGAAAACATTACAGGCTCGTAAAGTGGACACCGGTCAGGTTTTCCTTTATACACCACCTGAAAAATTGATCTCAAAACCCTGATCAAGCTTTGAATCCCACAAAACTGCCTGTGTAATCTGAGGACAACTAATAAATATCAATTCCTCAAAGAAGATCAGAAGATCGTAGATTATTAGGTGGAGCGGCCTCCATGGATGCGACATTTCATCGCATGGTTGGGAAGGACGTGTCTCTCCTAATGCGAGCTCTTCAACCTGAAATGAAGAGAGTGGTTAAACACGGAATTCTAAAGCAAGACGAGTTTGTCACATGAGCCTGGATCTCTCTCCCTAACAGAGATGTTTATCATCCCAATAATCAAACGTTCTTTAAAGAGTGTAGTTGGTGTAAGTACTTCCGATTCTTCTGCTGCGTCCTCCAAAAGCATGCCAATGCGCCAAATGCGCAGCTGGCGAGGGCGATGGCAAGCGCAGCACCGACTGGTACGGCAACAGCGTGTGTGGTTGTTATCACATCATCAACTGATTCATCCTTTCTGATGTTTGTGATACTATCATCTTTGTAAGAAGAGATGAGGGACCTTCCATAATAATTCATTAGAAATTTATAAACTTCGTCTTCGTTCCAGTCCGTGACCATGCCGCTACCGTTTTTGCGAACGGAGATTAAGCATGACGGGCATAGCTGCTTTGGAGGCCATATCATCTTCGGATATCTGGGGTCGCTGGTTTCCAACTCTTTTTCTTCTCGCATTAACCTCTCATTAACATTATTATGAGAGCGCCATAACCACAGGACTAAGGCACGAGTTGTGTTAAAAGGGGCAGGGGCACTACAATCGATGAAAAAAAATTAATGATGGAACAATACTTTTTGATGAAGGAATTTGCAAGTGCGTCTACTTGTATACCTGGAACACATTTCTTGAAAATGTCTTCGACATTCTTCACACGTGAAGAAATTGTGAACAAAATCGCATATAACTGTGAATGTCAGTTGGGCCTCTCCATCTCCAATTCTTACAGAAAGTGAGTGCAGCAAAATCCAGAGGCCGCAACTACAGAAAACGGTAGATATGAGGTCAATTTTGTTGATTATAAGCAAGTGCAGCATTCAAATTTAATATATAAATATAACTGTATTACTCAAATCATTAATTAATGATATTATCTCCTTATGAGAAAAATATTTTGTAAACATACTTCTTTTTTGTTCATTTTACTTCCTTCTACAAAAGCCTTAATCTCTCTCACTACCTTTTTTATACATCTGATTTTCTGACTACATCCGAGAAGTGCTTTAACACCACGCCATCGACTAGATTTTGAGGCACACGTGCATACATCTATATTTCAATGTCTAGACTCACGAGTTTTTATGAAACCACAAATCTCCGAGAACTCACAGGAAGTTCTCGACAACCGAAGGTCAGGTGAATGGAGATTATTACTATAACAGTCCTAAGGTAGCGAAAATCCTAATCATGTAAGTTTTGATCCACACAAAAGGCATAACAATTTGGGCAGTTTCTCAGAGAAAGGCATGGTGGGATACAAAATCATCATTTTGAAAAGATTCACTAATATTTGGATTTGGACCAGATTCACTAGTTAATTCTGCTTGAAAATTTATACATCTCTACCTTATACAGGCTGCCTTCCCATATAGACCTATTACTATCCCAATCCAGGCTGCCTTCCAATATAGACCTATATTACTGTTAAACTACATGGTTGATCTTGATGCTGTACTGGAAAGTGTTTGTATGAGAGTATCTTGCAAGAAGAAAATGACATCTTTGATGTCTTATATCTATAAGAAATATTTAGTGTAGACTTCTCTCCTTGCCCCATTATAAAATCATTCCATAAGAAAGTTAGATTGGTCGGTCTATTCCTTTCACTACTCCAAACTCTCTTCAACAAAATAAATAACACAGTAAACTTAGTTATTGTGGTCAAACTTGCAGACATGATTGAGTCTCAAGAACATGAGCTGCAACAAGAAGAATAGATACAAGATGAGCATAATGGAGAAATACCTATAGCCTCTAGTGTCGTTTTTGCTCCCACGACAAAATATCTGCAGCATAACTTAATCTTATCAAGAAAGCTAACTGACATTATATGGTCCAGATATAAAAAAACCTGATCAAAGAAAGAACAGTCGAGCTAGAAATCACAGGGTTGACTACTTGCCCAATAGCCACGAGGAACTTCTCTTCCGCAGATTGGAAAATGTTTAGTTACATCTCGTTCATGAGATAATGAAACATTTTGTGAATCATTAGAAAGGCCAGAAGGCCACAAATCATCAAAATTTATGAGTATTTCCGCTGTTCCCTTTCGGCACCTGGCAATTTACTTCCAAATTAGGAAATGAAAGATCAACTTTTTAAATGAAAATGAACTAAAAAGTAAAGCTTCACCTTTTAGAAGGATGATGAGCTACCAAAAGCTGGAAAAACTTTACAAGTGGGGCACGAGTTCCTTCCCCGATTCTCTGAAACATATAAAAACAGTCACTCGGGCTGGAACTTCAAATTTGCACAACTTGAGAAGTGAACTCTACCTTATTGTCCACTATTATCTCAAATGTTTGTGCTGTTGCTTCTTCAACATCATAGATTGCCCGGGCAATCTTACCCAACATGAAAATAATAAGTTAGTCCCTTCACTAGTATGTCTGGTTTTAGGAAAGAGATTTTTTTTGAAGTGGCCCTGATCAACACACAAATTCCCAGGCAGTGACTTACTTGTTCAGGGACAGTGGCATTCCATGGAAAAGTATTTTCATTCTCATATTTTTCATCATCCAAACTGAATGAGCTGGTTAAAAAATATATAATCAGTCAATATTATCTGAAAGAGCAGATATTGGTGCTTAAGAAAATAGAAAGTTTATAGTTTCTTGGAATGCCTTCACAAACCATTCTACTATTATGCTAAATTCTACGTTTAGGTACTTTGAAGCTCACTGGAATGTGATACGAAGATGACTCCCGGGCCGGCCACGCGTACCCCTATCTATGAAGACTTATGGCAGTTCCGTAGTTAGACATGTTCCCCTCCTACTTATATAAGAGAGTGATAGTGAGTCTTTACCTCATTCGGGGGTTAATTTTAGTTGTTTAAGCTCTCATAGGAGAGAATAGCTCTTAAAGGGATCCTGCCCTCAAGGATTGGATATCACGTATACCTCAATATATAATATCTTCATTATCGGTTGTTCGACGATAGACGGAGCTATCAACTGGTCCGACATACCCTACCACTTAGAGTTTAATTTGGAGCCCTAATTCCACTTGATTTCAGTTTCCCACAGCAGTCGTTCCGCCTGTTGGTTTCGCCGTTCCCACCGAGCCAACATTTCTCTCCACCACCACCACCACTCCACACACACACACATGACAATCACACGCCAATGCATCCAGTGTCAATCTCGCTCCAGCCAGAACACTGTGTCTGCGACAACCCCGCTCTAACAATGATATCTCTCCAGCGATGCCCTTGGACGCAATTTTGGTCGTGAGTCCCCCTCCAACAGCTCTTCCACGAGCACGCAGGTAGGTCCGCATTCAGCGGCCCCTCTAAGACGCATCCAGTGCTTCTTCTCCCCCGCATGGCTCATCTCCTCGCATCAACGTTGCATCCAGCAACTCCTCCAGTCCAGTCGTAGACCCAAGCCGCTTCTCCAATCCAACGCCCTCGCTCCCCGATCGGACAGGCTGCCAATTCCCAACTAAATTTTTGTTCTGGCCCGTCTTTTTTCCCTCTGCACATCGCATCTCTACCCATCCAGGAGTGGGTGCACCCCCTACGGCGCTCCCCACGGCGCAACCCAGTGCCACGGTCATCTTATTCGAACAATCGCAGTTCAACTCCTCAAGCATTTCCTTCGCTCAATTCTCTTCTTCGGGTCATCCTTACACCCTGGACTCGTTCCATGGCCCTCTGTGCTGACGAGAAAGCTTCCTCTTCAGCCTCCACCGATTCATGTCGCTTGGATCGACTCAAAGCTCGGCTTGAAGATCTCACTTACCTCCTCTGCGAACTTATGTCCCTCACTATCCACTGGCACCCCCACCCCCCAAATCGGCCCGCAATTAATGGGGTTCCTTCGCCCCGTTGAGGACATCCACACGACCCACCTCCACCAGTTTGAGATTCCGGTGTTCGATAGCACACTCTCCCTCGGTTGGATTGTCCGCACTGAACAATATTCGAGCACCAGTACATCCCTGCCAAACAGAAGGCTCTCATGGTGACTATTTTTGGAGCATAGTTCAACACTCTTTTGGTTTGAGAATAATAAATCACGATAAGTCTCAAATTTATAATTGCAAGTGTTTCATAATGTGCATGTTTAGAAATTAAAGTAAACCGCTTGAGGAATCAATTTAGATGATGGAAAATTAAGACGAGTTTCGCGCACGCTTTTAAACTCGAGATAAAATGGATCAAACAAAAGTTAAAATAATCGTCATCAAGAATAATTTTCTCAACAGATCACGGTTCATTCCTGCACACGCGAGGGATATTTAGTTATGTAGTCTTTGTCCTGTAATGAGGTCTCCATCTATATAAGAAGCCCCTTAGGGAATTATGTTTCATCTTTGGAGTCTTGGTGTTTTGGGCTCTCTTGGAGAGTGGAGTGTCAAGGAGGACCCAGCCTCCGGATATTTGACAGGAGTTATCTCATGATTGTATCTATGTTTTCTTTATTGCAATCTAAGTTCTCATTCGTGCTTGTTCTTAATACGACTAAGGCATATCAATTGGTCCGACCTGCCGCTCTTTTAGGGTTTCAACTAAAACCTTAATTGGTCTGATTCCTGCTCCCATCTGCTCCTGCCCAATCCTTCGTTTCCAGCGTCGGTCGATCCGCCCGATCCTTCGTTTGCCAGCGCCACTCGATCCGCACGAAACGCCATCGACTCGCGCTTTCACTGACTGTGCCTCCTCGCTTCGGCGACCTGATGCGCTATTTCGGCAATCGCTAAGTGGCTTCACAAACAAGCAATCTAGGCTATCACAACAACAAACAAGGGCTATTCTTGTCACCGCATCAACATTGGACATGAACACAAGCAATAATCCTTAAGATTAACTTAACAAGCATTCATACAACGCATAAACAAGTACAAGCATCAAGGGTTAGAGAGGACCACAAAGAAGATGTCACCGCGTTTGGGTTCACAGCCGGAATAAGAGGTTGTCGGGCTCTCTCCGGGCTCGGCCCTCAGATGGCGTGCTAACTCGAAGGAGGCTGTCACCGCTCCAACGATCTTCAGCGCTTCTATGGTCTCCTCGGCGAGGAATGCTTGAGCTAGCGGCGGCGGAAGCTTGCAAACGCTCTCGGATGGAAGGATGATGAAGGAGATCGCCGGAGATGGTCTCCTCTTGCCTCCTACAGTGGAAAGGGTGAAAATGGCGGGATTCCCAGCCTTTCCCGCGAGGGGGATCGAGCTTTGTCCCGTCACCCCAATGGCAGCAACATTTCCTGCTTAAATACTAAACAGGCAGAAAAATGGTCACGCACGGTCGAACGCACGACCGTGCGCAGACCGTGCGTTAATTAATGATAAAAACTGGCGTGAAGACGAAGCTGCGCCGCCCGTGCGATTTACTCACGCACGGGCAAATCCGTTCGTGCGTCAAAACGCACGGGCAAATTCAGATACGGCATAAAACAGCAGAAACAGGAGACCGTGCGTTTTACTCACGCACGGGCGATTCCGACCGTGCATCAAAACGCACGAGTAAACTCGGATCGCCAGTTTTCTGCCCAGATGAGAGCGCACGACCGCAGCAGACCGTGCGTCAAGGAAAACGCACGACCGTGCGTCAAGGAAAACGCACGACCGTGCGTTTCACACAGTTATGAAATCTGGGAGAAAAATGGATACAAGACAATCCGGCCACCTGCACACAAGAAAAACAAGCTGGGAATACACCTCCAGCACCAGATAAACATAGAGAAATGGAAGGGGAGCATCATGTGCTTACCCCCAATAACAAGGAGCGCAATTGCACACCGAAACGGGCTTAATAGTGCACCTAGCAGGGAATAGTGAATATGAATGAAAACGTGTCTAAAGTGTGGTGCAAAGACTAGATAATCGGCCCAGATGAGTCCATAAATATATATATAAATGAGACTCATCACGACCCCAATCCATCATGAGCTTCTTCACGCTTGATCGTTTCTCTCCAGCAGCCCCGACTCATGGTAGCTCCATGCGCCCCCGACACAGAACTCTCTCCGTCTTTTTTTCCTCCTTCCAGCATCATCATCCGACGTTTCCAGCGGTCATGCGCCTACACCCTTCTTCTAGCGCCATCGCCGGCCCTGCATCGGCCTTACATCAGCGTTCTGATGTCTCTGTCCCCCACCGGTCGGTCTCCCGGCATTTCTGTCGCCTTCCAGCGGCCCTCCAGCTCTCTCACCCGTATTCTGGAGGCCCTACTGCGGCTTCTGCAGCGTTCCAGCGACCGCTCCTCATCATTGTCTCTCTCCTGTATCTAAAATCATGCAATTCTCTATCTTTATCTTCAATCTTTTATTGTTTGCCCGGCTAACTATCTTGTTAGGGTGATTGAGTAGTATCATGAATTAAGATTATGATTTTTATGAGTGAATGAATCAAATTTTCATTTTATTTTGTATAATTAGAGTTTTATTCATGTGTCTAATGTGCTCTATAGTTTAGTTGGTCATTACTCTAGTTTTGTGTGTAATAGTTGTAATCGGACCCGAATTAATTGATTTACGGATCCAGTGAGTAGCGTCATAGATTAAAATACCTACGAGCACATAGTACTGGTCTATGAGGTAACTGCATTTCTAAATACTGTGTGTAGTTAGTATTTTTCATAGCGCATTAAAATTTTCGTTATCATTCTAGACATGTTAAGACCACGACGTATCGTTTGCCAGGGAATTATAATCGATTCACCAGGACCAAGGAGTTTCGACATGCTTCAGAAATTTTATCTCGTCGTCAATTATACAAAACTCTTTATAAAATTATATCATTTCACTCATGATTATTCATAGTTATTTTTCATGTAATTAAACAATCACCTTAACTATAAATCTCAATATTTTTAATCTTAAATTCAATTGTTTGTGTTTAAAATTTCATAGCTGATCAGTGATTGTTATTTTATCATTTTCTTTTAAATAAATTTAAATCAAAATTAATCGATTGTCTAGATAAGTTTTGATAAGTTAACTACACCGCAGTTCGATACAGAATCCCTATGAAGATGATACTTTCTCGTCACTTTTTATTGTGCCACCGGTGCACTTACCGATATATAGCATGTGTGTTAAACGGGCACATCACCAGTCGTACTCGCCTACCCACAAATGTCTTCTCAAGGACTTGTGCATGTTGTTCGGTGTTGAAGATGACGATCCCAACTTCGCTGACTTGAATCCTCTAACGCTTGTTGATGACCCCTATGGGCCTCGGCACGGAGGATAAGGTCAATTTTTAGGAGTAGAATGTTAATACGAAGACGACTCTCGGGTCGGCCATGCATCCCCCTATCTATCTATGTAGCATTGGGGCATTTTCCGAGTCTTTAGCGTATCCCAGGGTTCATTTTAGTTGTTTAGATTCTCATACGAGAGAAGTGCTCTTAGAGTGATCCTGCTCTCAAGAGTCGGATATAGAAAATAACTCAAAATATTGTATCTTCAATTATATTAACCAATATTGATTGTTCGACGATAGCCGGACCTATCAGAATGCGACATCAAGTGCAATACTTGGGAAGTTAAGCTCTAATCATAAAGGTTGACACATTCAACTTTGGGCTAACTGACTCATAAGTTTACAAATAAAATATCATTATTATTTTTAGTCAGCCATCTCAAAGATGCTACAACATTAGGGCATTCAATACCCACTCAAGTAGTAAGCCGGTAATCAGGTTATGATTTATTGTGTGATATATTTCATAACCTAAAGGTATCATCATCATCATATATATAAATCGCTTATCATGATCAACCCCGGCATCATCATCATTCTGGGGTTCAAAGCAGATCAGTAATTGTTATTTTATCATTTTCTTTTAAATAAATTTAAATCAAATTAATCGATTGTCTAGATAAGTTTTGATAAGTTAACTACACCGCAGTTCGATACAGAATCCCTATGGAGACGATACTTTCTCGTCACCTTTTATTGTGCCACCGGTGCACTTACCGATATATAGCATGTGTATTAAACGGGCACATCACCATCCGTACTCGCCTACCAACAAATGTCTTCTCAAGGACTTGTGCATGTTGCTCGGTGTTGAAGATGACGATCCCAACTTCGCTGACTTGAATCCTCTAACGCTTGTTGATGACCCCTATGGGCCTCGGCACTGAGGATAAGGTCAATTTTTAGGAGTAGATTGTTAATACGAAGACGACTCTCGGGTCGGCCATGCATCCTCCTATCTATCTATGTAGCATTGGGGCATTTTCAGAGTCTTTAGCGTATCCCAGGGTTCATTTTAGTTGTTTAGATTCTCATACGAGAGAAGTGCTCTTAGAGCGATCCTGCCCTCAAGAGTCGGATATAGAAAATAACTTAAAATATTGTATCTTCAATTATATTAACCAATATTGATTGTTCGACGATAGCCGGACCTATCAGAATGCGACATCAAGTGCAATACTTGGGAAGTTAAGCTCTAATCATAAAGGTTGACACATTCAACTTTTGGCTAACTGACTCATAAGTTTACAAATAAAATATCATTATTATTTTCAGTCAGCCATCTCAAAGATGCTACAACATTAGGGCATTCAATACCCACTCAAGTAGTAAGCCGGTAATCAGGTTATGATTTATTGTGTGATATATTTCATAACCTAAAGGTATCATCACCATCATATATATAAATCGCTTATCATGATCAACCCCAACATCATCATCATTCTGGTTAAACCCTACGAAGCCTTCTAATAACTCTTTAACATGGTTTCAATTTTCTGTAGATACACTTGGACTTGGTAGATTGTTCTGCATATTGTAATAAGAGTGTTTTTCTGAAGTAAACAAAAGACTTCTGCGTTTCTTTTAGAAAAGAAAAATTGTGACCCAGAAATGCAACTAGCGATGCTTTTTTATTATAGTAACAAAATGTAATTCATATTTAAGTATCTTTTTTCGTTTAAACTATAAAGAATTTGATTTAAATTTTATTATTTTGTTTTTTACTATATATTTAAAGATTAGATGTTTCCAATTGATATTGTTTCTACTTCAACATGAATTTTTCTATGTTTAATATTTTGCTAACTTGTCTCTAGACAAACCAGAAGTTGAAGATGCATTAATCTCCAATAATGGGGAAGAAGAGGAAGAAAATGACTGATAAACATCCTTAAATTTGCAATGATTATGAATATTTTTTGATTGAGAACTTCATATTGTATTGCATTAACTATGAATTTGTACTTCAATTGGTGATTTATGCAATTATGTTTGATGTTTTATTATTTTGAGGATTTTTAATTATATTTATGAGATTATACATATATGTTTATTATATTTAATACAACGTATCCCGCCGCACCCGTAATCTTATTTTATAAATTGTGTTGTACCGCCGTACCGAATACATATCGTACCCGGTACTCGTTACCCGTATCGGTGCTTCCTAGGATTGAAGAGTGCTTTTCCTTTCTAGATATATGCTGCAAAGCTTCAGTACATAGATATAGAGAGGTTTTGTTGGAGAATCGTAGAAATTATTCCAAGAAGCTTAGCAGTACCATTCTACTCTAAGAAGATATATCAAATATAGAGGGGCTTTGCTGGAGAACTGAAGTCTGCCTTCAGTAATCTCATTCTACTCGACATGACAAGTCATGGAAAATGGCAGTTTGCCCAAGATAAGAAGAGAAAGCTTTTAATGCTTAATAAGTTTAATTCCAATTCGCACTTGATAAACTGTCCTCTTTATGTAATCTCCATATTATCTTAAAAACGTTTCTAAAGAAATGCAAGGAATCAACAAAAGGAAAATAAAATCACCCACAAAACATGAGCAGCAAGCAGCCCTACTTTCCTTCAAAGAGAAAGACCGTGAAGCAAATTTCTATATCTAAGCCAAAATACACAACATGCGCCCATAAAAGGAAGAAAAAATGTGATAACAACCAATAGTTAAGGAAACTAAAATCAAAATATTCATAAGAAGAGAACAAACAGAAAGAAATATAGAAATATGATAGCTTACCTGCCAATTCTCTTATTTATCCAATTAAGTAATCGCTCTGCTGTTCTCGCATCATCAATTGCAATTATCTCACTTTTTTCCTGCTTAGGATCCCATCCACTGGATGAAAATTTAGATGGTGGACCCCAAAGAAGCATAGGGAAATGACCAACTGAGAACTTTTCGCACAGGTTCGTATTCACCTGTGCTGCCAAATACAGGAAGTCCATGCCAGTTTAAAATTTTAATGAGTCGGCAGAAGTAGATGCTGATGCGATTAAGACAATAATTGGCCAAATCAATGCTCAACCAGTACCTCTAAGCATAACATACAAAAAAATAGTAAATCAGATAAAATAGACATGTAATTATTAAATAATTATGTTTTATCCGGTCTAGTAAGAAAAAAAATTAAATTGGTTCAATACAAGCTTTATACACTATTGTATTGTCCGATACACAGAATCGTTCAAGTGGTTTCAGAGCAGAAGTCACTGTTATTATGGGTCTTACTACCTAGAGCTATTTAGCGACCTATAGTTCACATTCACATTAAATTTATTTAATCATTTATGCACGTTGGTACACCAAAAATTAATTCGTCCAATCCCTTTGGGCCTTTTGGGTACCGGGCATTCCTTCTCTAGTCTTACAATGTGTTTAGTATAATCACAAACCACAAAAGAAGGAAGCGCGCTTTTACAGGAGCTAAATGTGGGGGCTAGGCAGCGCTCCAAAAAATTGCAAATCCGTGATTTTTTGATCCGCTATTTTCCATCCGCCACTCATTCAAACACCTATTTATCAGCTCTGGCGGTTGGAAAATAGTTTTCTCATCCGCCAGTTGTCCCAAACAGAGCATTAATCTCACCTTGCCAAACTCCACTTAAAGAAGTGAGTATATAAATTCTGTCACTCATTTTTATTTGTTCAAAGGAACATAAGGAGGATCTATGAACCACACGCACACGCGCGCGAACCGGACCAAATCCGCATTTCGGATTTGGGGAATAATTGAATTGAATTATATTTTATGTACAAAATAGTTTTGACACTTTGAAAATATTAAATTCCTCAAATCCCTGCGTCGAATACATTTCAACGTGCGTTGATTTCTTAAGCACAAAATTGTGCATCGATTACTACCCACATAGAAATCGACTTACGTCGATTTCGTTCCTCGGACATTTCGACGTACGTCGAAATCTCCTCTTCGAACGTGCGTCGACTTCGACTCTATCGTGCGTCGAATAGAAATCGACTTACGTCGATTTCTTCCTTCCGCCTTATGCGTTTTATATACGCGTTTTGCCATATTAAAACTTTACGTTGGGAACATAATTATTTCTATACACGATAAAACTTACATAATATAACCGTTGGAAATTAAATACGTGATTATTACTTGCGGTTTTAGGAGACTCCTATACAGCAAATTTATCAGAATCATTTCTTTTACTCGTTCATTTGTTCTTTCATTCTCTTACGACGTTCATACTCTCGCGATTTTGCTTTTTTGACGTTTGCTTCATCAAGTGGGAGTTCAGATGTTCTGTGCTTCTTTGGTGTCCGCTCACATCGGAGTTTTACCGATCTAGTCAGGTGTTGTACTATTATGGGCCGCTCATTCACGGCTCTTCCCCGCTGGTCGAGCCACATAACAGGGCTGCGGCCCATCCACCCCAACCCCTCTCCACACGTGTTCTCAGCGCAGCGGTTTGTTGAGGCCGGGTCTCGATCCCCAGACCTCCTTGATAGAAGCACTTAACGCTTGCTCCTATCACCAACTGAGTCGCGGATCAGTTGGTGATAGGAGTAAGCGTTAAGTGTTTCTATCAAGGAGGTCTGGGGATCGAGACTCAGCCTCAACAACGCGTCGCGTTGAGCACGTGCGGAGAGGGGTTGGGGTGGATAGGTCGCGGCCCTGTCATGTGGCTCGACCGGCGGGGAAGGCCCATGAATGAGCGGCCCATAACATGTACCTTGGAGGAGTGAGCATTGGTTGAAAGCCCTGTCAGAGGGTGGTGTGTAAAAACTCAAAAAATAATAATAATAAAACAAAGTTTTATTATGGTAATTGCTAACCGCAGCCCTCCCTATGTTATCTAGCCGCACCCCCCCCCCCCCCCCATTTAATCCCTCACGGTCCAGGGTTACGAATCTTGCAAGCCACAAGCCGCAAGCCTCGCAGCGCCGACTCCCATCTCCCGCTTCTATCTCCTGCACGCAATGTTGATCCTCCTCCTGCCGACGACGTCGCCTGCTCCTCCTGCCGAAGCCGACGCCTGCTCCTCCTGCCGACGCCTGCTCCTCCACCTCATCTGGCCAGCGGTTTTTCCCCCCTCGCCCCCAAGCCGGCGGCAGATCTCCCTCGTCCTCAAGCCGGCAGCAGCCCTCTTTTCCCCTCCACCTCAAGGTCAACACCCCTCCCCCTCCTTCCTCCGGCAGCCCTATCCCCTCTCGTCAAGGGTCGGCAGCCACCTCCTCCCCTTTTCCCCGTCGTTTTGGCCGGTGATTGCAAGGGGAGCAACTAGGGTTTTCCTTCCCTCGCCTCCTTGAGGACGGATTCGACTCCTTTGGGTATACATCTCCTCCTTCCTCTTTCAATCTTATTTAATTGAATTTCTTTGCGAATTTTTGTGCCCTAGTTGTGTGTATGTTGTGATTCATAATTTTTTCCCCATTATAATCGTCCATGTCTCTAGGTTTTCATGCTCCCCGGCGTCGTTCGTCGCCCTAATTGGCGGGAACACTAAAGGCCCCTTCCGATTTAGAGTTTCCCTAACCTAAAGCGCCGCCAAATCTTCGATTCCTACGTGTAAATTTCTCTCCCCTCATCTTCGAGGGAGGTAATTTTCACTAACTCGCACTTGTTTAATTTTGTGATTTAAATTGTGCATGCCCATGTAGGGTTTCCTGTTTAATGCAATTATCAACCATGTTTGTGCTTAATCAGGTTTGAATTAAAATTGTTAATTTGGCTGCGCCTCTTAGCCGCCACCGTCAGCTTCAGTCTTACTTAAGGCAAGTAGAGATATCTCTCGCTTGCAACATCTGATCGTAATTTGTTACATTTTTCTTACGTCCATAAATTTTACTATTCAACATCTGAATTATCAAAATGATAACTTGTCTCATTCACTAAATTATGAATTGTTTCGTTAATAACATAGGTAAACATAGAAAGGTAGTGTTTAATTGATGTAACCCCTTGACTTGGGTTCCCTCTTGAATCCCTAGCGGGGACAAGGGACCGATCATAGCAAGCTTGAACTCCTGAATCTCTGATAAGTCTTGAATCTGAACATGAATCTGAACTTGAATCTGTCTGAATCATGAATCTTGTGCATCAAACAAAAATATCTACACTTTCATTTGTTATAACTTAAGTTATTACAAACATCTGTCTATACTATACTCCGGAGTAGGTTAATATTTCAGTGCGTTCCCGCATGACTATTTTACTTGCCTGTCTTGATAGTTTGTAGATCCTGGGAAATGTACGTGTATTCTTTCTGATCTCCTGCTAGTTGTACTTCATTTTATTTTACTTTGCTTGTATTATTGTTCTGAGGTTTTTTCCTTGTTGTTTTGAAATTTTTCTTAGCGTCTGTGACTGCGACGCCTGGTACTTGAGTCCGCTCTGCACCATGTTCCTGTGTTCCTGGAGGTTTTTCTTATTTTTATTGGTGTATTAGGTTCTACTTATTTTTCTTTTCTGTTGGGTATTTCAGCTATGTAATTTTTACATTCAGTCATTTTCTCTTGTTTCATGGACAATTGTTAGGCTATAAATCTTGTACTGAAATTTCATATTACTGCATGTTCTTTCTTTTGGGGTCTTCATTACATGAATCGGTATCAGTTTTTTTTTTTTTTTGAAATCTGGGTTTTTATATAAACACCTGTATTTTTCATTTTTCATTGTTGTATTCTAAAGCTTCCGCATATTTTTAAAATATATTTTCTTCAAATAAATTATTTTAAACCTAATAATGCTAATTTAGTCCCGCCTAACACACATTGTGTTTCATCCCCTCATGTCTGTGGCATTACGATCGGCCCGAAGCGCGCTCTGCTTTTTGCTTTTAGACGGGTCGTGGCAGTTGGTATCAGAGTCAGGTTGAGCATCTAAGGATAAAGAATTTTATAATCTTCACCTATTTTAAAATTTATTATAAGTATATATATGCATGCATCATTCCTTCACTGACCTCGTCATTATTTGTTGTTCGCGACTAAAACACGCACACACTACACTCATAAGCATGAGTAGTATGCACACAAATGTTAAGAGGTTATGGGCAAACCTAACATTTTTGTGCATATCAATTTCCACTAGGATATACACCGCTTGCGAATATTAAATGGATATGGACAGTTTAATATTTTCAAGTGCAATGACATTAGATCATAATATGCATGTCATGTTAAGTAAAATTGGCACTTTACATGACATGTGTATCCATTCATTTGCATTCATATCATAAATCATTGCATAAGTGTGAAGCTAAGAACAACAATAATGATTGTACACACATGAATTTACTATTTGCTTGACATCGCACATGATCTCATTGTTGCATTTGCATAATCATTACCTAGAGTTGTCCAATGAAAATGTTGTAATTATTACATGATCTATGTACCTGGCGGTATGGAATGTGTTAGAATCTCTAGTTTCAAGACCCCGGTATTCGTAATCAGTGCTTCTTGTTCCGCTTGTCTATCAATCTCATTCGGTCCTCTTACATCCCCTTCTAATTAGTTCCTAAGTGTCTGCGAGAAATGTGAGTCTTCTTGTAAATTCCTCTGCTGAATTACTTCGGCGTTGTTTTGTGCTCTTCCATCGCCAATGTGACTCACTTTTGTCGCACTCAATCGTCATTCAGCTTCTTTTTCCTTTTTGGTGTTCTATCTTCCTTTCAGTCATTTGAAGAAATCTCTGTAATCCCTGAAGTCAATCCCTCGTATCCGTCCGAACCCGTTAAGATTGTGGAGTACGCTTGGGAACTTGAATCTGATATGCGTTTCAAGTATCCATAACTTTTCTCTTGATATTGGTAAGTCTCCGCGCTTGTTTTCCTTTCTATCCCAGTATATTCATAGTTAGTTTCCATGTCTTGAGTTGCAAACCTTATTGGAATGAATGACATCTGAATCTTCGCATAAGAGATCTCATTAAGGGAATCCTCAGAAAGTTTAGGGACGAAACTTCCTAAGTAGGGGAGAATGTAACAACTAAAAAAAAGAATAATAAAACAAACTTGTATTATGGTAATTGCTAATCGGAGCCATCCTTATGTTATCTAGCCGCAACCCCTAAGCCCCCCCTGATTTAATCCCTCACGGTCCAGGATTACGAATCTCGCAAGCCTCGCAGCGCCGACTCCCATCTCCCGCTCCCGTCTCCCGCACGCAACGCCGATCCTCCTCCTACCGACGACGACTGCTCCTCCTGCCGACGACGACGCATGCTCCTCCTGCCGACGACGACGTATGTTCCTCCTGCCGACGACGATGTTTGCTCCTCATGCCGGCGTCGCCGCCTGCTCCTCCACCTCATCTGGCCAGCGGTTTTTCCCCCTCTCCCCCAGGTCGGCGGCAGATCTCCCTCCTCCTCAGGTCGGCAGCAGCCCTCTTTTCCCCTCCTCCTCAAGGCCAGCACCCCCCGTCCTCTGGCAGCCCTATCCCCTCTCGTCAAGGGTCGGCAGCCACCTCCTCCCCTCTTCCCTGTCGTTTTGGCCGGTAATTGCAAGGGGAGCAATTAGGGTTTTCCTTTCCTCGCCTCCTTGAGGCCGGATTCGACTCCTTTGGGTATGCATCTCCTCCTTCCTCTTTCAATCTTATTTGATTAAATTTCTTTGCAAATTTTTGTGCCCTAGTTGTGTGTATGTTGTGATTCATAATTTTTTTCCCATTATAATCGTCCATATCTCTAGGTTTTCGTGCTCCCCGGCGACGAGACGTTCGTCACCCAAATTGGCGGGAACACTAATGACCCCTTCCGATTTAGGGTTTCCCTAACCTAAAGAGCCGCCAAATCTTCGATTCCTATGTGTAAATTCCTCTCCCCTCATCTTCGGGGGAGGTAATTTTCGCTAACTCGCACTTGTTTAATTTTGTGATTTAAATTGCGCATGCTCATATAGGGTTTCCTATTTAATACAATTATCATCCATGTTTGTGTTTAATCAAGTTTGAATTAAAATTGTTAATTTGGCTGCGCCTCTTAGTCGTCACCGTCAGCTTCAGTCTTACTTAAGGCAAGTAGAGAAATCTCTCGCTTGCAACATCTGATCGTAATTTGTTACATTTTTCTTACGTCCATAAATTTTACTATTCGACACCTGAATCATCAAAATGATAACTTGTCTCATTCACTAAATTATGAATTGTTTCGTTAATAACGTAAATAAACATAAAAAAGGTTGTGTTTAATTGATGCAACCCCTTGACTTGGGTTCCCTCTTGAATCTCTAGCGGGGACAAGGGACCGGTCATAGCAAGCTTGAACTCCTGAATCTCTGATAAGTCTTGAATCTGAACTTGAATCTGTCTGAATCATGAATCTTGTACATCAAACAAAAACACCTACACTTTCATTTTTTACAACTTAAGTTATTACAAACATCTATCTATACTATACTCCGGAGTTGGTTAATATTTAAGTTTGTTCTCGCGTGACTATTTTACTTGCATATTTTGATAGCTTGTAGATCCTGGGAATTGTACGTGTATTCTTTCTGATCTTCTGCTAGTTGTACTTCATTTTAGTTTACTTTGCTTGTATTATTGTTCTGAGGTTTTTTTCCTTGTTGTTTTGAAATTTGCCTTCGCGTCCGTGACTGCGTCGCCTAGTACATGAGTCCGCTCTGCACCCTGTTTCTGTGTTCTTGGAGGTTTTTCTTATTTTTATTGTTGTATCAGGTTCTATATATTATTTTTTTCTGTTGGGTATTTCAGCTATGTAATGATTACATTCAGTCATTTTCTCTTGTTTCATGGACAACTGTTAGGCTATAAATCTTGTACTGAAATTTCATATTATTGCATGTTCTTTCTTTTGGGGTCTTCATTACATGAATCGGTATCAGTATTTTTTTTTTTTTTGAAATTTGGGTTTTTATATAAACACCTGTATTTTTCCTTTTTCATTGTTGTATTCTAAAGCTTCCGTATATTTTTAAAACATATTTTCTTCAAATTAATTATTTTAAACCTAATAATGCTAATTCAGGCCCGCCTAACAGACATTGTGTTTCATCCCCTCATGTTTGTGGCATCACGATCCGCCCGAAGCGCGCTCTGTCTTTTGTTTTTAGACGGGTCATGACATGGAGCAACTTCTTTAGGGCAGTGATCACACGTCTTACCCAAGCTCAATTCTAAAATAAATATTATTCTGATTTCTTTATCTCTTTGTTTACAATTTTGTTTTTTATAATCTTGTTTCAAGATCTGCTATTATATTAAGAGTTTTTCAAAACGAAAAATATACATTAATTTAGGAATATAGTAAGAAATATTTCAACAATCTAAAGAAGTTATTAGTTCGCATCATTTAATCTCTTATGAAAGGGTCGTGTTGGGTTATCATCCCACAAACCGTCTAATACCAGTGAGAACTCATCATTGAGTATTCCTTCGAAGTCCAAGAATAACAAGATAATAAAATCAAATAATCAAAAATGATTTGCATGTTTTCATTTTCATTATTACTGCAATTTACTGTATGTATTTTAAATTTCAGAAACTTGAACTGGCATCTAGATCTGATGACTCCGTCGGGATAAAACCTGGACCTGGAAAATTTAATGGAAACGTTTTTTTTGTTGTTGGCAAGCCCAAGTAGAATATTGGCTAAATACATTAGGTATTTTATCCTTCATTATTGATTCTACGGTAGAAACTGAAAACCATGAGGGTCCGTTCGTTTGGACGGAATTGGGGGGTAGGAATTGGAATTGTCCCAATTCTAATTCATGTGGGAATCGGAATTGAGACAATTCCAATTCTATTGTTATTGTTCGGCTGCAGTCAAGAAGGAATTGGAATTGACAATTCTTTTGTTCAACAATTCAATCTATTTTAACAAACTGTGTTATAAAATTGGAAAAAAAACTCCAATATTGTCAAAGCTACTTTCTATCTCATTGTCACCAGGGAAAAAAAATTTTACCAACAACAATTGTTGTCGGCGAGCTCAGCGGAGAATTAAGCCAGAGTCGGGTCGTGCTCGTCGGAAATGAAACCAGTGTTACACGGCTCCTCCCAATCCTCCTCCACATTGAAAATCTCTTGAGTCGCCGCCTGCTGGCAGACAACTGTCAACGCCGTCGGCTTCTCCTCCCCCTGTTTGACCTCGCCGGAGAGATTAGACTTGAGCGTAGACAGTTGGGAGGCGAGAGAACTGTTGTCCCGGCGAAGGGAGTCTAAGTCCAACCGTAGAGCATCGTAACTCTATTCCAGAGCACGAACCTGCTCTGCTCTGAGCCTTCTCTTCTTTGCTCCGCCGTTGCAGCAATATTCGTCATCGTCTTCCTCTTCGAGGATCATGTCTCCTCCTATCTCCTCTGCAAATTAATTATCCAGAAATACCAACTTTAATCTTATACTTGCGGAATTAAATACAAGAAACTGGTTGATAAAAAAAGGTGGTAGCTGGTTTTGAAGATGAACAAGAGCTAACCGAAAGGGAGGAAAGAGGAGACGATTTCTTATTTTCGGAGGCTTGATGTGGTGGCTCGCCGGCAATCGTGTTGAACTTGAGCTCACCGGATAGACGGAGGCCACCGAGCGAGACGGAGGCGACGACGCCGGAGTCGTCGCAGGAGATGGATACGCGAGCGAGAACGACAAGCGTGAATAGCGGGTGCGAGAATGGAATTGGGAAAGAATAGCTCGGGAGGTAAGAATTCGAGGTGGAGAACTCTAGGCAAAATTGAATTCCTATGAAATTCAGCCGAATTGAATTCCAATTCCACCCGAAAAAAAGGCACGCCGAACAGCAGAATTGGAATTGGCAAGCCAATTCCAATTGATTCCTCCCAATTCCGCCCAAACGAACGGACCCTAATGGTGCTGCAACTGCAGACACCTCTTCCCTTCCTTCGTCATCATTTTCTAGTGTGAATACCACTAAAACATATGTTAGGCGTACTCCTTATAGAGATGCGGTAGATATAGAATATCATTATCGCCACCGCATTCTTAGTGCTCTTTCTGACAGCCTCTACGATGGTTTTCTCCAATATCGGACGGCTAAGGATTTGTGGTATGCGCTTGAAGCGCGTTATAACCTCGATAATGCTGGTATATCACGCTACAAAGTCTCCAACCTCCACAAATTCAAGATTGATGTCTCTAAATCAATCAATCCTCAACTCCAACAACTAGATGAGATGTTATCAAAGATCCGAGCCGATGGCTCAATTCTATCCAAAAATTATTTTGTACATGTCTCATAGACTCCCTTCCTGATTCATGGTATAGCTTTAGCATTAGACTAAGGCATGACAAATTCAATCTCTCTTATGTTCAAATTCAAAATGTTATCTGCATAATGGAAGAACATAAGCATAATAACTCAAAAGCCCCCAAAGAATATGCTCCTAAAGTCAATCTCACGGAATCTAATGGCAATCATTCCTCGCACAATCACTTAAAACCAAGGGTAAGAACCATATGAAAACTTTCCGCTCAGGTTTCCACCATCAGAAACTCAATCATCTCAAACCTGGTCCTTTCAACCAAAACCCAGGTAAAGGGAAATGGTGTTTCATCTGCAGCCACACAAATCATTTGTCAACAAACTGCTTCTACAAGAAGACAGAACCTGTGACCGGCAAATCTCATACGATCAAGCCTCGGGCCAACAGGATCCAAGCATCGGATCAACCTATCTTCAGGTTATATTATACTCCTAGTCTTCTTCTCATTTGTTCATCAAATTGGTGGCTTGATTCCGGAGCAAATGTTCATACTTGTTTTGATCGTTCTTGCATAGCCACCTTTCAGGACATCAGTAAAGGAAACGTGATCTTAGGAGATGCATCTTCAGCACAAATACTTGGACGCGAGAGAGTGGATCTTAAATTGACATTCGGGAAGACACTGGTCTTGCATGATGTGTTTTATGTGCCGAGAGTTAGGAAGAACCTAGTGAGTGTATCTAGTTAGTGAAGAATTGGCTACAAGATTGTATTAGAATCAAATAAAGTTGTAATAATTTTGAATGATATTTTTATTGGAAAATGATTTGCATCTGATGGATTATTTAAATTAAATATTGTTGATTTTGAAGTTAATCAAATTTCTTCTTCTTTGATTCCTAATTCATCTTCTAATTGTTGGCATGTTAGATTATGGCATGTTAATTCTGATTGTAAGAAAAGGATGATGTCTCTAAATCTTGTTCCAAAAATTAATATTACACCAAGTGCTAAATGTGAGATTTTTGTACAAGCAAAATTTTCTAGAAAACCATTCAAATCAGTTGAAAGAACCTCGAATCCTTTAGAGTTAATTCACTCGGATGTGTGTGACTCGAACCGCCAACCAACCAGAGGTGAAAATAAATATTTTGTAACATTCATCGATAACTTACCTAAATATTGTTACATATATTTATTAAAGATAAAATATGAAGTATTTTCATATTTTAAGTTTTTAAAAGCTGAATTGAAAACCAATTAGAATCCTCCATTAAGATCCTTAGATCTAATTGACGTGGAGAATATACTTCAAATGAATTGACCCAATTTTTCCAAGAACAAGGGATCATTCATCAAGTAACCGCTCATTATTCACCTCAATCTAATGGTGTAACTGAAGTACTGAATGTAAAAATCGAACTTTGATGAACATGATCAATGACATGTTAGCCGAGTCTAGTGCCCTAGAAAATCTTTGGGGAGAAGCGTTTTTTTCCTCTTTTATCCTTAATGAATTCCTTCAAAACATAGTGAGAAAACACCATTTGAATTATTCAAATCAAGGAAGCCTAACCTTCATATTCTTCGTGTGGGGGGGTGTTTAGCTAAAGTAGTCATTCTTGAGCCTAAAAAAAGAAGATAGAACCTAAAACCATAGACTATATCTTTATAGGATATGCATCTGATAGTAATGCTAATAGATTTCTCATAACTAACTCTCAAATTAGTGAAATCTTTAATAACACTATTCTAGAAGCTAGAGATGCAGTTTATTTTGAAGATAAATTTTTATAAAGATTAAATAACTCGTCTCAACATTCAAGTAGCTCTACTCAACCTTCTTCTTATTTAGACTCATTAGAAATTGATGAACCTAGAAGAAGTAAAAGAGTTAAAACCAAAAAAACACTTTGGAGATGATTACTTCACGTATCTAATTGAAGGAGATTCTAACTCATATGAGGAAGTCATGACCTCATCTGACTCTTCCTTTTGGAAAGAAGCAATAAACATAGAGATTAACTCTATTCTAGAAAATAAAACTTAAATTCTAACTGATCTACCTCCCGATATCAAAGTCATTGGATGTAGATAGATCTTTAAGAAGAAACGAATATAATAAATACATTTACGCAAAACAAGATGACAATACAACCGTTTTGATTTGTCTTTATATAGATGACATTTTAATATTTGAAACTTTTATAAAAGTTGTTAATGACAATAAAAATTATTTATCGTCTAAATCTGAAATAAAAGATTTAGGAACAGCTAACGTCATCTTAGGCAGGAATCTAGTTAAAATTGATTAAAATGTATCATTATCTCTTTCTCACTGGATTGAGAAAATGTTACACAAATTTAGACTTTATGATTGCACAGCCGCTTCTAATCCTAATGACGCTAGCATAAACTTTACAAAAAAAATAGGTGAACATATTGATCAACATTGATATGGAAAAAGGATAGGGTCACTGCTTTATATCGCTAATCGCACTAGGACCGACATTTTTTATACCGTAGGCAGATAGGAAGATATACTAGCAACCCGAGTAATGAACATTGGGTAGCACTCACAAGGATTTTTAAATACCTTCGAGGGACGATTGATTATAGTTTAGTATATACAGGCATTTTCGAAGTACTAGAAGAATATTCAAATGTCAATTGAGTAACTGATTCGTTAGATGTTAAGTCTAAGACAGAATATGTATTCCTCTTAGGAGGAGCCTCCATTTCATGGGCCTCTACGAAACAAACTGTGATTTCTAAAAGCATCATGGAAACCGAGCTTATAGCTTTATATACTACAAATGTCGAAGCATAATGGATTAGAAATTTACTTTCTGAAATTCATGTTTATCCAAAACTTATTCCTATCATTTTATTACATCGTGATAATAGATCTGTTAATGATTTAACTGCTTCTAACAGTACTAATTTCAAAAATGAACAAGTTCATGAGAATCAGGTATAAATCAGTAAAGCAAAGAAGAACAAAAGTGATATCACTTAACTATGTAAAGTCGGAACTGAATCTAGCTGATAATCTTACCAAGGGATTATCCCGAAGGGTGATTTTCTTGTCATCGAGGGGAATGGGGCTTAAGCCTACATGATTTGCTACCAACAGTGGATACCCAACCCATGTGATTTGAGATCCCATGAATTGGGTTCAATATGGTAGAAACAAAGTCGTTGATGTAGCGTAGTTGGGAGCACAAAATTTAAAGGTTAAGAAAACTGTATCCTCATTCATATGATGTTGTGCTCTGCATAATACATTAGGATTAACTTAAAGTTCTTAATGGTTGTCAAAAGCATATATCTTTGCGAGATATTAGTTACGAAATATCTCTTGAGGCACCACCTATATGGAGGTAGTCGTGATGTCGTGATTTTGGGATCCGGGCTGAACCCTAATAACCTCCATGAAAAATCAAGGACTGTGCATGGCCATTAAAGCGCCCACCTCCATAACTGAATGAACAACCAATTTTTTGTGTGCATAGTTAATTTACCGGTCAAAAAACTTGTAATTCAAAGCCTCTGACATATTATATACTTCAGTAGAGGAAATAAGTACTAAGTGTAGGTTCAAGTAATAATCGACGCACAATTTTGTGCTGAAGAAATCAACGCACGTCTAAATGTATTCGACACACGTTGAATACTATTCGGCGCAAGGATTTGAGGAATTTAATATTTTCAAAGTGTCAAAACTATTTTGTACAAAAAATACAATTCAATTCAATTATTCACCAAATCCCAAATCTGAAATCCGAAATCCGGATCCAATCCGGTGCAGTGCACGTGCATATTTGTGGTTCATAGATTCTTCTTATGTTCCTTTAAACAAATAAGGATGTGTGACAAGATTTATATACTCACTTATTTAAGTAGAGTTTGGCGAGGTGAGATTAAAAGTTCATCCTCTTTCATGAAAAGGTTTCCCTCCTAAATATTTGGAGTTCCCTCCATTTTGGTTTTGAGATTTTACCATCAATTGATGTGGAGCCCAAACACCAAATAAGACTTCGTTAAATATTATTAATTAAAATTTTTAACAATCATCCACAAAAGCAAAAAACTAAAAATGAACTTCATAAATAATGAGATTAATATTAATAAATCAAATACATATTTGCTTCATCAAGTTGTAGCTAATGCAATGAGTGTGGGTGAAATATATACCTTGAACTTACACTTAGTACTTATTTCCTCTACTGAAGTATATAATATGTCAGAGGCTTTGAATTACAAGTTTTTTGACCGGTAAATTAACTATGCACACAAAAAATTGGTTGTTCATTCAGTTATGGAGGTGGGCGCTTTAATGGTCATGCACAGTCCTTGATTTTTCATGGAGGTTATTAGGGTTCAGCCCGGATCCCAAAATCGCGGCATCACGACTACCCCCATATAGGTGGTGCCTCAAGAGATATTTCGTAACTAATATTTCGCAAAGATATTCCCGTTCATGGAGGATATTCCCGTTCAAATAGAAATTGATTACGTCGATTTCTTCCTTCCGCCTTACGTGTTTTCTGTACGGGTTTTGCCGTATTAAAACTTTACGTTGGGAACATAATTATTTCTATACACGATAAAACTTACTTAATATAACCGTTGGAAATTAAATACTTGATTATTACTTATAGTTTTATGAGACTCCTATATAGGAGATTTTCCAGAATCGTTTATTTTACTCGTTCGATTGTTCTTTTAGTCTTTTACAACTTGCTCTCGCGATTTTGCTTTCTGGACGTTTGCTTCATCAAGTAGGAGTTTGGGTGCTTATTGCTTATTCGATGTCCGCGCACATTGGAGTTTTGGGGATCTAGTCGGGTGTTGTACCTTGGAGTGAGCATCAGTTAAAAGCCATGCCGAAGAGTGGTACAACTTTTTTAGAGCGGTGATCACACGTCTTAAGTCTTACCCAGGCTCGATTATAAACTAAATATTATTCTGATTTCTTTCTCTTTGTTTACAAGTTTTGTTTTAATAATCTTGTTTCAAGATCTGCTATTATATTATAAGAGTTTTTTAAAATGAAAAAATATACATTATTTTAGAAATATAATAAGAAATATTCCATCATTCCGCAGTCGGACGCTTCTTCCACCTAGGCGAGCGGCTCTCGCTTCTTCCGCAACCGGTCGCGTCTTCCGCAGCTCGCTCTCCTTTGTCAGTAACTGTTCGGCGTCGGTCCACTCTATATGGTGAGGTACTCTTGTTTTTTTCGACGTCGTTTTCTTCCGCATGTTGCATGGAGTTGATTTCTCAACCTCTCCTCTTCAAGATCCATGGGATTTTTGGCTACTCCATTGTTCTTGGATGTCATAAGTTTTCCTCTTCGTGATTCTAGAAACTCTCTTGTTCTTGGATGTCATAAGTGGAATCTCTCTGCGCGAGCCATGATCACAATACTCCCCATATTACTATCATTCGTCTGGAGGATTCCAACTACCTTTCATGGTCTTTCTTTATCACTTGGCGCTTAAGAGTCGTCGACTCTTTGGTTATGTCAATGGCCAAAATAAGGAACCGGCGAAGGACTCACCAGATTAGATACAATGGGATTCAGAGAACTCCTTAGTCGTGTCTTGGCTCATAAATTCCATGTAGGAGTGCATAGCTCGCGACTATTTATTTCTTAACACTGCTGCCGACATTTGGAAGAGAGCAAAGTCTACTTACTCTTGCAGGGACTCCATCGTGACTTTGATCATATCAGTGTTCAGATTCTTAGGCGTCCACTGTTACCATCCCTACCTGAGGTCTACAGTATTGGTCAACAAACCTTGCTTCCTGAATCTACTCCTGAGAGTTCCTCCCATGCTGTTACATCTCATATTTCAGGTGTCTGACAGACACGTGATGCTAAGATGAAGGAATTTGATAAAGATCACTTGCTTTGTGATTATTGTGGGAAGGGCCCTCACACCAGGGACACTCGCTCCATACTCCATGGGTTTCCACCACAGAAAGGGGGTACTGCACCACGGGGTGGTCGTGGATCTAGGGGAGAACCTCTGGGCCATCAAGCCCCTTCCTATTCGCCTCATCTCACAGATGTCATTGTTGACATCCCTCTTGGCAATACTGGAACGGACTTTTGCTTCCCTGTTGCATTCTCTGTTAAAGAAATGTTAGCTCTTTGTCGCATGATGCATGGTCTCTCTACGGAGTCTACTGTCTTATCATCGTCCTCTTAAGCTCACACAGGGACATTAAGTGCTCATTCTGCTACATATCATTCCACCACCAAGTGGATCATTGACTCTGGGGCCACCGATCATTTGGTTGACTCCGCATCAAATTTCATATCATATACCCCTTTGTCTGGCCGAGAAAAGGTGAACATTGTTAATGGTTCACTTTCCTCTATTGAAGGAAAGGGCTCCATCTCCTGCTCCTCTCTCACCTTATCATCGGTTCTTCATGTCCCCAACTTCACTCGTAATTTACTTTCTATTAGCCCCTTGACCAATTTTATGAACTGCTCTATAACATTTCTTCCTTTCTCCTGTATTATCCAGGACCTGACGAGGGGGGTGATTGGCTCTGGTAGTATGGTCAATGGCCTTTATGTGTTCGAATCCAGCCCGGTGCCAGCTCCGGCTCCGCAGGCCCTTTATTCCAGATCACCTCACCTTTTGTATTATTGGCACTATCGTCTGGGACACCTATGTACCCCTATTATGAAATTGTTATTTTTTGCTATGCGTACAACTATTTTTGATTCATTTGTGTGTGATGTGTGTAATCTGTGTAATCTGAACAAACATCGACGCGCTACTTTTAATCATTTTTCGTTGCTTAGTACTGCTCCTTTTGTTGTTATTCACACGAATGTATGGGGACCTTGTCCCGTGCCTTCTATTTTTTGTTGTGCTTGATTTGTTGTAGTTATTGATTGTTTCTCTCACACTACTTAGTTATATCTGCTGCAAGACAAAAACATGTTTCTTACTTTTGAAAAATTCCATAGAATGATCTTCATTCAGTTTCATACCAATATTAAAATCCTACGCAGTGGCACAATGGCTGTGAATATAGACTTCTTTTGAACGAAAGAAAACTCTTTAGTTTCTATTAAGTCATTATATTCATTGAATGAAATGATAATCAAATGATGTTTACTCAGAGAACCTTTGAGTTTAGCTTCGGCTTTCTTAAATCATCGTGGTTCTAGTATGAATCTGAGGTTTCAATTGATTCATAGGGTCTCAACAAGAAAATTGGGAAGAGAAGATTCAAAAGGCCTGTCACGATTCACATAAAGAAAGACGAATGAGCCAACTTGAGATTGTATTTATTGGCATTATCATTAAAAAGAAGAGATTCCAGATTTTTCTTACTTCGCTTCGTATCTTTTGGTCAAATCAAGTCAAGAGGTTAAGCTCCAAGAAGTTGAAAATAATTTATTTCATATCCATTTAAACCAGTATTAATGTGTTTTTCCTTGAGCTGTACGAGATGAAATTCTCATAGACGGCTCTCGGAAGGCAAATCTTTCTTGGATTACCTATCTCAATAAAGTATATGATTGGTTCAAGGTACATCTCGAGATTCAAGCGATTGCACATGATATAACCAGTAAATATGTTCCTCCTCATGTTAACACATTTTAATATCCAGGGGGATTGCGCCTACTTGTTTTTTAGTACAAGTAGCTACGGGTTTTGCTAAGACCTTTTACTATCGTTCAACCGTCACAGAGGCTTTTTCCTATGGTCAATACATAATGACTGAGGCTAACTTTGGTTGGTTAATTTGATCTGTTCATCGATGGTCAGCAAGTATGATGGTTCTAATGAAGATCTTGCACGAATTTCGTGGGTATCTTACGGGTGGGTTTAAAAAACCCGCAAATTAACTTGGGTCACAGGGGTAGCTCTGGCTGAATTAACTGCATCTTTTGGTGTAACTGGTTATTCCTTACCTCGCGATCAAATTAGTTATTGGGCAGTCAAAATCGTAACGGCGTGCCTGAGGCTATTCCTATAATAGGATCGCCTTTGGTGGATTCCCAGTTTGAGCA
The DNA here is from genome assembly GCA_033032865.1 of Dactylorhiza incarnata. Lineage (NCBI taxonomy): Eukaryota > Viridiplantae > Streptophyta > Magnoliopsida > Asparagales > Orchidaceae > Dactylorhiza > Dactylorhiza incarnata. The sequence continues at coordinate 5,026,705 of JAWHQI010000157.1, read as the reverse complement.
ATATCTTGCAGATCATGACATCACTCACCAAACCACATGTGTTTATTCCCCGCTCAGAATAGTGGTGTTGAACGTAACAATCGTCATCTTTTAGAGGTTGTTGTTGGATCTTGAGGCGCCCTTAGAGGGGGGGTGAATAAGGGTTTTAAAAAACTTTAAATCTTTATAAAAACTTTTGATATTTTGTTTGAATGAGAGTGAATCAAAAGTAAAGAGTAGTAAATTAATTAAAACAAATAAGAAAAGACATAATTATCATATATAATATTTGATTACAAAATATGATTTCTATGACGCTAAAAAACGAATGCGAAATATGAAATATTCTTTTTGTTTTCTATACCGACTCTTCTCACCAAGAACCGGTTGGCTTTAGACGATCTTTCCCAGATGCGGCCTCAAGCCGCCCTAGCCATTTTATCCCCAAAAAGGCCTCGAGCACCCCCTAGATCTACTTTCTAGACCCAGTCGCCAACACGAGGCGAATTCCTCTCTAAGTCCTACCCAGACCTAGTCGTCAACACGAGGCGAATTTACTCCACGATTATAATGAAAGAGTTACAAAATACAAAACACAAATAAAAACTCTCTATGAAGAATTCTGGAGATGGCGAAGACTCGCTGAATATTCTCGAAGTCGAAGCGTGCGTTCTTCGCGTTGAGTAAGCGTTGATCCGATCCTCCTTGAATTCTTCTCTCGAATTTGTGTGGGAGATGATGGTCTGGAAAATACAGCCCTCTCAGAGTTTCTGAAGTGCTGGAATAGGGTTCTCTTCAATCAGTAGTTGGAGAAGATGAAATCCACCTATTTATAGGATTGGAGGCTAACGTCGGCGTTAAGGCTAACGTTTGCCGTTGACCCAGTATGGAATTATTTTGATGGCTCGGATCTTCAAAACAGGAAGGAGATTCTGCACTTTAGGAAACATTCATTTTAGGCAACCCTAACGCTGGCGTTGAGTCTAACGTTGGCGTTGAGTCTAACGCTGGCGTTAGGTCAGATCATTCCTAAAGTGCTCCTGCAATCACGGTTGCTTCCCTCCTTGTCATAATCATTGAGAGTCAACGTCTAGCGTTAAGTCCTAACGCCTGGCGTTAGACCACATCCCTCTTTTCAGTTTGTGAGCAGGTCCAGACCAATAATGCAGCAACCTAGTATCCTATCTGTTCAAACCTGCATGCTAAAAACACAATGGCAAACAAGATCAAATACAAGTAGGATTTGTTATTCTCAAATCAAAAGGATGCGGAAAACTATATTCCAACAATCTTCCCCTTTTAATAATAACAAATCCAATATAGATAAATCAGATTCATATATAAGAGAGGTGTGTTTTTAGAAGAATATATGACACTAAGCAATATAGAGACAATAATAAGAATTATAGATTTATGCTCCCCCTTAATCTAGTGAATCATACTCCTTTAATCATTAAGATTTATCATTTTATTCTCCCATTTTTGTTATTAGCAAAAGATGGTGGAGTTGAAACAAAAACTAGAAGAGATAAGACAAAAGTTGGGACATAACTAAGAGAGGATTAAGAGTTTTGTTTAAACATAAAGTAAGTCGTGATCGAGCTAAGGGAGAGAGTAGCACAATGGAAAAAGATATGATAAGCATGAAATTTTTTAAGAAACTTGTTGGAAGAAATGCAATATAGTTTGACAAGCACAAGTGAAGAAAAAAACTTTAGAAGTAAGCATGATAAACCATGGTAAGCACAACATAGTCAAATAGGAATGCGGAAAGATAAAACAAAGTTATTTGATATTTTTGAAAAGAATATATATATATATATATATATATATTTTAAAATTTTCGTTTAACACTAAACTTTTCACATTTTCAGCATTAACTTTGTAAATTCTCATAACAAGTAGGCAAGCATAATTTAATATATTCAAAAAGATAATAGCTACAATGTAACCAATTCGTATTTCAAGTAAAGAAAACATTGTAGAAGTCATGTATTGCAATCTAGTGTTTTTACTTGAGTTTTTAGAGAATTATGTAATGTTGCATTAGGATCCAATTCTCATGAATGAAAGTTTTATGAAAAACAATGATGTGTGCATAAGGTGTTTTGATAAAAGTATACAAGTGAAATAATCAAAACACATGACATATATAATGAAATAGTAAAAACAATATTAAGATTGTAATCTTATAATTACTTTCACACATTAATTCTAGAATAAAATTTCAAAGCACATAAAAGGGTACAACTACCAAGGTGCTTCGCCCACACAATGCTCATTAATATTTATCAGGGAGCAAAGTATTGCTTGGGGGATCACATAAGCATTTTTATAAAAAATTTATTTTTAGTGATCCGGTGTACAAATAGAAGTGATAAAAAAATGTGTTTGCACAAGACACTTTACAATTCTTTCCAAGGTGCTCAACCTCACAATGCTCATTAAGACTTATCAGGAGGGTGAGTAGTGTTTGGTGGAGTTATGTTTGGCATATTATTTCATTATATATTTTTTTAGGTTTAGGTCAAAGGTCTCTGAATTCACTTGTTGCAAACATTTACAACATTGAAATAACACTTCTATGTGTGCAAGAAATTTATTTTTTGAAAGACGATGTAGGTAATTTAGACATACAACTTAATATGCTAAAAATTATTACACTACACAATCATGCACGACTAAGATTATTAGCACATGTAGATTATCAAAATAGTGAGTGTATGAATCATTGATTAGCATAAAATATTACTTATACTTAGAGGCATGCTAGACAAACATACACAATTTTCTATATACTATTTTATTGCACATAATCATATTAAGGTCAAGGCATGAAGATAAAACAATGTTTAGGAAATTTGAAATTAAAATTAGACATTGAAGACAATCTTTAATTGTATACCTAATCAATTTTGACCATTTGAAATAAAATAACTAAGAAGTTTGCTCTTGTGAAGTCTTATAGTCAAACCATAGTTTTGTAAATAATTAAAGCAAAACAAATAGCAAAAACATATTTTTGATTATTTTGAATTTTTTGAATTTTTTTTGTATTTTGGAATAAAACAACCAAATTAATAACAAAATAATTTCAAAAACTGAGAAAAGAAACAGAGAAAAATCATTATAAAAATACCATAAATAGTGTAGAGAAAAAAGAATTTCAATATGGCAAAAAGGGCTAACGTCTGGCGTTAACTACTTAACGCCCAAACAGAACACTATTTTTTGAGATTTTTGAAAAAAATTCTTTGGAATAGGGAGTATGTATATAGACCTTCTCAATGTAGAAATTTCAGAGAATTTGGAGAGGATTAGAAGACTATTTAAGCATATTTTTGGTAGTTTTAAAATGGTTTTTTATATTTTATATTTGTTTTTTTATTTTTCTAACAATGAAAAAGTAATTAAGATGTAAGCACAGATATATATAAGTATATAAATGAATAGGCAGAAAGAGTTGTTAAGTTCAGAGATACATGCTAACGCGGGGCGTTATTGATAGCGTCAAGCGTTAGTGTTTTTTTTTCAAATTTGAGGAGAGATAGCATTCGATGGGTTTCAATTTGATATATCTAAGACTCCTGATTCTAGTCGAAGCATGTTGAAACGAGCATCGGGGAGAGGTTTTGTGAAAATGTCTGCAAGTTGGGATTCCGTACCAATGAAACTTATTTTTACATGCTCTTTCTTAATATGATCCATAATGAAGTGATGGCGAACATCTATGTGTTTGGATATAGAATGGTGTATGAGATTATTTGTAAGATCTATGCACTTTTGTTATCACATTTGAGATCAATATTTTTGAGATGAAAACCAAAATCCTCTAGAGTTTGGCTCATCCATAAAGTTTGTGCACAACAACTCCCAAGAGCGATGTATTCGGCCTCCGTGGTGGAGAGCAACCGAAGATTGTTTCCTACTAGACCATGCAACTAATGAGGGTCCTAAAAAGTGACAAGTACCGCTAGTGCTTTTTCGATCTAGTGAACAACCGGCATAATCCGAATCGGAATAGTCGTGAAGTGTAAATGAATCATTGTGTGGGTACTATAATCCTAATTTAGATGACCCTAATAGATAACGAAAAATACGTTTTACCGCTATTAAATGAGATTCTTTTTGATTGGCTTGAAGGCGAGCACATAAACATACGGCAAACATTATATCTGGTCTAGATGCACTTAAGTAAAGAAGAGATCCAATCATACATCTATATAAAGTTTGATCGATAGAAATTCCAGATTCATCTTTTCCTAATTTTAAAGAAGCACTCATAGGTGTAGAAGCTTGTTTAAATCAAATCCAAAATTTCTAAGCATATCGTGAACATATTTTTTTTGGCAAATAAAGATACCATCATTTCGTTGTGAAATTTGAAAACCAAGAAAATAAGAAAGTTCTCCTACAAGGCTCATTTCACATTCATTTTTCATTACTAAGATTACTTCATTACACAACTCTTCATTAGTGGCTCCAAAAATGATATCATGAACATATATTTGTAAAATAATTAAATCATTATTTTTATGCTTAATAAAGAGTGTGTTGTCGGCACTTCCCATGACATAACTGTGCTTTAACAAAAACGATGTAAGTCTATCATACCATGCACGGGGCGCTTATTTTAAACCATAAAGCGCTTTTTCTAATTTATAAATATGATTTGGAAAATTTTCATTTATAAAACTGGGGGGTTGTTCTACATAAACTTCTTCTTTTATAAACTCGTTTAAAAAAATACTTTTAACATCCATTTGAAATAATTTTATCCTTTTAAAACTTGCAAATGCCAAAAATATTCGTATAAATTCTAAGCGAGCAACGGGTGCAAAAGTTTCTTCAAAATTTACCCCCTCGATTTGAGAAAAGCCTTATGCGACTAAGCGAGTTTTATTTCATGTAATCCTAGATTCACCGTTTAATTTATTTTTAAAAATCCATTTTACGCCAACAACGGGATAATTAGATTGTCGTTCTACTAGGTTCCAAACTTTATTTCTTTCAAATTGATCTAACTCTTCATTCATAGTCAAAAACCGAAATTCGTCATTTATAGCGATTGAAACGTTTTTAGGTTCAATTTCGAAAACAAAGCAAAGGTTTGAAAACATTTCATTAAGAGAAGATCGAGTTCTTACCCCAATATATGGTTCCCCAATAACTAGCTCCTTTGGATGATTTTTTGAGAAGTTTAAGACGCTTGGAGGCACATATTCATCTTCCTTGGCCTCCTCTTTCTCCTCTTTGGAAGGTTCCTCCTCGTCGTGCTCCAAAGATAGCAAAGGTTCATCATTTGTACCTATAGAAAGTCTTACTACACAAGGAATAAATTCATCAAATTTTACATTAATAGACTTAGATAATTTATATTCAGATAGTATAGTACGTGTTAGTTTTTGGATTGTCATATTCTTTCTTTCTACAACACCGTTTTGTTGAGGTGTGCGTGGAGCGGAGAACTCATGCTTAATACCTAACATTGCACAAAAAGATTTAAATTTTCATTTTCAAATTCTCCTCCATGATCTGAGTGAATGCATTCTATTTTTAAATCTAGTTCATTTTGAATACGAGTACATAATTTTGAAAATTCGCAAAACGCATCAGATTTGGAAGAGGGAAATAAAGTCCAACAATATCTGGAGAAATCATCTATTAGAATAAAAATATATATTCTACCACCAAGACTTGCGGTGCTAACGGGACCAAAGAGATTCATATGAATTAATTGCAAAGGTTTTATAGTAGAAATTTCGTTTTTGCTTTTAAAAGAAGATTTTGTAAATTTTTCTTTTTGACATAGAGAGCATAGTGAAGATAAATTTCCATTCAATTTAGGCAATCCTCTAATCAAGTCATTTTTTACTAGAGCTATAATCAAGTCATTTTTTCTCTATGTCACCCCTTTCACTTCTTTTTCAGAGAATTGTGTTGACCCTTACTGGTAGACACAGAAGTGAAAGGGGTGACAAAATTATTATTATAAAAAGAATTTTTGTTTCTGGAACTAGAGCTAACGTTGGGCGGTAGCTTCCCGAACCAAAACCCAGCCCAAACTTTGCAGAACCATAGCACCGGTTGCCCAAAATCATATCCAGTGATTTTTGGCCAACCCCGAATTTGTTTATTGTCATATTAAGATCATCGATTCGAGCTTTTAAGGCAAAATTTTCGCTTACTAAATTTCTACACCTCTTTGCAAAAAAAATCTTTTCATTTTCTGTTTGAGAAAGAGAATTTTTTAAACTTCTTTCTAAGTCTCCATTTTGTTTCGTGAAAGATTTGACATTGGAGAGAGCCTTAGAAAGATCGTTTTCTAGTTCTTTTGTTCTTGCTAAGTTATGATCATTTTCTTGGCTAGATCATATCTCTTTTCCCAAAGTTTTTATTTCCTTATTTAATTTTTTATTTTGTTTTAAAAGAATTTTATTTTTAGTTTTTAGAGGATCAAGATCTTTTAGACTTTTACTAAAAAATTGCATGTTTTCATGTACTCAATATAAAGGTCATCATTAAGGCACAGATTTGCCTCATCATTATCGCTTGAAGTTGACTCCTTTGAACTTTCGGATGAAGAGTCATCCCACGTTGCAGCCTTCAAAATCTTCTTCTTTTCTCTTACTTTATGTCGCTTTTCTTTTTGTTCTTTCAAGTACTTTGGGCATTGGCTTCTTATATGTCCGGTCTTCCTGCAATGGAAGCATTGGGGAGGAGGTCGCTATTCATCGTCGTCGCTTGATTTTTTCTTTTTCTTCTCTCTTTTGGAGAATGAGCCTTTTCGGAAGTACTTACGGAAAGTATTCCTCCTTTCTGGATTCTTCATGGACTTTGTGAAATTTTTCACAAAAAGACTCTCCTCGTCATCTTCCTCGTTGTCATCCTCTTTCCTTGACTTTAGTGTCAAAGCTTTCTTCTTTGGCTCTTTGTTGTATTCTTCATATTGGATTTTGAGTTCTACCTCATGGATTTTGAGATTCTCAATGAGGCTCTCAATCTGGAGCCGTCTTAGATCATGCGATTCTGAAATAGCTGTCACCTTTGGATTGAACTTCGGAGGGAGAGATCGACGAATCTTCTTCACCAAGTCACCATTCGAGAAGGTTTTTCCAAGGATCTTTGAGGCGTTTACGATCTTGGTAAAACGTGTGTACATCGAGTCCACGTCCCCATCTGGATCCATTCTGAATCTTTCAAACGTTGATTCCAGTTGGAAGAGCTTGGAGTCTTTAACCTGAGAGGTACCTTCACGAGTTATTTCTAGTAAATTCCAAATGTCATAAGCTGTTTCACAAGCGCAAACTCTATTAAATTCAGTCATATCTAATGTGGAAAATAAAGCATTCATAGCTTTAGCATTATTTTTACATTTATTTTTATCCTCATCATCTCATCTATCTCTAGGCTTTTCCATGGTTACCTCTCCAACAACATAAGTAGGAGTGGTATACGGTGTTTCGACACTAGCTCAGACGTCTAGATCTAAATTTATTAGAAAGTAACGCATTCGCGTTCTCCAATAGTTATAGTCGGTTCCGGTGAAAAATGGAGGTCTACTTATTCCTTGCCCCTCATGGAAAGCGAGATCACGGAGCGTCATTATTCCCGGTTGTTAAGCCGATTTGGAATAACCTAGCTCTGATACCACTTGTTGAATCTCGAGGCGCCCTTAGAGGGGGTGAATAATGGTTTTAAAAAAAACTTTAAATCTTTATAGAAAACTTTTGATATTTTGTTTGAATGAGAGTGAATCAAAAGTAAAGAGTAGTAAATTAATTAAAACAAATAATACATGATTATCATATATAATATTTGATTACAAAATGTGATTTCTATGACGCTAGAAATCGAAGGCGAGATATGAAATATTTTTTTTGTTTTCTATACCGACTCTTCTCACCAAGAACCGGTTGGCTTTAGCCGATCTTTCCCAGATACGGCCTCAAGCCGCTCTAGCCCTTCTATCCCCAGAAAGGCCTCGAGCACCCCCTAGATCTACTTCCTAGACCCAGTCGCCAACACGAGGCGAATACCTTCAGAAGTCCTACCCAGACCTAGTCGTCAACACGAGGCGAATTTACTCCACGATTATAATGAAAGAGTTACAAAATACAAAACACAAATAAAAACTCTCTATGAAGAATTCTGGAGATGGCGAAGGCTCGCTGAATATTCTCGAAGTCGAAGCGTGCGTTCTTCGCGTTGAGTAAGTGTAACAATCCTTAATTTTTCACTTAATAATAATAATAATAATAATGTAATAGATTTCCCCCCCCCCTCTCTCTCCCGATTAAAACCGCCCCCCCGGTCTAAACTTCCCGCAAACCGCAGCTAGGGCGTCGTCTCCCGTCTCCCGTCTCCCGATCTCTCCTGCACGACTCGCCGACGCTGCCGACGCCTCCATCTCTTCCTCCTGCCGCCGCCGCCTGCTCTCCCCCCTGCCGCCGCCGCCACCTGCGCCTCCTCCTTCCTCCATAGCCGACGACAGTGACGGGAGAGGCTTCCCCCTCTTCTTCTTCTCCTCCGGCTGGTAGGGGTAAGGAAACCCTAATTTCCTTTTTTTTTTTCTTTCGGTTTCGAAACCATTGTTCTAAACTATCCTCCACCGTCTCTCTCATTTTTCAAGTATAGGTTGCCCCGTCCCTCTCCCGTTGTGCATTTCAGCGGAGGTTTCTGCGAGGAACGTCTAGGGTTTGCTCGGATCCGCCCGATTTGGACTTCTTGAGGCCCGATCTAGCCTCCGTGGGTAAGAACTTCTCCTCTCCTGCGATTTTAGAATTTTTGCCCTAGCGTTCGTGTAATGTTCGCTTTCCGATCGACGTAAAATTCGTCAATCCCTCTTGAGGTGGTTGTTTACTCGACTAATCCTAAGTTTTATTCGGTTTTCGGTGCCGTCAACGACTGTAGCGGTGGAATCGCTCAAGGCCCTCTCCGAATTAGGGTTCCCGGATCCAACCGCCGCCAAAACCCTCGGACCTCTTGTGGTAACCGCTTCTCCCCTCTTTGACAAGGGAGGTAAATTTTCTTGTACTCGCCCCCTTGAATTAATTACGCAACATAGTCACATGTGTGCGCGTAGGAATAAGCGTTGAAACAAACATTTCATGTGAACGCATCTTGAACAGGTTCCGCTAAATTTAGACCTTGCCTCTTAGCTGCCGCCTTCAAGCCCGGCTTCTCCTTAAGGCAAGTCGAGATAACTCTCTCGCTTGCAAACAAGTTTTATTTAAGTCACACTTGTATCGTACTAGCCCCACTTGAATCTATTACTTGCAGATAAGTAAGTTCATTAGACGTCATAGGCAAACAATGAAAGGGAATGTGTCGTTTGATGTGACACCGGAAAAATGAGTTCACGCTTGAATGGCAACAGAAACCAATAAGGGAATCTTGTAAGCAGCGGTAGCTTAAGCCTTGCATCCACTCCCATGCTAGAATCTTGTACATCAAATGACGACACACACGCCTTTCATTGATTTCTGCTTATACGTTTGTGTTTAGGCTAAAGCTCCGGAGTAGGCTACAAAATTTACTAAAGAATCTCAGTTAGTTTCTGACATACTTTACTGCTATGTTTGTTTCCCAGTTTACTTGTTTATTTAATTTACTTGAATCTCTGTTATTTATCTTGTTCTGAGGCTTTTCCTTATGATTGGATTTGCCTTAGGGTTCGTGACTGCGCCGTCTACTTCCTGAGTGGTTCCTCGCCCAGCTCCCGTCTGTTGGAGGTTTACTGTCTTTGTAGTTGCTGCATCAGGTCCTTTGTATCTTGTTTCTTTTACTTTTGGATTTGTCTTTCCTGTACTAGTTATTACCAGGCATTTTCCCTGTATCATGGACAACTCTTAGGATGATATGGATGTATTTCAGCATTATATAAATGTTCATTTGGTTTCTGCGGTTTACTAGCATCTACTTTTACATCATAATTATAGTATGAGAATTAATCAAAGTGCATGAGCATCACTTTTAATTCAAGCTTCCGCATAATATATCAAACTGGTATTGTTCTTCAAATTCTAATTATTTTCTACAGATGTTTTGGTATTACAGCACCCGCCTGGCAGACATGATTTCTCTTTACCCATGTCTGCGGCATCACGACCCGCCCGTAGCGCACTCTGATAATCGTTATTAGACGGGTCGTGACAGTTGGTATCAGAGCGAGGTTTAGCATCTAAAGATAAAGTATTTTAAAAAATTTCATATATTTTGAAATCTATTATGTAAATATATGTGCATGCATCATTTCCTCACTCACTTTGTCGTTGTCTGTGGTTCGAGACTGAAACACGCACACACTCACCCATAAGCATGAGTAGTATGCGTACAAATGTTAAGGGAGTATGGGCAAATTTAACATTTATATGCATATGAATTTCCATTAGGATTTACACCGCTTGCAAATATTAAATTGTTTGGGCGATATAATATTTTCAAGTGCGATGACATTAGAATCATAATGCGCATGACATGTTAAGTGATATGGGCGCTTAACATGACATGCGTATCCAATCATAAACATTCTTAGGAATGCATTGTAGGCATAATCATGTTGCATGCATAACATAACTCATTGCACAAGTGCCTAAGCTAAGAGCAACAGACAACGAATGTACACACATGGATTTTACAAATCATCGTCTTACCGCATGTGATCATATCGCCGCACCTGCATCTGCATGGTCGTCACTTAGAGTTGTCCAATGAAAATGCTGTAACTACTACTTGAATTGCTTATCCAACAGTATTAGATTGCTATGACCTGTAATCTCAACCCTCAAGCTTAACTTAGTCGTTGTCTCACTCGATTCTTCTATGTTTCTTTCTAGATGGCTTCTAAGCGACCTCAGCGCAAGAAGGCTACACCTTCTGCAGGGGAATCCCCTTTAGGTGAAATGGTCCAACTTTTGAAGCAGCTTGTGGAGCGTGTCACCCGTCTGGAAGGGGATCGCCAAGCTCCTGATCCGGGTTCTGGTTCTGGCAGCGCAGGGACGTCTGGAGTAGCTGTCACCATCACCCCTCCTGCATCTGATGCTATAGTGACCCCGACCGTGACCACTCCGGCTGCTCCTCCTTTGGCGATGGCTGATACTCTGGCTTTCAAGAGGCTAAATCCGCCTGCCTACAACGGTGACCGCGACTACTTCGTGATCACGGAATGGATCTCCCAGATGGAGAAGCACTTCGAGTATGTCATAGTTCCTGAAGCCCAGAAGGTCCTTCTTGCGGACTATCAGCTGACCGAGGACGCCTATACTTGGTGGCTCCGGCACCGCAGCCTCCACGAATCTACCACCCTAACTTGGGGGCAGTTCAAGGACGCTCTGATGGAGAACTTCCTCTCTTCTGTGGAGCGGGACAAGTTAGCGGAGAGATTCTTGTCCCTTCAGCAGCCTGGCAGGACAGTGACAGAGTATGCGCAGGAGTTCTCCCGCCTATCCCTCCTTGCTACGGAGTTCGTGCCGGATGAAGCCAAGAAGATCAGTCGTTTCGTGAAAGGACTTCGCCATGACATTCGCCAGCATGTGGTAGCACACGACACCAGAACCTATGCAGAGACCGTGGGAGCCGCCATGCGGGCGGAAGCTATTGAGCTGGATTGTACTGGAAAGAAAGCTCAGCACGGAACGAGCAATGCCGCTGCATCCGACCTCAAGCGCAGGAGTGCTCCACCTCAGGAGCAAGGTTCCAGGTCCATGGAGGTGTGTGCTTACTGCCACAAGGTGGGCCATATCGCCCAAGTCTGCCGGTCTCTCCTGAAGAAGCAGAAGACAGCCGCTCCTACACAGCCTCCGATGACACTTGCCTCCGCCTCCACCGTTTGTGCCTACTGCAAGTTGCCGGGCCATCAACTGAGGGACTGCCGCCGTAAGCAGAAGGCATGTTTCAAGTGTGGGCAAGTGGGTCACCTCAAGTTCGACTGCCCCATGAGGGAAGGTCCGGTCACTACTCAGCCACAGCAGGCTAACCCCGGAGCCCAGAATATGGGTAAGGCTGTGCTGAATGTCCTTACTCAAGGCGAGGCGCTCGCTTCCACGGACGTCATCTCTGGTACGTATGTGTTGTTTTATTTTTCCTGCAAGTATTTATGTATGCTTTATATATCAAAACAACCGGAATTGGCGGTTATAACTGCTATTCGTTTTAGGGAGATTTAGAGTCAGAAACAAGTGGTTGCAGATTCTCTTTGATTCTGGCGCATCTCACTCGTTTATCGCTCCCCATATTGTGGACCTGCATGGTTGGCCCACTTCACCTCTGGAGGCCCCTTTTGAGATTTCTGTGCCGGGTCATCAGCACCTATCAACTAGGGGTATCCCCAATTGCCCAATCTTGCTCGAAGAATTGCAAGTCTTTGCGAATCTCATAATTCTGGAGATGTCTGAGTTCGACGTGATTTTGGGAATGGATTGGCTGGTTGCATATCGAGTGAAGCTGGATTGCGCGGCAAAGAGGATCAATCTCAGCATCGGTGGCAAGGATTACAGTGTTCACGTGCAGACCCGCGGCCGTCTGAAGGTAATTTCTGCTGTACGCGCCACTCGGCTTCTCAGTCAAGGGTGCATTGCTGGCTTTGTTTATGCTTCTCATTCGGATTCTGCTACTCCTTCACTCGAGTCTATCCCGATCGTTTCTGAGTTTCCTGACGTGTTTCCCGCCGAGCTGCCTGGGATGCCTCCTGATCGTGAGGTAGAGTTCTCTATTGATGTGGAGCCTGGAACGCGCCCCATATCTAAAGCTCCTTACCGGATGGCCCCGCGCGAGTTGGAAGAACTCCGATTGCAGTTGGACGAGATGCTCGAGCTTGGATACATTCGTCCCAGCACTTCTCCGTGGGGAGCCCCCGTCCTCTTCGTAAAGAAGAAGGATGGTTCTTTGAGACTTTGTATTGACTACCGGGATCTGAATAAGGTCACAATCAAGAACAAGTATCCCCTCCCGCGTGTGGATGACCTCTTTGATCAGCTTAAGGGCAATACCGTGTTTTCCAAGATAGATCTCAGATCGGGTTATCATCAGTTGAAGATCAAGGAATCCGAAATCCCCAGGACTGCTTTCAGAACTCGGTATGGACATTTTGAGTTCCTGGTGATGTCCTTTGGGTTGACCAATGCTCCCTCCACCTTTATGGATATGATGAACCGCGTCTTTCGTGAATATCTGGATAAGTTCATCATTGTGTTCATTGATGATATTCTGGTCTATTCCAAGACCCGTGAAGAGCATGATGCACATCTTAGGCTCACTCTTTCCACTCTTCGCCAGCACCAACTCTATGCCAAGTTGGCGAAGTGTGAGTTCTGGCTGGATCGTGTTGCCTTTTTGGGGCATGTCATTTCAGGGGATGGGTTATCCGTTGACCCCGCCAAAATCTCTGCAGTGATGGACTGGAAGCAACCCTCCACCCCTACCGAAATCCGCAGTTTCCTAGGTTTGGCTGGTTACTACCGACGCTTCGTAAAAGGTTTCTCTTCTCTTGCTGCTCCTCTAACAAAGCTAACTCAAAAGCATGCCAGGTTTGACTGGTCAGATCAGTGTGAGCAATCCTTCTCTGAATTGAAGCAACGGTTGTGTTCAGCGCCAGTGTTAGCTCTTCCTTCTGAGGGTTTGGATTTTTCTGTGTACACCGACGCTTCCGGAGTGGGTCTGGGCGGTGTTCTGATGCAGGAGGACCGTGTTATTGCCTATGGGTCGAGGCAGTTGAAGATCCATGAGAGCAATTATCCCACTCACGATTTGGAGTTTGCCGCGGTGGTTTTTGCCTTGAAGTTGTGGCGTCATTACCTCTATGGGGTGAAGTGCCACTTTTACACCGATCACCAGAGCTTAAAGTACATTTTCGTTCAGAAGGACCTCAATCTTCGGCAGAGGCGATGGCTTGAGTTTGTAGCGGATTATGACTTGCAGATCACTTATGTGCCCGATAAAGCCAATTCAGTGGCAGATGCGCTGAGCCGACATGCTACGGCTGCCGCCTGCACCCCTATGTCAGCATCCCTTGCAGCCTTGATAGATGACCTCGACGGGATGGACATATCCATCGCACCTGAGGGTCACGGAGGAGTTTCCGTTCCGTTATGGGTAGAGCAGGTGAAGGATTTGCAGCCATCTGATCCAGAACTTCAGCGCATTCGCCGACAGGTTGAACTTGGGACCCTCCCGGATTTCTCTATCTCGGATGATGTTCTACGTTTCCGAGGTCGCCTTTGCATTCCTGATGTCCCCGAACTGTTGGATAGTATTTGTCGAGAAGCTCATGAGTCTCGCACGTCTGGCCATCCAGGCAACAATAAGATGTACCATGATTTGAAACAGATTGTGTGGTGGCCTGGTATGAAGAACTATATTGCCCGCTTCATCGCTCGTTGTCTGACGTGTCAGAAGGTGAAAGCTCAGCGCCAGCGTCCCGGTGGTCTCTTGCAGCCCCTGCCTATCCATGAGTGGAAATGGGAAGACATCTCTATGGATTTCATCACTGGACTGCCCCGTACTCCGAGAGGTCATGATGCGATTTGGGTTATTGTGGACCGCTTGACTAAAGTGGCTCACTTCATCCCGTACAGGGAAGGTCATTCCACCGAGAAGATGGCTCGGATCTATGTTTCTGAGATAGTTAGACTTCATGGGATCCCTCTGCGGATTGTTTCTGATCGTGACTCGAGATTTGTATCGCACTTCTGGAAGGGATTCCAGCAAGCTCTGGGCACTGAGCTCAACCTGAGCACCGCTTACCATCCGACTACTGATGGCCAGACCGAAAGAGTGAATCAAATTCTTGAAGACATGCTTCGGTGTTATATTTTAGACTATAAGGGAGCTTGGGATGAGCACTTGTCATTGGTTGAATTCGCCTACAACAACAGTTATCAGGAGAGCCTCAAGATGGCCCCCTTCGAGGCATTGTATGGGCGTCGTTGTAGGACCCCTCTCTACTGGTCAGAGGTTGGTGAAAAGGTTGTGTTGGGTCCTGAGCTACTTCAGGAAATGGAAGAGGCCACCAAGAAGACTCGTCTTCAGCTTAGCCGTGTCGTCGAGAGGCAGAGGAAGTATGCTAATCAGCGTCGCCGTCCGTTGGAGTTTGCGGTGGGTGATCGTGTTTTCTTGAAGGTTTCTCCTACTCCTGGGGTGAAGCGTTTCGGCCGCCACCATAAGCTCAGCCCGAGATTTGTGGGACCGTATGTTATTTCAGAGCGTGTTGGAGGATCTGCTTACCGCCTGGATCTACCTGATTCCTTGGCCAGTGTTCATAACGTCTTCCACGTCAGCCAGCTTCGGAAGTACATTCATGATCCTACCCGCGTCATTGAGGAAGTTCCAGTGATTCCTGAAGCTAATCTGTCCTATCCAGTCGAACCTGCTAAGATCGTGGAGTATCAAGAGCGCAAGCTTCGGAAGAGAACCATTCCTATGGTGAAGGTACTTTGGATGCATGGCAAGTCTGAGGAGTTCACTTGGGAGCTCGAAGCTGACATGCGTAGCAAGTATCCGCATCTTTTCTCCTGATCCTGGTATGCCTCCGCTCTTGTTCTCTTCTCTTTTGCTATTCCTCCATAGATAGTTTCCATGTCTTGATTTGCAAATCTTGTCGGTACAAAGGGCATCTGAGCCTTCGTCATAGTAGCCCCAGCTAGAAAATCATCAGAAGTTTCGGGACGAAACTTTCTAAGTAGGGGAGAATGTAACAATCCTTAATTTTTCACTTAATAATAATAATAATAATAATGTAATAGATTTCCCCCCCCCCCCTCTCTCCCGATTAAAACCGCCCCCCGGTCTAAACTTCCCGCAAACCGCAGCTAGGGCGTCGTCTCTCGTCTCCCGATCTCTCCCGCACAACTCGCCGACGCTGCCGACGCATCCATCTCTTCCTCCTGCCGCCGCCGCCTGCTCTCCCCCCTGCCGCCGCCGCCACCTGCGCCTCCTCCTTCCTCCCGAGCCGACGACAGTGACGGGAGAGGCTTCCCCCTCTTCTTCTTCTCCTCCGGCTGGTAGGGGTAAGGAAACCCTAATTTCCTTTTTTTTTCTTTCGGTTTCGAAACCATTGTTCTAAACTATCCTCCACCGTCTCTCTCATTTTTTAAGTATAGGTTGCCCCGTCCCTCTCCCGTTGTGCATTTCAGCAGAGGTTTCCGCGAGGAACGTCTAGGGTTTGCTCGGATCCGCCCGATTTGGACTTCTTGAGGCCCGATCTAGCCTCCGTGGGTAAGAACTTCTCCTCTCCTGCGATTTTAGAATTTTTGCCCTAGCGTTCGTGTAATGTTCGCTTTCCGATCGACGTAAAATTCGTCGATCCCTCTTGAGGTGGTTGTTTACTCGACTAATCCTAAGTTTTATTCGGTTTTCGGTGCCGTCAACGACTGTAGCGGTGGAAACGCTCAAGGCCCTCTCCGAATTAGGGTTCCCGGATCCAACCGCCGCCAAAACCCTCGGACCTCTTGTGCTAACCGCTTCTCCCCTCTTTGACGAGGGAGGTAAATTTTCTTGTACTCGCCCCCTTGAATTAATTAATTAATCCTAAGTTTTATTGGGTTGACCAATGCAAACAAGTTTTATTTAAGTCACACTTGTATCGTACTAGCCCCACTTGAATCTATTACTTGCAGATAAGTAAGTTCATTAGACATCATAGGCAAACAATGAAAGGGAATGTGTCGTTTGATGTGACACCGGAAAAATGAGTTCACGCTTGAATGGTAACAGAAACCAATAAGGGAATCTTGTAAGCAGCGGTAGCTTAAGCCTTGCATCCGCTCCCATGCTAGAATCTTGTACATCAAATGACGACACACACGCCTTTCATTGATTTCTGCTTATACGTTTGTGTTTAGGCTAAAGCTCCGGAGTAGGCTACAAAATTTACTAAAGAATCTCAGTTAGTTTCTGACATACTTTACTGCTATGCTTGTTTCCCAGTTTACTTGTTTATTTAATTTACTTGAATCTCTGCTATTTATCTTGTTCTGAGGCTTTTCCTTCTGATTGGATTTGCCTTAGGGTTCGTGACTGCGCCGTCTACTTCCTGAGTGGTTCCTCGCCCAACTCCCGTATGTTGGAGGTTTACTGTCTTTGTAGTTGCTGCATCAGGTCCTTTGTATCTTGTTTCTTTTACTTTTGGATTTGTCTTTCCTGTACTAGTTATTACCAGGCATTTTCCCTGTATCATGGACAACTCTTAGGATGATATGGATGTATTTCAGCATTATATAAATGTTCATTTGGTTTCTGCGGTTTACTAGCATCTACTTTTACATCATAATTATAGTATGAGAATTAATCAAAGTGCATGAGCATCACTTTTAATTCAAGCTTCCGCATAATATATTAAACTGGTATTGTTCTTCAAAATCTAATTATTTTCTACAGATATTCTGGTATTACAGCACCCGCCTGGCAGACATGATTTCTCTTTACCCATGTCTGCGGCATCACGACCCGCCCGTAGCGCACTCTGATAATCGTTATTAGACGGGTCGTGACAGTAAGCGTTGATCCGATCCTCCTTGAATTCTTCTCTCGAATTTGTGTGGGAGATGATGGTCTGGAAAATACGGCCCTCTCAGAGTTTCTGAAGTGCTGGAATAGGGCTCTCTTCAATCAGTAGTTGGAGAAGAAGAAATCCACTTATTTATAGGACTGGAGGCTAATGTCTGGTGTGTTGGACATGTGTGTCACATCCTTTTATTTGAGAATAACAAATCTCATATTGTATTTGATCCAGTCTTTTGTGTGTTTATAGTGTCTTGTACACGTTCAATGAGGAGACAAGTCCTCGTTCATGGGCATAATCCGAGAGTGTGTACACATTAGAAAAAGCAAAAGCATGAGTTTTGTGTGCTGATCTTAAAATGACCATAACTTTCAATCCAGGAAGAGTTACAGAACGTGCCACCCCATTTCGGAGATGAGAACGACTCAATCTACAGTATGGAGAAGTTTCGGACTCAATCTCCCGTTACCGCCAGCGTTATCGCTACCGCCAGGCGCTATCTCCAGTTCGTGCACAGCGCCACGCCGCCGACGGTTTCGCAACCGCTCCACACGAACACTACCGCCGGCGCTAGCCACTACCGCAGGCGCTAGCTCCAAGTTCTATAAAATGGTGGGCTCTCTCTCGTTTTGGTTAGAGATCCCAGAGAGGTTACTTGTGCCACAACTCCAGTGCTGTTATGCTGCCGAAGATGGATCTCCCACAAAAAGCTTAAGGAGAATTCTGGAGGAGGACTACGTCACGCTACATTAGAAGGACGATCGCTTCTACCTCGCTCATACTACAGCGATCATTCATCCTCATCTTCAGAAATCTCATATAGGGAGTTTTACTATTGTTATCTTTATTTTCATTCCATACTTTCTTTGTAACCGTTTTGTTAATTCGCCTTGTGTTGGCGACTAGGTCTGGGTAGGACTTAGGGGGTAATTCGCCTTGTGTTGGCGACTAGTTCTAGGTGATTAGATCTAGGGGGGCTCGAGGCCATTTCCGGGGAAGGATTGGCTAGAGCGGCTTGAGGCCTTATCCGGGGAAGGATAGGCTAAAGTCAACCGGTTTGTGGGGATACAAGTCGGTATAGAAAAGGAAAAGAAATTTACTTTTGTACGCCTTCGATTTCTAGCGATATTGAAATCAAATTTATGTAAACATTTTTCTTTTATATAAATACAATCATGTCTCTATTTGTGTTTACTTGATTTCTCTCCTTTGGCGTTATCTCTAAAATATTGGTTACAAAGTCTTAAATCCAAATTACTTTATCTAAATTGTTTATTTCAATCTCTTAATCATAAAACAATTTAGTACTTATTTCTAAACTTGAAAATTATGATATTCTCACAAATTGGCTAAATTATCATTTTGCCTTTCTCATATTATAAAACAATTTAGTATTTTCCATAAATTTATAAGAAGATTTTTATTCCCTTATTCACCCCCCCCCCCCCCCTCTAAGGGCGCCGTAAGATCCAACAAGTGGTATCAGAGCCAGGTTATTCCAAACGGTTTAAAAACTAGGAATAATGGCGTCTCATGATCTCGCTTCTACTAATAGGGGAAATTTTCTTATAAATGAAAAATCTTTAGCACCACCTTTATTTGAAGGGAAAAATTATAATAGGTGGAAATTTCTAATGGAAAAATTTCTTAAATCTTTGGATATGGAAGTATGGAATATTACAATTAAAATGCCCCCAAGTATTTTAAATAAAAATGAAATATTTTTAAATGTCAAATCTATGAATAGTCTATATTGTGCATTAGATCAAAATATTTTCAAACTTATTTATACACTTCCTACTGCTTATGAAGTTTGGAAATTTCTTGAGAATACTTATAGTCTTCCTTCTACAGATGATGAACAAGAGGAATTCCTTATGGATCCAAGAGAAGAAATCGACGAGGACTCATTCTTGGAGGATGATAAATCTAAGAGAGAAATCGACGAGGAATTTCTTATGGATCCAAGAGAAGAAATTGATGAGGACTTATGCTTGGAGGAAGAAGAATACAACATCACAATATTGGACTCATTTGTTGGCAACACATCAAGCAAAAGAGAAGACGGAAACTATTGCAAGGTAAGAAAATCTAAATCTTCTCTTTTTGTAAAAAATTCTATTTCTACATCTCGTATGCTTAAAATTGCTAAACGTAAAATTTTAAAGTTAAAAATTGTTAATTCCAAATTACGTTTAGAAAATAAATCTTTAAAAGCAAACGATAAAGTAGAAACAAATATTGATGTGTTAAATTCTATTTCATGCTCTTTAGTTACAATTCCTACTCT
This sequence comes from Dactylorhiza incarnata, assembly GCA_033032865.1. Taxonomy (NCBI): domain Eukaryota; kingdom Viridiplantae; phylum Streptophyta; class Magnoliopsida; order Asparagales; family Orchidaceae; genus Dactylorhiza; species Dactylorhiza incarnata. The sequence continues at coordinate 5,006,939 of JAWHQI010000157.1, read as the reverse complement.
TTGTTTTGATTGCAATTTATTTAAAGAAAAATTCAAGGAAATTGAAAAAGATCTCTTAATTTCTAAAAGGCATAATGAAAAATTGTTAATTGAAAATGATGTTTTATCTTGTAAGTTAATACAATTAAAATCTTTTGTTGAAAAATTTCAAATGTCATGTAATGAATTTCATCATAAAATTTTGAATAACAAGGATAAATTAACTTACAAAATCATTTCTAAAAAGGATCATTTTCATACATCAACTCAAAAGGAGTTTAGTTTCAAAAAGAATTATGACCCTCACAAAATTCTTAAGAGTCACTATTATAAGTCTCAATATATTTTCAATCATGACTCAAATTTAAAAACTCATTTTCATGAAAATCAAAATATAAAATATTATCCTTCATATTATAAGAGTATGTCTATAAGAAAGAGTGGAAATGAAAATCATCAAAATAATAATCAATCTTTTAAAACATATTGTAACTCACTCTTTCAACAATCACTTCTAAAAAAAGACAATCACTCTTATAAAATTTCAAACAATCCATATAATAAAATTCATTATGATTATCAACATCAATCTATTTTGAAAAATAATTTGAATAAACATGAATCACAAATGAATTATTTTTCAAACAAATATAATCATATAAAGATGTCACATAATCATAACATGAATTTAAAAGATAAACAACCAAAGTATGAATGGAGGCCCAAAATTAAAAACGAAACACTAACTCCACTTGTAAAGGCTCATTCATCACTATCTCTCCAAAAGCCTACACGATGTATTTGGGTACCCAAAGGAACCATCACTTTGTCCCCTTTGGATACATAAATCTCTCATTCACTAGGAATCATCATTTGCATGAAGTAGAAACAATTAAAAATGAAATATCAATTCTCTGCTTCATGATATGTTTATTGTCTCTTTCTCTTTTGTTTATTTTATATTAAAAAAACATGCTATGATCACTTTATATATCATGTAATATGACTTTCATATATTAAGCATAATATCTTTCAAATCAAATTTGAGTTAAAATTGAACATTAAGTCATATATTTTTCAAAAGTGATCTATCACTCATCTTTGATTATTCTTTATCCTTTTAAACCCTTTATCCATCTATGTCTTGAATTAACATTATAATTTGAATATAGAAATTATTTTCAAGACTAATGAAATTATTTTAAAAAAAATATATTTAAATGGTTTATTAAAGGGCTTAAGCTAAAAATTAAAATGCGCAACGTTATGATAATCTTCTATTTTATTTGCTGCATATGATAGCCCTTATAATGAAGAACATTATCTAGAAAAATTGAAAACAAAATTCATCTAAACGCATGCTTAATCTTTCAAAAAGCGAGTTTTTGATCAAAACTTCAAATAGTCATATCTTTTGATCCGCTCGTCCGATTTTCGCGTTTAATATATTTTCGAAAAGAGCACAAAAATCTCCATCCAATGGCAAACTAGGCTTGTTCATGTGAGTTCTCTTGGTGCTGTCAACTTGCCCAATTACAACTCCGTTTTAAAAACTATCTTAGTTTGCTTGATTTGGAAATTTCTGTGTTTATGAATTTTTTCATCACACGCTATCCTTAGAATAATTGTTTCATATTTTATATTATGTGTGTGATGTGTGTCACCTATGTTTGCATGTAACTTAAACCTTAGAATCATCTTGTATCATTAAGATCAAATCAAAAGTTTAATCATTTCATTCTAGGTCTAAAGAAAATTAATTTGAAAACTTCTCATATTACATGCAACATAATCTCCATTAATCCTATGTAATAACATTGCATTCAAACTCATCATCCTAGCATTGCTTCTTGGTCTATGCTTATATATTTATGCTGGGTAGAACACTTACAATGATATTCAACTTTCATGATAACTATGTGATTTTGAAATTATAATAGAATACCAAAATTCCAACAAACACATAGTTTATGGATTAATCATTAGTATCTATATCATGAAACTATATATCATAATGGAAAACCAAAGATCAATAAATCTAATTATCCAATGCAATTTTATTATAAATTTCAAAATGTTATATATGTGATCTTTGTCTTTGATATGATTACATGATCATCAATTTCTAGACTTAAAAATCAAACATGCTTATTCAAAAGAAAATCACCAAATCATATTATCATAAGTCTAGAAGGAATAGAAATCACATACATCATGATGATCTAACATATATTCTATGCAAAATTCTCTATAATCATAAATCATAATTCATATTCTATCAAGAAAAATCTCAAAAACAAATTGGAATTATGAATTTTATGATAAAGATATGAATATTGTTTTCTTTACATTAGTTGGTGTATGAATATGTGTTGCTATTGATTGCATGTATCTCACATATATATAGATTCTAGAATCAATTGTGTAATAATAAGAATAAATTAAAATCATCACTTTATTCTAGATCTATAATTTGAAACTCTAGTTTGGAATACATGCAATATAAATGTTAAACTTATGACATGACATTAAACCTAAAACTCATCATACTAGCATTATCATTTATCTCATATTAGTAATTGCGCTAGTTATCTCATATCGTCATCTCATAAGAATAGAAAAACTATGCGGCTTTATAACTCTTCACAAAAACCCATAGTTTATATATCAACTCATAGATTTAAAAAGCATAGGTTGTCCAAAAGATTATTCACCTATGACTTCATATCTCACAATAGCGAGGGCGTAGGGTTGCATGCATTAGAGACCTAACCTCTAAGTCATGTCTTGTCCTTAACCGGGGAGGGTTCCAGTGGGGCCTTGCGAGGCACTGGGGGGAAAGAGTGCTAGGTTGTGTGTTCTCTAGTGTGTGCATATGGGATTAACACCCCAACCTACGGCATGCGTGCAGCTCTTCATGCTCATCCGTCACTTAGTACGGGGCTAGGGTGTAGACATTTAGTCGGGGTAGTTTCTAATCTTAGGACATACCTATATTACGTATTGCATGATCACTTTATTTACTTATCACTTAAATCATGCATATTTTGGATTGTTTAATAAAAATGTCCTCATGTGTTTGCATAATTTATCTTTTTGAGCTTAAATGTTTTTGTAAAACACATGTATTTGAAAAAGCTAAAGTTTTATGCAAATTTGAGCAATCAAGACATCTCTGAAAATTCTGAAATTTCAGCATGGAACTACTCTAAGGACACTTAATCAAAATAAAAAATCAGATTTTTAAAATTCTCAAAAAATCGAGTACTGTTTCCAGCGCTAGCGCTAGCGCCGGCGCTAGCGTGGGTGTTGGAATTTTCTGATTTTTAAAATTTCTGAAAATCCATAAAAATATGTTGGTTCATATTTTCTACTTATTTCTTGTGTTTCTGACTTTTGTTATTTTTGTTTTATTTATATTATGAAAAATCAACTACAAAGGATCAAAATTCAAAAATACAAAAAAAAAAATTTGTTATTTGTGTTTTTAATCATATTATGAAAAATCAACTGCAAAAGTTCAAAATTAAAAAAATATACAAAAATATGTTTTTGTTATTTATGTTTTTTTTTCTTCTTATTATGAAAAATCTACTACAAAAATTCAAAATTCAAAAATTACAAAAATATGTTTTTGTGATTTTCTGTTTTTATTTGATTTAAAAAATGATAAAACTTAAAAAAAAACTATATGATCTTTATTGCCAATATCAAGCATGTATGAATTCTATTATTTAGAATTATTTACAATGTTAAAATTTATTTCTTGAAATTTCTATGAACATTGTTTTGATTATCATGCTTTGATATATCTATTTAAGTATATCAATTGTATTGAAAAATGTGTAGAACCAAGCTTAGCATGCCTCTAAGTATGAGTAAATGTTTTATGATTGATAATGATATATTTCACTCACTTATTTTGGTAATCAACATGCGTGTCTAAATCTAAAATTCTTGCTTGTGTATTGTATTTGTACAATGAATTAAAACTTGCATAAGTTTTTTACCTACACTACATTTGAATTGCACTTATGAAATTTAGAAAAGTGGTTAAAAGTTAAAAAAAAAATTGGGTTTGCAAAACAAGTGTATTCGGAGAATGTTGTCTCACAACTGTGAACAAAAAATATATATGTAGACAAATATAACTCCACCAAGCACTACTTGAACCTCCTAATAAGTCTTCATAAGCATTGTGAGGTTGAGCACCTTGGAAAGAATAGTAAAGTGGCTTGTGCAAACCTTAGTTATTACATCACTTTGTTAAAAAATTATGTGCATTAAAAGTGTGTGAAAGTAATTTACTTGTGTTTTATTGTGCACTTTACTTTACATATGTCTTGTATTTTGACGATTTAAATCAATTGTTAACATTGCCCAAAATACACTTATGTGCGCATCATTATCTTTCATAACACTTCTTCTCATGAGTATTGGATTCTAATGCTTTATCTATACTACTCTTTATATAAAAATGCACTAGATAACCTAGCATGATCTCTACAATGTTTTGGTATCTCTTGAACTTAAAATTAAGTAACATTGTAGTATAATCTCTCTTTAATATGTTCATTTCATGCTTGGTATCTTTATGAAAAACTTTGAGATTTCAAAAAGGTTAAAACATCTTTCAATTTTGAACTAAAACTCATATTTTTACTTATGTTTTTCATGCTTACAAAAAAGATGTTTCTTATAATCTTCCGCTTGCTTACAACTCTTATCTTTTTATTTGAAATCTCTTATATATACTATGCTTCAACTCTTTATCATTTCATATATTCAAAAGCTCGATCATGCTTTATTATTTAAATGCCTCCTTACTACCCTCACCCCACCTTCTTTTGATAATACCAAAAGGGGGAGATTAATTCAAGAAATCTAGAAGATTAAGGGGAGAATAATTAAATCATGCAATCTATCATTTAGGGAGAGTAAAAACATAAACTGCATTTATGTAGGGGGAGCATTAATTTAGGGGGAGTATGCACAATTTCATCATGCTAATCATTTACTATAGTTGCACTTTTTATCATGCTTATCATATATACTATAAACACTAATGTTGATTTCTTGATAAGAGGATTTGTTATTATCAAAAGGGGGAGATTGTTGGGCATGTGTGTCACATCCCTTTATTTGAGAATAACAAATCTCATATTGTATTTGATCTAGTCTTTTGTGTGTTTATAGTGTTCAGGTTGTACAGGTTCAATGAGGAGACAAGTCCTCGTTCATGGGCATAATCCGAGAGTGTGTACACATTAGAAAAAGCAAAAGCATGAGTTTTGTGTGCTGATCTTAAAATGGCCATAACTTTCAATCCAGGAAGAGTTACAGAACGTGCCACCCCATTTCGGAGATGAGAACGACTCAATCTACAGTCTGGAGAAGTTTCGGACTCAATCTCCCGCTACCGCCAGCGCTATCGCTACTGCCAGGCGCTATCTCCAGTTCGTGCACAGCGCCACGCCGCCGACGGTTTCGCAACCGCTCCACACGAACACTACCGCCGGCGCTAGCCACTACCGCAGGCGCTAGCTCCAAGTTCTATAAAATGGTGGGCTCTCTCTCGTTTTGGTTAGAGATCCCAGAGAGGTTGTTTGTGCCACAACTCCAGTGCTGTTATGCTGCCGAAGATGGATCTCCCACAAAAAGCTTAAGGAGAATTCTGGAGGAGGACTACGTCACGCTACATTAGAAGGACGATCGCTTCTACCTCGCTCATACTACAGCGATCCTTCATCCTCATCTTCAGAAATCTCATATAGGGAGTTTTACTATTGTTATCTTTATTTTCATTCCATACTTTCTTTGTAACCGTTTTGTTAATTCGCCTTGTGTTGGCGACTAGGTCTGGGTAGGACTTAGGGGGTAATTCGCCTTGTGTTGGCGACTAGTTCTAGGTGATTAGATCTAGGGGGGCTCGAGGCCATTTCCGGGGAAGGATTGGCTAGAGCGGCTTGAGGCCTTATCCGGGGAAGGATAGGCTAAAGTCAACCGGTTTGTGGGGATACAAGTCGGTATAGAAAAGGAAAAGAAATTTACTTTTGTACGCCTTCGATTTCTAGCGATATTGAAATCAAATTTATGTAAACATTTTTCTTTTATATAAATACAATCATGTCTCTATTTGTGTTTACTTGATTTCTCTCCTTTGGCGTTATCTCTAAAATATTGGTTACAAAGTCTTAAATCCAAATTACTTTATCTAAATTGTTTATTTCAATCTCTTAATCATAAAACAATTTAGTACTTATTTCTAAACTTGAAAATTATGATATTCTCACAAATTGGCTAAATTATCATTTTGCCTTTCTCATATTATAAAACAATTTAGTATTTTCCATAAATTTATAAGAAGATTTTTATTCCCTTATTCACCCCCCCCCCCCCCCCCTCTAAGGGCGCCGTAAGATCCAACATGGTGTTCACCCAGTATGAAATTGTTTTGATGGCTCGGATCTTCAAAACAGGAAGGAGATTCTGCACTTTAGGAAACATTCATTTTAGGCAACCCTAACGCTGGCGTTGAGTTTAACGTTGGCGTTAGGTCAGATCATTCCTAAAGTGCTCCTGCAATCATGGCTGCTTCCCTCCTTGCCATAATCATCGAGAGTCAACGCCTAGCGTTAAGTCCTAACGTCTGGCGTTAGACCACATCCCTCTTTTCAGTTTGTGAGCAGGCCCAGACCAATAATGCAGCAGCATAGTGTCCTATCTGTTCAAACTTGCATGCTAAAAACACAATGGCAAATAAGATCAAATACAAGTAGGATTTGTTATTCTCAAATCAAAGGGATGCGGAAAACCATGTTCCAACAGTTGCTAGATATCTTTTGTCGACTATGCACTTTCCCAAATATTACTGGGGTGATGCGGTTCTCATTGCGGCATATCTTATCAATCGCATGTCTTATCATGTCCTTGGAAACAATACCCCACATCAGCACTCTCCATGTGCCCCCTACACAACTTTCTCCGAGGTTGTTTGGGTGTGTATGCTTTGTTCATATCCACCACCCCCGCCCAACTAAACTCGACCACTGCGTGCTCAAGTGTCTTTATAGGTTACTCTCCCACACATAAGGGGTACAATTATTTCCATCCTCCTGCCAAAAAAGGTTTTGGTTACTATGGATGTCACTGTTCGTGAATACAAGGTGTACTATGCTCCCTCCTTTCAGGGGGAGTACACCTTTGGAAGTGTGCTCTCCTATTGTTCCTCTACATGTTCCTCCACTTTATCCCTCACTTCAGAGGGAGTCTATACCATTGGAAGCGGGCTCTTCTATTGTTCCTTTACCTATACCTTCTACGGTTCCTTCTACTACTCCCATCGTGCGGGTTTATATCCAGGGCACTAAGGGGACCAACATAAAGGGTCTTTTCATGCCACCAGAACAACCATCGGACACTAACTTAGGGCCTCTTGATCTACTCAATGGTCTCAAGAAAGGTATTTGATCATGTACCCAACATCATCTATCACATTATGTTTCTTACAACTCCTCTGCTTCTCATAAAACATTTGGTCTTCTCTTACTTCCATTTTCATACCCTCATCTTGGCAGAATGCTCTTGGAATCCCTAAGTGGCAAGAAGCGATACTTGAGGTCGTTACATATTCTATGAACCTTCTTATGTTATCATGTATATCACATTCTAGTGTGGAAAAATATAATTTTGATAAACTTAACCGAGAATGTTCATTTTATAAATATGTTTTTGCCACCAATATTAACACGAGTATCTCACTTAGATAATTTAATGTTCATGCATTTTAGTTTCTCGTGTTAGATTATTGTGTAGGACTTTAGTTCGGTTATTCTACCATTATGGAGTTTGGTATCATCCTTCGCATACTTTGATCTTAGTGCATGTCTTTGTAGCGAGATTTAGCAATCTTTGTGCTCTTTGACGATTGATCTTATGTTTTTTTTGTTTCCTTTACTATTCTTGCTTACATTCTTCGTTGCGCTTATTTTTTTGTACTTATCATGATTATCCTTATTGTACTTCACTTTATGTCATATCACAGTTATCTTTTTTGTACTTCACTTTGTGCTACTCGTGATTATCTTTTTACGTCGCATATATGCACTTAATGCTTATCTTTTTTACTTCCCTCTGAGCTAATCATGCTTATCATTTTATGTCTTTAGACTCGTGTTATTAATGATTATTTTGTTTCTTCATTACCATATGTTTCTCATGATATTCGATTACACTTCAATGGTATCGCGATTTGTTTATCTTTCGTTATGTGTTCACTATCTTTTTACGACCCTCCTTGAACTCATGATTATTTCTTTTTACCTCCCTATCATATGCTACTGTCGATGATATTTCCTCTATGTTTGTGATGACCCGCTTTTACTAATAACAAAGGGGAGAGAAAACTGAGATTGTGAAATATCACACTTAGGGGGGAACACTTGATTTAGGTGGGCATAATAATTTTAGAGGGAGGAATCATTTTGGGAGAGTAAACATATTCTTATATCAGCAATTCATGCACACTTCATGTTTTCATTCATGCATAATCCTTATGTTTACATTACATGCCATTATGCAAACAATTTCAATTTCTCGTATATACTTTTTTTCTCAATCATCAAGATTTATTATTATCAAAATGGGAAGTTTGTTGGAACATGATTTAACACTGTTGGTTTGAGAATAACAAATCTTGATAAGTCTCTAATATCTATTTGCAAGTGTTTTTTATTGTGTGCAGGTACAAGTATTGTTGATACAAGTAATGGTTGATAAGGACCGAATCGGGCTAAAAGAATATGAAGAAGTCCAAAAATGAACGCAATAGTCAGCGGTAGCTGATACCGCCTGGCGGTAGCTGATACCGCCTGGCGGTAGCGCAGGCATCAAAATGATTCTCGACGTACATCGAATTACAGTACTGTTACGTCGAATTTCAACTCTTGTACGTCAATTTCGGCGCACAATGTTACGGATATTCATGGAGACGACCAACCATGGCGGGTGTACACGCGACGAGCAAGTGCGGTGCAGCCCGGGGACGGCAATACTAAACCAGACCAAGAGGAGACCATGGAGGGGCCGGCGGTAGTGGGGCCATAGCGGACCGGCGAATGCGGAAGGATATTATTTCGTTTCCTAATTATCATTTCCTAATTTATTTATTTCCTAATTTATCATTTCCTAATTTATTTCGTTTCCTTTTTATGTATTTCCTATTCAAATGTTTCCTATTTGTATGTGGTCTTTCCCTCCTATATAAAGGGGCTGATTTTATGTTGTATGCATCTTGGAAGTAATATCAAAGGGTTGCTCCCTTGTTCTTCGTCTCTACCCTGTCTCCATCTCTCTCTCTCCCCACCGCCGGCTCTCCCCCTAGTCCGGATTCTCTCTAGCGGTAATATTTGGTCCTACCTGCCCGTCCGCCCGCTATCGTAGCCGCCGGCCTTTCAACATCACCGCCGACGTCTGCCGTTCCCATCGATCCGCCGCTACCGCCATGGCCCCGTCAACGCGACTTCACCCGGATGCTTCTGGCGCGGATACCTCCGACGAGGTAGTCCAACGTCGCCTCGACGGCCACGATACCCAATTCGCCGCTATCCAGGCCACGCTCCAAGTAATCCTCGCCCGCCTGGAGGCCCGTCCCGCCTGGAGGCCCGTCCCGCCTCGCCCGCACCTACCACCAGCGGAGGGTGTACCTCCCCTGCCGACGGCGGCTCGCTGCTCGGCGCCCCCCCGCAGACAGAGATTCCGATGCCACTCACGGGCCGCGGCCCCCTCGCTCTCGCCATTCCGAACTTCTCCGGGGCCGACCCCATGGGCTGGATCGCGAAAGCTGAACAATACTTTGACCTCCACCTCACACCAGAGCACGACAAGGTTGGCACAGCCTTGGTCGGCCTGAATGGCTCCGCCCTCCATTGGGCGCGATGGCTTCGCCAATCTCAGCCCCTCATCTCATGGGGCGAGATGAAGCAAGAGATGGTCCGCCGCTACGAGCCCCGCTATGCTGGATCCGCCGTCGAGAGACTTTGCAGCATCCGCCAGTCGGCCGGCCTCGATGCCTACATCGACGAATTTGTCGCCTTGGTCACGCATGTCCCAGGCCTTCCGCCCGACCACTATTTGGGATTTTTTATGCAAGGTCTCCTCCCGTCGATCCGCTCACGCCTCCGCACCCATCAGCCACGCACCGTCTCCGAAGCGCTCGATCTCGCGCGTGCCGTCGAGGCCGATCTCGGTGCGCGGCCGCCGCTTCCTACCGGGCCTCCTCCTACTCGGGCACCGCCACCAAGGGACTTCGGCCCGCGACCTCCTCTCCCGGGCGGCCCTCGCCCGGCCCGTCCTCCAAATCCCCACCGCCTCTCCAATGGGGACTATAACGAACTCCGGCATAAAGGGCTCTGCTTCCGGTGCCGTCAGCCATACTCGCCAAATCATGAATGCACCGTCAAGGAGTTGCATGCGATCATCGGGGATTTTGTCCCCGAAATAACCGCTGCGGATTTCGAGGCACTTGAAATCACGGACGAGTCGCCACCACCGGACACCGACGGCGCTACCTTCCATCGCCTCGACCTTCCATGCTTCTCGGTGGGCGGTCTCACCGGACCGTGTACTATGAAGTTAACCGGTAGCATCCAGGATCATCCAGTTCTCATCATGATCGATAGCGGTGTCAGCCACAACTTTATCTCCCATCGCCTGGTGCGACACCTTGTCATCCCGTGCACGCCATCGCCGGACTTCACCGTCTGTCTAGGAGACGGCCGCCGAAGGCCGACAGCAGGCTCTTGCCCTGCCGTGCGGATCGCCATGGGCCCTTGCTCAGTCACGGCGGATTTCTATGTATTTGAGTTAGGAGGCGTCGACATCATTCTCGGCGTAGCTTGGCTGGCCACCTTGGGCGACGTACGGGTCAATTGGGCGGAGATGACAATGCAGTTCTCATGGGAAGGGTCTCCCTGCCACCTCGCAGGCGACTCCGCCTTGCTCCGCACTCCGGTTTCATTCTGTGCCATCCAACGCACGACCGAAGTATCTTTCACGGCATGGCTTTGGCCGATCCAGGCCGAGTCGGCGGTCGCCTCGGAGGCACCACCCGCTCTCCAGCATCTCCTTGACGAGTTCTCCGACGTGTTCACACCTCCAGCGGGCTTACCCCCGGTAAGAACCACGGACCATGCCATTCCGTTGCGGCCCCACACTTCGGCCGTCTCCGTCTGACCATATCGCTATGGACACGTGCAGAAGGACGAGATCGAACGCTTGGTGCGGGAGATGCTCATGGGTGGCCTCATCCGCCCCAGCGCGAGCCCTTTCTACAGCCCGGTCCTCCTCGTGCGCAAGAAGGACGGGAGTTGGCGCTTCTGTGTCGATTACCGCGAATTGAACAAGGCTACGATCCCGGACAAATATCCTATTCCGGTCATCCAAGAGCTTCTAGACGAGCTCCACGGCGTCGTCTACTTCACAAAGCTTGATCTTAGGGCGGGATATCACCAAATCCGGGTGCGGCCGGAAGATGTACCAAAGACGGCGTTTCGGACGCACGACGGACACTACGAGTTCCTGGTTATGCCCTTTGGGCTTACCAACGCCCCGTCCACCTTCCAGGCAACCATGAACGATATTTTTCGAGCGGTACTCCGACAACACGTTCTTGTTTTTTTGATGATATTTTGGTATATAGCTCATCCTGGCATGAGCACTTATACCATGTCCGCCGCACGCTCGAGACGATTCGCCGCCATCATCTTGTCCTCCACCGCAAGAAATGCTCGTTCGGGGTAACATCCGTCAGTTACTTGGGGCACACGATCTCGGCCAAAGGAGTGGCCATGGACGACGACAAAATCACGGCAGTTCTTCACTGGCCGACCCCCACCTCTCTTCGAGACGTCAGGGGTTTTTTGGGTCTAACCGGGTATTATCGGCGCTTCATTAAGGAGTACGGCAACTTGGCACGCCCACTCACTCAGCTGCTCAGGTCTACCGAGGAGGGACCTTTTTCCTGGACCCCGGCGGCTATGTCCGCATTCACCGCCCTCAAGGCGGCTCTGGTGAACGGCCCAGTTCTGGCCATGCCCGACTTCAACCAACCCTTCATCATCGAGTGCGATGCCTCGGGCACCGGGGTGGGTGCAGTCCTCATGCAAGGCGGCCGACCCATCGCCTACTACAGCCGGGCATTCTCCGCCAACATCCGTAGCCGTTCGGCGTACGAGAACGAGCTCATGGCTCTTGTCCTGGCAGTACAACACTGGCGGCCGTATCTCTTGGGCCGCCCCTTCATCGTCCGCACCGATCATCATAGCTTGTGATACCTCCTCCAGCAGAAAATCGCCACGCCCGCACAACAGCTTTGGGTGGCGAAGCTCCTGGGGTACGATTTCTCCATCGAATTTCGCTCCGGACGCACCAACCGAGCGGCGGACGCTCTCTCCCGACAAATTCATTCCCCGGAACTTCGCGCCATATCCCGGCCGGTCTGGGAGGACGCAGCTTCTATCCAACATGACGTGGAGTTGGACCCGCACCTGGCCGCCATTCGAACGGCCCTCATCACTGACCCGACCAGCCACCCTCCTTACTCTCTGGTGGGAGGTCGGCTCTTTTACCGGGGCCGCCTGGTGTTGTCCGCGGTCTCCGCTCTCATCCCGCGCCTTCTCGCCGAGTTCCACGTTACACCAACCGGAGGACACGCTGGGGCATTCCGCACCTACCGCCGTCTGGCGGCCTCTCTATATTGGCCAAATATGTTCAAACAGGTCAAAGCCCACGTTGCCACCTGTCTCCCGTGCCAAAAGGCGATGTACGAAACGACGTTTCCGGGCGGGTTACTTCAGCCCCTGCCGATTCCAGAGCGCATTTGGGAGGACATTGCCAAGGATTTCATCACTCGCCTACCTCGGTCCAATGGGTTCGATTGCATTTTGGTAGTAGTGGACCGACTCTCCAAATACGCGCACTTTCTTCCGCTCCGGCATCCGTATACAGCCGCAGGAGTGGCCGACAGCTTCATCTCCGGGGTCGTACGCCTCCATGGATTTCCGCGCTCAATCGTGAGTGATCGTGATCCACTTTTTCTGAGCAGTTTCTGGACATCTCTCTTTCGCCTACAAGGCACGCAACTACGCATGAGCTCTGCCTACCACCCGCAAACAGATGGCCAGTCAGAGGTCCTCAATCGTTGCTTAGAGACATACTTACGCTGCTTCATCGGCGACAGGCCGGGCACCGGCCAAGTGGTTAAGTTGGGCCGAGTATTCTTACAACACCGCCTACCACCATGCCGCGGGCTCCACTCCATTCCAGTCCGTATACGGTCGACCGCCGCCAGATATCGTACGACATCTTCCTGGGGAGACCCTCCCACAGATTTTGGCATCACAACTCCAAGATCGGGACATTATTTTGGACAGCCTCAAACATCATCTCCGACGTGCCCAGGCCAAGATGACAGTCTTCTCCAACCGCAAACGCAGAGACCTCTCATTTCAACTCGGGGAGAAGGTCTTTATCAAGCTACATCCATACCGACAACTCTCGGTAGCCAAAAGGGCATGCCCCAAGCTCGCACCACGATTCTTTGGTCCATTCACCGTTCTGGCCCGGATTGGGGCCGTCGCATACAAAATTCAACTTCCCGAAGGAAGCCGCATTCACCCGGTGTTTCACGTCTCGCAGCTACGCCGGGTAGTGGGCGACCACCCAACGCTGGACCACATACCAAGCGATCTGGAGTACGCTGATGCCACTCCCACATATCCACACCGCATTCTAGACCGCCGACACCATTTGCCCGGCGACGCGGAACCGGAGGAGCTCCTCGTGGCATGGCAACACCGTCCCCCGTCTACCGCTACGTGGCTTTTACGGGATGATTTTCGCCGGCAGTTTCCCGACTTTTGCCTTGAGGACAAGGCAAATTTTCCAGACGGAGGTATTGTTACGGATATTCATGGAGACGACCAACCATGGCGGGTGTACACGCGACGAGCAAGTGCGGTGCAGCCCGGGGACGGCAATACTAAACCAGACCAAGAGGAGACCATGGAGGGGCCGGCGGTAGTGGGGCCATAGCGGACCGGCGAATGCGGAAGGATATTATTTCGTTTCCTAATTATCATTTCCTAATTTATTTATTTCCTAATTTATCATTTCCTAATTTATCATTTCCTAATTTATTTTGTTTCCTTTTTATGTATTTCCTATTCAAATGTTTCCTATTTGTATGTGGTCTTCCCCTCCTATATAAAGGGGCTGATTTTATGTTGTATGCATCTTGGAAGTAATATCAAAGGGTTGCTCCCTTGTTCTTCGTCTCTACCCTGTCTCCATCTCTCTCTCTCCCCACCGCCGGCTCTCCCCCTAGTCCGGATTCTCTCTAGCGGTAATACACAATCTCCTGCGGTAACAACTAGTGCCTGCAGTAGCTCAATTCAGAGCTCAAAGTCCTTTTGTTGATATCAGTACTCGATGTACGTCGAATTGCCATCGGGATAAAACGTCGAATTGCCATCGGGATAAAACGTCGAATTGCCATCGGGAGAAAACGTTGAATTGCTACCGGGAGAAAACATCGAATTGCATGCTACCATCGGCGGTTGTGAAGGAAAATGTTTCTTGTCTACCTGCAGAGTTCTTGAAAGGCTTGGGAATGATCTGGGCGAAAAGAATATTTTAAATGGTACTGCCCCACGGTAGCAACTAGCGCCCATGTTAAAAATACGAAATTTTTGCGGAGCAAAAATTCGGGCACTACAGACGCACAGTAGAGGCTATGTTATGGATCTTATACGTTAGTTATCTAGTTTTATTATTATTACTGAGTCAAGTTATTGTATCGAGTCAAATGTATTAGTCGAGTAGTTTCGTTTTATTAATCGCGGCGAGTCCGTTATGTTTTATGTTTTCGAGTTATTTACACCCATGTCATTGGGGGTCTTATATAAACCAATGGAGTCTTGTGTTAGGGATTATCAATGAAGAAAGTCTTTTCCCTAAACCCAAAAAGAGATTTTGGAAGCTCTTTCTCCAGCACGCTCCGCTTAGGCAGCCGCAGTCAAGGCTCCGTAGTATCTTCACCACCATCATCTCCACCTTCAGCTATTCCTCTGACAACCTCCGAGTAGGCCCATAACAGCCTATCGTCAGACGGTAGCACTTGCTACATAAGGAAACCCCCACGTCACAGAGGAGAAACAGATCGTGGGCTATTCGAACTTTACTACCGCCCAGCGGTAGCTCCAGCTTCATATGGAAATCTCTGCGGTGCAGAAGAGCAATACGAGGATGGTACATTTGAATGCTCTCTATTTAAACGACTCGGGATTTCTTTTCTTATGACGTTTCTTCACAAAATTTTCTAAGGGTGTTCGCTCTAGCCGCCTTGAGGGAGTAAAGGAGTCATTACTATTGATTCAAGAGAGATTTCTTCAAGGCGGATCAAAGAAAATTCATGCAAGAAGATTGAAGGCCAGTAAACGATGATCAAAATCCTTCTCTCAACATTCTCTTGAAATTTTCTCCTAAAGATCCTTGATTTCTCGCTGCATCAAATGAATATCAAGCTGAGTTTTTAAGAACCGTGAAGACAATGAAGAGGAAGCATCTCGTGTCATAAAGATACCACAAGCCAAGTTCAGGTGTGTCTGTGAGATATCTCAGTATTCTCTTGACATGAGTCATGTGAGATTCCTTAGGGGACACCTAATACCTAGCACAAATGCATGTTGAGAACATTATGTCAGGCCTACTTGATGTAAGATAGATGATTGAACCAATGATTACTCTGTAGGTCTTTTGATTCTTAGATTTACCACGTTTATCTTTGTTATTACAACATTAATAGTCATAGGATCTTCATAGTGGAGGCATTTTCATCTTAAACTCTTTGGCAAGTTCTTTAGTGTATTTAGTCTGGGATATGAATATGCTTTCATCATCCTATTTCACTTGAAGACCAAGTAAATAAGAAAGTCTTCTCGTACTACTCATCTCAAACTTATTTTGTATAAAATTGGCAAACTTTTTGCAGAGTTTATCATCTGTAAAGTCAAATATAATATCATCTACATATATTTGCATTATGAGCATCTTGTCTTTATGATTCCTAATAAACAGAGTCTTGTTAACTTTTCCTCTATGAAAAGAATTCTCAAGAAGAAAAGTTGATAAGAACTCATACAAAGCGCTAAGAGCTTACTTGAGACCATACAAGGCTTTATCGAGTTTATAAATATAGGAAGGAAAGTTAGAATTGATAAAACTTGGGAGTTGCTCCACATATGCTTCATCTTGGAGCTTGTCATTCAAGAAGACGCTTTTAACATCCACTTAGAATATCTTGAACATGTTGTGAGTTGCATAAGCCAAGAACATTCATATTGCTTCCAGTCTTGCAACTGAAGCAAAATTTTATCATAGTTTATGTTTTCCTTTTTTATGTACACTTGAGTGACTAGCCTTGCTTTGTTTCTGATTATAGTACCATCAACATCTAGTTTATTCTTAAATACTCATTTACTTCCAATCACTAGGTAGTTTGTTAACCTCTTCACTGGAGTCTACACCTTGCTTCTTTCAAACTGAGCTAACTCTTCTTGCATTGTCATTATCCAGTGAGGTTCTTCATTTGCTTCTTCAAACTTCTTGGGCTTCATTTGGGAAATGAAACTCAAGTACATTACTTCATTTGAAGTTTTACTTTTGGTTTGCACTCCATTAGTAATACTACCAATTACATGTGCAGTTGGATGATCCTTGAGGTTCATATAGCCTCTTGGAACATCAGTCCTTACATCAGGGAGGCTAGCCTCTGCAATTTCTTCAGCTGCAAAAGGGGTAACTACTCTAGTAAATTGTTGTGGCTCTGGATAATTAGTCTCCACAATTGCTTCAGCTATAATAGGAGATGCAACTCGAAAAAATTGTTGTGTTATAATTTTATTCTCATCTTCTGCATCTTCTTCATCCTTGTTTGGGTCTCCAACTACCTGCAATGGAGTTTTTGGAATGGTGGGCTGAGAAGGCTCACTTAGCTCCATTTTATCAAGGCCTACAACTAACTCCTGCACCTGCACACTTGGATCAGTTAAGGAGTTTTTCCCTTCACAAAAATATATTAGTTTCATCAATGATAACATGCATAGATTCCTTCATGCACAATGTCGTCTTGTTAAAACATCTATAAGTTTTGTGGATGATAAGCATCTAAGGAAGATACATTTATCAGTTTTCTATCAAATTTGGCAAGATAGCATTTATCATTATTCAAAATATAACAATTATTCCCAAAGACCTTAAAATAGGAGATGTTTGGTTCTTTCTTTTTCAGAAGTTCATATGGAATCTTTTCCATAATTCTGTGTATTAAGCATTTATTCAAGACATAATAAGAGATATTTACAACTTCAGCCCAAAAATATATAGGTAAATTGGCTTCTACTAGTAAAATTTTATTTGTTTCAATAAGTGTTATTCGACTAAGAAATATTTGCTACTTCAGCCCAGAATAAGTATTTGGATTGTACCAACAATCGTTCATAAGATGACCAACTTTATTACATCAAAAACATTTAAACATGTTGTACTTACTTTTCCTCTTAATGGGAATAGACTGAGAAGATGGGTAGGCCTAGTTCTATGATGATCAAATTCTGGCCTGCCAGGCATTCGTCAAATGTTATTCGACGTTTCTGCAGGGGAACGTCGACAGCAAATTGGAGAATGGTATGTTGATCGTCAAATTACATTCAACGTTCGTCGAATACTTGGAGATAGAAAACAGCACATATCTTCTTTTCTCTTAGAACTGCCTTTGTGCACTGAGTGCATTCGACAAAACCTTATATCTTAACTTTGGTGCCGCTTCATTCTACGAGTTCAATTCGACGAAAACTAAGTTGTACGTTGAATGCAATTTGATGTAAGCTGACTGAAATTGATGATTCTACATCATCTTCTGAATTTAGACTAGTCATTTGGCCTGTATAAAAAGGATAAGAAATAAAGCCTTTCAATAAATGAATGAGGTCTACCCTAGATCACTTTTAAAGATAATCTAATTTATCAAATCAAGGAGTTTTCTGAATAACTTAGTTGCCTTTGAGCTTCGTAGAGAGTACGATGATCTTCATTCAATTGAGATGAATGCTCTCGATCGGGGAAATTGATGAAGATCACAGATTGTGGGCAGGCCGACCCTTATGAAACCACGGTCACGTATGCAGGAGCTGAACTTCAGCTCATCGTATTGACGATCTGAGCCTGTGGTCGCGTTCACAGCGACGATGAGATATTTCTTTGTATTTTTATTATATGTGTATTTTTATTGTATTGTTGTATCAAACAATTTAGGTCGTCCGTAGTGGGAACCAAGTCTATAAAAAGAGAAAAAAAAGGCAGCCCGGTGCACAAAGCATCCCCGCACAGCGAGGGTCCGGGGAAGGGTCCCACCACAAGGGTGAAATGTAGGCAAACCTTACCCTCATTTTTGCAAGAAACTTCTTCCAGGACTCGAACCCATGACCTCAAGGTCACACGGCAAGTCTATAAATAGAATTTGGATAAAATTTTGAGTTCTTGTGATCACTCCAAGTGCCGAATCCGTGGAACTCTAAACACCGAAGCCTAGACTCACTCTCTCTCCCCACCTTCTCCATACACACACACCGGCCTCCTCACAGCACCGGTCCACTTTCCGTCTGAACTACCCCAAACATCCACTTCCCCGCATGGTTACCCTTTAACTATCTTAAATCCACTAAAATTTATGATAACTACCTATAACTGTTCCCTCCATTTTCAGTTAAGCTTTTCAATCTCCCTCCAGGACCAGACAAACTGCTTTCCCCACCCTTACAGGTTCACAACAAGAGCTCTTCTCCCGCACTAAATTGTAATACAGTTAATTCCTTCTCATGGAGTTGCTCGTCTAGCCCATCTATCTCAGGAAACCTCTTCTCGTGACCCAGTTTCGATTCCATGCGCTTACAAATCCTTGCCTGGCCTCCTAACTCTACTCCAACAGCCTGAGCATTCACCCCCACCCTTCCAACAACCTACGCATCCACCCAAGGCCCACCATTTTTGCATAATTCCATGCAAAGGCCTAAAATCTGTGTTGAATTTCAACGAACCTGCTGTTCAATCCCTGGAACAGCAACATCTCATCTTTTGGGGCTCCTATTTCTTATGTAAGTTCTAGTTTGAAGTCGAAATTACTTATTGTTGTGTATTTGGTGAACAATCATTTTATCTTAGATGTCATTTTGCATATGTTCGTCCAATACTTGTCCTATTTGTAGGATTTATTTTCTTGGTATTTAATTGAAGCACTTTCAATTCTAATTCAACTAAATCGTGTTTGTTCATCTAAAGTTCTAATCTCAATCATCATGGTTTGTGATATTCTTAATCAATTTCAGAATTAATTGTTAATTAATCATTGGACAACACTATACTAACATTAATACATTAGAGTGTCGTAGAGCACAGATTGTGCTACACCCTCACCTTATCCTACAACAGAAATCATCTCCCTTAATTCAGCAGCTAAAAGAAGATTATACAGAAAATTTTCATATCAAAATAAATTTATTATGAGTTCAATCAAACACAAAATGAGATTAATATCTACATGTACACTTGAAAGAATATAAGAAAACAATGTCAAGCAACATACATATAGCAGATTCATTTCGTAATATATAGTAACAAAAATGAGAACAGTTAGGTTCTCCACATTCCACAAGGGTTAGCGTTTATGCAAACAGGTTTTAGCACAGTGAAGAAAGATTTTTGGACATAATAACTAACACAGGTATACTTATGAGCAAATCAAAAGGAAATGAAGCATCAGTTCATCCAAATAAAATTTCAAATAAGATCCATCGAATAATCAAATTAACATGAATCATAAGAATAGGACCAATATACCTTCATTGCACAGTCCACTCTTGTCATTAGTATAATACCAGGATGAACAGCATTTGGTCCATTGAAAAGCTTTGCAACCTTCTCATAATGGGGCTGTAGAGTAGCTCAATGAAGCTAAAAGAATTAAAACAAGAAAATTTCTGAGTATTTAACACTGAAGATAAGCATGGATACCTTATAATTTCTGCAAGCAGGACACCTGCAGTATTTGACGTTATAGAACATTACCATTTTAGGTAAAATGAGAAATTAAAAAGAAGGACGATTACGGAAGGATAAGGCAGAGGGACTATGAATTAAACAATGATTGAATCAAAATCAAGGAAAAGAAAATTATCATATTAGCAAAACAAACATTGTAATTGCTAAAGCACGTGAAAGAATCAAGTTTACTCCCATATTAAATAGGTAAAGTATATGTTGATGTATAAATATGAAGTGATAGGCCCTCACCCATAAGCCTACGCTTTTGAGTTCAAAGTGGATTTAACAATTTTCATATCAAGTACGAATTTTGTGTTGGAATTTCTGGTGGCAGAAAAGCAAACCCTAGGGCAATCTAAACATAGATCAATCAAGAAAAGCAAACATTGTACTTCTTTATTGGCACAATAAAAATGAATAAGTTTATGAGAATCATGTACAAATCAATGAAGCAGAGAAGAAAAGAAGTGATATCACTCAACTATGTAAAGTCAGAATTGAATCTGGCTGATAATCTTACCAAGGGATTGTCCCGAAGGGAAATTTTATTGTCATCGAGGGGAATGGGACTTAAGCCCACATGATCTGCTGTCAACGGTGGATACCATACCCAAGTGATTGGAGATCCCATGAATTTGGTTCAATGTGGTAGAAACGAAGTCGTTGATGTAGTATAGTTGGGAGCACAAATTTAAAGGTTGAGAAACATTCTCCCCATTCCTATGGTGTTGTGCTCTACGTAACAGTTTAGGATGAACGTATAATTCTTAATGGTTGTCAAAGGCACATATCTTTACGAGATATTAGTTGCGAAATATCTCATGAGACCGCGACTTTGGGATCCGGGCTGAATCCTAATAACCCTCATGAAAAATCAAGGTGCATGGCCATTAACACGCCCACCGCCATAACTCAATGAACAACCAATCTTTTGTGTGTTTATCTAATTTACCGGTCAAAAGTTTATAATTCAAAATCTCTGACGCATTATACTCTTCGGTAGAGAAAGTAAGTACTAAGTATAAGTTCAAGGTAACTATTTCACTTATACTCATTGCATTAGATACAACTTGATGCAGCAAATTTGTATTTGATTTTATTTATCATTACTAATATCATAATTTATAAAGTTCGCATTTTGGTTTTTTGCTTTTGTGGGGTATTGTTAGAAATTTTTATTTTAAAAAACATTTATTGTATAATGTTTAATGGAGCCTTGTTTGGTGTTTGGTGTTTGGCTCCTCATGTTTGATGAAAAATTCCAAAACCAAATAGAGGGAACTCTAAAATTATGGAGGGAAAAATCTCTTCATGAAAGTCATGAACTTTTAGTCACACCATTATTATCTCCACTTTCTTTAGTGGGTATATAAATAAATTCACATCTTATTTGTTTAAATGAACATAAGGAGAAACTATGAACCACACACGCGTGCGCGCACACACCGCACCGGACCGGATCCGAATTTGGAATTTGGGGAATAATTTAATTGAATTGTTTTTTTTTGTACAAAATAGTTGTCATTTTGAAGTTACGTCGAATACTATTCGCAGCATGCATCGACTTCTCTTCTATTCCCAGCTTGCATCGACTTCTCTGCTACACGCGGACCTGCGTCAACTTCGCTTCGATTTCTCTGTTATTCGCAGAACAACGCGTGAAATTTTTCGCTCATTTTCTTTACGTGTTTTGTCATTAATTTCTATACGTTGGGAATCAAAGAAATTTCCTTACACGATTTCCATTACTAAAATAACCATTGTAAATTTATTACGTGATTTTATTGTTGCGGTTTCACGAGACTTCTATATATGAGGTTTTACCAAAACAATTTGATAAGCTTGTTTTGGCATCTCGCTCTGTACGACAATCTTTCTTTCGCGATTTCCTTTTCTTCTCTCATCTTTCCGGAGGGTGGTGCAACTTCTTTAGGGCAGTGATCACACGTCTCACCCAGACTTGATTCTAACTATATACTATTCTGATTTCCTTTATTTTTCACCCTTCTGTTTTTACAAGTTTTCGTAATCTTGTTATTCAAGATCTTGTATGGTTATTATTTACTGCAATTTTCAAAAACAAAAAATATACATTATTTGGGAATAAAATAAAATATTCCAACAGTTAGATACTCCATTTTTTTTATGAACCCCGGTTAAAGAAGCTATGTATCCACCCTCGATAAACAAAGCATAAAATCGGATTGAGCAATGACGCAGTCCTTTCTAACAGATTCACTCAGAAAGCCACCCGATCCTACAAAATCAACGCTTACAACTCAACAAAAAGGTAATCTGATTCAGAATTAAAAAGGAACGAAGAAAAGTAAAACTAAAGCAACCCAAATCAAAATAATAATACCGAAATCCATTGCCATCAAAATGAAATTTGAAGGAAGGAGTACATCACAAGAGGTGAAGAGAACGGGATCTTACCAGTGGGCGAAGAACTCTACTATGGCGAAGTTAGCAGGGGATTCCCTGAGGAGGCTTTCAAAGCTGGAGCTGTTGAGATCGACGGCGTAGTCCGGCAAGCGGTTTCCCTCTTCGAGGGACCGGAGTATTGACCTCCGGTGACCGACGGCTGAGGCGAAGGTCTCTAAGATCAGCAGGAGAAAGAGTAAAAATAAATGGTGATATCTGGACAGAGGCATTGAAAAGATGAAATCAACGAATCAGCGAAATCGATTCGAGAAGAATGGCGATCTCCGATCTCCGGTAAATGAATTCTGCTTTATTGTTAAGAGGGGAAGAGTAGTAGAAACTGATTTGGCATCGGTGCGGTGGATATTTTGACCCGAGTTTTTTTTTTAAGGGGATGTTATTAGCAGTCCTAAAAATACTTAGAATGAAATATCTCTCGAAAGTGTATCAAATTGTTCATGGCTTTCCCATTCAAAATGCATTCGCTCATGTTTAATTCATCTGGAGGTTTTGTTATAGCGATGTTCCAAACATCTACGTCTAACTTTATAAGAAAAAATTTTATTTGTGTTTTTCAAGCATTATAATTGTATAACTCGTAATTCGTTGAGACCACGGTGGATAACGGAAGTGACCGTGACAAGTGAGACAACTAGTTGGGACAATTGAGACTGACCGAACCAAGAAAAAAGGCTCGGGAGGAGGTTTCCCCACTTGGGCGAGTGGACCACAAGGCTTTGGGTGAATGGACCAATGGTCCACTCGCACAATATGCTGGGCGAGTGGACCAGGCTGCTACTGGTCCACTCGCCCGGTTAGCTGTGTGGGCTGTGAGGTCCACTCGCCCAGTTCAGCTGGTGGACCTCGGTCCACTTTTCTAGCCTTCGGCAAGGGGGGAGTGGACGTCTCGACTTCCACTCGCCCCCTCTCCTGTCTCGATCGTCTGGGTTCGTAGTTGAGCTGCGGATAGGAGATTTTGGCTATCCGCAACCCAATTTTAAGAAGTCTATAAATAGACCTCCATGGGCACCTTGGGAGAGGCTGGTCTCTTCTCTCCCCCGCGTGTAGCTTGTGAGAAAGCACTCCACCCACCCGTCAGCTAAGGTCGGCAGTGAGGTGTCCCTTAGTGCTCTCCAGGGTGCCCAGGCTCAGCATTGGCTTGGGAGGGGAAGCTCTCTTTGATCTTCCGGATTTGTGGTGGGACCTCCTCGCTACAGCTTAAGGGGTCTGTTCAGGCCTTCAGGTCTTCGTAGGTGCAAGGTCCTTCGGCTCTCAGCAATCAGTCACGTGTTCTGGCTCAGGTGAAGTAAGGGTTAGCTGTATACCCGTTGCGAACGTCGAGACCGGTTCTCTGGTTTCAACATTCTGGTGCGGTGAACGTGGAAGCAGCTAGTTCGGAAAAATATGAGCAAGTCTCATGACTGGATGTAACGACCCAAAACGTAAAGCGACCCAAAATGATACTTAAACAATAAATGAATCAATTTATCGTGCATGCCACGCAATTGTGTCGATGGAACGGCTAGTTTTAAAGATCGATTTAATAGATGACAATTTAACATAAAAGGTTATTAAATTTGGTGTGCCAATACTAACTTTAATGTTGCTAAAGTAAGAAAATTTGATGACGTTGGTGTGCAAATAATCTTAAGAGTTTGTGTGCCAATAATAATTTTAACGATGAAATTTGGAGTGCGCATAGTAAACTGTTTGGATTTCTCAGATTTAATGAGATGAAACTATAAGTTTGTTTAACTATATTGTGTACTAATAGAGCAATTTGGGTGTATTGGGTGTGCCAATAGAGAAATTGGATTCATAAAATGTGAAGTATGGTTGATGATGTGCTAATAGTAGACACGGGTGTGCGGATAGTAAAACATTTGATTTATTTAGAATTTCATTGAACCTAAGTGGCTGAATTGATTAGAACTTAAGGCAATAAAGGAACTGAGCCCCTCTTCACTCTCAAAAACACATGGAGACTTCCACGCAATGCACCGCTTTCGTCGCTCTCGCCGATAGATACCAGGAGCCGCACCACATCTTTCTCCCGCTAGGGCTCGACGAGAACTCCTCTGCTTGCATCGTCGACCCCCGATTTCACCTTCTCCTCCTTCGATTCCGACGCAGGAGTTCTGGGAAGGGTTCGAGCATCTGCAGTGCTGGTTGGTAGTATTTGATCGAGGGTGTAGTGCTTCTAGGTTACTGTAAGACCTCTTCCTCTTCCCTCATCTCTTCATTTCTTCTTTCGATGGTGATAAATATATGAGATTTAGATACGAGGACATGAAATGGAGTTAGGGTTTCTCTTTCTCTTCTTCTATTTTCTTCAAGAAGTGTTGTATTCTTTCAGTAGCCGGCTGTTAGTGGATATCTCAAAATCAGTGGGCGTATACTAGTTGGTGTTAGATGTTATCTACCTGGTTGGGGTTTTATAATATGAAGAAAGTGGCAGGTTGTCAGTTATGGTAAAGATATACATTCAAAATTAATTTAATGTTATAACCAGCTATTATCCTATGAGGTTGATGTTGAAAGATAGTATTTCAATTCGAATACTTTATGATGGTCCTTTTAGTTTCTTTATGGCTTTGATGATGAGAGGATGAGATTTTTGAAAATGGTTTATGCCCCAAGCAAGGAGTTTAGATTGATCAACTTAATCAATTCGGAAATCAAACAGTGTTAAAATCTATAACATTTTAGGAATTAAATTTGTTAAGTATTGAGCAGACGCAATTCATTAAAAGATGCTTAATTTCTTCGACACCTAATATCAGATATCACCAAAGAAGGCAGCAGATGGTCGTTATGATGAGAATTCAAAGATCGACAAAGAAAGGAAAAGGGAAAAGCAAGGTGAGTACTTATTTCTTTAATTATGCCTAACTTTGAATATTTGGAATATACACATGATTAGTTTTCATACTGAAAATATTTTAGTGACTGTGCATTGACATGAAATTGAAATTGTTTGCATTTATGAATCATGGATAATTATGAAAATGGCTAGAACCTGTTCAATCGAAAATAACAAGAATTAAGTGATGATCTTAAAAATATTTGAATAAAACCAATGATACCTGATATGAAGATTAAATATGAATATTGACTATGAATATTGAATATGAATATACGTGAATAAGAACAGAACGAAGAGATAACATACATTGAAAAGATAATATACATGCATTGGAAATTATAAGGGTTAACCCAGTGTTGTGGGGGGGTATGAATACCCACGGTGGAATAATTTTGAGATATATACATGCGGTCGTTGAAGGCCAGAAGTCGTTGAAGGCTCAGGGGTCTTGGAAGACCCGGATGCATTTTAATAAACCTTTATGATTTCTTAATTTAATAAAGCTAAAGATAAATGAGGAATCTGATTCAGAAACTGATTATGAGAACATCTGATGATTGATGATGGAAAATGAATTGACTGAACTATAGTTGAAAGAATCTGAAATTGATGAAAAGATTTCGAATAAAAGAAATGCAACGACCGTGAACGAATAAAGACTGAATGTGAATAGAAGTTATGAAAAAACAAAATGAATACAAGAATTAGAAAAGTAAACATATCGTTACTTTATTGATATATCATTCCTTATTTGCTACTGCAAATTGAATTCGATAATGAAAGGTGAATAAAACTTCTGATAATTGAAAGTGACTCATAAAAGATATGAACGAAGAAGGAATATAAGACTGAACGAATATGAACGTGAATGAAGAAGGCTAGAATATTCGATGAAATGAATTTGAATGAACATAAGAATATAAAGAACGTGAAGAACCTAAAGAACTGTATGCATCTTGATACTGATATTTCTTGTTTGCATGTACAACAGTTAAAGAGGTATGTTACTAGCTTAGTCATATTCGTTATGACTAAACCCGTTGACTTCACATTTTTTTAGGAAAATGCGCGTTTCCTGAAGACCCTTAAGAAAATCAAAGTGGTCCAGAGAAGAAAAAAAAATAAAGATCAAGCTAAGGTATGAGTAGAACTTTACAGAAAATTTTTTGTTATGTGTTTTATTTTGTATTCACTATACTTACTTCTAGAACATCCTGACATGAATGAACTGAAAATAAGTTTTGATACAGATTTGTTGTGGGGTCTGAATATGGGCCTCACACTGGAAGCGATGAGCTGGGGGACTCACCCTCTACCAGTGAGTACGTGAAGAAAGGTGACTTCGAAGAGTTCAGGAAGTCGATCCTAGAACTCTTGCGGGACGCACTCCCCCCTCAGGGCGAGTGTTCGACACCACCAACACCCTTGCTCGCCTCGATGTCTTTGATGGGGACAGAGCAAGCACGTCGGCAAGGGAAGGGGCCATCCTTGAAGGAAGGCTTGAGCCTCCAAGCGCGAGTGCTCTTCAACAGCTCGCCTTTGACCAGCTGCCCCGGTGAGGAGGTAGGGAGAATGCCTCTGTCTCACCAGGGAGGATGGGGGAATCCTTTCTGCGAGCTGATTACCTCAGCTCCCGTTCCAGACAGGTTCAGTGAACTTGCCATGTCTTACCACACTGGCAAGGATGACCCTCTCCAGCATCTCCAGTGGTTTGAATATATGGTCTCGATCAGACAAATGACGGACGACTCCAAGTGCAGGCTCTTCGCCATCACTTTCAAGGGAGAGGCAAAAGACTGGTTCAACCAGCTCCCATCAGGTACCATCTACAACTTCAAGGACCTGCGCTGGAGCTTCTTGCTGAGGTTCTCCGCCTCGAAGAAGAGGAGGAAGGGGCGGAGGCCCTGTTCTTGATTCGACAGAAGCAGGGGGAGATGCTGGAAAGCTACGCAGATCGGTTTCTGGAATAAGTCCTCCACCTCCAGGTTGACCAGAGAAGCAAGAGGGACCAGGAGAAAGAAAAGGAATAAGAAGGCGAAGAAAGTAGAGAAGATGATGGAAGAGATGGCCGAGATGCATGTGGTCGAGTAGGCGCGAGAAAGCGCGTTATAATAGATATGTAACCTACCTATGAAGGATGAAAAGGGTTTAGAGTCAGCACCTTAGGTAAGACCCCGACTAGAGACCACTGTCCGGGCTCAGTAATGCCGGCAGTTGGGAGGCTCATCGGGTCGACTCGTTACAGTTAAGTCTTTAGGAAGAGAAACCGGCTCGGGGAGGTGTTGAGTTCCTCCGCCTACATGTGAGCTAAGCTCCTAGGACGTGGACCGGTTCTCCGCCCCGAGTTGGTTTGGGAAGGTGTTGAGTTCCTCTGCCTCCAGGTGAGCTAAGCTCCTAGGACGTGGACCGGTTCTCCGCCCCCAGTTGGTTTGGGAAGGTGTTGAGTTCCTCATCCTCCAAGTGAGCTAAGCTCCTAGGACGTGGATCGGTTCTCCGCCCCCAGTTGGTTTGGGAAGGTGTTGAGTTCATCCGCCTCCAGGTGAGCTAAGCTCCTAGGACGTGGGTCAGTTCTCTGCCCCCAGTTTGGTTTGGGAAGGTGTTAAGTTCCTCCGCCTCCAGGTGAGCTAAGCTCCTAGGACATGGACCGGTTCTCCGCCCCCAGTTGGTTTGGGAAGGTGTTGAGTTCTTCCGCCTCCAAGTGAGCTAAGCTCCTAGGATATGGACCGGTTCCCCTCCCCCAGTTGGTTTCTGAAGGTGTTGAGTTCCTTCGCCTCCAGGTTAGCTAAGCTCCTAGGACGTGGACCGGTTCTCCGCCCCCAGTTGGTTTGGGAAGGTGTTGAGTTCCTCCGCCTCCAGGTGAGCTAAGCTCCTAGGACGTAGATCGGTTCTCCGCCCCCCAGTTGGTTTGGGAAGGTGTTAAGTTCCTCCGCCTCCAGGTGAGCTATGCTCCTAGGACGTGGACCGGTTCTCCGCCCCCAGTTGGTTTGGGAAGGTGTTGAGTTCCTTCGCCTCCAGGTGAGCTAAGCTCCTAGGATGTGGACCGTTTCTCTGCCCCCGGCTGGTTTGGGAAGATGTTGAGTTCCCTCCATCCCAGGTTGAGTTCGACTCGACTAGAGATGTTGAGTCCCCTCCATATCAGGTTGAGTTCGGCTCGACCAGAGATGTTGAGTTTCCTCCATCTCAGGTTGAGTTTCACCTCGACAAGAGATGTTGAGTTCCCTCAATCTCAGGTTGAGTTAGGCTCAACTAGAGGTATGGAGTTTCCTCTCTCTCTAGGTGAGCTCGGCTCCCTAGTAGGTATGGAGTTTCATCCCCCTCCAGGTGAGCTCGGCTCCCTTGTAGGTGTGGGGTTTCCTCCCCCTCCAGGTGAGCTCGGCTCCCTGGTAGGTGTGGGGTTTCCTCCCCCTCCAGGTGAGCTCGGCTCTCTGGTAGGTGTGCGGTTTCCTCCCCTTCCAGGTGAGCTCGGCTCCCTGGTAGGTGTGGGGTTTCCTCCCCCACCAGGTGAGCTCGGCTCCCTGGAAGGTGTGGAGTCCCCCCCCCCCCCCCCTCCAGGTGAGCTCGGCTCCCTGGTAGGTGCGGAGTTTCCTCCCTCTCAGGTTGAGTTCAGCTCAACTAGAGGTGTGGAGTTTCCTCCCCCTCCAGGTGAGCTCGGCTCCCTGGTAGGTGTGGAGTTTCCTCCCCCTCCAGGGGAGCTTGGCTCCCTGGTAGGTGTGAAGTTTCCTTCCCCTCCAGGCGAGCTCGTCTCCCTGGTAGGTTTGGAGTTTCCTTCCCCTCCAGGTGAGCTCGGCTCCCTGGTAGGTGTGGATTTTCCTCCCCCTCCAGGTGAGCTCGGCTCCCTGGTAGGTGTGAGGTTTCCTCCCCCTCCAGGTGAGCTCGGCTCCCTGGTATGTGTGGGGTTTCCTCCCCCTCCAGGTGAGCTCGTCTCCCCGGTAGGTGTGGCGTTTTCTCCCCCTCCATGTGAGCTCGGCTCCCTGGTGGGTGTGGAGTTTCCTCCCCATCCAGGTGAGCTCGGCTCCTTGGTGGGTGTGGAGTTTCCTCCCCCTCCAGGTGAGCTCGGCTCCCTGGTGGGTGTGGAGTTTCCTCCCCTGGTGGGTGTGGAGTTTCCTCCCCCTCCAGGTGAGCTCGACTCCCTGGTGGGTGTGGAGTTTCCTCCCCCTCCAGGTGATCTCGGCTCCCTGGTGGGTGTGGAGTTTCCTCCCCCTCCAGATGATCTCGGCTCCCTGGTAGGTGTGGAGTTCCCTCCACCTCAGGTTGAGTTCAGCTCAACTAGAGGTGTGGAGTTTTCTCCCCCTCCAGGTGAGCTCGGCTCCCTTATAGGTGTGGAATTCCCTCCCCCCCTCCAGGTGAGCTCGGCTCCCTGGTAGGTAGACTTGGGCAAAACACATTATAATGATTGCAATACACGCATTTCAACTATAAACACATTATAACGTGGCTCGATAGCCACATTAGTTGCAATATTTGCTTGCCACGTAGTCGCATTTTGTACTTTAGGTAGCAGTTATCGTGTAGTAATAAGGTTATCGAGCCACATTAGTGCAATATTCGCTCCCGCTATCGGATGGATCACATGGTCCATTTGGCTCCTCAATCAGCTAAATGATTATCGGGCTTATCATTCAGTTACTGTCGCGCGTTAGCCGTTAACATCGTGCGTTAGCCTCTTTACAAATTTGCTCTGTTACTCCCGCCAGTATTTTCATTTGAATTCCCTTTGCTAGCTGTTCCATTATAACGTCTGCTACCGCCCCGCAGTATGATCCATTTCAGAGCACGACGTTTATCTTTTCGTCTCATTTGATTATTTGCATTCTATATGTTATTGTACCTGTATTTTCTATACACTATAAACACAAAAACAAGTTTGATCAAATACATAATGAGATTTATTATTCTCAAACTAAGAGATGCAGAATGCATGTTCCAACAATTTGGACTCTTAATTTATAAGTTTGTTTGAGTACTCTTATAAGTTAGGGGGATTGTTAAATTCAAACCAAAAATGGCTATCCGCACACTAAAATAACTTAAAATCCCCATTTTAAATTAGTTCCGATTTTTTTAAAGGCAAACCAAAAAACTGTTATCCGCACACCAACATAACTTAAAATTCTCATCTAAAATTAGTTCATAAATTTTCTACGGGCAAACCATAAGCCGCACGCCAGCGCCGAAAACCCACCCTGATTCCCTCTCGCGATGAGTCGAAAACTTCTCGCATTATATAATGATTTGTTTATTCAGTATATGCATGTAAATAAATGTTAATCGACAAAGAAGTGCAATACGATGTATATAATTATCTTCTTATCTTACAGAAATTTCCAAAGGGTAATATATATAACATAACAAAAGGCTTTTGAGACTACATTGTCAGAAAATAAAAATAATAATTGTGAATAAAAATAATAATTGTGCAGAAAATTTAATAATTATATTTTACTCATACATAAATTGAGATTGTCAGTTAACTTCTGTGGTTAAAGCAAGAATGCTGAAATCAGAATTTTTACTCATTCCTAGATCAAACCTTGGTTATTCAAAAAGTTAAACTAGGTGAACAATCTTTTATGTCTTTATAGACGCAAAAACTCACCATTTACTTTTTTTTTTCCTTTGAGTCACTTTGATTAGCAACTATCCTCAAAACCCTCTCAATGGTTGGAAAATAATGACAAATTTTCTAATTTTAAATTTGATTTGTTGTTAACAATATCGGTTTGTCGTTAACAGAATTGTTTGCACCGAGTAATTTCCAAAAAGTATGATTTGCTATTATTAATGGTGTGCGTATATCCATTTTTGGTTTTCCTTTAACAATGCCATAAGTTAATTTACTTGCTTTTGATTATAACACCACACCTTTATCATATAAGTTTTATGTGGATTCTTATAAGATAAGTTACTGTTAAGCTTATTTATACTGCAGCCCTTACATTTTGATTTATATGCGTGTCATTATATATATTGTCACATGTGATAACACTTGCAACTCCTTCCGCCTAATGATTTAGGATACATTGGGGGAGAGGCAGAGAATCACCTAGTCTTCTTAGATTAACTATTTAGTTGTCACCACCCTAGGAGCAGGAGCAGTGAATGCAGTAGCCCTGTCAGTAGGGCAGTAGTGGACATCAGTGATACCGGTAAGATGATGGCAGTGCTCATAGTGGTTGCCTCTACCACTAAACCATAGTTAATAGTGAGAGCTAATCAATATACTTAGATTACAAAGATTTGATGTATGGCATGTTAAGCCTAAGCCTCCATTATACCTAGCCTCATATGGACTTTCATATATACTTCATGTTGATGATTTGTGTTGGCTATGATACGTCTTGTATCTATATACTCCCGCTTATTAATTGACTATATGATGTGATGATGAATTATCGATAGGGTAGGCTTTATGTAGTAGGGATTAGCACGTGTGCTTGCACTACTGCAAGACAGTTGCTTTGGTCATAAGATACTCCTTGACTGTGTCTAGTTTCCGGGAGGACGGTATCACTATAGAAGATGATTAGATGAATCCTATAGAAGATGCAAGAGAGATTTATATGTATCTTTGTTAAGGTTTGCCGAAGAAATAAGAGAGCTTTATATGTAGTCTTTTTTTTTTCTATTTTAGAGTTAGTTCCGAAGAAGCACATTTGGTATGAGCGGCAAAAAGCTAACACCTTCTTTTCTCAGAACTGTAATGTATCTATTTGATTCGACGACTTTGAACTTCGATCGATGATCCTTAAGCGCTTCAGTCAATGATCTTCGAGTGGAGCTCTTCACATGGAGGATAGTACAGAATGTAGGTCATCGATCTATGATCGGTCTTCTTTGATCTGGAGTCAGTGGTTGACAATCGCTGAACGAGGTTAGCGGACACCGTTCAACGCTCGTTGAGATGATTTCATCAGGTCTGCAGTTCGCTGAGAGTTTCAGTCACCAGTCAACGAATATCGGTCAGCGATCGTAGATCACTGAACTAGCTTCTTTAGTCTTCAATCTGTGAGCTTCAAGGTCGTCGATCAACGGTCAACAGTAAGCAATCGTAGATCGCTAAGCTAGCTTCATCAGTCTTCAATTTGTGAGCATCATAGTCTCCGATAAGCGGTAAGTGGTCAACGAACCATGATCATTAAGCTTCCTTGAGATCAACGATCGTTGAGCGCTCCGATCACTGATCAATGATTGCCTTCAACGAACGTTGATTTGTAGAGCTTCTTGTAAGAGTTCTTTTCCTTAGTTTTCCTTCACTTCAAGAGTTCTATAACATTTTGGAGATTTCTACATCATCACCATTTAGATTTGTCTCATCACATCTCTAGGGAGTTTTCCCAAAATCATGCTTAATGGCGCTGGCAAAACAATTCATTCGGAGGTAATTGTTAGTGGGTAGGTGGCCGATGTTTTTGTGGGTAATTCTCTCATGGAAATGTATTCAAAGTTCGGAGAAATGATGACTGCACAGAAAGTGTTTGATAGAATGCTTAACAAAGATATTACTTCTTGGAATACACTTGTCTCAAGCTATGCGTGCAAGCTATGCGTGCAAGCTATGCGTGCGACGATAATCCAAAAGAGGTTTATCAATATTTGCAGACATGATGCAAAGTCAGATTCGTATGTGATCAAGGTAGTTTTCTCGGTACTGCTTATTCTGATTTGGGGGCATTGATGCGACGAAAAGTTGCATGCCCATATTATTCAAATTTGTATAGTTTAATAGTTTCTTACCAAATTCTCTCATCGATGTCTACGTGAACTTCATTTTTGCAACTGGAGCTAGAAAATTGTTTGAAATGATGAATAAGAGGGACAATGTTTCATGCGAGGGAAGGATATTCATGTTTGGAATTCTGCACAATGTGAATTCAATCTTACAGCCGAACATCACTTTTAACTCAACTTCAATTCAACTGACTGAATTCCATATTGCTGTCGAATATCGAAATTGAAATTTTGTACAAAGTCAATTCCCGCGTGTATTGATTTTCCCACAACCGAACATCACTTTAACTCGATATCAATTTTGTTGACTGAATTCCATCTTGCAATCGAATATCAAAATTGGAATTATGATTTTCATCTATAAGCCAATTCTGAAAAGTCATTTCTCTGCATCCAACGGACTTTTTAAGGCCTCAACATCATGATTAAGCTTCAATGATCTGCACAAAACACAATCTTCTCACCTAACAAAATGAAACATAAAGGCACACTTAAGTATTCTTATCACAAGAAAGAAACTACGATAATGTTTCATGCGAGGGAAGGAGATTGAAAGCGCACAGTTATTTTTCCCAGCAGAGATTCATGTTTGGAATTCTGCACAATGTGAATTCCATCCCACAGCGGAACATCACTTCAACTCGATTTCAATTCTGCTGACTGAATTCCATCTTGCGGTCAAATATCGAAATTGGAATTCTGTACAAAGCCAATTCATACGTGTATTGATTTTCATTAAAAAGACAATTCTGAAGTCATTTCTCTGCATCCAACGAACTGGACTTTAAGGTCCCAACATCATGATAAAGCTTCAATGATCTGCACAAAACACACTCTTCTCACCCAACAAAATGAAATACAAAGGCACACTTAGGCTCCGTTTTGGGGGACTTATTTTTACCGATCAAGCGGCTACGACTGCATGAACCAGACTTTAATTAAGGTCTGATTCACCGCTTGACCGGTGAAAATAAGTCCCCACAAACAAAGCCTTAGAATACTTATTCTTATCACACAAGAAAGAAACTGCTATTAATTGTCATCACTCCACATTAGATGGAAGTTTTCCGGCAAGAGGCGCAGGTTCCTCAGCCGCCTGCCGCCTGCTGGTGAACTGCGGTCAGCAGATGGGAGGTGGCTTTTTCGTAGCTAACGAAACCCATGAACCAGAACTCGTGCCCGTCCACCGTCCCGATATGAATATACTTCTCCGGGGGATTCTCCTTGACAGTTACCGGATCCACCGTCGCAATCTTCCCGCCGGCCAGTGGGATCAGGACCTTGTAGTAGCTCCACGCCTCTTGTCCGGATGGCGCCTTGAAGCTAAGCGGCCGGTCGCTGCAGAAAGCTACGTGCGCGGTTGTTAAATAGAGCGTGCCGGCGACGGGACCCGTGGTGGTGGAGAGGTAGCAGGCAAATGTCTTTTTGACACGATCGGAGGAGCCGGCGGGAAAAGTTTGGTGGAAGAGAGTTTCGAATCCGCCCTCCGTGAGCGCTCTGGCGGTCAGGGTCACCTTCCCCCAGGCGGCGTCCGTGATCGAAGATCCCGTTCTCAGATTTTGCCAGACGTTAGTCGCGAGCGTCTCGGCCTTGCGCGTCCACGAGTTGAAGGCGTCGAGGATGGTTTCCATGGGGCTTCCGGCGCTCCCGTGGCGGGGTAATGGCTCCAGCAGTACGTACGGCGGAGGATCCTCATCGCCGCGATGGGGACCCCAGTATGTGGCGGCCTGCTGGTTCTCCGGGTGTGATGGCGGTGCCGCAGGCGGGCCCATTTGGTGAGTCCCCCAATTTGGCGCGGCGGCCGGAGAAGCTCCCGTCCCCTTTTCTGTCTGCTTGTTCTCCGGGTGTGATGTCGGTGCCGGAGGCGGGCCCATTTGGTGAGTCCCCCAATTTGGCGCGGCGGCCGGAGAAGCTCCCGTCCCCTTTTCTGTCTGCTGGTTCTCCGGGTGTGATGGCGGTCCCGTAGGCGGGCCCATTTGGTGAGTCCCCCAATTTGCCGCGGCGGCCGGAGAAGCTCCCGTCCCCTTTTCTTGCATCTCGATCGGGCGAGACAAAATTGAAGGCGAGGAAGAGGGTGAGTTAACGAGGGTTCTAGTTTAGGGTACTAAAGGAAAAAAGCTGTTTCTTAGAGGGTTCTTTGGTCATTTTTCGGTTTGCCTGCCTCGGCGTGTCTAATTGATCGACGCGTAGTGGCAACGTGTCCACAGTTCTCATATTTTATTAGGGGTTTTTCTACAGTCACCCGATTAAAAAACTAATTGAATCCCAAAGAGAGACACGTCAGTCTGTCATATTATTAGGGCGCTGCAATTATCACCGTAGTTTTGGCTAGTCGCACCGCATTTTTTCCTAATTTTTTGTGTTTTTTGGAAATACGCCTTGTACATGCATTTTTAAGAAAATTGTCCAACACGAAAGTTGTAGATTTCGACGAGATCTACAACTTTCGTGTTGAACACTTTTCCTCCTAAAAATGCATGTACAAGACGTACTTTGAAAATACGTTCAGATTTCACACCTTTTGAAAATACGTCATGTACATGCATTTTTAGGAAAAGTGTTCAACACGAAAGTTGTAGATCTGGTCGAAATCTACAACTTTCGTGTTGGACAATTTTCCTAAAAGTGAATGTAAAAGGCATATTTTCAAAAGTGCGGTGCGACTAGCCAAAACTACGGTGCTAATAGCAGCGCCCTATTATTATTACAGAATTATAAAAATTATTGCCTTGATTAAAATGCATACCTATCATTATATTTAGGCAATTGTTATTAGCACACCAGTGTTGGCTATTCGCACACAAATTTCTATGAGTTATTACGCGTCTTTTGAAAATACGCCTTGTCCATGCTTTTTTTAGGAGAAGTGTTCAACAAGAAAATTGTAGATCTCGTCGAGATCTACAACTTTCGTGTTGAACACTTTTTCTAAAAATGCACGCACAACGCGTATTGCTGCCCTGATTGTAACTATAACAAATTTTTGACAAATTTTTGAAAATACGTCTTGTACATGCATTTTTAGGAAAAGTGCTCAACACCAAAGTTGTAGATCTCGACGAGATCTACAATTTTCGTGTTGAGCACTTTTCCTAAAAATGCATGTACAAGACGTATTTTCAAAAGACGCGTAATAACTCAGAAATTGGTGTGCGAATAGTCAAAACTGGTGTGCTAATAACAATTGCCATATATTTATTCATGCATCTCCAAATTATATTGTTATTAGCAGGTCTAATCTAAACTATAGCTAAATCTAAATCTAAACTATATAAAGAAAGCCAAAAACTCAAACACGTGTCCTTCTCCTAGCCCTCCACTGCAATTTCTGCGACTCTCCGCTACTCCACGTTGCTGTGCTAAGAAGGCGTGGGAGTGCCAAATTTGAATTTCACCCCACCACGCGAAACCGGCTCAGGCGCGAAACCCACGCCTCTTCAAAACCGCAAAAAAACCCTAGCTTCTCTCATTTTCCTCTCTCGATGAACCGACACTGCTCTCTGTCCTTCAGTCGGAAAAGCCATTCTCGCGACTCCACTTCTGAGAGTGGCAGACCAAACTCTCGTAAGACATCCATCTTTCTCTTTCTTCCTCCTCACTTATTATGTTTCATTTATGTAAATGAGTTTTAATATGATTAAATATGCATGATTTGGGATGAATTTGAGCACTTTGAAGCAGAAGTTTGTACAAGAAATTTAAAAAATATACACAACATATTGACACAGTCGTGTCCCTAGTCCGCGTCTAACATCTGGAGGTGGTTATACAAGACTAGACATGACTTTTCAGTCTACACGGCCACGCGACACGTGTTGGAGTTTCTGAGGTGATCTCAAAGCAATCAATAGTTAGTCTTGCAGCCAACGCAATATGAGCCTATAGGATCGCACATAAAAATGTTTGGAGAAATTGGAGAAAGGATTGTGTTGGCCTTACTCATATTGGATATGAGTGGAGGACCAATCCTGTGACTACTTGGAATTAAGTTGAGAATGTCTCAACGGGAAATCGTTTAAAGGGTTTAAACGAATGGGTTTATACATGACAAATTCGGCTAAAGGGTTTAACCGAATTGTGTCAAATTCGGCTAATGTGATTAACCGAATTATGTTGATTCGACTAATGAAATTCGGCTAATATGATTAACCGAATTTATTACAGATTCGACTAAAGGGTTTAGCCGAATCAGGCCAGTTCGACGAAAGGGTTTCGCCGAATTTATATAGCCGAATTCATATAGACGAATTCGTCGAAATGGTTTCGCCGAATTCGGTTATAGTGATTAGTCGAATTCGGTTATAGTGATTAGTCGAATTCGGTTATAGTGATTAGTCGAATTCGGCGAATGTAAATCTGGACAGAAACGTTCTGGTCTGCGGATAGCCTGATTTATGCGTTTTAGTATAAAAGGGCTTGCAATTCTATGTTTACAAAGTACTTTAACTTTTCGCGATTTTGACGGGAACGGTCGACCGGAACAGTTCCGCGCGAGGGTCTCGTTCTTCCCGTCCGCCGATCGCCTTCCGACGCCGCTAGTCGCCGCCGCCGGTCGCCACCTCCCTTGGATCGGATCTAGCAGTCTGTGGGGACGTTGAGAGCATCCTTCTTCGACCTAGTTCTTGTACGACAAGAAGCTAGGGTTCTCCTTCGCTTGTGTGGACTTCTGTAGAGGGATCGATCCATTTCGATTCTTGAAGAACTCAAAGACAGACATTCGGATTTCTCTTGGGAGCACCTTGGTTGAGTGTCGACTCAATCCCGCAAAGGTACCTTGTATTTCGATTTGCTTATCCTCTTGAATCATGAAAACCGCAAGATCCGTTAGCTTCTTTTTGGGTTGTTCTTGTTATTTCCGCTGCGCATATGTGGTATATAATCCCGTTCGAGGGGTATAGAAAACCCAACAGTGGTTTCAGAGCGAGGTTGCGGTCAAGTGCGTGTAAATTGGGACATTTAGAAGCGTTCTAAATGCCCTAATTTCTTCTTAGAATATCACATTTTGATGTGATTTTGTGTGGTTTATGGTGATGAGATTTCAAAATTTTGGTGAGACCACTGCCAGGGGCGCTACCCCTTGGACCCCGTTAGGGGCTCCGCCCCTAAGACCCCGCCAGGGGCGCGGCCCCTTGGAACCCCGCCAGGAACGCATGTGATTGCGTTGCGTTTTTCATGTTTCAGAGGTTGTTTCTTCTTTGCAGTAACCGTCCCTCGATATGATTTGTGAAACCAAATGTTTAGATTATTGAATCTGACATGAGAGACGAGCTTGTCTACTGCACTTGTGGAGTTGTTGTTCATATGTCCAATGCATGTAAATCTGGAGATTTAGAAGTGTTCTAAATGCTCATATTTAGCCCTGTTTTGTCAAAGTGTTGATAGACTGTTTTTGTGCACATCTGGGATGTATCTGGAATGTGAATGTTGTAATTTTATTTTCTGATTGTGCACTATGATTAAATGTTAATCATGATTAAATTGTTAATCACTTGAAATAAAAATCTCTTATCTAATATTAAGTATTCAGATGCCTTCCGATGGATGACACTCTTCCTGCCTCGATCGATGAAGTGTGGGCTTGCCAAAGCAAGGTGCATTAATCTATCTTGGTAAGGGTGCGAGCGGATAATTGTGATATCCCACTGTCGACATCGGGTCAAACTTAACTAGGTGACCTCAAAGGTTGAGTGCCTAGAGGTATAGGGTTAGCATGCTCCATATGATGGATGCGAATAAAGAGTTATTCACCAACCATACAAGAGTTGCATAGTGATGCAATTGATAAACGTTGTCTACCTAAATAACCGCATTATGAGAGGAACGCCAAAGCGGACTCGTGGTGTTGGTGAAATACGGATCTTGTCCACTAAGAGAGTAGCTCGCATAAACTCTCTGAATCGAAATTAAGGGTTATCGATTTGATTAAAATAGTGGGAGTCTTTAATAAAAGTCCTTATTAAGATTATATAAAATGTATTTTGAAATATAGTACTAAAATTTCACTTTGCAAAATTCCTTGTAGAATATCCATGGCAAGTGGATCTCACTCCGCCTTGTCCCTGAGAGCGATCCTTGAGAAGGATAAGCTAAATGAGACAAATTTCCTTGACTGGTATAGAAACCTGAGAATTGTTCTCAGGCAAGAGCGCAAGCTCTATGTCTTGGAAGAAGATCCCCCTGAAGAGCCAGCCTCTAATGCACCACGTGCAGATAAAGATACTTATAAGAACTATGGAGATGACTCCTTGGATTTTGAATGCCTTATGCTCGCGACTGAACTCTGAGCTTCAGAAGCAACATGAGAACATGAGTTGTTTTGAGATGGTTGAGCACCTGAAGAAAATATTTCAAGGGCAAGCTCTCCAAGAGAGGTTCGATATATACAGGGCGTTATTTCAGTGTAAGATGGGAGCTCGAGACCCAGTAGGAACTCACGTACTCAAGATGATTGGGTATATAGAGAGCCTTGAAAGACTGGGGTTTTCTTTAAGCCAAGAGTTGGCCACTGATCTGATCCTGCAATCGTTGCCGGAAATTTACGAGCAGTTTGTCTTAAATTACAATATGAATGAAATTGACAAGACACTGCCCGAGCTTCTAGGCATGTTAAGAACTGCCGAGATCAACATGAAGAAGACCAAGCCTGCTAGCCCCATACTGATGGTGCATAAAGGCAAGGGCAAGGTCAAGGGAACCAAGAAGACTAAGGTAGGACCTAAGTCACAGCTTGATCCAAGTCTTCAGCACTGAAAAAGAAAGGATTGACTAAGGAAAGGAAGTGCCACCATTGTGGTAAGGCAGGGCACTGGTGGAGGAACTGTCCTCAGTATCTAGAAGATCTGCAGAAGAAGAAGGGAAGTATGACTTCCACTTCAGGTATTTTCGTTATAGAAATAAACCTTTCTGCTCCTTCATCCTGGGTATCGGATACCGGATGTGGTTCTCACATTTGTATAAATGTGTAGGAACTGAGAAGGAGAAGAATGCTAGGTAAAGGGGAGGTAGACCTGCGCGTCGAGAATGGAGCAAGAGTTTTTGCCGTCGCCGTTGGTGTTTACTGTCTTTCTTTGCCCACAGGGCTTGTAATAGAACTAGATAATTGTTATTATGTTCCGGCCATAACTAGAAACATTATTTCTATTTCATGTTTGGACATGATTGATTTTTCTTTCGTAATTAAGAACAATTGTTGTTCTATTTATAAGAATGATGTTTGTTATGGCGTAGCCCAAATGTTTAATGGTTTATATGTTTTGAACTTAGACCATCCGATCTATAACATAGAAAATACTAAAAGACTAAAAACAAATGACTTGAATCCTACGTACCTTTGGCATTGTCGTTTAGGCCATATAAACGAGAAACGCATATCCAAGCTCCATAAAGATGGACTATTGGACTCATTTGATTATGAATCATTTGAGAGATGCGAGTCATGTTTATTAGGCAAGATGACGAAAGCTCCTTTCACTAGTCGTAATGAGAGGGCTAATGATCTCTTGGGTATAATACATAGTGATGTATGCAGACCCATGAGTTCTATGGCTAGAGGTGGGTTCTACTACTTCGTTACATTTACTGATGATTTCAGTAGATTCAGATACGTGTTTCTTATGAAGAACAAATCTGAGACCTTTGAAAAGTTCAAAGTGTTTAAGAATGAAGTAGAAAACCAACTGGGAAAAATGATAAAAGCACTCCGATCTGATCGAGGTGGCGAATATCTGAGTCATGAGTTTCGTGATCATCTGAAAGAGTGTGGTATTGTATCACAGCTCACTCCGCCCAGAACACCTCAACATAATGGTGTTTCTGAGAGGAGGAATCGTACCTTGTTAGACATGGTGCGATCAATGATGAGTCATGCAGATTTGCCCGTTTCCTTTTGGGGATTTGCTTTAGAGACTGCTGCTTTCACACTAAATCGAGTTCCAACGAAAACGGTTCTAAAGACACCATATGAGATATAGACTGGGAAGCGTCCTAGTATGTCGTTCATCAAGATTTGGGGCTGTGAGGCATACGTGCGACGTCAAATGCCTGACAAGCTGGAACCCAAATCAGATAAATGTTATCTCGTTGGGTATCCTAGGGAAACCAAAAGATACTACTTCTACTTACCGTCTGAGGGCAAAGTGTTTGTCG
The DNA here is from genome assembly GCA_033032865.1 of Dactylorhiza incarnata. Lineage (NCBI taxonomy): Eukaryota > Viridiplantae > Streptophyta > Magnoliopsida > Asparagales > Orchidaceae > Dactylorhiza > Dactylorhiza incarnata. The sequence goes on along the minus strand of JAWHQI010000157.1, from coordinate 4,965,643 downwards.
CAAGGACTGGTGTCTTTTTGGGGAAAGAGTTCTTATCCAGAAAGACTGCAAAGGTAGAACTTGAAGAAGTTCAAGAGCCACAAACAATGAACGAACCAGAATTGGAACCTAAGCGAGGACTACAAGAAGTTGTAGCTGGGGAGCCTGCTCAAGAAACACAAGTAATACGTAGATCTGGTAGACTAAGATTTGAGCCTGAGAGATATGGATTTCTCATGACTCAAATAGGTAATGTGTTGCTTATGGATCATGATGATGAGTCTGCAACCTACCTGAAAGTGCACAATTGACCTCACTAGAATTCTCTAGAGGGGGGTGAATAGAGATTTAAAAATACTTTGTGCAAAGTTAATAATTATATATATGTGTGTAATAATCACAGATTTAAGTTTCCCACACATCAACAAGAATTAAGCAAATAAAGAAGAAAAATGACAACAAGAAAATCACAGCACAACACAAGAAAATATAGTGGTTCCCCAAACTTTGGGTAGTCCACTCTTCTACCCCCTTGGTAGGAATTCACTAACTTGCACTGAGTCTTTTGATAAGGAGACTCTTAGAACCACCCTGAGTCTTTTGATAAGGAGACTCTTAGAACCAGCCTGAGTCTTTTGATAAGGAGACTCTTAGAACCAGTAAAACTGAATTTTTTGAAGAGAGATTCTAAAAACTCTTTTACACAGTTTGAAAATGAAGTAAGAAAGAAAAGAAGAAGTAGAACAAGTGGAAGAACAAGAAACAATATATGTAAGAAGGAATCTTCTTCCTAGCAAGAAGATTAGAAGCACAAGTATAGTGAATAGGATCTCTCTTCTATAGTGAGAAGGAGATGATAAGCTTTTCTCTCTTTTATGAGAGCTTTCAGAATTTGCAGCAGAATGGCTTCAGAAGAAGGAGAAGATGAAGGCTTTTTCTTTTGCTGCAGCACACTATTTCTTTTCTCAACTTTCTCACTCTTCACTTGGGAGCTCTTCCTCTATTTCAAAATGGATGAAGTGGATCACTAGTTGTATTCTCTGCCGACCTCCTTCTTATTTATAGCTCTGTTTAAAATATATTGCTAAAGGAGAATAATCAATTAGCAGACAAAGAATTAGAAAGAGGTAAGAGTTTCCATAATTAATATTTCTGTAGAAGGAAAAGAATTCATTTCGATTTCAAATAATATCCATAATAATCTGAATCCAATAAGCCAAGAATCAAATAGAAGGAAAGGCTGATTCAGAACGGCTATAAACGAATAATATTATTCCATAAAAATCAGATCTACAGAAAGAAGGAAAGAGATCTGGCGTGTTTTTGAATTTCTTGTAGATATCGACGTACGTCGATTACTATTTGACGTAAGCGTCGAATTCATCCTGGCTGGACGTCGAGATGAGAATAAGGAAGGTGCGTCGACTAGGATGCGTCGACTTTATCACATGCGTCGACTGGAAGTCAGAGGTACGTCGACTAGGATTACGTCGAATTCTTCTAAGAGTTACTTCGACTCATTCAGAGAGAGACGTCGACTTCATTTCGACGTTGCGTCGAATACCATTCGACGCATATTTACTTAGCCTAATTTTTCATACTTAGAATTTATATTCTTCTTAATTCTAGGGGTTAAGATAAATCATTTCCCCAACAATCTCCAGTCATTGATCAAAGTCGACGTGACTTTATTTGACAGATTCTGGGTTTTCCTTGAGAAATTATTTCTTCCTATTCCTAAAGTTTTCTAAGTTACTCTATGACTAATTTTAAGAATAATTTGATTTATTATGCCAACACTGTTTAGCAGTGTGGCCAATTTTATTGCAAATATAACACCTAATTTTCTTTTGACTAAGGAAATTTGAGTTTAGAAAGGAATAGAGATGGTGATTAGGATAAAAGTTTTGATTAGGATAGTGATTTTGATTATGAAAAGATTTTTGATTAGGATAGAAGTTTTGATTAGGATAAAAATTTCGATCAGGATGAGAGGGTCCTGAATTGGGGTTAAGATGGAAAATTTTTGGAGGATAGGCATTCAAGTTGCTCTGAGTTTGTATGCGTTGATATCCATTCGACGTATGTTGATAGTTGCGTTGATTTATATTCGGCGCTTTCTTCAGATTGCGTTGATCTGGTATCGACGCATGGAAGAAGTTGCGTCGATTTGATGTCGACGTACTTTTATTCAAGCGTCGAGTTGAGGTCGAGGCATCTGAGCAATTGCGTTGAGTATAATTCGACGTACTATCATTCATGCGTCGATATGAAGTCGACGCAATTGTGTCTTCACAGATTTTATTTTTCCCTTTTTCTGATTGGAGTTTTGTTTCTTTATAACTTGTTTCTTTTGGCTTAGTTTCTTTCTTAGAAGTAGTTTGAGAGTCTTCATCTGTATAGTATGATGTTTCATCAAAATGGTTTATCTCATTGAGGGAGTCTTCTTCCTTATTTTGTGAGTCTTCTTCTTGGTTTATTGATTTAGTGGGTTTAGTGAATTTAACAGGGCTCATCCAAGCAGGTTTGTTGGATGGAATTAGGCTAGTTGAGGGATAAGCCCCTAGCCCAAGATTTTTATGTCTCCTTGTTTGTTGTTCAGTAATTTCCTTAAGTGTTTGGCTTCTCATTCTTATTGATTCTTCAAAAGCTTTTGTCTGGGATACCTTATCCTTAAGAAGCTGATTTTCTATTCTAGCCCTTTCTATTTCCTTTTCTATGATGTTAGCCCTTAATTCATAGTTTTTAGAGCATGTAGCCTCTCTATTTCTCTGGTTTTTAACCATATTAATTTGTTCTTTTAGATCTTTAATTTCTTGCTTAGCTTTTAGTTGATCTAAACATAATCCTCTAAAGTTGTTTTTGAAATCATCACATGAGAAATCTATTTCATTAAAAATGCTTACTTCATCCTTATCCTCAGATTCATCTATGAGAATAAGACTATTTTCTCTTTCATCTTCAGATGATATGCTTTCTTCTGATCCTGTCTCACTCCATGATTTGGCATCATGTTCTTCTTTTGAGCTTTCAAAAGCCATTAGGCATAGGTCTTCTTGCTTAGACTCTTCAGTGTCACTTTTGGATGAGGTGCTGTCCTCAGAATCTGTTTCACTCCTAGCTTCTGCAATGAAGCCTCTTTCTTTCTTCTTCCCATTTTTCTTGAGATCTTTCTTTTTCAGATCTTTCTTTGTCTCAGCATTTTCTGGACATTCTGGGGCAATATGTCTAGGTTTCCTGCAAGAATAACAAACAATTTCTTTAGTGGGAGTTTTGTCATACCTTGGTTTTGACTCTCTCCTTCTAGATCCATCTGTCCTGACCCATTTCTTAAATTTTCTAGCCATGAAACTGAATAGTTCTTCTTCAGTGACAGAGGTTCTTTCTTCTGTTGCTTTTAATGCAATGTTCCTGTCTTTTGAAGAGGTTGGAGTGTTTTCTCTTCTTTTCTTCTCTTCTCTGGTTTTCAGCAGTTGCTCATAGGATTTGAGTTTTCTTAAGAGAGCATCTGTTGAAATTTCCCTTTGTCCTCTTGTATCTCTTATTGCCCATATTCTTAGAGTCCCATGAACTTGGGAGACCCATTAACAGTTTGTCATTGATCTCTGTGAGAGAGATCTCTCTATCCAGGCTCCTTAATTGATTGATGATCAGACTGAATCTGTCATACATCTCAGAGATGCTTTCTTCATTTTTCTTTTGGAAATTCTCATATTGAGAGATTAATAGAGCCTTCCAATCTTTTCTTTCATCAGCACTCCCTTCTACCATCTTTGTAAGAGCTTCCCAGATTTCTTTGGGTGATTCACATTCAACAACCTTTTGAAAGATTTCATCTGAGAGGGTTGAGACCAGAATGTTCACAGCTTTTGCATCACATGTTCCTGCCTTCTTCTCTTCAGCTGTCCACTCAGCCTTTGGGACAAGTGTTTGAGTCACTTCATCACTTGAGTCTCTTCTATAGGGCTTGGGAGGACCTGTTAAGATAACATTAAACAATTCTTCATCAATAGAATTCATATAAATCCTAATTCTTGTTTTCCAAACTGCAAACTTTTCAAGATTGCACATTGGTGGTCTGGTGGAAGCATAATCTTTGATTTGTGCCATATGAAAAATAATTTTTAGAAATATATATATAAATAAGAGGTAGGATCTTTTTGATCAAGGAGTTAACCTTTTTAGATCAACCTCCCTCTGATACCAATTGAAAGTGCACAGTTGACCTCACTAGAATTCTCTAGAGGGGGGTGAATAGAGATTTAAAAATACTTTGTGCAAAGTTAATAATTATATATATGTGTGTGTGTAATAATCACAGATTTAAGCTTCCCACACACCAACAAGAATTAAGCAAATAAAGAAGAAAAATGACAACAAGAAAATCACAGCACAACACAAGAAAATATAGTGGTTCCCCAAACTTTGGGTAGTCCACTCTTCTACCCCCTTGGTAGGAATTCACTAACTTGCACTGAGTCTTTTGATAAGGAGACTCTTAGAACCACCCTGAGTCTTTTGATAAGGAGACTCTTAGAACCAGCCTGAGTCTTTTGATAAGGAGACTCTTAGAACCAGTACAACTGAATTTTTTGAAGAGAGATTCTAAAAACTCTTTTACACAGTTTGAAAATGAAGTAAGAAAGAAAAGAAGAAGTAGAACAAGTGAAAGAACAAGAAACAATATATGTAAGAAGGAATCTTCTTCCTAGAAAGAAGATTAGAAGCACAAGTATAGTGAATAGGATCTCTCTTCTATAGTGAGAAGGAGATGGTAAGCTTTTCTCTCTTTTATGAGAACTTTCAGAATTTGCAGCAGAATGGCTTCAGAAGAAGGAGAAGATGAAGGCTTTTTCTTTTGCTGCAGCACACTATTTCTTTTCTCAACTTTCTCACTCTTCACTTGGGAGCTCTTCCTCTATTTCAAAATGGATGAAGTGGATCACTAGTTGTATTCTCTGCCGACCTCCTTCTTATTTATAGCTCTGTTTAAAATATATTGCTAAAGGAGAATAATCAATTAGCAAACAAAGAATTAGAAAGAGGTAAGAGTTTCCATAATTAATATTTCTGTAGAAGGAAAAGAATTCATTCTGATTTCAAATAATATCCATAATAATCTGACTCAAATAAGCCAAGAATCAAATAGAAGGAAAGGCTGATTCAGAACGGCTATAAAAGAATAATATTATTCCATAAAAATCAGATCTACAGAAAGAAGGAAAGAGATCTGGCGTGTTTTTGAATTTCTTGTAGATATCGACGTACGTCGATTACTATTCGACGTAAGCGTCGAATTCATCCTGGCTGGACGTCGAGATGAGAATAAGGAAGGTGCGTCGACTAGGATGCGTCGACTTTATCACATGCGTCGACTGGAAGTCAGAGGTACGTCGACTAGGATTACGTCGAATTCTTCTAAGAGTTACTTCGACTCATTCAGAGAGAGCGTCGACTTCATTTCGACGTTGCGTCGAATACCATTCGACGCATATTTACTTAGCCTAATTTTTCATACTTAGAATTTATATTCTTCTTAATTCTATGGGTTAAGATAAATCATTTCCCCAACACTACCAAGAGGCTATGAATGGACCCGACTCCGAGAAGTGGCTTGAGGCCATGAAATCTGAAATGGACTCCATGTACACAAACTAAGTTTGGACCTTGGTGGAACCACCTGAAGGGGTACGACTCATAGGGTGCAAGTGGGTCTTCAAGAAGAAGACCGACATGGATGGGAATGTACAGACATTCAAAGGCCGGCTGGTGGCTAAAGGTTTCAGGCAAATTCATGGTGTTGAGTATGATGAAACCTTTTCCCATGTAGTTATGGTCAAGTCCATCAGAATTCTACTTGCTATTGCTGCATATTATGACTACGAGATCTGGCAAATGGATGTCAAAATGACTTTCCTTAATGGAAACCTCCTTGAGGAAGTGTATATGACACAACCCGAGGGTTTTGTATCTCCAAGTGAAGCCACTAAAATATGCAAGTTGAATCGATCCATTTATGGATTGAAACAGGCTTCTCGAAGTTGGAATCTACGTTTTGATGAGAAAATCAAAGAGTTTGGTTTCATCAAGAACGAAGATGAGCCTTGTGTTTACAAGAAGATTAGTGGGAGCATTATTGTCTTCCTGATATTATATGTAGATGACATATTATTGATCGGGAATGACATTCCGACCCTGCAAGTTGTTAAGAACAACCTAGGGAAGTGCTTTTCTATGAAAGACTTGGGTGAAACGACTTATATACTTGGTATTAAGATCTATAGAGATAGATCGAAGAAGTTGCTGGGTTTGACCCAGAGTACATACATTGATAAGGTGTTGAAACGGTTCAACATGATTGAGTCCAAGAAAGGATTCTTACCCATGTCATATGGTGTGAGTCTCTCTAAGGACCAGTGTCCTAAATCTTTGGAAGATAAGGACCGCATGAAGATGATTCCATATGCTTCGGCAATTGGACCAATCATGTATGCAATGTTATGTACTCGACCCGATGTCTCATATGCTTTAAGCATGACTAGTAGGTATCAGTCTGATCCGGGTGATGGTCACTGGATCGCAGTCAAGAATATCCTAAAGTACTTGAGAAGGACTAAGGAAACATTCTTGGTGTTTGGTGGAGAGGAAGAGCTCGTTGTAAAGGGTTACACGGATGCAAGCTTCCAGACTGACAGAGATGACTCAAAGTCACAGTCAGGTTTTGTGTTTTGCCTTAATGGAGGAGCTGTAAGCTGGAAGAGTTCCAAGCAAGAGACAGTTACTGATTCTACGACTGAGGCCTAGTATATCGCTACAGCGTATGCGGCGAAGGAGGCTGTGTGGATTAGGAAATTCATCAGCGAGCTTGATGTAGTTCCTAGCATTGTTGATCCCGTAGTTCTCTACTGTGACAACAACGGTGCAATTGCACAAGCTAAGGAACCTATATCTCATCAGCGCTCCAAGCACATACTTCGGCACTTCCATCTTATTCGAGAGATTGTCGATCGAGGAGATGTGAGCATATGCAGAGTACCAACTGAAGAAAATATAGCGGATCCACTGACAAAGCCTCTTGCGCAAAAGAAGCATGATGGTCATGTTAGATCAATGGGTATTAGATACCTGAATGATTATCTTTAGTGGGAGCCTTGTGGATTGCATATTTGTTGGTTGTTTGTTCATTGGATGAATTATAAAATGTACTATGTATTTCATTTTATATTTATGGCAAGTTCTTTTATTATGTCATTTATATCTGTCTGATAAGATTAATTAGCATAATAAATGCCCTTAGAATGTTTGTTTCCATAGGAATTCAAGTACGTGACTTGAATGTGAGGGTCTATGTATAAATCAAGCTTCATTCTTAAATGGTCCCTGGTCGAAGTATCATCCTAGAAATTTAGGGCGAGGATGAGACTATAAGACTAGCATGTGCGTTGACTGATGACCGGTTCTCACAGGTCATGATATTGTGATATTAAGTCATCGCATGAGTACTTGTTAAGAATAAGTTGTACTGGACAGACCCCCGTGAGACTACTTTGTGGATTGTTATATGAACGTGTCACAAGTAGGTCTCAAGTGACAATGGTGTTTGTGGTCCTTTGACCTGAAGTCATAGCATTCATCGGGTGAGGAAGAGCGTACTTTGATGCCATCTAAAGTCTTCTCTTGAAAAAGGTTGACGATAAGGGTGGTTGTTGGGTATGTTACGAATCATTTGGATGTTTGTGTGTGAGCAGAAATGGGATTTGTCCTCCTGTATGACAGGAGTTACATCTATGGGCCCCTTGATGGAATGAGACTGATAAATGCATGGCCATGCTTGGTTGAGTCAATATATGATATTGAGCTCACCAGTTTCAGACAGTCTATTCTAGATCAGGAAACTAGGATTGAACAATCATAAGGGTGACACGGTCCATGCCTCTAGTTCTATCCGGATGTAAGGGACAAAGGGACATGACAACACTGATACATTGGTCATGACAGGCTTAATGAGTTATGAACTCTTATTGCTTAGGTAGCAATGATGTATTGCTAGATGCCGCTCATTGTTTGTGAGACTTTTGTTGATACTTTGTGATCAAGTGGGAGACTGTTGGAGTTTCTGAGGTGATCTCAAAGCAATCAATAGTTAGTCTTGCTGCCAACGCAATATGAGCTTATAGGGTCGCACATAAAAATGTTTGGAGAAATTGGAGAAAGGATTGTGTTGGCCTTACTCATATTGGATATGAGTGGAGGACCAATCATGTGACTGCTTGGAATTAAGTTGAGAATGTCTCAACGGGAAATCGTTTAAAGGGTTTAAACGAATGGGTTTATACATGACAAATTCGGCTAAAGGGTTTAACCGAATTGTGTCAAATTCGGCTAATGTGATTAACCGAATTATGTTGATTCGACTAATGAAATTCGGCTAATATGATTAACCGAATTTATTACAGATTCGACTAAAGGGTTTAGCCGAATCAGGCCAGTTCGACGAAAGGGTTTCGCCGAATTTATATAGACGAATTCGTCGAAATGGTTTCGCCGAATTCGGTTATAGTGATTAGTCGAATTCGGTTATAGTGATTATTCGAATTCGGTTATAGTGATTAGTCGAATTCGGTTATAGTGATTAGTCGAATTCGGCGAATGTAAATCTGGACAGAAACGTTCTGGTCTGCGGATAGCCTTATTTATGCGTTTTAGTATAAAAGGGCTTGCAATTCTAGGTTTACAAAGTACTTTAACTTTTCGCGATTTTGATGGGAACGACCGACCGGAACAGTTCCGCGCGAGGGTCTCGTTCTTCCCGTCCGCCGATCGCCTTCCGTCGCCGCTAGTCGCCGATGCCGGTCGCCGCCTCCCTTGGATCGGATCTAGCAGTCCGTGGGGACGTTGAGAGCATCCTTCTCCGACCTAGTTCTTGTACGACAAGAAGCTAGGGTTCTCCTTCGCTTGTGTGGACTTCTGTAGAGGGATCGATCCATTTCGATTCTTGAAAAACTCAAAGACAGACATTCGGATTTCTCTTGGGAGCACCTTGGTTGAGTGTCGACTCAATCCCGCAAAGGTACCTTGTATTTCGATTTGCTTATCCTCTTGAATCATGAAAACCGCAAGATCCGTTAGCTTCTTTTGGGGTTGTTCTTGTTATTTCCGCTGCGCATATGTGGTATGTAATCCCGTTTGAGGGGTATAGAAAACCCAACAACACGATCATGTCCTCGGGCCATGTAGACCTATTTTTGGTCGATCGTCTCCTCATTATAAATACATCACTTCTCCATGAAAGATGTATGCTTGATCGAGTGTCCCTCTTCCCGAAAACTCAAGCGATGTGAACATCATAAAGGGAAGAGGAGAAGAAAAAGAACTCATAGAGAGAGGAGGCTTCTCTAGTATGCTTCATATATTTTTTTTTCTTCTTTCTTCCTCCTCCGAACTTCTTATATCTTGTATGTGTTTTATTTATGTTATCTTGTATTCCCATATCTTTTGAATGGTACAAACTTTACTTTAACTTTTCAAATATATAATATTCTTTGCTTTCATTGCTTTCCTAAGATTTATTTGTGTTTATTACATAATGAGTCAATAGAACTTGATTATTGTCTATTAGGTTTATTATTATTATTATATGTCCGCGCGTATCAGGATCGACTCGGAACGATCCGATAAGTTTCGTGTCACTAGGGCTAGGCTCTACGCTGGAGATACTATATAAGGTCATTCCTTATCTGATGGGCTATCTTGAGCGGAGCCTCAACATTCTCAAGATAGGAAATTAGGGTTTCCGCTCTTTGTCTGCTCCCGTTCTCTCCTGTCGGCGCTCTTCCGCTCGCGACTCTCTCATTCCCGTCGTCGATCGCTGATCGCTGGAAGGGATCTCTCGTTGCTTTCCTACTTTCATTCACCGATCGCAAGCAAGGCTGCCACTTTCGTTTGCGATTTCTTTTCGCTCGGCGCTTCTCCCGTCTCTGGTTCTTTGATCGGGAACAGGGAAACCTTTTGTTGTTGGTTCCTGATCCAGATCTAGTCGCCGCTCTTGTGCGATAGCACCGATCTCGCCGCCGTTTGAAATCCCGTCGCGAGTTCCTCTCCCAAATCTGATCGCTGGAAGAAGCCCTTCCTTGTTCAGATTTACAGATCACTGGAAAGGAGGCTTTCGATCCCGTCTACCTATCGCCGGCTCTGTACGACAATAAAAGGATTGGAGAAAGCCGATCAGATAGGAGGAAGCCTTCCCATCACATATCAGAAAGCCGATCGGATAGGAGGAAGCGTTCCCATCGTTGCTAGCGTTTTTCCTGCGTCGATCTATCTTCAGTACCAAGATCGCAAGTTGAAGATCTGTTGTTGGATCTCCTGTCATTTTTTTCGATTCCAGTTGTTGATCCATCTCCACTGCTTCTTACGCAATCCGTCTCTGCTGCAACCGATCAGAGAAATCAAATTCTGGTGGAGAAATCAAATTCTGGTTGACTGTTTGTTGGCCGATCCAGTGAAGAAATCTCTTCTTTAGTGAGGACGTCCAGAGCTTGATCCCTTTCTCTTTTGAAAGGGTGCAGACCTATAGTTCAAGGGAGTTCTCATCCTTGTTGTGGAGTGTGTTTCTGGATTCACTTCAGAAGGGGTGTTCAGCCGGAGGAGGAGCAAACAAACTATATTGGATCCGAAGTTTTCTGGTCGTCTTCGCGCGCATCAGGTGACTTTATTTCAGTTTTTTCTGTTCTAGATTTCTGCTGCGATGTCGAAGAAAAGTGCGCTCGACGTCACCAAACTGCAGTCCTTCAACGCGTCCGATTTTCTCAGTTGGAAAATACAAGTATAACTAGGAATGAAGGAACGCGACATTTTCTACACTGTCCAGAGCGATTTTGCATCTTCTGGCGAGGGCGTAGACGAATATCAGTGGAACAAGGATGAGGATTTCTGCAGGGACTACCTGTTGAATTCTCTCAATCCTCGTCTCGCACTGACCTACCATGTGACGACCCCAAACTAAAAATGTCACCAAAAGATATTTAGATAATTAATAATGAATAAAAAGAAATTCCAGATGATGAAAAGAAAATCAGTGTCGATTCGACGTCGCACCTTCTATTTGTAAGTTCGTGATTTTCGACGTTTTTGCGACGTTCGTTTCGTTTCGATAAATTTTACCATTTGAACATTACTTGGATTTTTGCTTGTTAATTGGTGATTGACTTTTGGATTCACATAAGGGGCTGATTTGTATATGAGTTGGACCGATTGTCACTTAGCTGGACATTTGACTGGCCGGTTGGGCTGAACTGGTTCTTATGTTATGTTGGTTTATGTGAGTCCTCCTGCTGAACTTTTGGGCTGGCTGGTTACGTTGCATTAGCTGTTGCCTTGGTTACATTTAAGCGGTGGATAATTATTGTCGTGGCACTCTTTCATCTGATATATTCCTCTTGCCATTGCTTATCATCGTGGTCTGGAGCTTTCGTCGGGCTGAGCGGCGCTAGGGCTTGTTTCCTCTCCCCTCTTTCTGCTGGACGGCTCCTCCTCTTCTCATCGTCAGTCTTGGGAGAGTTCGGTTGGGCTTTCGATTGAGCAGTGGGCAGCGCCTGTGCGTGTTCCTGTGCGTGCAATTGTTACCGTGAGCAAGCTCTGTGCTTTACACTCTCACGGTGAGCCTTCTACTTCTTTTCCCCTTTCTTCTTGGCTTTATACTTGCTGTTCTGGAGTTGATTTGGTAGAAATGTCTCTGTTATGTTCTCTTTGTTAATATGCAAGTACCCTTGATGGGGATTTTGGGGGAAAATAATTATATGCGGGATAAGAGCTTGCTGTAAGGGTTTTGGAGGAGTTTTGGGGAAAAGGGCTGTATGTTTGCCTCCTTGTTGGTGATTGTTGTGGATCCTGTATGCCTCCTTGTTGGCTGTCTGTTCTGTTGGGGGTTTCGTTTGAGTCTTGGACTCTAGCCTTGGTGCTGCTACCAGCAGCTTTGTGCAGTTGTGGGCTGCTGTAATACCTGTTGTTTGGCCTCTTGGTGGTGGTGGAGTTGGCTGCCACTTGTGCAAATTTTTGTGGGCTACCTGTTATCTTAATTGAACTTTAAAAAATTATATCCAATTAACGGCGCAACCCTAAGTAAATGACTTCACTGATACTGCAGTGGATGGCGTCCGGTGATAGGCGCGATGAAAATCCTGGTGCTTTTCAAGGCAAAGATAAATCGGTGAGCTCTTACCTCTTTTATTATGCTTAGCAACTTATTTTCAGATTATCAATTGTTCAATTTTTGTGCACATGTTTTGAAATTGTATATTTATATGAAATTGAATAAGTGTGATGTTTTGAATCACTGATAACGAGAAATCGCTAAAGGATGCGAATTGTGAAATAAGTGATATATTCTGAGGGGAAAATTCAATACAATATCATGTTAAGTAAATCATCATCAATACATATAAAAGATAAACATTAAATAGTAAGCATCGATGCGTATGAAATAATAAGGGTTAACTTAGTGCTGTGGGGGGGGGGGGTATGAATACCCACGGTGGAATCATTTTGAGATATATATGCGGCCGTTGAAGGCCAGAAGCCGTTGAGGCTCAGGGGTCGTGAAAGACCCGGATGTATGCATTTTAATATACCCTTATAATTTCCTACTTGAAGAGCAATAAGATATAGAAAAAGAATGTGATGTGAAAGGTATAAAATGAAAATCAGTTTTGAACATGAAAACGACTATGAAAACAATTGACTATGAATAGAGATTCAGATATTGCAATTGAAACGAATACAAATAAAGAAAGAACAAATGGATGATTGCATATACACTGTACCTATTTTACTGCTTGTTATAGAACTATGGCTATCCACATATGATGCTTATTGCTACTAATATTTATTGTTTGCCGGTACAGCAGTGGAAGAGGTATGTTCCTCATTTAGTCATATTTTTATGATTAAGCCCGTCGTTTACTTTGTTTAGGTAATAGAGACGACTGCGAGTGCGCAAAGAAAGGCTATGTTGGCCGAGGAAGAAAGAAAAAGACACGTAGCAGAAAAATCCAAGGTATGTGTTTTATGTTTTATGTGTTTAGTTTGTACTCATGCGTAGAAAATTATATATTTGCTGCATCGAATACTTGGCAAACGTAATGAGGTACAGATTTTCTGTGGGGTCTGAATTGGGCCCTCACATACCACACCTACAAGACCGCAAAGGAGATCTGGGATCGCCTCAATGCGCATTTCCAGAAGGAGGAGGTGTTGTCCAAATCGCTCATTGGGGAGAAGTTCTTCAACTTTCGCCTCAAAGCGAACCTGTCGATCACCTCCCAAATCATAGAGCTGGAGAACTTGTGCAACAAGCTATAGGACGATCAGTCGAAGATGGACGATAATCTATTCGTGTACTTGATTCTGAGCAAGCTACCTGCGGAGTGGCTGACCTTCAAGACAGAGATGCACAGGCAGAAGGAGAAGATTACTCTGGATGAACTCAAAAGGTTCATTCACATAGAGGACCAGAACATCGCTGGAAAGAGCGCGGAGCAGGTTGCTCAGCCCCCACAGGCTATCAACTTCGTTTCTCGACCTAATAAGCCTCGTCGGAATCCCCCGACACCTAAGGGTGACACCCCTGCCCAGTTGGCGGTCAAGAAACCTTCTCTCAAAAGGAAGAAGGGTAAATGCCACAACTGTGGCAAGTGGGGTCACTGGTCCGCTGACTGTAGGGGTCCGAAGAAGCAGAAGGATGAAGCTCCACAACAGGCGACACACATGGTGCATGGTCGACACCTCTGATCCCAAGTCCTTTGTGGCTATGATCGGAAGCAGTCACCGCAGTGCGTCTTCTGAGTGGTGGCTGGACAGCGGTGCCACTTGTCATGTTACGAATGACATAGGTCTTCTCTCAGACATCAGAGCAGTCCGAGACAGAGTTGAGAACTGCAATGGAGGAGAGACAGCCGTTACGCATGCTGGGATGGCACAGCTCGTCCTCTCTTCAGGTAAAATTTTATTTTTGCAAAATGTTAAATTAGTTCCAAATTTAACTAAGAATTTAATTTCTATGAGTTTGCTAGATAAGTCTGGAATGTCTTTCATAACCATAAGCGGTAGAATAACTCTAACTGTTAATTCACATTACTTTGGTTGCGCTTACCTAATCAATGGAATGTATAAACTTAGCCTAGAAAATGAGTGCATAAATCAAGTGAGTTCGTCTCTGTTAGATCCAAAGCTACTTCACAATAGACTTGGACACGTTCACTACAAGAAGATGCGCGATCTAGCTAAGAGTCACAACATTCCGTTAGATTTCTCAATTCGATTTGATAGGTGCGAGGTTTGTGCTCAAACCAAAATAACTAGAAACCCTTACAAGGCCGTTTCTAGGAGCACACAACTTTTGGAATTGATTCATTCCGACCTCTGTGACTTTCGTAGTCATGTCACTATAGGGGGAAGGAAGTATCTAATTACCTTCATTGACGATTTTTCCAGATTTTGTCATGTCTACCTATTGAAATCGAAAGATGAGACATTCGAGACCTTCAAAATCTTCAAATCTCGGGTAGAAAACCAGTTAAATTTAAAGATTAAGAGACTTAGAAGTGATCGATGAGGAGAATACACTGCAACTTCTAATTACCTTCATTGACGATTTCTCCAGATTTTGTCATGTCTACCTATTGAAATCGAAAGATGAGACATTCGAGACCTTCAAAATCTTCAAATCTCGGGTAGAAAACCAGTTAAATTTAAAGATTAAGAGACTTAGAAGTGATCGATGAGGAGAATACACTGCAACTGGGTTTATGGAGTTTTTCGTCACTGAGGGCATAATCCTTGAAACTACAGCTCCTTACTCACCCCAATCAAATGGCATTGCTGAGCGTAAGAATAGAACTTTGACAGAGATGTTGAATTCTATGCTCCTGACCGCTGGCATGCCCAATTCCTTCTGGGTGGAAGCAGTCCTTACTGCAAATCACATTCTGAATAGAGTGCCTCACTCAAAGCTCAGTTCTACTCCTTATGAGCTGTGGCACGGTAATCCTTGTAGATATGACACTCTTAAGACTTGGAGTTGTATCGCCTATGTGCGTATACAAGACCTTAAAAGACCTAAGGTGGGACCTAGAACGACAACCTGTGTCTATCTAGGTAGTGCAGAAGACAGTGCAGTTGACCGGTTTCTGTATCTATCCACTAATTCAGTGATAGAGTCTAGAAATGCTATCTTCTTTGAACATAAATTTATCAAAGATCGTGGCCTAACCGTCTCTGGATCTACTGACATGATCTCAGAATCTACTGTAGAACCTGAAGCTGGCCCCTTTGGCACTGCTCCCCAACCTTTAGAGGTGGAACCTGTTCCTCTTAGAGTATCTACAAGAGATAAATCCCTAAGGATTTTGGTGAGAATTTTGTCACCTACCACTTAGAGGATGATCCATTCTCCTATCAGGAAGCGATGAGATCGAGAGATGTGTTAATGTGGGCAAAAGCTATCGATGATGAGATGAACTCGTTGCTAAAAAACAATACCTGACATCTAGTGGACCTACCGAAAGTATCTAAAGTCCTGGGATGCAAGTTGGTTTTAAAGAAGAAGTTGCATAGTGATGGGTCTATAGCCAGATACAAAGCACGTCTAGTAGCTAAGGGTTATAAACAACAAGGGGGAATTGACTACTTTGATGTCTATTCACCTGTCTGTCACATATCTACTATTAGAATTCTTCTAGCCTTAGCCTCTATCGAGAATTTTATAGTCCATCAGATGGACGTGAAAACAGCCTTTTTGAATGGAGAGCTAAATGAAGAGATCTACATGGCACAACCTGAAGGTTATGTCCATACAGATCTAAATGATAAAGTGTGTAAACTCGATAAATCTATCTATGGGCCTAAACAAGCACCTAAGATGTGGCACATGAAGTTTGATCAAGTGGTAAAGAGCTTTGGATTTCAGTCCAGTCTCTCAGACAAGTGTCTCTATTACCGCTCGATGTCAAACCAAACAGTCATCATATGCCTATATGTGGATGACATGTTGGTCCTGGGGTCAGACCTAGCTGTCGTGGGGGATATTAAGTCTGCTCTCGCCAAAGCGTTTGATATGAAGGACCTTGGTCCTGTCGATACCCTACTAGGTATGAAAGTAAGAGTAGACAAGGGACGTGTCACTCAAAGTCAAGCTCACTACATAGAGCAGATTCTCTGGTGTTATAAAGATTGTAGGCCTGTTGAAACACCAATTGATCTGAACGTCAAGTTGAGTCCGAATGAAAGGGATAAGTGTTGAACAAGTCAAGTACTCAAAGATCATTGGAAGCCTCATGTACGCCACAAGTTTCACTGGACCTGACATTGCTTTCTCCGTAAGCATGCTAAGTCGCTTTACCAGTAGTCCAGGCAAAGAGCATTGGGATGCCTTAGATCAGCTGATGAAGTATCTCAAAGGTACTAAAGACCACGCTCTGTGCTACACTGGCCACCCTTCTACTTTAGAAGGGTACTCTGATGCCTCCTGGTGTTCAGAAGTTACAAACAGCAAGTCCACAAGTGGATTTATATTCACATTGGGTGGCGCTGCAGTTACTTAGAAGTCCAAGAGACAGACTTATATAGCTTTGTCGTCTATGGAAGCCGAGTTGTTTGCCTTAAGTTCAACTGGTGAAGAGGCGGACTGGATCAGGAATTTGATCTCAGACATTCCCTTGTCTAGACTTCAAATCAACTCTTTAATCCTGTACTGTGATAATCAGGCAGCAGTCCAAGTTGTTAAGAATATCCTTTTTAACACTAAGAGACGACATGTACGACTGAGACACGCCCTTTTGAATTATCTTAAAGAACAAGGCATTATTACTTTGGTCGATGTGCGATCGAAGGATAATCTAGCTGATCCATTAACGAAAGGAATGTCCCGGACCGTTCAATCAAAACAGTGGGGGAAATGGGACTTAAGGCATTTTGAGACCAACCTTAGTCTGAATGTTTTGATTCCTTCCTTTGTCAAATCTAGCATGTTGTGCTCCGTTGATACTTTGGTTGCTGAGTACGAATCTGGTTGGTTGTTTTATTCCACATTTGATGTTAACACCATCCGGATTCGTCTTCCTTAACTTGGAGGAAAGTGTTATTCCACATTTGATAACACGATCTGACTTTTTTTGGACCTTCTCCTATTGATTGGTTCCATTCCACATTTGATGAGTTCCAATTAACCCTAGAAGAACGGTAACCAGGATATCACACATAGGAACATAGATATAGCTGCGTTGTCCAGAAGTCTGAAATCATTTCGTTTGGAAACAGTTAATAGATTCTGCGATTAAACCTGAAATACTCTACCTATATACACTAAGCATAATTAAAGTACTACGTTCTTATATACAGAATTAGATACATGTATATTTTTCATAGTTGAATTCATTCTAAATGAAGTTCTCCGTTGGAAATTACAGAAAATGCTGCTGCAGGAGGAGCACATGCAGATTGGGGTCCTGAGAAGGATGATCTGCTGGATGATGGTTTCTAGAGTATCTGTTTGGTTTTCTTTCTCTAACTTAGAGCACTGTTTAGCTCTCTTTACCTGTTTTTGTTTGGACTATTTTCTACTCTTTGTTAGTCATGAAACATTAGGTCTTCTGGTACCTATCTCTTTGATTGTACTTTGATTCTGATGTGATGCTGCTTAGTTTACGCTCTATGCTTATGTGTGCATACATACTTCTGCTTCTTTCAGTCCAATATGTTATAACAGGTACTTGCGGACACGGTTGTGTAATGAGTCAAACTGGTTGAACACTACACACACCAACCCTTTTCCAATGTCGGTATACCGTGGACATAAGAGGAGATTGTTAGGTTTATTATTATTATATGTCCGCGTGTATCAGGACCGACTCGGAATGACCATATGGGTTCCGTGTCACTAGGGTTAGGCTCTACGCTGGAGATACTATATAAGGTCATTCCACATTTGATGAGTCTTAGTGGACTATCTTGAGCGGAGCCTCAACATTGTCCTCATATCTATTATTCGTAGGCTTCATATGATTTTGGGCATACTTATGACTTTGATCACACATCGATAAAGAGAGTTGCATATAATCCTGAAAGAATAGACTGTCATAAATCTTCTATCTTTGTGTCAAAGCCAATCGTTAGGGTTTACAGAATGATAAGATGATCTGTATGGGTTTCTAGCGAGTTCAAATCTCAGTTAGTTCAATCTAAAATCAGTTCTTCAATTGTCCCGCCCAAGAAAATCGGAGTGATGTAAAACCTTTGCTATCTTAAGAGAACAAGTTCAATAGAAGATAGATCTTTAAATTGATTAAAGAAAACTCTATTTTATTACACCATTGAAATGATTATCTTTTCCTACAATAAAATAACAATATGTTATCTTGTAGTTTTCTACTTTTATAAACACAAGATCAATGCATCAAAACTATCTTTATATATCTTTTTTTGTGACAAGATAATAGACTAAGGGGTGAAGTACGTTACTTATAAGGGTATTGTGGAATATGATCTTGGTATAAACATACCATATACTATAAATGATATGCATGCTTGTCCTATCTTGAAATAGAGTACACAAATCTATCAATATCATACACTATGAATAGTGTGTACCAAATATTTTGGCGCAGTTTTCTGAAAAATTCTAGTAATATCTGGAAAATCCTAAGTTTTATTAATCATGTCAAATATATATATATATATATTTGTATGTTTGTCTAAAAATATATATAAAAAGAAAAATTGTTTTATTAAGAATGTATGTTTGATTAATTTTGTTTTGTTAATTTCATTTTACTTTGTACAACTTGGATTGTTTTCACTTGATTTTTTATAGATTATAGAGAGTACCATGACTAGCAAATATTGGGAGGAGAGTGTCTCCCATTTTCTTCATTCATTCTTGGAAGAGGAAGATAAGGAGTACTTCTTCTCCGAAGTCACAGACATTTTGCAGAAACGATTTCATGATGTCAAGGTTTCCTTGCAACAACATGAGACCCGCTTGAAGAACTTACATATGAACTTGAAAAAGCATTAGTCAAGCACAATGAAAGCAAAGTGTATAATGAGTTAAATCTGTTGGAGCATGCGTTTCGCACTCCTCCGGTTTGATAATAACAAAGTCCCTTTTGTATTTGATTCTATTTTCATTAATGGTGTGCAGATAACAGGTATGTGATATTCACATTGCTGCTGGAGCTAAAATTGCATGTGGGAAAATTTCACTGTCGGAAAATTCCGACAGCCACTGTCGCCCAGGCGACAGCAGAGAAGTTACAACTACTTCCCTCCACGGCAGATCAACGAAAGATAGTTTTGCGCTGTCGGAATTCCGACATCGATGTCGCCCAGGCGACAGCTCCACGATTCCACCAACTGCCCACGACTTCACCCACGACAGCGGCAGTTTTGCGCTGTCGGAAATCCGACATCGATGTCGCCCCAGCGACAGCTCCACGATTCCAGCAACTGCCCACACGACGGCTCGACGGCACGACCGAGGCAGTTTGGCGCTGTCGGAAATTTCCGACAGTGACTGTCGCCCAGGCGACAGTGAAAGTCTATAAAATGGTGCCTTTGGTTCGTGCATTCCAAGCTTTGGAGATTTCCAGTCCCTACCTGAGTGCATACGAACCAGAGAGCTCCAGAACCTCCTCAACTCCTAATTGTGCAAAGAAGGATTGAAGATTGAAGACGAGATCGGGCGCGCTACTCCATCAACGATCATCTCGAGGCTTCAACAATCCATTCAGAGATCTGAATTTCTAGGGAGTTGACTTTTTCATATTGTATTTCATTTACTCATATTTCATTTTGTATTGGGGAAGAAATCGTCGTCTTGCGTGCGGCGTCTAAGTCCTTGCGCGGCTTAGGGGAAAATCGCTTCCTTGTGTGGAGCGTCCAAGTCCTTGCGTGGCTTGGTGGGAAATCGTGGCCTTGTGCGCTACGTCTAGATCTTGAGAAGATCTAGAGGTTAGGCTTGGGCTTGGTCTTGGGAAAGACAAGCGATAGCCTTCCGATCCTTGGGAGAAGGATTGGTAAATCAAAATATTGTATTTCCATTTTATCATTGTGCCTTGATCTTAAGCATTGTTAAGATCATTTTTATTTGTATGCAAATTTCATGATAAATAAAATTATGATCTTTTCACTAATCGCAAATTTGTTTGCTTAAATTTTTATCTTAAAAATTTGTGCTTGGTGTTATACAAAAATTGCATTGTTGTAAAATTAATTTTTAAGAAACTTTTATTAAAGTGAAATTGTCTTAAAATTATTAAGTAAAAATTACAAATTTAAACACACCCTTATTCACCCCCCCCCCCCCCCCCCCCCCCCCCCTCTAAGGGCGTCATACGATCCAACAAAATCCACTAATGTCGAGCAATCAACTATTAATTGTTGACAAGGTATGTCTTTATTTAAGTTTCATAAACTTTTATACTTATCATTTTATATATACAATATGTGGTCGGTCCATTATGCAAAATTCATAAAGGAACTAGTTACGAATACCACTAGGCCAGAGGATCAAGAAGTTCTACGATTAAGTAAGACCAGTTCGAATATGCTAAGGTGATAAAGTCTAAAGATAATTTACCACTCAAGGACCAGAGAAGTGTTTCTGCTTTTTATTATATAAGTGATAGTATTTTTGGTATTTTAAAAGTTGATCAAACCTAATATTATATTTTTAAACTATTTAAACAGATTAAATTAGATAACCTTGAACCCACTAGTGTTAGTGTACAACTTTATGATATGACCAATTATTATGCATGCATGTGGATTATAATATCTTAATCAACATAAATAAAGTAATATTCCCAACAGATTTCTTAGTCTTTGACATAGAAGGTAATAGAACAACACCTCTCATAGTAGGTCAACCTATTTTACTTATAATATTCTACATAACATTAGGAAAACAAAATTGGTAAAATATTTATGTCGGGATAAAGTTAGTTTTATTTAGACAGAATCATAAAGCAACCTTTAGAGTTTGACGGTCCTAAACTTTACAAAAGATGAGATTGAGAATCTAGTAACCTTGTTCTCATTCAACTATTATGTAAGGATCCACTTCAAGTATCACTCACTAAAAGTCTTACACCTTAGATCGAGCGAGAAGACATTCTCCGCCAACTTCACTCTCTAGGCCAATATGATTTTGAACTTTGCACTACCATGTTTACATTACTTAATTTAACTTATAGTAATCATCCTATGACATCCATAGAAGATCCACCTACTTTGGAGTTGAAGAAACTTCTTGATTATTTAGAATACGATTTCCTAGAAAAAAGATTCTAAATTATGTGAGTATATCTTCCTAACTTTCTGACTATGAAAAGTAAAAAGTTGATAAAGGTATTGTGTTCCCACAAACACGCTATAGCCTGAAAGATAACTAATTAATGGTATTAACACTACATTTTGTACTCATAAGATCTTATTGGAAAATGATTTTCACTCATCCATTCAACCCCAAAGTTGACCCAATCCTAATATGAAATACGGCATAAAAGCCGAAATTATTAAATTGATGGACGATGTCATAATCTACCTCATTTTTTATAGTTCTTGGGTCAACCCAGTTCAGGTTGTCCCTAAGAAAGGAGAATTAACGGTCATTGCAAATGAAAAGAACAAGCTTATCCCTCAATGGCAGGGGCGGATCCAGAGGGGGGCCCGAGGGACACGTGCACCCTCATTATTTTTCAAAATTGTTAGTGGATTTGGATTCCTCTCGTCAAGACAATGAATTTTGACTACTTATATGTCAAAAACGGTGGCCAGGTGAGGAAGAAATGGCTCCGATAAGATGGAAGCGTTCTCACGTCACGTAACTAGTTTGTTTTGGGACAAATATTGGCTATTCGCGGACCAAAGTTGGCTATTTGCAGACCAAAGTTGGATATTTGCAGACCAAATTTGGCTATTCGCAGACCAAGTTCAGCTATGTGCACCCCCAAAATTAATTTTCAACATGTGACTCACGACCATCCTACTCACCCCGCTAGCATTTGTGTTTTGAAATTTTTTGTCCACCCTCATTTATAATTTTCTGGATCCGCCACTGCTCAATGGACCTTCATAGTATGGTGTGTTTGCATCGATTTTAGAAAGCTCAACAAAGTTACACGTAATGGCCATTTTCCCATTACTTTTATTGATTAAATATTAGAGAGACTCTCTGCACATGCTTATTCTTGCTTCTTAGATGGATTATTTGGATATTTCCAAATACACATAGCTCATGAAAACCAAGAAAATACAACTTTCGCGTGTCCTATTGGCACCTACGCTTATTGGCGTATGCCATGTGGATTATGAAATGTACTCACAACCTTTTAAAGGTGTATGTTGACCACTTTTAACGAGCTAGTAGAGGATTTAACGGAGGTTTTAATGGATGATTTTTCTTTATTCGATGATTCATTTGATATTGTTCTGAATAACTTAAATCATGTTTTATCTAGGTGTGAGGAGACTAACTTAGTTCTCACCTAGAAGAAATGTCATTTTATGGTTAGAGAAAAGTTGGTTTTGTGGCACAAAATATCTACTCGAGGAATCAAAGTGGATATGGTTAAGATTGAAACAATTGAAAAATTACCACCCCCGCTAATGTCGAGGCTATTCGACATGCCGACTTTTATAGATGATTTATTAAATATTTCTAAAAAAACTCTTAACTAGACTTCTCAAAAGAGACTCATCATTCGATTTTTGATTTTCAAAGCGTTCAAATATCTTAAAACACAATTAATAAACTTGTCAATTATGGTAGCTCCAAATTTTACTATTCCTTTTGTGCTTATGTGTGGTACTGATAACTATTTTGTTGATGATATCCTTGGACAACGTCGTAATAAGTACTTTCATCTGATTTATTATGCTATCAAAATATTAATATATGCTCAAGAGTACTATACTACCACGGAGATGGATTTATCGGCAGTGATATTTGCCTCCAATAAGTTTGTCTTAGTTAACATTGTCTAAATTTATAGTGTACATGGATCACTCCACTTTGCGCTATCTCTTGATAAAGAAAAATGCAAAACCTCGTCTTATTCAGCGGGTCCTTCTCTATAGCATCAAATGTCCACCGTCGAGAGAGGTCATAATACACGCTCCGGCAATTTTTAATTGTTTGGTGATATATGTACAACCCTCATTCTCCGAGGGTGGACCCACCCAAGGCCACGTAGACAGAAGTCAAAGGTCAAAGGGTCAACACAGAGACCAGTAGTCCAAGGCAGAGGCAGAAAAGACCTTGACGAGTATGCAGGTGATACTCGCCAGGTAGGCGAGTATTGACCAGAGGAGCTCGTCCCGCGCAGGAAGCAGCAGAAGCCCTGGGCGAGTATTGGCCCGGCGTGTGCGAGCAGCGCCCAATACTCGCCAGATGGGCGACTATGGCATAGTACTCGCCGAGTAACCCATAGTCGTCGGTTTGGGGGCCGGGCTATAACCCCCCCCCCCCCCCCCCCACCCTTTGGTTTTCCTATAAATAGGACCACATGGGTACTTGGATTGGCACATGGACTTGAGCTTTTGGACCCCGATTCCCGAACTCTCGAGACCGTCACCCTTGCTTTCAGCCAAGTTGGTGCCTTCCCTGTACCAAGCTCGGACACTTTGGTTTCGGAGGGGAAGACTCTCTTGAGCTTCTGGGTACGTGGTGGGACCTCCCTGCCGCAGCACCTGGGGTCCTGTTTGTTGCTCTTCTAGCTTCTTCATAGTTGCCAGCCAAGTCATCTCGTTGGACTGATGGGCGAGTAGTCTTCGGCTGCATCAGTCCGAATCTTGAGATAAGGATTTTCCTGGCATCAACACTTTGGTGCGGTGAGCGTGGACCGTAGTCAGAGAAGGAAAGTCTAGTAAGAAGGCGAGATGGTCATAGTTGGCGACCATGAGGAGGTAGTCAGCAACTCGTCCGCGGGCGGCGAGTTCGTGATGTTAGCAGTTTTCGAAGCTTTCGCGCAGCGCATAGAGGGGACCATGCGAGCAGTGCTTTAGCCGCGCGCCGAAGTCACGGCGACCTCGCCGCATCGCCCGGCTCTGACCGAGGGAAGGAGTCCCCCTCGGCGAGCAGGAAAGGAACATGTAGAGGATGAGACCGAGCGACCAAGGAGGTCGCAGTTCTACCAGCCGACCTCGCAAGGGATTCGCTTCCGCGAGACGGACGAGCAGGCGAGGTATCAGGATACTCGCCCATATGGCGAGTATGGTCAGGATACTCGCCCCTGTGGCGAGTATGGAGGTGGTAATCGCAAAGTAGAGGATCGTCGCCGGGCAGGAGGGAGGAGCCCCTTCTGCGAGGAGATCCTTGTCGCGCCCGTGCCAGAAGGGTTCAGGGACCCCGTCTTGAATTACTATTCAGGGAGGGAGGACCCTGTCCGGCACATCCAGTGGTTCGAGGATATAGTATCTATCTGAACCATGTCGGATGCCTTTAAGTGCAGACTGTTTGCCATCACCTTCCGGGCAAAAGCCTGGGACTGGTTCCACCAGTTGCCCGTAGGCTCGATTTACTGCTTTGAAGACATGTGCCGCGGACTGACGACCCGGTTCGACACGGCCCGGAAGCTGAAAAAAGAGGCAACGACCCTGTTCTATCTGGTGCAAAGGCCGGATGAGGCGTTGGGAGCCTACGTCGAGCGCTTTCAAGAGGAGGTTCTGCAGATCCAGGAGGTGGATAACAACATCCTGTTGCTGGCCTTGACGTGTAAGACCCCCTTTTTTTTGCAAAAAACCACCGGGTCTTAGGCCCAGGACCGCCGTTTTGCGGTGACACCCTCACTCGGGATGGTCGCCACTACAAAACGCCGATCCTGCCGGCCAATTCGATCGCAAAGAAAAGTAAAGCTTAAATGACTAAAAAGGCCAAGTCCACATCACATATAATTTAAACCATCAAGAGATGTCCACATACATAACTGAAACAAAAAGATAAGATAACAAGGGCTTCTGCCCGATACATAATAGCCTCACTACAAAGATCACTCGCGGAAGCAAATCAACTAAAACTAACACTCACGGATCCTGTCATCGGTGCTCCTGTGCTAGACTGCCCCGCCTCCATTTGCACCGGCCTCTGGTGCTGCCCCGTCGCCGCGGTCTCCTAAAATGATAAGGCTCACTACGGTGATAAGAGTTATACTGTGAAGACTCCCCAAGACTCCTTTCCCAAGACACCTGATGTTACTAGTTACTACCCACAAGAGCCCACATAGAACTTCATCTGGATTTGTCCTAAGGGCTTTAAGACACTAAAGGGAAAAGACGATCTTTCGTCAATCCCCATGACGACCTTACCCTCAACCCACCAAGCACATTTTACTCACATACACTTCCTTGGGAGGACTCACTACTAACTAAACAGCCCATGTACACCACCTGCACCCCATCTCCACCTAGTATGTCACTAAATTCCTAAGTTTCACAGTTTTACTATACGCAGTCCAAACCGACTACATGAAGCTTACAACTAGAGGTACTCCAAATATTCATCCAACTGACCCAAGCTATTTATTGGAGGTCTATCATGATATTTTAAGGCAAATTCCAGAGAATCATATTTTTCTCAATATTATTAATATTTAAAACAATTTTTCCAAAATGCAACTTCCTAAGGTTTGAACTACAAGTGTACTCTTCTGACTTCCAATGCCTACCACAATTTTTACATAAATCAAGGGTACCAAGTAATCAGTAAATATGAAATTTTAGGAAACTCCAGCAAGATTTACTATTATTAAAAATTCCAAAATCCATTTATTTCCAATTATTTCCAAAGGAGGTACCCTCATATGAACTCCAAACCTTATGCAAATTTATACAGAGGTGATTCATGCTAAAATATTCATCCCTACAAAATTTGACCATATTCCATAGAGGTTACATTTGTAATTTCCACAAAGGATATATTTGCAATTAATTCCAAATTGAGCTAGAGATACCAAAAATATTAATACATAAATTATGAGAAAATTACTGTAGGTTCATAATAGTATGAAATGTTATCCAGAAAAGTTTCATGCAATTGCAGAAAACTAACACCCTAAAATTAATCATCCCAAAAATTTGTCAACAATATGAATAATTACAATTTGGACCTCCAAAAGTTTCCTAATGATTCTAACAGAATCTCCAGAGATTTATATCATCACAACTAAGTGGGTGACAGAATATGGTTAATCACTAAGTATTATTTCTTCCTAAATCCCAAACACCTAAATATTTACAAATCTACCCAAGGATTTATTACCTAGAGTTGGCAACTCCAAATCCTACCAATTTCTCACAGTAGGACCCTCTGGTCTCCATGACCATCTCCCCAAAATTTTGGGTCAAACCATTAAGGTTTGACCTCTCTTCCTTTATTGACCTCTAATTGCACCCCTTAGGGTTTAACCTAGGATTAAGGTTCATACTTTTCCAAATCCACCCAAACTTCTTGTGAGGGTATTATAACACTCAAGGAACTCAGAGGAGCCCATTACACACCTCTCCAAGAACAAACACTCATATGTCCTTCACAAGCCCTAAAGAGCACCCTAAGGTTAACCACTAGGGTTTAAGGGCACACCAAGCCCAACTCTTCCAAGATGGGTTCCTTGGGGTGTCCCATACACCCCAAGTCAGTGACCAAAGCCACATCTTCAATCAGTGGGAGGAAGCCCCTCCACACTCCAAAATTAGCCTATGACCACTTTTACCCCAAAATAACCCTTAAGCAAACAAAAGTCCAAGGAAAATTCCCTACCTTGTCCAAGTCCAAACTACTCACTACTTTGGGCAGAGGTCAGTGATTGGTCACCCAAGGTCCTACCAACATTTGGTGAGGAGTGGGGTTCTTTTGGGTGCCTAATTGGGGTGCAAATAGCAATTAGCCCCTTTGCAAATTATTAGGGTAAACCACCTCCAATGGCCACCAAACTTGGACCAAGGGTTGGCATGGGTGAGGGTAATGTGCACCCCAAATATAAAGCCAATTGGCTTTGTGGAAAAGTGGGGGCACTCACCCAAAGTTTTTCCCTAACCTAGGGAGCCTAAGATTGACTTGGTGAATTGCCCTACCAAATCAACTCCAAAAATTATAAGATTTTAACCAGTGACCCTACATGCTCTCTAGGACCACCCATCCAAGTTTGGAAGGGTTTTGAGGTGTTTAAGGCACCTAATTAAGTCACACATGGATTATTGAATTTTTCCAAAAACTATAGATAAATATTCTCCAAAAATTCTGATTTTTGGATATGTGATAGATGTATATAAGAATAGCCTACACTTCAAATTTCAAGTTATTTGGAGTTATGGATTGTTGTGGGCATCCAAAACAATCTCTGGTTAGCCCTATGGACAGACCTCACCAAAATGAGTGTTGTGCCCTAACCAGGGCTCCAAATCGAGTGAACTCAATTTTGGAGTAAACTAGACATCATGGGCTCCAACTTTGATGTTGGACAATTTTTCCCTAGAAGCCTCTAAGTATTTTTAATATTTAATTCAAAGTGCTGCCAGAAATGTGACAAAATACACATAACTAAATTAAAATCATTAAAACGGGTCTGCGAATATCAGATGGCGGCCGATCGGACGGCTCACAGCCATCGTCCCCGATCAGCCAACGGCTTGCGATGGCCCGTCCTGGGTGACTTTGCGGGGCGATTTCCCGGCCACCCTCACATCTCCCCGGCCGGCAAGTGCCACCACCACCTCCGTTGAGGTGGTGGCCGACGATAGGGGGTCGTTTGCCGGCCGGTGGTGGCCGGAGTAGGGGTTTCGGGGAGGAGGAAAATGCTCGAAAACGAGCACCTTTGGGTGCACGATCCGAGCCCGTTTGAACTCGAATCAAGCCCCAGTTGGATTAAGATCTAAGCACTGAGAGAGAGAAGGAGGATCGGACCTGCTGGGGGGCTTGCCTCCTTGTCATTCTCGTATACACCATGGGAGCTCGGGGAGGTTGTGGAGCCATTCCGATTCGAGCCTAGAAAGCACGAATTCCTCTGGGTTCCTGGGGGTTTCTCTCCTCTCCGAGTTCTGAAGGTGATAGGGGGTTCAATTGAGGGTGGTGGTGGCTTTAACCACTCGTGCCATTAATGGCCTCTTCACCTCCCTCCCCAAGGCCGACCCTATACATCCCCCCTGCCTTAATTACTCCTGGAAATTGCTGGAAACTCCTCTAAATCGCCAGAGGAGATGAATGAGAGTGTAAATGAGGGAGGCCAAGGGGTGAAACACCTTAATGGCCATGAATGGCCTCTTTTTCTCTTCCCAAAATGGGGGAAAACCCCCATTTTCTCTCTCCTACTCACCATGGCCGAATTTCCACTCCCCTCTGTGTTTGATGCTAGTCTACTAGGCTGGTTGACCACCCAATTGAGTTAGCCCAAAGGGATTGGGCTAGGTTTAAGAGATTTGACCTAAATTGGGCAAGTTTGACTTTTGGTCAAATTGACCAATTGGGTGACCCTAGGATGAGGCTTTTGGGTCCATTGGGTTCCAAATTAGGTTTAGAAACTACTGGTGGGGTCAATTTGGTCATATGGGCCTTAGTTGACCCAATTTAAGCTGATTTGACCAAAACATGCTAAATTGACTTTGGTCAAATTGAGCTCTAGGGTTGACCCAGTCATGGGGCTTTTTGGTCCACTGGGTCCCCTATGACATGATAACACTATGGGTAGGGTCAATTTAATATGGTGATGGTCAATTAGGGCACTTTGTGAAGAATTGTCATTTTGACCTAAAAAGGGCATTTTGGTCAATTTGCACCCCTGGGGGTCCCATGATGGGGCTTTTAGGTCTACTAGGTCTCTTATGGTATTCTAGGCCTAGATGTGTGATCAATTTGACATGGTGAAGGTTAATTGGCTCTAAATAGGCTACTTTGACCAATTTGGGGTTTAGGTTGACTTTGGTCCATTTGGCCTCTTTGGTTGACCCCAATGGGCCCTTGGTGCCCTAAGGGGACCCCTAAAGGGTTAGGGATACTATGGTGGGGTCAAATGGTTAAGTTGAGGCCCTAAAGTCCAACCCTAAGCTTGGTAACTGGAAATTGCTATTTGCAGACCAAGGTGGTTTTCTTCTTCTTTCCTAAGCTCACAAGGTCAATTGGCTTTTCCTATGGTTTTGTCATGACCTAGTCATGACAAAACTAACTTAGGGGTCTAGCATTTTGGGGGATGTTACATGACGTTCGGTATAAGTCAAGGCCTCTTCAAGTTGGAACTCAGTAGGAATCCTCCCTATTCCTATGACAACCTCATTCAGAGGGCCAACAAGTTTGTCCGAGGAGAGGCTTCCAACCCTGACTTCTTGGCCAGGCTTGCTAAGGTGACCGGAGGTGAGGAAGAAGAGAGGGATAGGATCCCTGAGAAGAGAAAGAGAGAAGAGCCCCGGAGGGCGGAAAAGAAGAGGCCGGAGCGGAGTGAAGAAAGGGGAAGAGAAGAGAAGAAATGGGAGGAACCCATGAGGGAGGAAGCCAGGAGGAGCGATGAGAGGAGGCTCATCGTGACCCCGGAGCGTGAGGAGGAGGAAAGGCGCTATCAGGTCCCCGTCAACCGGCCACCTTGGAGGCCGGTTGGACGGCACCAGCGTCGGGATCAAAGGGGAAGATCCCCGGAGAGAAGACCCTTTTGCCAGCCGGAAAGGCGTCAGGAGAGGAGGAGACACGAAGCAATGGCGGAAGCCGGGCGTGGCCGCCGTCAAGGAAGGAAGAAGCAGCGGCAGAGAAGGCAGCAGGCAGAAGAGGTTCCCCTCTACTGTGACTTCCACCAGGCAGAAGGGCATGCGATGATGGCTTGCCCAGACTTTTGGGAAGCCATGAGGAGGCTAGCAGCAGGAGAAGGTGGAGGGGAACAACAAAGGATCGAAGCCCCTGTCGAGCCGCCGGCAATACAAGCCGTCGCTCGAAGGAGGAATGAGGACCGGGTCGACCAGGGAGGTCGGGGAGACCTGGTTCAAGGAGGCAGAGTCGGAGTGATCCATGGGGGAGCAGGGCTGGAAGCTTCCCGCAAGGGGAGCCTCCATCAGATCTATCGCAGGAGCGTCGCCTCAACCTCGCAAGCACCGCCCCCGATGGAGGAGATCACCTTTTCTGAGGAGGACATGTTAGGGAATGAGAATCTCTTCCATGATGCCCTCGTGATCCAAGCCGCAGTAGAGGACTTCACCGTTGATCGGATTCTGATCGATAACGGTAGCTCCGTAAACGTCATTTTCAAGGGGACGTTTGACGGACTGGGAATCGGAGCAGCAAGGGTTTGGGCGGCTGATGGACCCCTCTTCGGCTTCTCTGGAGAGAAGAAAGAGGTGGAAGGAGGAGCAGATCTCCTTGTAACGCTCGGTGGCACCTCCATCAGCTGTCGATTTGTCATCGTCGACGCCCCGAGCTGTTACAGGGCTATCTTCGGGAGGCCACTCCTCAACGCCTTCAAGGTCGTCCCATCCTCCTACCATCAGTGCTTGAAGTACTGTAAGGGAGATGTCCAGGTGAGGATCAGGAGCGATCCAAGAGCCGCTCGGGAGTGCTATCTCAGCGCCGTCAGTACCATCAGCTGGATGGCTGACGCGGAAGAGTTCGGAAGGGTGTTGGAGAGCCCGTCCAGGCTGGAGGTGGCCGAAGAAGTTGAAGAAATCGAGGTACTCTCCGCAGTGGGAGTACCTGGGTTGCTGAAGATTGGCGGGTCGCTGAAGACCGGGAAAAAGATCGAGATGGCGGCATGTCTGCAAAAGAACGTCGACATCTTTGCTCGGAGTGTCGTCGAGATGCCAGGAATCGATCCTGAGGTTGCATGTCATCGCCTCAACTTGGATCCGGCGGTCCAGCCCGTCCGCCAGAAGAAGAGGAGTAGCGCCACCATCTTAGCCAAACCAATCCGGGAGGAGGTGAAAAAACTGCTCGATGTAGGCTTTGTATCAGAGATCCAGTACCCAGGCTGGGTCTCCAATGTTGTAATGGTGAAGAAAGTTGGGGGTAGCTGGAGGATGTGTGTTGATTTCTCTTTGATGAATAAAAGCTGCCCTAAGGATTGTTATCCCCTGCCTCGAATCGACGCGCTGGTTGATTCAGCTGTCGGTTTTTCTGTGTTGAGTTTCCTTGATGCGTTTTCAGGATACCACCAGATCAGGATGCATTCCCCCAATTGCCGTGATGTCTCCTTCATCACCGATGATGGCTGCTACAGCTACAAGATGATGCCCTTCTGGTTGAAGAATGCGGGAGCTACATACCAGCAGATGATGGACCACATCTTCAAGGAACAGAAGGTGAGGAACCTGGAAGTGTACGTGGACGACCTCTTGATCAGAAGCAAAAGCGTCCAGGAACACGTAGCTGATCTGGTGGAGACCTTCGCGGCGCTGAGGAAATTCAAGATGAGACTCAATCCAGCAAAGTGCGTCTTTGGAGCTGGAAGAGGAAAGTTCCTGGGGCATCTCCTTACCCCGGAGGGAGTAGAGCCTAACCTCGACAAGGTTAGGGCGATCCTGGAGATGTCGTCCCCAAAGACAATGAAGGAAGTCCAAAAGTTGACAGGAAGGCTAGCGGGTCTTAGCCGCTTCCTATCAAAGGTCGGGGAGAAGTGCTCTCCATTCTTCAAGACACTCCGCAAAACTGAAAGTTTCGAGTGATCCGAAGGATGTGAGAAGGCGTTCGAAAGACTGAAGGAGCAGTTGACTCAGACACCTCTCCTTCAGAGCCCGAAGGAAGGCGAAGACCTGCTCATCTACCTGGGAGTGGGAGTAGAGGCAGTAAGTTCCGTGTTGGTCCGGGAAGAAGGAAGGAAGCAGCTGCCCATCTACTATGTCAGTCGGGTGTTGAAGAAGGCGGAGTTGAAATATCCAATCCTGGAGAAGCTTGCTTTTGGCCTGGTGGTGTCGGCACGGAAGCTCCGGCCTTACTTTCAAGCTCACTCCATCCGGGTTGTGACTGATCACCCTCTCCGAAATGTCCTAGACGGAGTGGAGCATTCAGGGAGGATAGCGAAATGGTCGGTAGAACTCAGCGAGTTCGACATTTCCTTCTCACCCCGGGTGGCGATCAAGGCCCAGGCGGTAGCAGACTTCTTGGCTGACTTCTCGGTGGAAACAGAGCCAGGGGAAGAAGCTCTCAATCCAATTCCCTGGAAGATGTTCGTGGACGGAGCTTCGGGCAGAAGTTCTGTGGGAGTGGGCATCGTGCTCGTCAGCCCACAGGGAACAAGGATCGAGCAAGCCGTCGAGATCCTCTTCCCCGTCACAAACAATCAAGCATAGTACGAGGCCATAGTGGCAGGCTTGCGCCTTGCTAAGGAGTTGGGGATCCGTGATGTCGGGGCTTTCACGGATTCGATGGTGGTCGCATCGCATATTCGAGGAGAGTTCGAGGTGCGCGCACCATCCTGCAGAAGTACTTAGTAAAGGTGAAAGGGTTGATTGGAGGTTTCCAGTCCTTCTTCGTCGTGCATGTGCCAAGAGAAGAGAACTCGGCAGCGGATCGCTTAGCCAAGTATCGGCCGAAGGCTGGAGGAACTATTACCGAACTATTCCGCCCATCCATTGAAGAAGGAGAGATGATGGAGATCGAGCAGCGCCCTTCATGGATGGATCCCTTTGTGGCCTTCCTGGTCAGCGGCCAGCTCCCAGCGGGCGAAGGGGATCAAAGAAGATTTTGGTACAAGGCGGCGTACTATTTACTGCACAACGGAGAGCTGTACCGCAAAATCATCTCAGGCCCCCTGGCCAGATGTGTCTCTGAAGACGAAGTACCCCGAGTGTTGGAAGAGATCCACTCGGAAGAGTGTGGAAGCCATTCTGGGACTCGCACTTTAGAGCAAAGGATCCTAAGGCAAGGTTACTTCTGACCTACTATCCAGAAGGATGCTGAGACCTTCTCGAAGAAGTGTCAGAAGTGTCAGCTCTTCGCCCCCCTTCAGTTGCAGCCAGCCCAGCAGCTTCGATCAATCACCGCCCCTTGGCCGTTTGCCATCTGGGGGATGGACTTGATCGACCCTTTCCCTCAAGCAAGTGGCCAGAGGAAGTTCGTTCTCGTCATGATCGACTACTTCTCCAAGTGGATCGAGGCCAAAGCTTTGGCCAAGACCACCTCTCAAGTCGTGAAGAACTTCATCTGGGGAGAGATCGTCTGCAGATTTGGAATCCCTCTCGCCATCGTCACCGACAACGGTCCCCAGTTTGCCAGCTAAGAATTGGATGATTTTTCCAGATAGCTGGGAACTGATCTTCGATTCGCCTCCGTGCACCATCCCAGGAGCAATGGTCAAGTGGAGGCCTCCAACAAGCTGATCATCAATCTGCTAAAGAAGAAAGTGGAGAACCTGAGAGGTAGTTGGGCGGACCAGCTCCCCTCGGTACTATGGGCTTTGAGGACCACTCCTAGCTCAGCCACCGGGGAGACACCGTTCAAGCTCTCTCACGGATCAGAAGCTCTCATTCCAGTAGAGTTTGAAGTCAGAAGCCCAAGGGTGATAGTCGCGGAAGACGGAAACGAGGAATGGCGATTAGAGAATGAAGAAGCGCAGAAGCTATCCCTCGACTACATAGAAGAGCTGCGGGACCTGGCCTCAGCTAGGCAAGAATAGATCAAGCGCCGAATGGCAAGACATTTCAATAAAAATGTCCGCCTCAAGCACTTCCAAGCAGGTGACCTGGTCCTGAAGAAGGTGGACGCGGCAGAAAGATCAGCGGCCGTCGGGAAGCTTAACCCAAACTGGGAAGGACCCTTCATCATCCAGGAAGCTCTCCTGACAGAAGGGTACCACTTGCAAAACCAGGAAGGCGAGCTGCTAGGGAACACCTGGAGCAGCGATGACCTGAAAAGGTTTTATCCCTAAAGGGAATGTACATGCCCCCCCCCCCTTGTAAATTCATTTACGTATAAATAAAAATCTACATCTCCCTGAAACATGGGAGGAGGCAGTCCTTCTTATCTCAGAGAAGTCTTTAAAAAAGGAGGCCAGTGAAGTCGATCTCCACGCTAGGTTGGGAAATGTGCCTCCGACTTAACCCTCGTAAAAACTCAGAACGGATGATGGGACAGTGCCGGGTGTGCGTTCCCTTAAGTCCAAGCCTCTGCAATGACGACCGAGATCAGCTCCCCCCTTGCATGTTGGTCGCGGTTCCCACCGACCGCACTTCTCGTCCGACTGGAGAGATTACCGGGAGAAAGTCTGGACGCCGACCTCCCGATCCGGCGAAGAGATGATCGATTTAACTAGCTCAGGGGACCCTTGAATAAAGGTGTCGAATACCCTCGAGAGCTGAAAGCTCGCAGCAAGCAATCCGTTTCCTGAATTATTGTGTCAGATCACGTGGGTTGGTGTGCTTAAGTGTGCTTAACTCCCTGCTAATTTATTGAGCAACAGGAAGCAGGTTTGATCCACATCCAGCATCCAAGTAGGATGGAGGCCTCGGGATGGTGTGTTGTCCCCTTGGACCTCCCCGACTGCCACTCCCTGCTTGACGTCGTCCTGCATCAACATTCGACGCCGCAAGTTGGAAGACGGGCATCTGACTTAACCCTCGTAAAAACTCAGAACGGATGATGGGACAGTACTTCGGGTGTGCGTTCCCTTAAGTCCAAGCCTCTGCAATGACGGTCGAGATCAGCTCCCCCCTTGCACGTTGGCCGCGGTTCCCACCGACCGCACTTCTCGTCCGACTGGAGAGATTACCAGGGGAAAGTCTGGAAGCCGACATTCCAACTTAGGAAAGGGCAAAACCGACTCGACCGACCAAAGAATGGAGACACTCTGACATCCAAGTAGGATGGCGACCTCGGGACGGTGTGTCCCCTTGGACCTCCCCGACCGCCATTCCCTACTTAACAGCATTCTTCGTCGACATCCGGCATCCAAGTAGGATGGAGGCCTCAGGATGATGTGTCCCTCCAGACCTCCCCGACTGCCATTCCCTATCTCTTTCCCCTTAAAAATCCCATTATTATTAAAGTGATCCTAATGAACTCTTCATCAGGTGCAAGGCAAGGCCTTGAGAGCATGCGTCCCTCGGGACCCTCCAAGTGCCCCTCATGGCTCGACTCAATCAAAAGGTACCCATGAGAAGGCGAGTATGCAGGTAATACTCGCCAGATAGGCGAGTATACACGTGCGAGCATGCAGATGCGAGCATGCATGAGCGAGTATACCTAGCGAGCACTCAATCTCGCCTCGATCCTAAGAGCCTAGCGAGCACTCAATCTCGCCTCGAGCCTAGGAGACTAAGCGACATTCAAGAAAGAAAGCAAATACAGAAGGGACAGGCGAGCAAAAAACCTTTTCCTTTTCATTTATATGTTTGATATAAATTACAAAAAATGGCCAAAAAGGTTTATAAAAGGTCGTCCGGCGAGCAAAAAGGGTGCCCAGGTGATTAGGAGTCATCCTCGCCATCAATATCTACATCTGGGTCATCGCCACCATCATCCTCATCCTCGTCCTCAGAATCGTCGTCCTCGGAGTCACTGGACAGCCGGGGAGATACTCGCAAGGGGGAGGTGGACTCCTCGGCGAGCAGCGCCGAGATGAGGTCCACCACTGTCAGCTCCATCGTCACCGGCTTCAGGAGGTCGTCTGCCTTCAATTGGCTTAGGATGACAGTACCCGTGGATCGCGCGATCTCCCTACGAATGCGAGGCATATCGTCGCCAAGCATCCTGATCTGCTTGCCGACCCTGGAGGGGCCCGCCGCCGCTGGCTGTTGCTCGGCAGGCCGAGTTTCCAGCTCGGCAAAACGAACTTGGGCGGCCTCCAAGGCCAGCCGGGTGTCGTCCAGCTCCTTCTCCAGCTGGGAGGTCTTCTTCGCCATCTCCACCTCGGCGGCCTGCAAAAACGAGAAGACGCGGAAGGTAAGCAAACCATTCGGCAAAGTGGCGAGTATCCCAGAAATGAGTAAAGAAGCGAGGCGAGTACCTCATGCTCCTTCTCTTTGATCCCCATGGCGATCATCTTCTTACATTGGGTT
This sequence comes from Dactylorhiza incarnata, assembly GCA_033032865.1. Classification (NCBI taxonomy): domain Eukaryota; kingdom Viridiplantae; phylum Streptophyta; class Magnoliopsida; order Asparagales; family Orchidaceae; genus Dactylorhiza; species Dactylorhiza incarnata. Next base: position 4,929,655 of record JAWHQI010000157.1, on the reverse strand, counting down.
TTGATCACCCCCTCGTATTTGAGCAATCGCCTTGCTGTCGAATGGGCCAGCTCAGAAGCCCGCAGCAGAGATCGCGAGGTCTGGTGAGCCAGATACTCAGAAGACTCCTCATGCAGTCTCTCAGCATCCTCGCGACCATAAATGGCGTGGAGCACGTCGAAGCCCTCGCCCTTGTCCTCCCAGTCCTCCGACCATGGCGGGAGGTTGGAGCTTAGAGACACCAGGTGGTCGCTCTCCGACCAGGTCACCAAGGGGCGACCATAGGCGTCCTCGCCACGCCCGCCGAGGTTGAAGTTCGGGTGGGCGTAAGGCTCGCCAGCCTCAGAAGTGTCCGCCTTCTTGTCGAGGTCCCTATGGGCGACCTCCTTCTTCTTCCGCTTCTTCGAAGGCCCAAAACCGTCGCCGACGATCATGGGCTCATCGCCTCCTGGCGACAAGTCGATAGGCGAGTAGACCCCATCCCCGTGAGCGGAGGTCCCCGCACCTCCTTGTGTGGAAGCTGACGCCTTCAACGCCACGGGGAGAAGCTCGCGTGGCAGAACGTGGACTGCTGCAATAAAAAGAGAGACACCTCCAGTTAGTCGTCAGATTGAAGACGAAGAACGAGTATTGCGAATACTCGCGCAGTAAGTTACCTTCGCCCGGGAACACCTCAGCGAGTTCGTCTACTCGCCTGCTCCAGAACACCACGTCAAGGCGGCGATTCTTGAAGGATTCGAGCAGTTTCTCGCCACCCTCACTTAGGAGAGAAGCCCCGAAGACGCTCTCCGGCGGCTGGAAGGATCTGTCGGGAATGGCTTGGAAGTCGCCATCGATGACGACTAGTCGCTCTCCCCAGCGATGATTCTTCTTCGTCGTGCCGACCAGCGTGCAGACATGGCTGCACAGGAAGACGACACCCTCGCTTGTCGCCATGAAGTGGAATATCCGCCTAAAGACGAAAAGGTCGAAGGCGATCCCCTGGTCGCGCAGATAACAGAGGAACCCCACGATCATCGACACTCCATTGGGATTGATCTGGGCAGGGACTATCCCAAAGTAATGGAGTATCTGGCTGAACTCCATCCACAGTGGTAGTCGCAGGCCCATCTCGAAGTGGCGAGTAGGGAACACCCGATCGGTGGTCAAGACAGTGTTTAGTCGCTCGCCCTGGCGAGGAAGCCGAGCGACAAACCCTGGCGGGATGTACTTCGCCGAGAAAATCTCCAAGTCCTTCTCGGTCGTGATGGATTTCTTGAAGGTGGTCGCCGCAAAGTTCTTGGCGTGATTGGCACGCCGGATGGTCGCCTCATCAGTCATCTTAGGGAAAAGAAGGAAAGAAGGGCGAGTATCGGAGAATGCGAGAAGAAGAGAAGAGGATGGAGGATACTCGTGTATGAGCTAGAAGATCGCCGAAAGCGTAATAAATACTCACCCACCCCCCACCCCCCCCCCCCCCCCCCCCCCCCCCACCCCCAATTTATAGTAGTCGGGTAGCTTGGCTTATCGAGCACGACGGCGCGATTAGGAATAAGGGGGTGGCGAGTATTAAGACAAGGTCGCCAACTCAGCAGCGTACGTCAGAAAGGTGCCGACTTCCAAAGCGCGAAGACCTGCAAGAAGAAGCATGAAAGAAGCTCGCCCGGTACAGCCGACATTCAGACACTACTCGCCAAAAGTAAAGAAGATAGAAAGAAACTGACAAACAACCATCACAGAGAAACAAAGCAGAGCAAGTAATAAAAGACGAGTTTCCAATACTCGCCGAAATAATATTACATCAGATAAAAGCCAAATGTTCAGAATAACAGGAATGCTCTCCAAGGGCGACATAGCATAGAAAGAAGAAAAGAAAGAGAAGACAACAGCTAGGGAGGCGCCTGGAGATTCGCCTGAGGATCCGGAGGCTGAGGATGTCGCCCAACCCAGCCCAAGCTGCGTGCTCGCTTGAAGTGCTCAAAGGCTACGGTCATCGCGTCCTCGCCTTGCCGCAACTGGTCTTCAATCCTCGCCAGCCGACCGACCGAGCCCATGCTCGCGCGCATCCCTACCATCCCGTCATGGTGCAGCTGCTGGCGATGTTCGAGCCTCACAACTCGACGCTCCAAATCGCTGACAGTGTGAAGGCGAGATTCTGCACCAGCCAGGCGAGTATCAAACTCTTCCAGCCGTGATACTCGCACCTCCAACTCGGTCAAGCGACGATGAGCGTCACTGCTCGCCAGGCGCTCAACCCGCGACTCCACGTCAGTCAGGCGGCGATGAGGCTCACTGACCGCCAGGCGCTCTAGCTTCGCCTCCAAATCCATGATCGCGCTAGTAGCCCTCTCCTGGTACTCGCGAGAAGGAAGCCCGACGGCGTCGATCAAGGCTCCTATAGGAGTACGAGCGCGAGCTGCAAAAAAGGTAAGAGTATCAGAGCTTTGACAAAACGAAAGGGACGGAGTGAAGGCAGTGGCAACTAGCAGAGACAGCGACCAAGTACCTGGCCGAGGACTGCGAGAGTGACGGCGAGGAGAGCCCCTTCCTCGCTGAGGAGACGCGCTGTGATGGTGATCGCCTCGCCGAACAGGATGGGACCCAGCGGCCTGACCCCGGCTAGGAGGCGCGTTCCCTCGACCGCGACTATCAGATGGTCGCCCCCCCCCCCCCCCCCTAGGGGGAAAGAAGCCCGAAGGGCCCTCAGTCCCGCCACGACGCGAGGATTCGCCCTGGTGGGTTGAGGGAGCAGTAGAAGTCGAAGGGCGCTGCTCGCCCTGAGTATTGGCAGAAGGAGGAAAGGGAGGAGGTGGCGGAAGCCCACCCGCGGGCAGCTGCGAGCTGCTCGCCAACCCCATGGATGGAAGAGGCGGTGGTGGCGGAAGCACGCTGCCCACCAGAGGAGCCCGTTGCTCGCTCATCGGCCTCTTCTCCATCAATGAGTTGTGGAGAACTCGCGTCGAGCGCCCACCAACCCTAGGCGAGATCATGGGCGACGATCTCAGAGGAGGTACGGCCAGAGGCTCCTCCTGAGCACCGATGGTAGACGAATCTGCGAGCATAGAAGAGGCATTTAACATTACGAACTAAGCTGGGACTAATCAAAGAAGGTGGCGAGTAGGTAGCTCACACCTCGCGCAGGAGCGAGATTCTCCGGTTGATTCTGGATCGAAGTCTCAGGCATGCTCGCCCCCTCGGCGACATTTGGAGCAGGAGGATCCGCGGCCGGCGAGTCGCCCTCATTAGACAACCTCATCTCGTCCAGCATCCGTTGATGTTGGTCGCCCAAAGGGGCGGCGACATCCTCTTCAGCAGCTTTCTTCTTCCCCTGTTTCTTCTTCTTCTTCGCAAGCCTCTTCCTCTTCTTGGAAGCGAGGAAGTCCTCAACCTCGGGACCTAGCGTGGAGGGACCGAGGGAGCATCAAACATACCCACAAGACCAGTCATGGCCGCCTTAGCCTTTGCAGCATAGTCGCGCGCCATCTTGAGCGAGTTCAGAAAGGTCGTGCCACCAGAGACCCCTGCCCCTCTATTTATAAAGTTCGAGCGTCGGCCAGCGAGACGGGGAGTATAAGCCAATAGTCGCCGGTAGGCAATCTCGTCGAATGAAGGGTTGGATGATTCTTTCCGAGCAACTACGTTACTCGCAAAGAGTGGGGATTGTGTACAACCCTCATTCTCCGAGGGTGGACCCACCCAAGGCCACGTACACAAAAGTCAAAGGTCAAAGGGTCAACACAGAGACCAGCAGTCCAAGGCAGAGGCAGAAAAGACCCTGGCGAGTATACAGGTGATACTCGCCAGGTAGGCGAGTATTGACTAGAGGAGCTCGTCCCGCGCAGGAAGCAGCAGAAGCCCTGGGCGAGTATTGGCCCGGCGTGTGCGAGCAGCACCCAATACTCGCCAGATGGGCGACTATGGCATAGTACTCGCCGAGTAACCCATAGTCGTCGGTTTGGGGGCTGGGCTATAACCCCCCCCCCCCCCCCCCACACACACACACACACACACACTTTGGTTTTCCTATAAATAGGACCCCAGAGGTACTTGGATTGGTACCTGGACTTGAGCTTTTGGACCCCGATTCCCGAACTCTCGAGCCCGTCACCCTTGCTTTCAGCCAAATCGATGCCTTCCCTGTACCAAGCTCGGCCACTTTGGTTTCGGAGGGGAAGACTCTCTTGAGCTTCTGGGTACGTGGTGGGACCTCCCTGCCGCAGCACCTGGGGTCCTGTTTGTTGCTCTTCTAGCTTCTTCATAGTTGTCAGTCAAGTCATCTCGTTGGACTGCTGGGCGAGTAGCCTCCAGCTGCATCGGTCCGAATCTTGAGGTCAGGATTTTCCTGGCGTCAACAATATATTCCTTGAAGGAATACTATATCTACCATAGGGGAAATTTTTCGAATCAGGCTCCATCCCTAAATTTGCGTCTGGGACCAATCACGAGAAGACGCGTGTACGCATGGGGCCGAACAAGGGGAAGAACGTGAATTCAGAGATCGAAATGATGTCCACGAAGATCATTTTGATCTCCTAATCGGAGTCCAAGATGCGGACGAAAAAAATTTCCTACCATAGGCACAATTCATAACCAACCAAATTTTAGAGTAACTAAGCTAGGTTGATGTCCTCGTCGGAGAAGAAAGCAATATGTTCATCATTCTTAGCTAGGCAAAATCCCTATCCCACTATCATCCATATGAAACACCAGGCATGGACGGATCGGGATCTAAAGCTTTCCCACTATGAAATAGATGTTCATTTCATAGCGAGAATTGATTCTCACTTTATCTAAATGTGCATAATTTTTTTATCAAAGAAAAAATATAAAAGGATGGGATTAGCGAACCCGTCGAATCAACCACAAATTAATCTGCACCGTGAAACGAATACTATCCATGTGAACTCAAACGGAGAGGATCCTGGTACGGCATGCACGGCCCAAGCAACACACCGGGACTCATCGCGGGCATATCGAAACCATAGGGAAAATGCGACAAGTGTAGAAGTTAGCAAAAGCTCTATAATAAAATAAAATAGAAAAGAGGTAAAAAAAAATGACAGTCATTTTGTATCACACTACTTTTCTCCTTGTAGTTGGATCTCCAAGTTTTTGGAATGCTCCAAATTCTATTTGAGCATCCAAAACTGGATAAAAACATCTCTGAACAAGAATTGCAGGAATAAACACAGACACAATGGACTATTATATTCATCCTCTAACAAATATGAAAAGTGCAATAAGGGTTTGAATAATGGCGCCAAAATCACGAAATTAATTGCGCGCCACGCAGTCACGTGGATTTGAATACTTCAATAATGGAAGGCGTGTAATTTATGTATAGACACGGATTTTTTCTCCTCCCATCCAATGTAGGACGCCGGGATCACATGCTGAAATGTATTTAATTCAGCAAAGAAAGAAACAATAGGGAGACAGACAGACAGACATCTCCGCAGGTTCTAAATACACAGAGAGCGAACAAAACATAAGTATCTCAATCCAGATTCACAGCCACCGTCGGATTCTGATCCAGCCAATATAATCTTTAGAGGTACAGCAACCCTGTATAGATCAGTAGCAAGCGCCCCCCACCCCCCATTTAAAAAGGCCAAATCTGCATATGCATGCATTACAGTCTTCCTGCTCAATCAGGCTTCTAAATGGAGCAGACTGGAGATAACCGCCCTGTAAAATAGAACATCAGACTCAGCATCTGAGCTAATTAATACAGAGAAAAAAGAAGCCAGAATGAGAGAATTTAAGTGCATACCACTAAAATATCTTGATTTGCATATTTAACACCTAAAGTACATTATTTTTTTAGAGCGGTGTTAAACGCAGGCCGGTTTTGGCTACATGCAAGCCACGGTTTTTTAAAAAAGAGCGATGTTACACGCAGACCGGTTTTGGCTATATGCAGGCCACAATTTTTTAAAAAAAGGTATCATTTTTCCTTTTCAACCTGCAGCCGCCGGACGAGATCGAGCTTCCTCTCTGATCTCCTCTCCCTCCTCCGGCGACTCCGGTCGGTGATTCTCTCCGGCCGACCACCTCCTTCCCTTCTCCGGCCGGCGAGCTCCTCTCTCTTCCTCTATAACTTATTTTTCTATTTTCAAAAGGCTCCATTTATCCAAAATGCTGTAAATCGTGCTATGCATCTGAATTTAATTAAAGGATAGTGTTTTGTGCATAAATAAAGCCCGGTGTTTTTGTGATTTTACACATCTTTTATTGATTAGAGCTTTGAAAGGGGTGACCACAAACATATTTTTTGTGATATATAGAATCAAAATGATTATAATGTATTTTGTTGGACTATTATTGTGGATCAAATAGACTGCAAAAATGTATTTATTTGGCTTTTATAAATGCTATATTTTGCTTGGTGATTTATTTAAGAAAATATTAATTTGATTTTTGAATATGGTCTGTAAATATGAAATTTGGCCAGCATATATTTTTGCTTGGTATTTGACGAGCGTCTTCTTAGGTATGATTTACCTAGTCTTCAACGTAAGAAGATATGGAGTGTTGGTTTTCGCCTCACCTCCCAATGGACAAACATGAGACGGAAGTAAAAGGAGATGGATCTTTCGATATCTTATAAGCAAGGTTGAAGATATCGGATTTTGGGGACACGTCGGTATAAGTTTTTCATGTTGGTTTTAATATATCGAGGGATATATCGGGGAGATTTCATTTATCGGGTTTTAATATTTAATTATTTATATACATAATTAAAGTCAATGACGGGCGGGCACATAGAAGAAAGTCAGAGGAAGTAGGAAGACAGTCGAGAGCTAGAGCAAAGAACAATCCAAACAATGAACAGATTTTGTTTTGCTATCTATTAAAACATAAACAATAAGTAAAATAAATTAAGAAAATTCAGTCGATAAATGGATATATCGGTCGATAGTTGATATATCGGCAGATATATTCCAAAAGGATATTATAATATAGGAAATGTGTCCTTTTACTCATGAAACATTTATATCGGCTGACATGTCGGTCATGTCGGACGATATCCACAACACTGCTTATAAGTCAACTCCTCGGTCAGTTATATGTCATACGACAAGGGACTCTATCAATTGATAGTTATATGACTGAAAACAACGACTTAGTAACGGCAGGAAATATTCAAGAGTCCGATGAGGCCACTTTTCAATTTTGATATGCGGTCCACACAGTGAATTGTAGAAAGATGATTCCCCACATCATAGAGTTTGTTGATCAGATATTTCATCTAACCATCCAGTGCGAGCATAATCCAAGGGTTGCAGGACTTAGATGAGTTGGCCCGCAGTCTGAGTAATCCACCATTAGGACGTCTTCAGCTATTGGTGCGCCTACTCGTGATCCAGTAGACCTGAGAGTCCCGATCCCAAGCATCTATTCATCTCATCCTGATGAGATTCAATGTTATATGTGTCAGTGTTGACATGTGGCGACTCGATGACCTACGAACAGTCTACTCGATGTTTAGAATGAGTCGAATCTGGGTTTGGTAGCACAGACTAAGAGAGATAGTGGTGTGACTGTCGTAGATGTTTCAAAGAGAACGATGAGGGTAGATCCATAAAGTTGTACATAGTGGAAATTTTAATTACCTACACCCCATCTCGATGAAGTCGAATTCGGATTGAAAATGTGTCTACAAGTATGGGATTCTCTCTTCCCACATCACAGTAGTGAGAGTGAGTCTAGTAGTAAACTTATAGGGGCTGCCTCGCATACGCTTGAGGACATTTTCGATGTCACCGGAGCCGATTTGGTTATTTTTCCACTCTTGATGAGTTCTTTGATAACCCTCCTAGTGAGCGACCGGACGAGTCACCCCCTCTAGGACACATTTGACACACCATAGAGTCACGTCTTATGCTATGTTTGGGAGAGATGGAATAGCGATGGCGGTTGTTAAGGTAGTTCTAAAAAACAAAAATAGTGTTTGGGTAGGTATCATCACAATGCTACTTTCCCAAAATGACATTTTTAGTCAAAACTTCATCAAAAGCATGTCGGTGTGGTCATGAATGCCCGAACCCCAAAAAGAGAAACTTGGGTCATAAAAGTTGTCAAGAAAGTTGTGCTTACTATTGCAATTTCATATTATCACGACTCACACGCCACAACTACCCCAAATAAAGTCTTTACTATCAATGTCTCAGCTAATCATGCAGGTGATTGTCGCATTCACGACGATTTTTTTTATATCCCACTAGCGGAGCCTCATGATGATGTACTCCTTTTGAGAGACATTCACCGCTCTATAGAGTTTCAGTGTAGGGAATCTATAAATTATGTTGCTCATTATTTGGACTTATTACATGTTTTGCATATCATACTTCGACGTAAAATATTAAATATTGAAACATTTAAGACTTGCGCACTTAATCACAGAAGAGAGCATATGTTCAAAGAAGGTGATAAGGTGATGATTTGCACTCAACCTAGGAGGTTCCACTTGTGAGTACTATGAGAGATTGAGTCAAATTCTTGTGAGTTTGATATCGTTAGAAATATTGGTATTCATTATGTACTTGAAATTCTTGTGACCCTGAATAATTACTTTAGACCATGAGATCGACATTACATCAGTCGGACATACGACATGCAATCTGCCATATTGGAGAGGATGCACAGTAGTTGTTGAAATTTGGGTGGCATCTGAGGAGCTACAACGATTCTCGTCTGACTTGCACCGGGAGCACGACAATCTCCATTTATTATAGATAAATGTTTCTGAGTTTGAGAGAATGAGAGAATGACAGAGATCAGTCATGAATCCAAACCCGTCTAGGGTCAATTTCTATGATCGGCATTAGGATCGTTGGATGGACAATCAGAGACCACCTTCACATTCAGTGTGATTTTTCATAATTTTGTGCTTATTTATTTGGCGTTGTATTTCGAGAATTAGGCCAAATGATTTGATCGGGGGACCTGGACCATCATATGTATTTAACATAATTCACCCCACCCCCAACATTTACACGGGCTATTATTAGAGTTAAGGAATTTATGGCTTGGCTCCTTAAGAGAGAAGTAATCGGTCCATTGATGTGATTCCGAGAACCTTGAACGGTGTCGAAATCGTGTGTCTTCTATCAATGGTGTCGAAGCAGCTGACCGCTCCCGCCAGCCAATCCCAATCAATCACAGGTCTTAGCTCTCTTCTCCGACCTCGGGACCCCTCATTGTCACCTCCTCCGACCTCAAGAAACCTCATGCCTCCTATTCACTGGACCTCCCACTACCACCTCCACTGGACTCAGAAAGCACTGTCACCACCTCGTCCTACCTCTGGACCCCTCGTCGCCACCTCATCAGCACTTCCCGACCTCCACGTTCCTTCCTGATCCCATCAACCAAGGTTGAGCCTTCTCCTCTTAGTCTCATCCCTAGCCATCCCCCACAACATTATCCCCACTCCTACTTCCCACCCTGACCACCCTCTGCATCTATCTCCATGGTCAGAAGCACCTCTGGCATCCTTCCTTCCACCAAAACTATCAAATCCACTGATACGATGCGGGTCGCCACACGCCGATATTAGTCTATGTAACCCAAGGGCATTATTGTAGTTTGTATTTCCCCACTCCCCTATATATAGGAGTGGTAGTGTCTTTAGTTGGACATCCTTTTGGAGTCTTGGGTTTTGGCTCTCTTAGAGAGTGGAGTGTCAAGGAGGACCCCGCCTCTGGATGCTTGGCGAGAGCTTGTCTCGCATTGTATCTTTGTTTGTTTAATGCAATTTCATGATTATTGATCTTGATACGACTGTAGCATATCAACTAGTCAGACTTGCCCTTGTTTAGGGTTCCACCGAACCCTAATTCCGACGCCTCATCTCGTTCCGATTCCGCGAGTGCGGCTTTCCGCCCCGCTGTTTCGTCGTTCCGATTCTGTGAGATCCCGTGCCGCGCGTCTGCCTCCACGATCCAGCCGACCACCATCGCGACTTCCGCACCCGCTGCCAGCGACGACCGCCTCACCGCTCTCGCCCGACTCCTCCAGTGACCGCGCTGACGCTTTTCTGCGCCTCCGCCGCGTTCTACCCCGTCCAGCGGCTGCTCCAGCCTGTCCAGCCCCGCCTCATCCTTCCAGGGGCGATTCCGCGAGTACAGAGCCGCACTCCTCCATCAACGCCTTCTCCAGCTCTTTCCCCCGCATTCTGGAGGCCCTCCCACGGTTCTGCGGCCTTCCAGCGGCCGCTCCTCCTCGCCGCCTTCCGTCGTGTCGGGCCGCCCTCCTACAACTATTGAAGCCTTTCGGTGCTCCTCACCGCTTCACCTAGCCGATGTTCATGCCCGCGACTCGTGCAATGGCCCTCCATGCCGACGAGAACACCTGCACAAATGCAATCTTGGACTCCCAGCGCATGGATCACATCGAAGCCCAGCTTGTAGATCTCACTCTCCTGCTCTGAGGGCTTACGACCATGACAGTTAATCGTCCTCTGACCCCTCCTCCACCGCCACCATTTCAACCCGTTCCAGACCACATCAGGTTTCTGCACCCCGCGTCGGACATTGCCCCGACCCATCTCCGCCGAATTGAGATTCCAGTGTTCGATGGTACTGACCCTCTTGGGTGGATCGCCCGCACCGAGCAGTTCTTCGACCTGCAGTCCACCCTCGCCAACCAGATGGTCCCCCTCACCACTATCTATATGGAGGGTTCAACGCTACAATGGGTGCGTTGGATGCGCCAGCAGGTACCTAACCTCCCCTGGCCCACATTGAAGGAGGAACTCCCCCGACACTACGACAACTGCCAGGAGGGTACTGCCTTTGAGCGCCTCAGCTCTGTCCGCCAGTCTGACTTCGTGGTCACCTACATCGACGAATTCATCGCGGTCGCGACGCACGTCCCAACCTAGCCCCCGACCACTACTTAGGCTATTTCTTGGCGGGTATGCACCCCCACCTTCGTACGCGCCTTCGGGTCCAAAACCCGTCTACTCTTTGTCGCGCAATGGAGCAGGCAAGGTATCTCGACGAGGAACTCTACCTAGCTCCACCATCCTTCTCGACCGGCCGCCCCAACAGTCGCGTACATTACCGCCACTTCTTTCGCGCTTGGACCCTCTGCTCCCACCTGGGCCCAAGTTACTGAACCCGCCTCTGCAGCCACCAGCTCCGCTTCCACGGGCACCCCAATGACCCCATTGTTTGTCTTACCAACAGCAAATTGAGCTTCGTCGCAAGGGTCAATGCTTTCGTTGCGAGCAGCCCTTCTCGCCCGCCCACGTCTCTGCCCTCTCAGAAATCAATGTGTGTTGTTGGGATCTGAAGATGATGATCCAGACTTCGGGGATTTGGATCCGCTGACGCTTTCTGACGACCCTTTCGGCCCTTGACCTTGAGGACTAGGTCCTTTTTCGGGCGGAGCGTGTTGATACAATGCGGGCCGCCACACGCCGATGTTAGTCTATGTAGCCCAGGGGCATTATTGTATTTTGCATTTCCCCACTCCCCTATATATAAGAGTGGTAGTGTCTTTAGTTGGACATCCTTTTGGAGTCTTAGGTTTTGGCTCTCTCAGAGAGTGGAGTGTCAAAGAGGACCCAACCTCCGGATGCTTGGCGAGAGCTTGTCTCTCAATTGTATCTTTGTTTGTTTAATGCAATTTCATGATTATTGATCTCGATACGACTGTAGTGTATCATCCACAAAACTCTAAACTTCTTAGTCCCCAAACCCCAAATCAACAAGCCCTAAAATTTTCATATCACATTTTCCTAGTTAACGACGCATTCGATACAACGCATTTGATCCAAGGCTTCAGGCCTAACTATCCCAAGCTCGCATGTCACATCCTCCTTGCCTCAGAACCAATATTCTCGATGAATTTTTATATTTCAGATTTCATTTCTGCGCATTGTACGAATGCACTTTTTTATTTCTAGTAATATTTTGTGTAACTATGTTTTTGGCTAATCTAATTTCACAAGTAATTTTATTCATTTGGCAATTAAGCTCTTAGTACTTTCAGTTGCGTGCAATTACTGTCTAAATAGATTGATTTGAATTAGTTTTAATGCACTGCGAATATTTTCGTAACTTTTAATTTTTGTCATTTAATTAATTATGTAGCAAAAAACAATTGCATGTTGAATCATATAAGTGCATTGCATCAATGTTAGGTTGGTAGGGGATTCAATCACATCTGTTACATGCAAGCTTGCAGATGTCGGATGTCGGACTCATGTCAGTTTTGGTTTTTTATGTCGGATGTCGGACTGCGGGGATATATCGGGGACATTTCAAAATGTCGGATTTTAATTATATATATATATATATGTTTTTAATTAGATGGTAATTATTTTTTCTAATTAAGGGAAAACTCAAATTTATATGAGAAGATTAAACTACTAACTAGGGAATCTTGCTCGAACCTTCTGATGAATTCATACTACACATAAAAAATATAAATATTTTGAATAAATTAAAATAAAAGCAACATAAGTGATAAAAACAAAATAGAACAAATAACATCAATGTAGACACGAATAACAAGAAGAATGCATTCAACGGCTAATTAGCATAGCATTTAAAAAATTGAAGCATAGTACTACAAAAATAGAAGCATAGCATTACAAAAATAGAAGCATAGCATTACAGAAGCATAAACAGAAGCATAGCATTCATGGTTTCTTTTAGTAGTGTTTTAAAGTTAAATATGGAGTTAGTATGCTTTAGCCTTTGATTTATGACAGTAAACGGTAGGTAACAGCAGGAAAAAAGCAAGTAAACAGCAGAAAACAACATGTAAACAGCAGGTGGTAATAACATCAGGTAGAAAACAGCACATCAGGTAGTAGAAAACAGCACTGCAGTAGGTAATAGAAAGCAGCACAGCAACATGCAATAGAAAACAGCACAGCAGCAGGAAGAAGAAGAAGAAGAAGAAGAAGACGAAGAAGAAAAACAGCACAGCAGCAGGGAAGAAGACATTAAGTAGAGAACAGCACAGCAGGCAGCAGAAAGCAGCACAGCAGGTAGTAGAAAACAGCATAACAACAGGTAATAGAAAACAGCACAACAGCAGGAAGAAGAAGAAGAAGACGAAGAAGAAAAACAGCACAGCAGCAGGGAAAGACTTACAGTGCTTGCGGGAGATCCATCGAGCAACAGCAGTGCAGTGGGAGACGGGATCGATCGAGCAGCAGCAGAGAACAGCGGGAGGATACGGGATCGAGCAGCAGCACCGAGAATAAACCGGGATCGATCGAGCAGCAGCAGCGAACAACAGAGAACAACGAGACTTACAGTGCTTGCGGGAGATCGACCGAGCATCAGCAGTGCAGCGGGAGACGGGATCGGGATTTTAGGTTTTACGGGTTTGAGAAATGAAGTGAACCGGGAGAAAATAAATTGGATTTTAGTATTTTTGGGGTGCTATTAGCAATTAATAGGGTGATAATTAAAAATAAACGTTCATAGCTAATGTCGCCGCCATAAGCCGCCATAAACCGACATGTCGGACGCCATACTAGAAAACGTCATTTTTCTCATCTGTGTCACTAACGTTGCAATTTCCCCTCAAAAATGACATGTCGGCCGACATCTACAAGCTTGGTTACATGTCTGCTTGCATCACAAATAGAGCTAGATCTGTGTCAAAACCCAATAGATTTTTCCTGCGTCAGGTGAGTTTGAGTACTTTCATGAAGTCTTGTATTCTTTCCTATGTTGTAGTTCCATATCGTACTCATCATCAAGACATAAATGTCATTTTATCCTCTCATATTCCTGACTTTTGAAACTATCAAATTATAAAAAATTCATTGTCTCAACAAAGTACCAATCACATCAAGACTGAATACCACTTTTGGATGAACGTGAGAAGAAAGTAATTACTTTATCAAATATTCGGTCCACATAATAATTGGTCAATATACTCAATAAAGTTGCACCGCCAAAGCAATTTCATGTATTCAAGGTCAACCTTGGCTTCAGTAATATTTGTGTTTCAGCTTAAGGTGGAATATTAAAGTTTATCCAAGATAACTTCTATAAATATATTGAGCAGCATCTACAAACCTTAGTTCTCTCAAGGTTATGGAGATCCTCATTTCTGTAACATCTCCAGGTGTGCTTTACACATATCTAAAGACAAGATTTAAGGATTAAAAAAAAGGCACGTGCACTAATGAAATGTTGGAATTTTGTGATCTAAAAGTAGTCAAAGGATTAGTCTCACTGCCAACATGATATGAGCATATATGGCCGCACATAAGGACGTCGGAAATTGAAGTGATTGATTGTGTTGGTTTATGAAACCAAGTCTTAAATACGTATATCGGATATACGTTATATGGTATTTGATTAATTGAAAATTAATCATAAAAGGAATTAGTAAATTCGGTTTTGAACCGAAAACATAATTTCTAAATATCATTAAAGTTTCACTCACTAGCGGTTTAAAGTGAGTGAATGGAGGAAGTTTGCAACATGTGGAGGAAGTTTCCAACGCGTGGAGGAAGTTTCCAACGCTGGAAACACGACTTTTCGATCCACACACCCACGGCACACACCCGTGTGCCACATGCGTATAGCCATTTGGTTGCGGTTCGGGGAGTTATACACGAGTGACAGTGAAACGACACACCGATTGGGGCACACGCCTGCGGCACACGCACATTTGCCAAGGGCGTGTCGATGCATGTATAAATCCACGACTATTTCTCTATTATGTAGGACAAATTGAGAGGAGGAAAAAGTGAAAAACCTCAGGTGTGAAGAGAGAAAGAAGAATATCTCCGCAGAAAAGGAACCAGCATTTCATGCAAAGAAAGACGATCATCTTCCAGCCCCGAGTTCGTTGGACAGACTGCGAGGTGTTTCAGACTCAAACGCCAGTTATCCTTCTCGAAATCTGATTTCAACACAGGTACAATAGTCGTTTCTTGGTTTGTTGTGTTTCGCATGGATCCTGTCGAAGGTTTCCTGTATTTCCACTACGGATTTGATGCTCGTGAAACCCAACATGAAATTCATGCAATTAGAGGAAATCCCAACTGTACAAAATTTGGCAAAACAAAATCTATCATTCACCTAGTAAGGGCACAAATGTTGAAAAGTGTAGACAAAGGAGAGGAGAATAAAGTCAATAATAATGCAACTCACAAATAAGAGTTTCCGCATATATAGTAGCTATTTTATTCATGACATAAAATTCATAATTCTTATATTTAATTATTTATCGATAACTGAAATAACTACTATCACTGTCACTGTCATTAACCTTATTCCAATTATTGTTAGAATAAGAACTAGACTAAATGTATAAAGCAGCATATTTATTGTTCATTCAATATTTTAATAACATATAATTTCATTGTTGTTTCTATCTTTTCATGGGCTCCAATATGGTCCTAATAATACCAATGAGGGTAGTGCTCCCTGTTCTTGGGAATATTTAAGATGTAAATTAGGCTAATGGCTTGTTCCAGCTTTGCATTTAATTAGCTGATTCCTCGAGACTTGCAAGTAAAAACTTTAGGAGATAAGTAACATATAATTTTTGTGATCTGATAATTAAAAATTCTAACTTCTTGATCTCCATGACATATTTGCTGAGTTATTGATGTCATTAGAGATATCTATCACATAGTACTTGGACGATTTATTGTTTATTTTGTATGTGACTATGTGAGTTTGTCTGCAGATAAAAGTGTGTTTGGACTTCTAGTCATAGAAATTGGAATGCTTGTTACTTTAAAAACATACAGTTTATAATTAACTAAACCCGATTAAATAGTTATTTTGTAACCAAATATGTGGTAGATGATTTTCCATTACCAATCTATATTTTGACCTGTCCTAAAATTTCGATCACTGGTGGGCATGAAGAATGGAATAGGGTTGAGTTCAGTATTTAATTAAACTAGGTCTAACAAAAATAGAGAACACGAATATTAAGTCAACCCAAAGCAACCACAAAATGTTGACGTGACTATTTGATGAGAAATTACTTACCAAGACTAGTAAGAATTTATAAGTCAATCCCTGTAGCACCCCGAAATTCTTGTTTATCGAACACAGTTTCGCTGGAAGCTACCGTCGGGCCGTAGCAATTTCTGAATAATTGTAGTGTCTGCTCAATATTGCCGAACTGTTAGCCCATATCGCCCTGGCGGAACTAGGGTTCAAGGAGGTCAATGGGGTTGGTCTAGTATCATCAGACAATAGATATGAACTGCCCAAGCAATACAGATGTTCCAGCAAGTTGTGAGAGTGGAGTTCTCATAGCACAGCCAGGGCAAAAAGCTCAAACCGCCGGGGATATAAAACTGCATGGTTTTGGTTAGATTTCTCTCATACCATTGGGCGGTAGAGGTGAGCCTCCCCGGCGGTAAGTATGGAGTATGGGGAGTAGGAGGATTTTTTATTGTTTGGTATCATCTATGGGTGATAAGATAAGACAGCCCCGGCGGTACTGATGTGCCCATAGAATCAATAGTGTGATAGAAACCTATCTCCTGGACTTTTGGGCTATTTTGGACCCTACTGCCAGGGAGGCACTCCCTACCGCCCAGGCAGTTAGATTGTAAGCGGTCAGGGGTGACTGCATTTTGGCCATTTGATTAGAAATCAACGGTTAGATTCTGCAAGGTAAAATGTAAAGAAACAGGGAGTGCCGAGACGAGAAATTCGAAAGAAAATAATTCACAAAGAACACAAATCAATCACAGAAGACACACGGATTACCAGAGGTTCACCCCAATCCGGGCTACGTCCCCTCTCCCCTTCCTCTTCACGTTGTTCTATTCACCAAATCGGATTACAGCTTACAAGGTTACAAGGATCAAGAAACCGATCCTACCTCACTCAACCCTCTTCAGACAAGAACAGATGAACTGCCGCCAGAAACACTGTTGCACTCACTTTGATGTGTTTCTATCTTAACCCTAAACCAGGGTTATGCACCCTTTAAATAGGGCGCCGAACCGAGCTCAGAACAAACATCCGCTGAGATTGTTCAATAACATCCGCTGAGACGGAACAAGTATACATCGTTCGTCGAACACTGGGCCTCGTTCGACGAACACCTCATCCGTTCGACGAACTGCTAGAAGATCCAACAACATCCGATGAGACGGCATGTACACCAGGCTTCGATCGTCGAACGCAGGCTTCTTCCGTTCGACGATCCCGCTGAGACGGGAGTAATAAAGGACCCGTTCGACGAACTCTTCTCCGTTCGTCAAACGCCGTTCGACGAACTCAGGCGGAGTTCGACGAACTCTTCTCCGTTCGTCGAACGTCGTGCGACGAACTCTGACCAGAAGTGTTCCCCAACTCCAACATTATTTTGTTTTTGTCTAGACTTGAGAGAGGGAGTGGAGGAGGGTGACTCTACCGCCCTTGTCGATTCTTATCGAAACTCTAGAGTTTGGAGGCTATGTTTGGTAATTCGGAGTTCGTAAGTGAACGCACCCACACCTCTGTGGGAAGACACCTAAGAGAATTTTCATGGTTTTAGGTTCCTCGGGGTTTATATAGGACGCTAAGAGAAGGGGATTCGTTGCGCAGTTATGGTCAGCTATCATAGATAACCCTCATTTTAAAATGATTTGTGCTTGTAGAAGAGCTCCCTCGGGATGGATGTAAGTTGCAATGCTAGAGCTATAGGCTATAGCTTCAAGAAGTGTATTGTAGCCATGTACTTTTTATGTACCTTTGCTATTACCGAGCCATAAGGCTCGAGTTATGGACTATTGTTGTTTTGGACTATATATTACTAGCCATGAGGCCCATATGTGTATTATATTGGAACGATGTAATTGCTTTTAGTTGACTTTCTTTTCTAGTCTTTACTTTCGCATTTTATACGCTGATGATGATTAGTAATTTGGGTGACTTAGTCTTATATCAAATTTTAATTCTTCTAGTTGATGAAATTGTATGTAGTGGGGTCGGTCGTCCATATCATATAAATTTGAATGAGGATGTTACAATTTGCTATCATAAATAGGTTTAGGAGTTCTAGAACGCCAAAAAGAGAAAGAGAACTTCACTTAAGGGATTGTATGTGGAACCAAGAGTGTTTTTTTGCAAGTCACGAGGATGTTGAGAATATTTATTGTCTAGGGTCTTGAATGTTAACATGAAGCGGCAAATTCAGTTTGTGATAAAGCAAGATGCATGTAACAGTTTAACATTTTTAATGAAGAGTGAAAAGCTAAAATCTTGTTGCAACACAGAGCGTTCAAAGTGAACAATATCAATTTATTTCAGATAATGGGAAAGCATAAATTTGCATGCAAATAATCATAAAAAGTAAGCACGAAACCTAATAATAGAAGTTTCAAAGCAATTAGCAAGCTTAAAAAAAATAGACTACCTCAACCGCTCATATTCTCAGCGGAAACATCAATATCGTCATCATCACCATTTCCATCATCATCAGTCCGCTCTTCCTCCTCTTCCTCCTCCCCATCTTCCTGCCTTATCCTGGCAATCTCAGAATGTGCCCTATCCAAAATCTGCCTCATCTGCAACTCAAGATCCCTGTGAAATTC
The DNA here is from genome assembly GCA_033032865.1 of Dactylorhiza incarnata. NCBI lineage: Eukaryota > Viridiplantae > Streptophyta > Magnoliopsida > Asparagales > Orchidaceae > Dactylorhiza > Dactylorhiza incarnata. The sequence continues at coordinate 4,911,159 of JAWHQI010000157.1, read as the reverse complement.
CTTTCTCATCCTCTCCAATTCTGCCATCTGCTGCTTCTTGCTGTTCTCAATTTTCTCATAAATTTCACCGAACTTCTGAATTGAATCAGAAAGCATTCTAAAAGAAGACTCTGAGCTTCCTCCAACCTTCTCCCTCCTCGGTGGAAGCCCGTCAGACTCATCATCAATCTCCTCACCCTCACCATCCGAGGCAGTATCGCCCGGGCTATCCCTCATCTCATCCATACCATCAGAATGATTTTGATAAAGCCTAGAATTCGCGAAGACATACTCTCCGGCATCAATACCGCAGGGAAGCCTAGGCAATTGAGGATGTTGACGTGCTGCAGGGGCTGCTGGGGGAGGTGACGACATCAGCCCATCAATCTTTTGGAAATAAATCCATCTGTTGCTTGAGTTAGGGTAATCAGGGTGCTTGGCTTTCTCCTTCTTATACTTCTTCTTCAAGGTGTCAAGGCGGTTTCGGCACTGAGCTTCAGATCTGGGATTCTTAGAGCCGTGGGAAACCTTCTTGGCGACCTCACCCCATTCGTCTGAGCGAAGATTCTTGCGACCATTCTGCAGATAACGATCTCCCCATGCATCAAGGAGTGCGAAGGTAGAGTTCTCCGACCAGTCGGACAAAGAGGATCTCGACTGCAACGGCCTCGACGCAAGAGAAGCAGCCGAGCGGGGGACCAACTCGAAGCCCCGTGCATATCTATCGAGCCTCCGCCGTTTCCCGCGACTCTCAGATGAATCATCATCTTCGTCCCCCTCGTCTTCCTCTATCTCGTTCCACGGTCGGACATATCTTTTCCCGGCGCTAATTTCGTCTTCTTCGTCGTCGTCTTCTTCGTCGTCATTCACAGGCAAATCGACTTCGTTCCGCCCCTCCTCGACGTCGCCATCACCGTCATCGTCGGGGTGGCCGCGAGGGATTTGAGATAGGTAGGAATTATTGCGAGTGTGGTGGTTGGAGTAATTGGATGAAGGAAAGGGGCGGCGATTACCTTGGGTGTAGGGATTTGGGGGATACCTGGCGTCGTCTTCTATGTCATCCATTGGTGCAGAAGTAAGAGAGAAAAAAAATCTAGATCAGCGGTGAGGAGACAAGTCGGAACGAAGATAGATAGAGCGCAAATCAAAACCCTAGGCTTGATCGGAGAATACCCCAGGGAGAATCACTAGTGGTGGAGTTTTGGCCCTTTTGGGGACCCCGTGAGGAAGAAACGGACGGAGAATTCGTAAAGAGAAGTTATATTTACTTGCTTCTAAAATTATAGTTCTCTGAATTATATTTATTTGCTAAAAATTATTAAATTTTACAAAATAATTTATGTAACATAAATTATGATATTTTTAATTTTTTTACAATTATTTTAAATACTTATATGTTCATATATTTTGATTAATTTGGAAAAAATTCAGTGGAAAAAAATTCTGCCCTCAATAAAAATTTTCAAATGGAATTTTCAAATTGGAATGAAAATTTCCGACTTAAATTTTTTCGGACTAATCAGAATATGAGCATACGAGTACTTAAAATAAGAGCAATATTATATGCAGGGCGCGGATGTATGAAAGCCAAAAAATTGTTCATGTAGGCCAAATTTCATATCTATAAGCCATATTCAAAACCAAATAAATAGAATATCGGTTTTCCTTACGATCATGTAACCCTAGCCGAAGGCGGCCAGGCATTGGATCCGTCGATTCTCAACAGAATATCGGCCCTCTTCTCCCAACCAAGGGTGAGCATAATAATCGAAAATCGATAGTCGTTCGAAAATCGGACGAGTTTTTATTCGATTCGAACTCAAAATTAAAAATTTGAATCAAATTGATTCGAATCAAAATTGACTCGATATCAATTTCGAGTCGATTTCGAGCCTCATATGAATCGCTCGATTAATGATTCGAGACGGCTCGGTTAATGATTCGAGCCGGCTCGATTTAAAAAATTATTCAAAATTATAATTTTAAAATTTATAATCCATATTCCAATTCTTTTGAGGCAGAGTCGTTTCTTAATTCTTATAACTGTGTTCGGTCAAATCCTCTCTCGGGAGTGGAGATACTCATTACTCGCGTGACTTATCACTGTCTCTTTCACTCTTGGAGAGAGGTGCGCGATTTCACTTTCCCCGTTGATCTACAGAGCTAGGTTACTTCCCTTTCCCCTGTCTTTTTTCGAGAGGCCGACTGGCGAGTGGCGACTGCCCGATTCTGAAATCTGGAGAGGGGGAGTCGGCGACGCCTACTGCTGCGAGTAAGCGCGACTCTGCCGCTTTGCGAGACTCCAGCGAGACCGCGAGAAGGAGATGCCGACTGCGAGCAACTCTGCAACTGAGCCGTAGAGGTAGGCACTCTGACTCAGCACTCAGCATTGCAGTCAGCACTCTTCTAGTTCTAGTCTTCTTCTCAGTTCTCATTCCTGATTCCTGCACCAAGATATGAATTTGTTTGTACATTGTGTGTATGGAAAGCATCACACAGTAAACATGTGCTGCAATAACGTGCTTGGAAATTGGAATTAGTGCTTTGTTGTTACTGAAAATCAAGTGTGCTGGAATTAGTACTTAGCAATACAGATTCACTAATAAACATGTGATGGCTTAGATTCTCTATTGTCCTTTTAATCTTCTATTCTCTAATAAACATATGATGGCTTAGATTCTCTATTTTCCTTTTAATCTTCTATTCTCTAATAAGCACATCGTGCTGAATTTGTTTTGTTCTTGTATGCCTTAGAGCTTTGTAGATAGTTTTATTCTCTTCACTCTTTATATTAATGATTTTTTTGTAGAATATAACAAATCTTTATTTATTCAGATATTATGAATTTGGTAGAGAACTATAGTGACTCATCATGCTCATCGGTGGAGAATGATGAATTCATAAATCCTGACGTAAATGCAATCACTACTGATCTTAATGTTAGAGATGTGGAAGTCGCAACCATCTCCACTGTCCACACTCCCACTGAGCCTTCATTAGACCAACAATCTACTGAAGTTGAGAGGGACAACAAAAGAATAAAACTAAGTGAAGTGTGGGAGCACTTCAAAGTTGAAAAAATGAAGGATAGAAGTGGAAATAATGTCTTCAAATGACAATATAAGCATTGTTTCAAAACATATAAGTATCAATTGTCTGAATCTACTTCAAATTGTGCAAGGCATATGAAAACTTGTTATAAGCTTACAGAACTTCCATTCTCAATTGTTGAGCAATCATTTTTCAATGTCTACTTTAAAGCTCTAAATTCTAATCATGTACAAATTTCAAGGCATGCGATGAAGAGTGATTGCATGAAATTGTACGAAATTGAGAGAGACAAACTTTTGAAGGTTCTTAAAAGGGTGAATAAAGTTGCACTCACTAGAGATTGTTGGACATCTAATCAATCTATTGGTTATTTATGCATTACTGTTCATTATGTAGATTCTGATTGGATGCTCCAACATTCAATTATAAATTTCTTAGACCTTGATCCACCTCATAGCGGTCAAGTCATATATAATGCAATTCGCGAGTCAATCTTACTGTGGTGAATTCATAAAAAGGTAATGAGCATCACTTTTGATAATGCATCTACGAATGATATAGCTGCAAGACATTTACAACAAAGTTTTGCAAGTTCCAATCGCTTATATTTATGCAGCAAAGTGTTTCATGTTAGATGTTCTGCTCACATACTCAATATTCTTGTGCAAGATGGCTTAAAAGAGATTTCTTCATTGATTACCGTTGTTAGAGAAGTTGTGGGATACATAAGGAAGTCACCTTCACGTCTTAAATTATTTGCTAAATCGGCCAAATTATTAGGAATTTCTACATCACGAGGTCTTTCTTCAGATGTGAAAACAAGGTGGAATGGTACTTATTACATGCTTGATAGTGCTTATCATTATAGATATGTCATTCATGATTTCTTTAGAAAAGATAAAGGTTTGGTGTGGGACTTTCCTGAAAAAACATGACAAAAGTTTGATAAAATTAAGAATATTTTAGTAGTCTTTGAATCTGCAACAAAATTATTTTCAGGAACTTCTTATCCAACATGCAACTTATTTTTGCCTGCATTAATTGCTATCAAAAAAGTATTTTATAAATCTTAAACATCTAATGATGAGTTTATACGTGGCATGGTCAAACCAATGAAAGTCAAATTTGACAAATACTAGAGTGATTTCAATTTACTTGTGTCTCTTGCCATTATTCTTGATCCTCGAAAAAGTTGTTGTTTATCACTTATGCTTTCAATAAACTGTACAATAATTATGAAGCGGTTCAAAAAATGAATGTGGTAAAAGATAACATCTTTGAGCTTTTTTCACTTATTGTGATAGCGGTAGCGCAAAGCATAACACTTCAATTATCAGTTCTGAATCATCCTCTTCAAGTAGAGCGGGAGTCATGGGACATTCAAGTGCAACAACTCAACCACATCTTATAACAAATTCAGTTCTTCTTGGGTTTGATGATTTTTTGAGTTCTACCTCTTCTACGCAACCGCTTAAAAATGAACTTGAACTATATCTAGAGGAAGCATCAGTACAACCTCCTCGCTCCTGTTGAGAGTAGAGATAAATTTGATATCTTAGAATGGTGAAAAATGTGTTCAATGAAATATGTGAAGCTCTCTAAGATGGCAAAGGATATCCTCACAATACCCATCACAACCATGGGCGGACCTATTATAGGCCGAGTGTGGGCGACCGCCCACACTGAAATTTTTTCGCAGTTCCCGCTTATCTGCTCCTTGCAGGGCTCGACGAAGGCAGGAACGCGACTCCTCCGCTCTTCGTCTGGCTTAAAGAATGTCAGAACGCGACTCCTTCGCATCTGCACTCCTTGTTGGACTAGATGAACATGACTCGTCGTCTCCTCCGCTACTCGTTGGGCATCCTCGCCCTTCTCCTCTCCCGCAACGACGTTAGAAGAATCACCTATGCGGCTCTATGAAACCCCTTCGGTGAATAATCATCCTCCCTCTTCAGCTCTTCTCCTAACTAGATGGTTAGTCACTAGTTTCCTTGTTCGTAAGTCTGATTTTATATATTTCTGGAAGAAATCATTTCAGAACAAATAATCATGTGGCGTATTTCTGGGATTTATACATTGATGAAAAAGTTTGTTGTTTTTTTTTTTTCACTTTTTCCCCAAAAGAATATATATATTGATGAAAATGCTATAACCGTGTTTATCATTTTTGTCGATTGTTTTAAGGATCGCCCACACAAAAAAATACTCCTGGGTCCGCCAATGATCATAACTGTGGCTTCCGAATCAGCTTTTAGCGCTGAAGGGAGAGTACTTGATGATTATAGATGTGCTCTAAATTTCAAAACTGTGAATGCTCTAGTGTGTTCTTCAAATTGGATTCGTTCCCAATATAAACACAATCAACTCAAGTCTCAAGGCTTAATATTTTTTTGGAGTGTTTGTCTAATATGGACTCTTTATGGTTTTTTATTGGACTATTTATATCTTTTGGACTGTTTATTTTATAATTTTGTTATATTTTTAGTCAAATACTTGATTTGAGAAATGACTTAGTTTTCAAATTTCTTTTTAATGGATTTGTCATTTGGGTTTGGGTGGTGGTTTTTATCAACATTTTAGTATTTATTCGGTATGCGAAATTTTCTTGTCTTGTTCTTTTAGAAGAAATTGTTCATGAGTGTAAGAATAATATATAACAATAATTTTTAATATAAAGTCCAAACAATGTAATTTTAAAACTAATCAACTCAAAGCCATGATATTATATATTTATTGTGGTTTTAAAAATATCTTGGATGAACTCTCCATAGTTGATTAAAAACATTTATTTAAAATGTGTAATAAATTATTTTTTATAAGAAAATTATTAATTTTGAGCCGACTCGAAATTGATTCGAGTTTGCTCGAAATCGAATCTATTTCGATTCAAGCCGGCTCGACTCGAACTCGATTTCGACTTCGAGTCAAAAAATTCGATTTCGAGCCAGATTGGAATTGATCGAAATCGACTCGATATCGGGCCTACTCCCAACTCAAACACCTCATAGTCTCCGGCGAGTCAGCATCCATTGGGGAACAACTCTCCACCGTCGGCGCATTCCTCCGTCGCGGGTTTAACTCATACCGAGAGAAGAAACAACGGCGATTGGGCGGAGGAGAGGACTTACACGTCAGTAGACGATCTGGAACATCTCAATCATATCACCGTGCCCGGAGTCTACTCCCGAGTTCCCGTGTTTCTCGCAGCTACTCTCCCTCCCGATGGCGCAATGGAGATTGTCGATCACGAGATAATCACCGTCTCTGAAATCCCCTGGTGGGTGAGAAGAAACGAAACGATATGCCCCGTCTTCGACGGTTTGCGGGTGCTCCTAGCATGATTTGTCGTCCGGGAAGCCGCCGAGGTCAAGAAGATGGACGTCCATCTGGTGCAGACAACCGACGACGTAATTTAGAAATAATTTTAGAGATGATGGGGTTCCCTTAAAAATCTTCTAAGTCAAGCCGACATTGTCGAAATCGTGGTCCCGATCGGATCGCTGAAATGGGCTGCCTCGACCAAGTGAAAATGCTCGAATGTCGAATGCGCGACGATCCCAAACGGGGGTGTAACAAGCACGCTCGGGGGGTCGCGCACCCCGCGCACGACAAGCACGTGTGCGGGTCCCACGTGCGCGCGCGTGTGCGGCGGTGGCACACCGCAGTCTCATGCCCCACCGCCTCCCATCGTCGTCGATCGCCGCATCCACCTCCGTCCTCGTCGGTGAACCTGCTCGGGCCGCCCGGATTGCCCGGACATCTCGGGGGGCATGGTCATCATTTTCCGATAATTGGTGATCCAGGTGACCAGAATCGCGCATCCTCATTCGCCAGTTCAAATCTCAAGAGTGCGCAACTACCGGCGTGCCCTTCAGAAAAGCTATAAAAAAATTGCATGCCTTCATTTGAAGAGAGACAACCAAAGAGATAAGACAGAGCTCTGAAGTTTTTCGGTGAAGACTGCACTCTGCTCGCTCTCCGGTTCAAGTGTTCACTTTGCTCTTTACAGTGCCCGCTCCAGAAACTGCTCTAGAAGCCGTTCTTACAAGCGCCATGGAAAACTTTGCATTTTTCTCTTTCAAGGACTTGTGAACGGAGCGGTGGTCTCACCCTCCCGAAAATTCTAACACTTGTAATCGCCTACAAATTGGTGGATTTGGTCAGCACCATACTGATATAACCTAATAGCATCAAATTTAGCTACGTAAATGAATTTTTACCTTGCCTACAAAATTAGCAAGGAATTTTTTTTGTTGCAAACATAACAACACATTTTTTGTTGCTAAATATTTGTTCCTAAAATAACAACGAATATTTTTGTTGCAAAATAATGACGATTTTTGTTGTTCCAAAATATTTATGGAGAAAAAAAAATTTCCTTTCAAAAAATTTTATCTCACTTTCTTAAAAAATAATTTTTTTTATTTTTCTTTATCCCCTTCTCATAAAATAGAGGATTATTGTTGAATTAAATATATTTATAAATTAACATAAATTAATTATATTTAACAAAATAATTAATCATATATTAATTCTTTATATAATTAATAGTTTTATAATTTATTTAAACATTTATATATATATATTTATAAATTTAGTATAAACTACTGATATTCAATGAAATAATTGTATATTATAGCAACTAATGAAATAATATATAAAGAAATGTACATATATATAAATTATACAAAGAAAAAAAAATATATATATATATCCAACTTGATGACTTAACGGGCAAAGACAAAGGGGCTAAAGGAGCAACAACAGGACCTTATGTGTTGTGGCAGAGAGGTTCCACCACGTACTCGGAAGCTCAGAAAAGACTTCCCATTCACAATCAAAGATGACCGAGCAGGGTACGAGAGAGGCACCAACTTGACGAGTATCTAAAGTGATGACCAAAGGGGATGATCAAGATCTCACGGTCCAGGTCTTCGAAAATGGGTTCTGAAAGCTCAGTCCAAAGGTGCAATTTCTGATACCCCTTGGTCCTATTTATAGGAAAACGAAAGAGGGGGGGGGGGGGGGGGGGGGGGGGGTCTTATTTATAGCTTAACATTGCTTGTCAACTATGTGACAATGAGAATATCTCGCCTGGCTTCAGTGAGCATCGCCCATGGTCGCTCACTTGGCGAGTATGAGGGGATGCTCACACATACTCACTCAGTCCTTCTACTGCCTGGAAATGGTCGATATAATGCCCTATGATCGCATGCACCCTTTGCGTCAAATGGAAAAGGGTCGTTGCCTCCTTCTTCCTCTTCTTCGAGGTGGTGAATTACATCGTCAACCCTCGACGCAGATCCTCGAAACAGTAAATGGAGCTCTCTAACAGTTGATGGAACCAGTCTCTCCCTTTCCCTTTGAAAGTGATGGCGAAAAATCGGCACTTGAACGCATCCGTCATGTTTCGAATCAAAATGATGTCCTCAAACTGCTTGAGGTGACAGATCGCATCATCTCTTCTTGAATAGTAATTCAGAGCAGGCTCCCTGAACCCATCAAAGACTGGAGCTGAAAAGACCTCAACTTAGAATGAGCTCCTCCCACTTGACGGAGATTTGCGAGTTGGCGAGATTGGCCAAGCTCGCACGTGCGAGTTTCTTGATATCTCGTAGGTTTCTCCACCTCGCGGAACCGGATCCACTGGGAACTCACCGGATAAAACCGTGACTACACAAATCGCTTCGGCTCTTCTAACACTCTCTTCTCTCCTGCTTGCTTGGATGGTCCACCCTCTTCAGGCGGAGTCATGTGATGAGGCGTGGTCGTCGTGACCTGCGTGCGAGGAAGCAGTGTTGCTCGCAAGGTATCCTTGATACGTCGCACGAAGTCATTGAAATCCGCTCTGGTTACATACTCGCCCTCCGCTGGCGAGTTGCCGACTACTTCTTCTTGCTCCCCTCCTTCCACCATCTCGCCTTCTCGCTGGACTTTTCTCATCTAGCTACAGTCTACGCTTACCACACCAAAGTATTGAAGCTAGGAAAATCCCGACTCCAAATGTTTAGACAAAAAGGCAGCATGATGCTACTTATCTCACGGTCGGGCTATTTGGATCTGAAGCCTAGATCTAAGAAGAGAGAGAAAGTTAAAAACAGACCTCAAGCGCTTATGTAGGGAGGTCCAGCCATGTACCTGAAAGTTTGGGAGAAACTTCCCCTCCACAACCAAAAATGGCTGAGCATGGTACGAGGAAGGCACGTCTTGGCGAGTATCTCACTAGCAGGTGGAGGGGAGAGGGGTCAAGATTTTAAGAGAGCATTGGTTGTCTCCCTGAAAGAGGTCCAAAAAGAGGTGCCAAAGAGGTGCAATTCCTGGTACCCCCTGGGGGGCTATTTATAGACAAATCCTGTGGAGAGGGGGGTACGTAGGCGAGTATACCCAGCCTCATGCGAGGTTGTATATGCCGACCCGACGACTATGATGACAATGGAAGGATCTCGCATATTAGCGAGATGTCGTCGACGTCGCATACCTGACGAGTATGGACGAATCTCACAAACTCACACATGACCTTCAAATGCTCTTGCTAGTTAACTTTGCCTTGACTTTTGATTTCTGCCTACATGGCATGAATATGCTCCACCCTCAACGATATATGGGTTATACACTGACCCTGTGTAAGACCCTTTTTTCGCTACAAAACCGGGTCTTATTCCCAGAACCGCTGCTTTGCGGTGACACCAACACTCGGGAAGGTCGCCACTACAAAACGCCGATCCTACCGTCCATATCGATCACAGAAGAAGAAAAGTATAAACGAACAAATAGAAGTTCAATCCCACAATCACATGCTATATATAATAAATGTCCTCATGGTATAACTGAAATAACAAAGGTTACAATAATAAAGGGCTCATGCCGTATACATCATGTTCTCACTACAATGTCACTCGCGGAAGCAAACTACTAATCACTCGCTGATCCTGAGACTGATGCTCCTGTACTAGACTGGCCTGCCTCCATCTGCACTGTCCTCTAGTACTGATGCGTCTCCTCGATCCCCTAAAATGATATGGTCCACTGACCGTTAGTCAAAAAGACCAAGTCTTATGTTCCCACCCCTCCCCCAGTGGCTCCTAGACACCGTGTGGGAGGATGAAGCGGAGGACAGCAAGGGGTATAAAACAAAGCAGATGACGACGGATCTTGTCTACATGAAATGTCTACAAGTACACATGTGTGTATAGATAATTGAAGCAGTAATAGAGCATGATAAACAGCAAGTAAAGAACGGTATGTAAAGATAAGTACATAATAGAAATGTAACCATTGATTTATAGGAATGCCCATACAAACCTATAGACCAATGAGTCGTTTAGCAGGGCCTATCGTATAAAAAGTCTCATAACCAATTTATGCGATAGGGGGGTAGGGGTTGAAATGCAATGCGTATGCCATGACATGCAGAGTGGCAGTTTATGTTATGTTCACACAAGTGCAACTCACACACTTTTACTCTATGCGCACAGACCTTTAGTTCCCCTTTTTTGGAGCTAGCAAGACTCTCAGGATACTCCCGTAGTGGAAAACGGAAGCGGTGGGTTGGGCCTCGCCCACCTTGTAACGTCCCAAGGCCCTGGACTTACCATCGGGACAACGTCCACCGACTGCCTCGCCTGGCGACCGTTACCGGGCTGCAGCCCAAGCACCCCAACCCCTCTCCAGCCCACAGGCGGGTTGTTGGTGGCCACAGCCTCCCTTTGATGAGGGAAACTCGATAGTCAAGCATGCACCACGGGTACTTCCCAGGAGGTCACCCATCCAAGTACTACTCCAGCCCGAGCACGCTTAACTATGGAGTTCATTCACTTCTCATCACCAATTGAGCTGCAGCTCAATTGGTGATGAGAAGTGAATGAACTCCATAGTTAAGCGTGCTCGGGCTGGAGTAGTACTTGGATGGGTGACCTCCTGGGAAGTACCCGTGGTGCATGCTTGACTATCGAGTTTCCCTCATCAAAGGGAGGCTGTGGCCACCAACAACCCGCCTGTGGGCTGGAGAGGGGTTGGGGTGCTTGGGCTGCAGCCCGGTAACGGTCGCCAGGCGAGGCAGTCGGTGGACGTTGTCCCGATGGTAAGTCCAGGGCCTTGGGACGTTACACACCTCTAGGTTGGTATTCACACTACCTAGCCTAGACCTATCGTACGCCTCAACGCAAAACCGCGGAGCATCTGCGTACTCTTACTGGCTGGACCACCAGACTTTTATGGCTAAGTGCAAATTCCACACTTGCCGAGTTAACGTATTGACGTCGGTGTGAACGACCATCCAATACCGAAGACCCACCACCTTTATGCACATGCAAATATCTTTACCATCTATCTCTGAGCCATAAGCTTTCGAGGCTAACTCGCCCGTCACCATAACCTTCTGAGCCACTGGCTCGCCGGACCGACCAGAGCGTACCAACAAGCATTACTGAGTCACAAGCTCACCAGACTAACTAGTCCGCTGCTAGAACCACCGAGCATACCGCTCGTAAAACCAAACCAACTAACCTCTCGTAACCACGGGGTGTGTGTGTGTGTGTGTGTGTGTGTATTGTTAAGTTAATCTTGTACAACATCTTACTCCTATAGTTTATGGTTAATCTTGGACTTCCCGAGGTCTACCCTGTGAGGGGCTCGCAACGGTACTGGGAGGTACGATAGGATGATAACCCAAACCTCCATTTCTCAAGACACTTATTGTTATTGGTATCTACCCATAAGAATACACCTCTTAACATTACACTTGGATTATCCTAGGTATTTTATGACCCTCTAAGGGGAAAGACGATCTTTCGTCGGTCCCGAACACAACTTTGCCCTTTAGCTTATCGGCCACCCTCAACATATAGACTCCTATTGGTGACCTCAAATCTTCTCAACCAGACTAGGTACACCATCTACCTTCCATTCCCATCTAATGGTCTACTAGCAATGTTAACTATATAGTTTCTACTATACGCAGACCAAATGAGCTATATGAGTTACACAAGAGGAGGTGTTCCAAATATTCATCCAAATGACTCAAGGTTATTACTGGGAGTCTATCATGATGTTACGAGACTAAATCCAGAAGATCATAATTTTTCTTATCTATTTGTCATTTATTATAATTCCTCCAAAATTGGTCATGTATGAAATTGAACATGAAGTGTAAGATCTTCTTATGATATAGCCTCCTCAAAATTATGGAAAATCTATGATATCAAAATAACAGCAAATACAGAATATTACAATTTTACATTAAGGTATTGACTTCTAATTATAATATTGAATAATTATCCCAAATTAGAAATTAAAGAAGGAACCACCAAAATTACTTGTCCAAAAATTATGACAAAATTACCAGACCTCTATAATGATCAAAAACGTTTACTGACTGAGTTTCTTAATTTATCAAAACCATTTAATCTCGTAAACAAATAATTCAAGAAAATTCAAACTAGGGATCATTGAGAAGTAACCTACTGATAAATGATTCCAAAAATTATACAAAAATTCACAGAGCTTTTTAATGCCCTAAAATGTCCTATACCTAAGTTTCACAATTTTCTAGAGAATATTTGGCCCTTATTTATTTTTCATAAACTTAAGGCAAAATAGTTGACTTATGAATGAAGTACTCAATCAACCCATTCAAAAATTACACAAAAATTACCAGAGATTTAAATCATGATTATATGAGCACTACCAAACTTTTATCAGCATACAAGATAAATTGAGCATGTAAATCTCTCTTATAAGAAAGTGCCCTAAAAAGGTTATACACTAATTCAGAGGGAACAAGTGTTCCTAAATCCTCATAAAATTACTTATGGCATATTTACACCCTATGAACTTATCTACCTAGTTCCATGACCATTCAAGTACATATGATTTTATGTCCTTTACAAGGCTCAAAGTGCAACCCTAGGGTTTGAACTAGGGTTATAGGGCACATCCACCCCAAATCACTCATGGGTGTGTTTTATGTGATCCTAAGCCAGTGGCCAAAGTTTAATCACTTTTGGATGATGGTTGACCCATTAAATCCATCAAGAGCACTTTTGACCCAATATCCCTTAGTTTGACCAAACTTGGGTTAATTAATTACCCAACCAAATCAATCCCAAATGAGATGAAATTTTTACCAGGGTCATATCATGCGCCTAAGGATCACCCACCAAAATTTGGAGTGGATTGGATGTCATTAGACCCTATAATTAATTAATATATGAATTATTAAAAAATTTCAAAAACTTTAGAAAACTGTTCTCCAAAAATTCCCATTTTTGGATATGGTTAGGGGGTAGGTATAATTAGACTATGCTTCAAATTTCAAGTCAATATCATTATCCAATCAAACGTTATTCAAGAAATAGTGGTTGTCCTACCCTAGGGACCAGTACCACCAAAATGGCCCTACAGGGAGATACAATGCTCCTTTTGGGATGAATTTTTTTTTTAAATTAAAGTACACACCAAGAGGTACAACTTTGGTGTTGATCACTTTTGCTGTAAAGGGCTCTAAGTATTTTTAATAATTAATTCTAAGTGCTGCATAAAAGGTGACAGAAAAATACAATACATAACATTTAATATAAAAGATCTAGCACATATCTTGAAGCAAAAACGTGGGGCATCCCTTCATCTTCCTCCTCCAGCCGACGATGGAGATTGCCCCGATCTGGAAGGTTTTGTAAGAGGTTTTCCCGGCCACCCACGCCCCTCCCCGGCCGGCCAATGCCACAACTACCTTCCTTGAGGTGGTGGCCGACAATGGGAGGTCTTGGCCGGCCGGTGGTGACCAGAACCAGTGGTTTAGGCAAGAAGAAAACCTCCAAAAAATGGAGATTTCAGCCATTTTGATTGGGGACCAATTGACCCCAATCCTTGCCAATTTTAGATGTAGATCTATCCACTGGAGAAGAGGAGAAGAACCAGGCCTGTGTGGAGCCTTGAAGCCTTGCCAAATTCCTTCCTTGCCATGGCCGATCCTAAGCTTGGTGCCTCTACATCCTCCACACCAAGTTGCACGATTTCTCCAAGTAAATGGGGGAAAACACTCCTCTCAGTCCTCTGAAGCTTTTAAAAGGATCAATTTGGGGAGTGGAGGAGCCACCATCTTGATTCCACCATTAATGACCATTAAGCCTAATTTCGGCCATGGTGAAAACCTCCCAATCCAGCCCCCCATGTGGGCTGAAAAAACTCCAAAAATTCTTGTAACAGCCAGAGGAGATGAATCCCCATCAATTGAGAGATCAATTGGCCTCCCTTGGCCATGAATGTCATTACTCCTCTCTTTATCTCTCCATAATTTTTGGGGGAAAATAGTGTTTTCTCTCTCCTGATCGAATTCTATGAAATTGAATTGTCAATCCAGTAATTCCAAGCCCCATTAGCTAATGGACCACTTCAATTGGGTCTAACTCAAGTGGATTGGACTTGATTAGGTCAAAATATGCCATTTTGACCTAAATTTAGGGTGGAGTTGACTTTGGTCAATTTGACCATTTGGGTTGGCCCCAATGGGTCGCTAGTGACCCATTGGAATCCCCTAAGGGTTAGGAAGGTCTGGGTAGGGTCAATTTGGCAAGGTGGAGGCCAATTGACCCACAATAGAGCAATTTGACCAAAATAAGGCTAGAGTTGACTTATGTCAAATTGGCAAACTTAGTGGCCCCATGATGAGGCTTTTTGGTCCATTGGGTCCCTAATATCCTTATAAGGGTAGTGACAAGGTCAATTTGGCATGGTGGAGGTCAATTGACCATAATTAGGCTACTTTGACCAATTTAAGCTTAGGGTTGACTTTGGTCAACTTGACCTATTTGGTTGACCCAGTGGGTCCTTGGTGCTCTAAGGGGCCCCTAATGGGTTAAGGATGTTATGGTGGGGTCAAATGGTCAAGGTGAGGCCCTAAAGTTCAGCCCTAAGCTTGGTAACTAGAAATTGCTATTTGCAGACCAATGTGCTCTTCCCCTTCAAGCATAAGGCCAAGTGATTTCTTCAATCTTCCTAGGGTTTTGTCATGACCTAGTCATGACAAAACCACTCTAGGGGTCTAGTTGTTTGGGGGATGTTACACCCTGTGGTCTAACACCACGAACCTGATGGCAAGGGAGACAGATCATAAGAGCTAAAGGCTGGACTGCAGATAAATAAGACCCATAAACTGCAGTGAGGAGGTCCCACCACACACACGAAAGTATATAGAAATTTATCTTCTAAACCAACATTGTGTTAGGCACAAGGAAAGCACACGCTTTGCAAATGAGGAACCTTGGGGGTGGGAGCGTTGTGGCTTGCGAATATTCATCCCTGCAAGATAATTAGATTCATCATGCTATAAGACTTCAATGAGTTGATTAAGGTTGTCAGGAATAGTCTCGTGAGCTCGGCCCTAGTAGTGCCAGCTGATTGACAAGCTTTGAAGGACCTCGCCTGAAAACCTCACTGAAGCGATCTGGGGAGGGTCTCGCTTATTGGCCTTGTGAGAGCGAGGTCCGAAGGACCTCGCCTATGGTCCTTTGGCTCCCGACCTCGCCTATGAGCCTTGCCCGAGCGAGGTCGGTAGGACCTCACCTATGGGCCTTCCTCGAACGAGGTCGGGAAGGCCTCGCCTACGGGCAACCCTCATCGTCAGGCCTTGCCCTCTATGTATCTCTGATCACATTATTCATCTGGTACCACGATCAACTTCTTGTGGTTATGGTCTTGTTATTAGGCTCGACCCTTAGCTTACTCGACAATTACAGATTGTAGAACTATGTTCAGCTTTAATCTTGATACTGTAACCTACAAATTTGTATTGCAAACTTATATGGTCATTATTGTTGCGGATATCTCGGGTGCTCTGGTAGACCGGTCGAATTGAACCACTTTAGCTTGGAAGCGAATCGAGCGAGCAAACAGTCAATGAGTGAGTTAGTAAGTGACACGAAGACTTTTAACGTGGAAAACCCGGAAAGGGTGAAAAACCACGCGGCTGGAGTTGTGCCGGACAACTTCCACTATCTTCTGGGGGGTTACAATTAGAGATTGAGAAGTCGAGCGCGACAGACCGCTGCTCGTTACAATGAGAGAGGGAGAGAGAGAACTCCGAAGGTGACATGCCGTCTCTCAGAAAACTAAGTACTTTTCCTCCTGAGAACGTTGGTGAGAACAAAAGTGAGAATGTTGTGTCGCCTTTTGCAACCTTCGAAGGCTCGAAGGAGATCTTCGAAGATTCGAATGAGATCTTCGAGAGCCGAAGGAGATCTTCAAGCAACGAAGAAGAATTCCAGGGAAAATTGTTAGGAACAGTGCCCTACAATATTCCTGATTTGAAGAAGTGCTCAGCTCAATGATAAGTGCAAGTTGTATTTAATGTCCCATCTAGTTCATGCTTGCAGAGATCGACAATATGTCGAGTACTTTAGTTAATTCAGTAAGTACTATATCGTCGAGAAGAAGGAGATGTTGTCGACAAAGTATGCTTGTCGTCATGATGATGAGCAAAATAAACGCTGAGACTTGGCGTGTTGGTTGAACACAGAAGGAAGATCGTCGAACTCAGAAGGAAGATCATCGACCGCTGAGACTTGGCGTGTTCGTCGAACGAAGAAGGAAGATCGTCGAACGCTGAGACTCGGCAAGATCGTCGAACGCTGAGACTTGGCGAGTTCGTCAAACGAAGATTGCGGTTCGTCGAACGCAGAGAAGATACAGCATCGTCGACATCGACAAAGAAGCCTTGGCGCTGAAAATGCTAAGTATGACTGATGGCGTAGGACATCGTCGTAAAGAAGGCAGGTCGTCGAGAAGACTGAAGAAAGACAGCTGAAGACAAGCAATTGCTAAAGTATGATTTGTCGACATGTTATCACTCATGTCGTCGAGAGAACAACGTGATTACGACAATAGTCTACAAGAAAGAAGATCACGACGACACAGTCAGAGATAGCATATCGTCGTATATGCAGATGCGCCGGATTGTCTCGTATCGTCGAGATACCAACATCAGAGGCAGAAGCGAGAAGAACTAAAGATCTACCAAGTTTAAGGCATCGACAAAGTCCTGTCATCGAGATATCATCCATGTCGTTGTAACAATAGAAATATCGTCGAGACAGATTCAAATGTTGCGGACGCGCTGTCACCATTTAATGTCGCCGCCTGATTGTCCAATCAGCGCGTGCTCTTATGGAATGGGCATCTGACATTAAAAGACATAGCATATGACCGTTATGCGACCCATCTGTCCTATAAAAGGGAACAATGATGCCCTAGAAAACAGGTCTTCCAAGATAGAGAAAAAAAAATGAAAAAGAATCCCGCCGCTACTCTTCAATAAAACAATAATTTTCAACGGAGAAGAAGAAGATCAAGTAGAGAACAAGCATCAAGTGTTCTCTGAAGATTCAGTCATCTTCATCGATTGAAAAAGTAGCCGATCAACATCAGGCAAAAGAAGATGAGGCTAAAGAAGATCCAGTGCTAAAACTCCAAATCAAGAAGCATCTTCTTCAACCTAAAAAAGCCGATCTTCATCAGGCTAAGTTGCCAATCTTCATCCGACAGAAGAAGCAATTATTTTTACTGTAATCTCTTGTAAGGATTGCGGGCCTATCTGTATAGCTTGAGGGCTGGAGTGTTGTGAGGCTTGAGGGCCAGGGCAGTGGATTTGCGGGTCCGACACCGTCTAGCTTGAGGGCTGGAGAGCTGTGAGGCTTGAGGGCCAGGGCAGTGGACTTGCGGGTCCGATCTTGTCGAGCTTGAGGGCTCGGGCGCAGTAGGGGCTTGCGGGCCTAGGATGTAGGCACAGGACTTGCGGGTCTGTGTTGTGTAGGGCTTGAGGGCCTGAGTGTCGAGCTTGCGGGCTCGGGGGCAGTAGGGGTCTGCGGACTAGGCTGTTGGACTTGCGGGTTCGTAGTGTAAGGCTTGAGGGCCTGAAGTTTTTGGCGACGTTTGCCGAGCCTAGCACACTGCTAGGCAGGCGCAGAGGGAAAGAGGACTACTCAAAATAACCTCTATATATCTTTGTGTGCTTTTCTGTGTTGTGTTTTCTACTTTATAGATCTATTAATCAGAAATCAAGAACACAAAAAAGGGGATAATATAATTTGAAAAACCTATTAACCCCCTCTAGGTGATAAGTTGACACCCAATAAACAACAAATGGTATCAAAGCGAGGTTGTTCAAAGAAAAGCTTAACAACTTGAACAAATCTGCCATTGGGTGTCCAAGTATCATAGCTATGGAGTCAAGAATAGCTATCTGTTCCAGGGAGAACTTTGTCCTTTGAAAAGTTAGAGCAAGAATATTCATGGAGGCAATGGATCCAAGAATATTTTTGATTGTTCAAAAAGGTCCCTCCATGACAATGTTACAAGATGAGACTCTTCTAGTCAGCTTAGACAAAGAAGCAAGAAGCATTCTAGTTGGTGCAGCAGATCTAGCAACACACCAGAAGCTGAGTCATTGCACAACATCAAAGGACATGTGGGACTCCTTAGAAGTCCTCATGGAAAGGTCAGAGGAAGATTTTGAAGAAGAAACCTCTCATGAAGAGGTATGTATCAGAGCACCACTAACCACTTCAGACAGTGAATCAGAAGATGAAGAATGCTCTGGAGCAGGAGAAAGAATAAGAGCACCCTTGACTCTCACAGACTGTGACTCTGAGGATGAGGAAGTCTGTGGGTTGATGGCTCTATCAGATGAAGAAAATCATGTTGAATCACATCATGATCAGGTATGCATTACTCACACATTTTCACTACCTGCTTCATTTAAGAAAACCAAGAGTGCATCAGGTGATTATTCATCTTCTGAAGATGATGCAGAAGACTGCTCGTCATGCAACAATAAGAACCATGCTGATCTAATAGAACAGTTTGGTGATCTCTTTGGAGCTCTGAGAAAGAGCAAGAGGCTTGCTAAGAAGCAAGCTAAGGAGCTAGAATCACTCAGGCCCATTAAGGCTGAGATGAAGAAGGAAATGGGTATGTCTCCCAATGAGGGCACCAACTCCTGTGAGCTCATGAAAAATCATAGACAAGCTTTGTGATGAGAGAATCCAAAGAGAAGAGCTTATCAAGAAACTTGAGAATGACCTTCTTAAGGAAAGAAGCTTGGTGGCTCAATTCTCTAAGACCAAAACTGTACTGCCCATCATTGACACCTTCTCCTCCTATGGAAATATGAGGGGATTGGGTTTCAATGAAGAGGCAATAGATGCTGGGAATGGAGAAAGGGGCAAAACTAAAGCAGAGCCTCATACCACCTTTCAGAAGGTTGTGCTTCCCTCAAATAAGTATGATCAGGACAGTGTCCATGGTCACTGGATGAATGGAAGCTTCATTAGTCATGGAAATTCCCCTGACTATAGGAAGAGAAAGGGCATGGGGATGAGTGCATTAAAGGCTCCCCATGAGGAAATTCAAATGGCCCATCATGGACCATTTGTGTTTGGTGTCCCAGCCCCCACTCTCAAAGATAAAGGAGCAACATCTTCCCAATCTCTTCCAGATAAGAAGCAGACTAGTAGCCCCAGTATGATCAATTCTCACTTGATCATATCTGATGCCATCAACACCATGTCAGCTGCCAAGCTGACATCTGCTGCTGACAATCAGATAAAGTTAAGAAGAAACAATGATACTAGAGAAGCTAGTCAACTCTTGGCTGAGAGAGATAGGAAGAATGCTGCTGCCTTCTCTACTGAACATACTTCAAAAATTGCTCAGAAAAGAAGGTACAACATCCATGAATGTTAGTGCTGTGGCAAAGTGGGACACTTTGCCATTGATTGTTGGCACAACCCTAGTGTGCCTAATGCAAAGGAGAGACCTCCTGGAAGAGCTGTGGTGAGTAGAAGGATTCTCTATTATGCTAACAAAAACCTAGGACCCAAGTCACCTTGGGTTCCTAAGGGATATTAAATCTGTCTTGCATAATAGTCCATTTAGCCATTAAAAAGCAAACAAGGCTAATGGACAATAAGTGCTCCAGGCTCAAATCTGGACTAAGAAAAACTCACTACATACTAAGGTGCACTGATATAGGGGGAGCTAATAGTAACGACAAGTGGTATTAGAGAAGGTCACGGGTTCGAAACCCCGGGGTCATTGCTGGGGGGGGGGGGATTATTGGGATCGAGGGCTTGCAGACTATGGTCCAGCAATGCCCCCGATGTTGTGGCACTAGTTGAAGCAGAAGGGCGTGTCCCCTGTGAGCCTAACTGGCCGCCCCGTGGGTCCTGCCTTGGGATAACCAGCTCTATAAAGGAGTGGTATGCGCCGTGTCCCTACAAAAATTTCGAAGGAGCTCTCTCGGGCGTAGAAGGCAAAGTCCCTTGAAATGAAGGCTCTAAGCTCCTTTTATAGCTTTGGTCGGGGGTAGCCCAGTAATTTCGCCGTCGTAACCACCGTAACCACATGATGGATGAATAACGCTGGTTGATTTGGAGCACACGGATCGCCGTTTTTCGTAAATGACCGTTTTGCCCTTAGGGCAGTTCGGGCAGCTTTGCTAATGGCGATGAAGGCGACGAACGGGTCCTGCAATTTGAAAAATTAGAAAATATTAACTGCGTGCGTGTCAGGAATGTAAGAACGTTCTGAGCGCGTCACGAACACGGGAGCGTTCTGAGTGCGCAATGGACGCGAGAGCGTTTTGAGCGCGTAGTGAACACGAGAAGCTGCGGCTCCGGCCGGCCGCACCCCAAGGGGGCGGGTGCGGCCCCGGCTGGCTGCACCCAAGGGGGGGCGACCTGGCCGCACCCCAAGGGTGTGGCCCCGGCTGGCCGTACCCCAAAGGGGGGTGGGTGCGGCCCCGGCTGGCCGTACCCCAAAGGGAGGAGGTGCGGCCCTGACCGCACCCCCAAGGGGGGGGGGAGGTGCTGCCCGGCCGCACCTCCTGGCCCGGCAGCACCCACAGGGGGTTTGATTCGACCGGTCCCCTCATGACGGGGGGTGCGGTTGGGCGAAATCACGCGAAAACGGACCTATTCGCCCCCACTAACTCCACCTCATGGGTTTGACCCATTTGACCCCCACTATCTCTATTTTCACGGTGGTGCTTTGTGAGTTTCTATAAATTATTGAGTGCACATCAATTATAAACTTATAATTTCTCGGATGCAGGCACAACCCACACAGACTATTCGATACTTATCCTTCAGTTCACCAAATCTAAAGAATTTTAAAATTCATGAACTAAGAAGTATATATTGACCATAACTAGAATTCGTTAAAGGCAAACTCTTAGCAGTTCAGTTGCTGTTGACGAGTATTGTTGGAGGAAGAAAATTAAAGAGTCATGTTCGTTTTCTTTGTAGTTTTCTCTAGCGGGCTGCTCCCTAACACGATCTACGATCAGTTTGCTTGCTGACACTCCTCACTTACCTGCAGACACAATCCACAGGGAGCTTCGAACACGAGCGTATTTTTATGAAGAAATTTCGATTGAAAAAATTATTTAGTTTAAAATCGTGCACTTTTTTCAGTATGGAAATTTTTTTAATTTTCCATCAAATTATTTTCAGAAATAATTAAAATAGGATCAAAAAAAGTTGCTTAAAATATTTGTAAACATATCAAAATTTAATATTATGTAATTTATTTTGTAAAAATCCTTTATTTAGAGGTTAAAAAAAATGTAATTTGGTATGTATAACGCGTTCTCATAATATACACACCCAAAAAAAGGGAAATGTTATTCATACTCCATAAATGGATATTCACACCCATTTACATCTTATTTTTATTCAATTTTAAAATCCCCCCAAATTTATTATTTGTATCCACACTTTCTCCTCTCTTCTCTCACGCGTGCCCGATTAACCCTTCCCCCCTATGGTCGATTCCCTCGCCCACTGTCGTCCTCCCCGCGTCCTCGCCCTGTCCCTCCGTTCGCCGGCGCCTCACCCTGTCCCTCCGCTCGCCGGCGCCTCACCCTGTCCCTCCGCTCGCCGGCGCCTCACCCTGTACCTCGCTCGCCGGCGTGTTCTCGCATGTCCTCGCCGCATCCTGTACCTCGCTCGCCGGTGACGTAAGTTAACACTCCCCCATTTTGTCTAAGTATATGTTATTAATGTTAGAAAAAAAAATTCCTATGTTGACGCAATTTATGACAGAAAAAACAATTATTTTTAAAACAAATATGTATGGGTACGATTATCAAGTATGAGTACAAATATCCTATTTGGATACAAATAGCCGTGGGTTACAAATAGTCATTTATGGGGTATGAATAACATTTCCCACAAAAAATCTCCCTCGATCGGCGGTGAGCAATGTCAGAGCCGGAGGTGATTCGCGACAAATCCCTGATGCGGGCATGGTCGCGCTCCCGACGCTGTAATGGCAAAACCCTAGCTCTCGTCCCCACCATGGGCTTCCTCCACGAAGGCCACCTCTCCCTCGTTCGCACCGCCAAAACTCTAGCCGACCTCACCGTTGTCTCCATTTACGTGAATCCCGGTCAGTTCGCCCCCTCCGAGGATCTCTCAACTTACCCCTCCGATCTCGCTGGCGATCTCCGGAAGCTTACCTCCACCGGTGTAGACGCCGTTTTCTGTCCCACTGAGCTTTACCACTCCGCCTCGGATACTGATTTTGCTCGCCATCGGGGTACCGTTTATGGCGAGAGTGAGGCAGTTTCTTGCCTAGAGGATGGTGCCAGCGGGCACAAAACGTGGATTCGGGTGGAGACGCTGGAGAAAGGGCTATGCGGAACGAGCCGACCGGTGTTCTTTCGAGGGGTTGCAACCGTGGTCGCGAAGCTGTTCAATATAGTTGAGCCTGATGTCGCCCTTTTTGGGAAGAAGGATTATCAGCAGTGGCGAGTTATTTCTCAAATGGTACGATTTGAATCTTTGCGGTCTCTAGCATATACTTATGATTTCGTGATAAATTGATAGACATGCAAACATTTTCCTCGAAATAAAACGAAAGAATGTTGCTTTGGCGTCGTGGACTTACGGCCGTGCGGATCCGGGATCTGCGCGGTCGTGACCGCCGCCAGTTTCAAATATTCCTATGCTATCAAGAAGAATAACGTTCGCCAACACTATGTGATTGCAAGCATTCATTGCCAAATATTCGAAATTGTATTTGCTAACACTAACAATTATGAGAATTCAGATTTTATTTTCAAGTTGCAGAACTGTTTTTGCTGACAATATATTATACTATATGAACTTCACAAATATTGTTTAGAAGAAATGAAATGTATTGGCAGACATCATTTAGAGGAAATAAGCAAGTGCTAACATAAACTATTTTCTTTATTCATATCTCACAGATTTTTCTTCTTTGGAAGTGCTTGCACCTACTTTTATTATATGTACATGGGGATACTATCAAATCTCGTTCTTTTACATAGAAGCAATTTAAAAATAGACTTGAGACAAGAACTTCCCAACAGAACTCGTCGGTACTATTGATGACCCAACTTTCCTAGCAGCGGATGCGCTCTCGGTTTTCTTCTCTGTGTTTGCTGACATATTGAATTTATGATGGTCTGAAACTCGTGGGCAGTAATTTTTCTGAAGCGCCTAACGAACATGGAAAAATGTGGAGATTTTGTCTACCCAAAGTTTTGCGACCTCTGTTTTTCCAAAATCTAGTTTAGTGCTCGTGAGCACTCTACGGGTCCTCGTGACATGCCCTTCATAGCGGTTCAAGCTCAAGGCTTCCAAAAATGCAAATGTCATACTCGTAGGCATTTTAACGCTCTCGTAGGCCTACCACTCTTGCAGGCGTTCTACCGCTCTCGCAGGCATTCAATCAAGCTCGCAAACACTCCACCTTACTTGCCAACGCTCCTGAGTGTTTGCGGATTCTGCTTTCCGTTGCTCCGACGATTGTTCCTCCTAAATTGTATTTACTCAGCTCATTTTCTTTGCTTGCCCATATTTTGTGGTTGGATTGGCCTTTTTCCATGTAGTTGCCCGCGCGCAGGACCCCAATTAGTATGAATAGAAGATGAATCGTACGATTGATCCTCCCAATTCTGCTTTTCGTTGCTCCGACTTTGAGAGACCACCTAAGTCACCAGGTTCAGTGTTCACCTAATATTCCATCTCGTATCCTTGATCGCACACCCTACAAATGGTTATCACCAACCGGGCTTCAAATTAAATGAGACTAAGGGTTTCTGTTATGCGGGTGGCGAGAACCGGGACATAAATGTAAGACCCGTTTCTCTTTATACGCATTGGATGAAGAAGCGACTCCCAATTGTGAACGTGATTTCAACGATACAGATGAATACCTGGATTTGTGCGACAATGATTTCCGACCCGAGCTTAGTTTAAACTCTTTCATGGGCTCCTATTCAGTCAAATCATTTCATTAATTAGGAAATTTAAATAGTCAGAAGGTTCACATTTTGATAGATGGTGGTGATGGGGAATCAGAACCGTGCATTTTATGCGGATCGACGATCGTCACATTATTTGTTTTTTTTAATTTTTTGTTTCGAGTTGTATTTTTATGTATTTTTGAGTCGGGATGATCGGCCAATCATAACCGTTCGTTGCCCCCTAGAGTCTATAAATAGAGGGTGAGAGCTCTCATTTTAGGCATTGAAGATTGGAGCATAGAAGCCTAATCATTGGTCATTTCGGCGCCGAAGCCGAGCCGGGGTGCAAAGCCTTGGTCCCCTCCCATCCATCCTTGGCGTGAAGCCTTGGTTTCCCCTTCCCCCACCTCCTTTGGCCGGCTACAGCAACCCCACCTCCTTTGGCCGGCTACAACAACCCCACCTCCTCCACCATCTATCCAAGAACAGCCGGTCAAACACCTTCCATTCCCCTTCCAAATCACTGTCACAATACAACCATTTCCCTTCCAAACCACTGCCATCCACTTCTACACTTTTTCCCCACCTCTCCAGGCCATCTCACCTTACAGCCGGCCTTCCAGCCACCTCCTCATCCATACTCACCCAAAACAGTCCCTCTTCCCCTCCATCTACAGCAGCCGGTCAACCCACCACCCGCCTCCTCCTTCTAGCAACAACCATCATATTTCCCCTCCAATTCTCCTCTAAAAACAGCCCCCAACATCCCATAAAACATCTCTGGCGATCACCGGAGTTCGTCTCCGGCCATCTTTGGTGGACTTCCCACACCCCCTATACATACTTCCTACATTTAGCGTTTTCCGGCGATCGGAAAACATCTCCGACGACCTCCACTGGCAATCACCTCCACCACCGGCCACCACCAGCCACCACCCTCCACCACTACCCAAAACCACCATAACTGCCTCTAACCACCCACTAACTCCACCTCCTAAATTAAAGGAGTTACTTCCTAATTTCAAGCCATAACTCCTCCCCACTTCCCTTAAAATTGCTGTCATCCCTACGTTTATTCCCCTATTAATTCTCACGTGGAACCACTTATAAATCACCCTAACTGACAGCCCTCTAACTCCCTCATCATCCTGACAGCCGAACCTCCTCCCCCTGTTTCCCTACAACAACCTCTCCCTCAGAACCTCACGTGGAACCACCTTCTACCACCTCCCCGTTTCCCTACAACAGCCCTCTCCCTCAGAATCTCACGTGGAACCACCTTCTACCACCTCCAACAGCCCCCAAAACCTCCCTGTAATTGCTGCATGAATGCAGTCCAGCCACCTTACAACCATCCAAAACCCCGGCCAAGCCTCCACTCATCTCATACAACCACCCTACCATCCCGATTGCTGTTCAAACCATCCAGAACAGCAAATTCCACTTGCTTGCTGCTGGGAACCGCTTCCCTGCATCATCCTTTTGCTATTCCCGTTTTTGAGCAGCCAATTGGCATTCCGGATTGCTGAAAATCAGCCCCGACAATCCTCGAAAGTGCATCCAGCCCTCCCCTCTCCTTCGTTTGCAAAGTATAAGGCGTGTTGTTTTTTCTTTTAGCATTGAGTTTTGTGTTTATTCTCTACTTGTAGAGATAGTGGTATGTAAGTTTTGCTTCAGTCGTTTTGTCTTTGTAATTTCTCATTTAAAATAGTATTTAATTTTCTGGCACTCTTGCAATTATACGACTTCATGTGTTTCCATATTTGAAAGTTTTAACTCTTTGTGGTCTATCAAATTAATATTGCTTTATAAATATTCATTGTTGCAAGTAAACCGTCGGATTTATGCATGGTTGCATGTAGGAGTTCACACATTTATTTTTCCATCACATAGGACCGTCCTGCGTCAAATTGGTATCAGGGCCTCAAGTTCGGGCTTAGTTGATAATACGCGGGACTAGAATCTATATGTTTCACCATGTCATATCATAATAACAATTGCCACTCTAATACTTTATTTGATAAGCACGAGTCCACTCATTTCGTTAATCCTATATTTGAGGAACCGGATTCCACCACAGATCATGCACATAGAGTTCCCTCAGGAGGGCCCTCATACTATCATGATTATCCTCGTCCTCAATACGTCACTCGTAGAAATCATGCTAACCCTTTTTCATACTTTGATTTTTTCTAAAGGTAATTACCTCGAAGAATATCAAGAGCCTTATAGAGGTCACCGCCATCAAGATAACATCACGTGTAGTGGCCTCCCTAGTCTTTCGAAAACGGATATGTCGGTAGCCGTATTTCAACAATGGGTCAGTGATCAATTTGATCGCTTGGATGTTCGTTTTGATGACATAAAGAATGCCTCAAAGGGAACCCGTAGGAAAAAAATTAAGGATTTAGGTCAAGCCACCAATGAGTCTAGTAGTGCTCCCACTGACATGAGAGACCCGACGCTAGATTTTGATTCCTCTCATATTGAGGAGATTCAGTGCCCACTTGATTTTGGGATCGAGTCCGATCTTAATCATGTGATATCAGTGGAGAGTGACACTTGTATGATTAGTGAACATAGTCACGAGAGCAAGGACGAACGACCCAGTGACACAGTGATGGTATATCCATTCTCCGCACCTCACTTAGTCCCAGTGT
Organism: Dactylorhiza incarnata; assembly: GCA_033032865.1. Classification (NCBI taxonomy): domain Eukaryota; kingdom Viridiplantae; phylum Streptophyta; class Magnoliopsida; order Asparagales; family Orchidaceae; genus Dactylorhiza; species Dactylorhiza incarnata. The sequence continues at coordinate 4,884,201 of JAWHQI010000157.1, read as the reverse complement.
CCCCTACGGCTAGAAAGTCAATCCTCAACATTACTATCGGGAGCCGAGAGCCTAGTGTTGACCTCGTGGTAACCATCCCACCCCACGTTAGGAACACTGCCACTTGCGGTGGTTTGCATCTGGAGGACCATCACCCTGTTGATGAGTTCTTTGGGAACCCCCCTGTAGAGCCTCCTGTTGAACCACCACACCCATGTGAGGATGAGATTCCGATGAGTGATTCAATTCTGAGTTCAAGATTCTTTACACCTCTTCTAGTCAGATCTTCGAGTCAGCCCATCTATGTGGTTCTCGAATCTAGTGATGTGTACTCAGTGATAGCTCCTCTTATATTTAAGGTTACTCCTGATATTCCATGAATCTATGTTGGTACTCGTTGCGTTTGCTACGAATTTCACTATAGCCCTCCCGGTGAGCCACCTGATGAGTTTCCACTTTATGGAAGCATTATACACATCATGGAGTGGTATCTCAATGCCAAAGTCTCGCATAGCCTTCTGGGCGTTTATCTCACACTCGACGAGTATTTCTACATTCCACCAAAAGAGCCTCCAGATAAGCCACCACTATTTAGGTACGTGTCCACTATCTTTGAGTTAGTCGAGGGTGAGAGTGCTCTCGATGATCTTGGGTTTAGTTCCATCATTGTTAGTACAGACATTTCAGGTGTTTATTTAGATGATCATCGCGCCCGGGATGAATTTTTTTACACCCCACCCCCTGATCCCCCTGATCATGTGCTTCTCTAGTATGACACCTGGAGGGATGCATAGTCTCTACATAGGCGTTCTGTTATGTTTGTCGACCATCATTCATTGTCACTGTGTAGCATGCATGAGTCTATCCGACGTAAGAATACTTGCAATAAAATTATTTATAAATCTTATGATGATGATGATAGACACAGGAGATTGCAAAACTTCAAAGAAGGAGAACAAGTGTTGATTTGTATATGTGCTGAGAGGTTCCCCAAGGAACTGCTCGAAAATTGAATGTTAAGCGAATTAGTCCTTACACTGTGCTTAAACAAATTGGAGCAAATGCTTATGAGTTGGATATCTCGCCGAGTATGGGGATTTCACTTCTATTCAACGTTAAAGATCTGACTCCACTCTTTGAGCCGCATGACTACGTGTACCCTTCACCCCCTACCACCACATCCTCTCAGTCTCGTCTACATCCGCTACTCCACCACAGTCCCAGCTACCACCATTGTCTCCTTCCACTTCACCGCATCAGCAACAGCCTTCGCCTACCACCCAGTCTCCTCCTCAACTCGAGTCCTCGACACCGATTGATCATACAGCTTCTTCCACATCAGTACTACATTCTACGACACATGCATCATATCGACTTCTTCCACAACAGTACCATACAGTGTTCGATGTCGACGACAGCAGCAGTACCTTCTTCAACATTGATGTCCCGTACTTCGTCCCCGACATCTTCGACAACATCCCTTTAGCAGCAACCCCAATTACAGTACTATCGTCAGCTTCAGCAGTACCATCCTCGGTTCCATCTACAACATCAACTTCATCGTCCTACGAGTTCAGTGCTACAAGGTTTCCCTTCGCCTTCAGACAAGAGCACGCTCATCTTCATTCACGGAGATGAATGCTTTCAAGGCGGGGGAAATGATAGGGAATCAGAACCGTGAATTTTATGCGGATCGACGATCGTCACATTATTTGTTTTTTTTTTCATTTTTCGTTTCGAGTTGTATTTTTATGCATTTTTGAGTCGGGATGATCAACCAATCATAACCGCTCGTTGCCCCCTAGAGTCTATAAATAGAGGGTGAGAGCTCTCATTTTAGGCATTGAAGATTGGAGCATAGAAGCCTAATCTTTGGTCATTTCGGCGCCGAAGCCAAGCCGGGGTGCGAACCCTTGGTCCCCTCCCATCCATCTTTGGCCTGAAGTCTTGGTTTCCCCTTCCCCCACCTCCTTTGGCCGGCTACAGCAACCCCACCTCCTTTGGCCGGCTACAATAACGCCACCTCCTTTGGCCGGCTACAACAACCCCACCTCCTCCACCAACTATCCAAGAACAGCCGGTCAAACACCTTCCATTCCCCTTCCAAATCACTGCCACAATACAACCATTTCCCTTCCAAACCACTGCTATCCACTTCTACACTTTTTCCCCACCTCTCCAGGCCATCTCACCTTCCAGCCGGCCTTCCAGCCACCTCCCCATCCAAACTCACCCAAAACAGTCCCTCTTCCCCTCCATCTACAACAGCCGGTCAACCCACCACCCTCCTCCTCCTTCTAGCAACAACCATCATATTTTCCCTCCAATTCTCCTCCAAAAACATCCCCCAACATCCCATAAAACATCTCCGGCGATCACCGGAGTTCGTCTCTGGCCATCTCCGGTGGACCTCCCACACCTCCTCTACATATTTCCTACATTTAGCGTTTTCCGGCGATCGCCGGAAAACATCTCCGACGACCTCCACCACCACTGACAACCAACTCCACCACCACCGGAAACCACCTCCGGCCACCACCAACCACCACCCTCCACCACTACCCATAACCACCATAACTACCTCTAACCACCCACTAACTCCACCTCCTAAATTAAAGGAGTTACTTCGTAATTTCAAGCCATAACTCCTCCCCACTTCCCCTTCAAATTGCTGCCATCCCTACGTTTATTCCCCTATTAATTCTCACGTGGAATCACTTATAAATCCCCCTAATTGACAGCCAGCCCTCTAACTCCCTCCTCATCCTGACAGCCGAACCTCCTTCCCCTGTTTCCCTACAACAGCCCTCTCCCTCAGAACCTCACGTGGAACCACCTTCTACCACCTCCCTGTTTCCCTACAACAGCCCTCTCCCTCAGAATCTCACGTGGAACCACCTTCTACCACCTCCAGCAGCCCCCAAAACCTCCCTGTAATTGCTGCTTGAATGCAGTCCAGCCACCCTACAACCATCCAAAACCCCGGCCAAGCCTCCACTCATCTCATACAACTACCCTACCATCCCGATTGCTGTTCAAATCATCCAGAACAGCAAATTCCACTTGCTTGCTGCTGGGAACCGCCTCCCTGCATCATCCTTTTGCTGTTCCCGTTTCTGAGCAGCCAATTGGCGTTCCTGATTGCTGAAAATCAGCCCCGACAATCCTCGAAAGTGCATCCAGCCCTCCCCTCTCCTTCGTTTGCAAAGTTTAAGGTGTGTTGTTATTTCTTTTTGCATTGAGTTTTGTGTTTATTCTCTACTTGTAGAGATAGTGGTATGTAAGTTTTGCTTCAGTCGTTTTGTTTTTGTAATTTCTCATTTAAAATAGTATTTGATTTTCTGGCACTCTTGCAATTATACGACTTCACGTGTTTCCATATTTGAAAGTTTTAACTCTCTGTGGTCTATCAAATTAATATTGCTTTATAAATATTCATTGTTGCAAGTAAACCGTCGGATTTATGCATGGTTGCATGTAAGAGTTTCACACATTTATTTCTCCATCACATAGGACCGTCCTGCGTCAGGTGGTAGAACAAATAACTTCTTTCCGAATGGATTGGCAAGTACCTGAGCTTACAATCCATGTTATTCATCCTTTTATTTTTTTTTTCGGGAATGGGGCCTCTTTGATTTGTTCATGAGGCTGCCCAAACCTTCTATGGATTTACATGACTATAAATTTAGTATTTCTTTTTATGTAATCGATCTAAAAGGGTCTGATGTCATTTTGGGTTATGATTGGATGGAACCTTTTGGACCCATTGCAATAAATTACAATCCTTTTAAAAGGATGTCATTTAAAGTGAAATAATAACAAAAATTGTTTGTATGGTCTTCACGATTTTGGTGTTGATACAATATCTCCATCTGTTAGGAGTCGGGAAAATTAGAGTTACGAAAGAGAGAGAGAGAGGGGAGAGGGAAGGAGGTTAGAACTAGAGAGGAGGAGAGGGAAAACTCAATTTCATTCCAGGATGAACAAAATACAGGGCTTACGCCTCCTCTTATAGTGATGAGGAGCGAATACAAAAGGAAACATTCAAACAGGGAAATATAAAATTACTTAAAATAAAGCATACGAATTAAGCAACAAATAAAACATATGAAGGCAACAAATAAAGCATATGAAGGCAGCAAATAAATAATTAATTATCTTCCGTGGGAACGGTGGGCCCCTCCGATATACGCGCCCGACGTGTGTAAACTTTCCAAGGAGGCTCGTCGTCGTGCAGTTCCGTAACAATGCCGCCGTCTGGAAAATGTGCCTTGTCCTCAAGGCAGTAGTCGGCGAACTGGCGACGGAAATCATCCCGTGGAAGCCACGTTGCTTCCGAGTCGGGCCGCCCGGTCCAAGTCACGAGAACCTCTTCCGATGTAGTGTTCCCTGTGGTGCGGTGCCTGCGGTCGAGGATCCAGGCGGGGTAGTAGGGCGCTTCCCCGGCAAGGTCGAGGTCATCCGGGATGTGGTCCGTAGTGGTGTGGTCCCCCACCACGCGCCGAAGCTGTGAGACATGAAAGACCGGATGAATGCGGCTCCCGGTTGGGAGGCATAGGCGGTAAGCGACCGCCCCTATGCGGGCGATGATCTCGAAGGGCCCGAAGAACTGCGGCGCCAATTTGGGGCATGGTCGGCATCCTACTGAAAGCTGGCGGTAGGGATGGAGCTTGATGAAAACCTTCTCTCCCACTTCAAAGGAGAGGTCCCGACGTTTCTTGTTGGCGAAGGAAACCATCTTCTGTTGGGCCCGTCGTAGGTGGTGCTTCAGATGATCCAGAATGGTATCCCTATCGCGGAGAGCGGTGGCCAGTCTTTCCACCTGGCATTCCCCTGGGAGGTGACAGACAATAGATGGTGGAGGGCGGCCATAGACGGCCTCAAAAGGAGTAGTGTCAGTTGCTTGGTGGTGGGCGGTGTTGTAAAAGTACTCCGCCCATCCGAGTCACTTGGCCCAATTGCGAGGTTGCTCCCCCACGAAGCAGCGAAGGTACGTTTTCAGGCACCGGTTGAGGACCTCTGACTGGCCGTCGGTCTGTGGGTGGTATGCCGTGCTCATGCGAAGACGGGTACCATGTAGAAGTGTAGTCCAAAAGGTACTCAGAAATAGCTGGTCGCGGTCGCTCACGATTGACCGGGGAAATCCGTGGAGGCGCACGATCCCCTGGATGAAGCTGTCGGCGACTGTGGAGGCGGTATATGGATGATGGAGGGGAATGAAATGTGCATACTTCGAGAGCCGGTCCACCACGACCAAGATGCAATCGTGTCCCTGTGATCGGGGCAGTCGTGTGATGAAATCCATGGCGATATCGTCCCACACACGGTCGGGGATCAGAAGGGGCTGAAGTAGACCACCCGGAAAAACTGTCCCGTACTTGGCTTTCTGGCAGATGAGGCAGGCGGCCACGAAGGCCTTGACCTGTCGGAACATGTGAGGCCAATAAAGAGAGGCTGCCAACCGTCGGTACGTCCGGTAAGCACCCGCATGTCCTCCCGTGGGGGATAAACTCTGCCATTAACAGGGGGATGCTCGGGGAGGAGGGCGTGAGTACGAGGCGGCCTTTGAAGAGAAGGCGGCCGTTCACCAAGGAGTACGGAGGGTGGGCTGCGGCGTCCGTGCTGAGTGCTGTCCGAATCTTGTTGAGTGTCGGGTCAGCTTCTACTTCCCGTTGGAGGACCTCCGTACCCTCCCAGACGGGGCGGGAGATGGCTGCCAGTATGGGGTTGCGGGAGAGGGCGTCAGCTGCGCGGTTCGCCTTGCCAGGCCGAAACTCGATCCTGAAGTCGTAGCCCAGTAGCTTGGCCACCCACACCTGTTGGGCGGGCGTAGCGATCTTCTGCTGCAGGAGGTACCGAAGACTATGGTGGTTGGTGCGGACCACGAAATGTCGGCCCAGTAGATAGGTCCGCCAATGCTGGATTGCGAGAACGAGGCCCATGAGCTCATTCTCGTAAGCGGAGCGACTGCGAATAGTGTCGGAGAAGGCACGACTAAAGTAGGCCACAGGGCGGCCGGCCTGCATAAGGACGGCTCCCACGCCAATGCCTGAAGCGTCACACTCCACGAGGAAGGGCTGAGTAAAATCTGGCATGGCTAACACCGGGGCGCGGACCAGGGCCTGCTGAAGAGCGACGAAAGCGGCGGAGGCCGTCGTTGACCACTCGAAGGTGCCCTCGGCTGACTTCTTCAGGAGCTGGGTGAGGGGACGGGTCAGAGTGCCGTACCCCTGTATGAACCTGCGGTAGTATCCTGTTAGGCCAAGGAACCCGCGAACATCGCGGATAGAAGATGGTGTTGGCCACTGGAGGACCGCTTCGATCTTGTCGCTATCCATTGCGACCCCTGTGGCGGAGATGGTGTGTCCCAGGTAGCGCACCTCCGGAACCCCAAAAGAGCACTTGGTTGGGTGGAGCTTGAGGTGGTGGTTCCGTAACACCATCTCACTTATCTAGAATGGTTTCTCAATAGGCAGTTATGATATTCACTTAATGTTTTATTTCCTCTGATCGGTTATCTATATCTGACCAATCTGTTCATAATGACCTAATATCACCCTCAGAACCAAATGACCTCACTTCACTTTTAACTGAGTTTTTTTATGTATTCGAAAAACCATATAAACTTACACCATCTAGAGATACTGAACATTATATTCCCTGATCACTCCCGAAAGAATTTCAAAAACAGGCTCCTACCATTACCCTCATATTTTGAAGAAATTGAAAATTAATTTCAGAACTGATGGACACTGGATTATTTCACCCTAGTAATTTGATTTTTAGTTCCCTAGTATTATTGGTAAAAATAAGGATGGTTCGTAGCGTCTCTACTTAGATTAGCCTTAAATGCCCTTACTTTAAAAGTCTCTTTTCCAATGCCTACAATTGATGAACTTTTGGATCGATTACATGTGGCAACATTTTACTCTAAATTAAATCTCCATTCTGGATATCACCAAGTTTGCATGCACAATGAAGGTATACACAACAATATTTTGAACTCATCAGGGATTATATGAGTTTTTAGTCATGCTGTTTGGGTTAGTAAACGGCCCGACCACTTTTCAAGCTCTCATGAACAAGAGTTTTCAATTTTTTTTTGAGAAAACTGATGGTCATTTTCTTTGATTATATATTAGTTTATAGCCCAAATTTTGGCACACTTAGAACACCTCCGTATTGTCCTTAGCACACTATGACAACACGTTTTAAGTGCTCTTTCGGCGTACATCCTATCGATTCCCTAGGCCACATTATCTTAGATCAGATTGTTCAGCCTAACCTAGATAAAATTACGACCATTTTTAGAACTTGCCAGTTATTATAGTCGTTTTATTCAGAATTATGCTTCTACCACATCCCCTTTAACAAACCTAGTTGTTAAGGATAATTTTTTCTGGAGTTCAACTTCTACATAAGCTTTTAATATCCTCAAGGTTCATTTGGCTTCTAAACTTGTGTTGGTTCTACCAGATTTTCAAATTCCATTCACTATCGAAACAAATGCTTCTAGTTTCGTACTTAGGGCTTTTTGATCACAGAGTGGTCATGCAATCACTTATTATAACAAGAAACTCTCCACAAGCGGTGTGGCAAGTCCAATTATGTTGGGAGTTACTTGCTATCACTATGGAAGTACATAAACGACGTTAATATTTACTAGGCACAACATTTACACTTTGCACGGATTATCAGATTTTACGCAACTTAGGTTCTCAACTCATTAACACCCCCAATTAACAACATTTTTTAACGAAAATGATGAGTTTTATTTTACTATCAAGTTTAAACTAGGTGCACAAAATAAGGCAGCAAACACACTTTCTAGTTATGGAGTCCAATGTCATTCTCTCACTCGACGCCCACTTTTTTTTGCTCTATCGACAATTTCTTACCCCAAAATAAATATGTTCAAAACTCTGCATTTACAATAAAACACTGATAAATTTGCAAGTACTATCCGAAGAGATCTGCAAATCCCAGTTCTAGACTAGTGTTGAGAATTGGTTCACAAAGTTCAGACCAAGAGAGGTGACCAATGGTTACGATCCAAACAAAACACACCTAGAAGAAGCTAGAGAACAAGAGAAGAACTCTTGATTGCCTACAAACAAGGCCCGTGTGCTTCAACGAGGAGGACCCGCCACACGCCCAGAAATTTACATGAACTTCCCCTCCTAAAGCCAAAGCCGAGCTAGGCACAAGAGAGACAAAGACAAAATATTAGGGGAACCTTGGGGGGGTGGGGTCAACGTGCCTTCTACTCGTGTCATGTGATCCTATTTATAAGCAATTCGTGGGTGGGGTATGGTCTGCGAATAGCCACTTCCCGCCTATGTTATATACTAAATACCTGTTTCCCGGAAGACCTTACTCTGGAGAACTTCTGAAGCCGGCGAGCTGAAGCCAGGCGCATTTGGCGAGGTCGCCAAAGTTGGGCTCGCTGAGGGCGAGCTCGCTGGATTGGAGGTCGTGTGGGACGAGCTGGAGGCTGCTAAGCTCGCTCGCTAGCGAGCTCTGAAGGAGCTCGCCGAGGAGCTGATGAGTACAACTGTCGAGCTCTTGGTGAGCTCCGCACACCGAAGAAGAGGGTTAGCGGGTGAGCTTGAGATCACTGGGCGGGCTCACTGGAGAGCCCAGGAAGAGCTTGCCAGCGAGCTGATGCGCTGAGTTATCGAGCTCCTGGTGAGCTCCACGTGTTTTCGATGAGGTCTTTCCTCTGGTCAATGGTCAACCTTGTCTGGGGGCTTATAATTAGGCCTGAGCTCCCTCGTTGAATACGAGTTGTATACAATCTCTGTTTTTTGCGAGCTTGCTTGGAGCTCGGAAAGAATCGTCCAACCCTTATTCGGCGAGATGATTTCTGCCGGGCTAAGGTGGTTTCAGATCTTCCTCCCCTATAAATAGGGGTTGTGACCCCCCAAAATTGTACCCCGAATTATGTCTGACGAGAAGAAGATGACTTCGGTTACTGAGAAGAACGTAGCCTCGGCCGCCGAGGTGAAGGATGACCCGAATATTGGGGAGAGCCCGATATTGGTTGCGGAGGCCTTAGTCGCTGTTAACTTCCGGTCCCAATTCAAAAGGACTCCTCGCAGCGACCTCAAACACGAGAGAAGGGAAAGGAGGGAGAAGAGCAAGAGGGACGAGGCCTCGCTCTCGAAAGAACAGGGCCTGAGCGACACCGAGCCCTCTGGGGAGGGGGGCGAGCAAGGTTCACTCTCCCACTACCTCTGACTCGCTCCCAAACCCGTGTCCGGACCAAGTTGACGAGGTAACGCGGGTGATCAGATTTGCCCTCGTTTCTGACCCATCTCTTCTTGTGTAGACAACCCTTCCAGCATACCTTTGGGTTATGGACTAGTTATGGACTTAACCGTAGGCGATTGCGAGGAAGAAACGAGGAGCTTCCCTCGGGCAAGCCGGGGACTCACCTCGCCATTTCGCCTGGTGAGCAGTGTTTTGCATACATGGGTAAAAAGATTGGCTATACCTTTGCTGGCTATATTGTATGCAACTCGCGTCTTTGGCGAGGTGACTGATACTCTGCAATCCCAGGGTAATGTCCCATTCAAGTTTCCGTATGAGGCGAGGTCACCCGCACCTCGCGCCGATGCTGTGATTGGGGAGCTTACTCTGAAGACCAAGCATGCCCACTACTTGGATAACCTCGCGACCACCACCATCTCGCCCGCTGTGGGCGAGCATCAGCCCCAGGTGCCTGCAAGAACCTGCCCGACCACGACAACCAACATTGTGATAAGTTTGGCCGTCACCTCGCACCTTGAGCCGACTCCTCTTGGGCCTCCTCCGCCTGGTACTCGCAAACTACCAGTGCCGAGCCCTGCCATCTTGCCGCTGCCAAATCCTAAGCGGACTCAGGGCGTCACAGCTTCCTCAGGCGCACTCGTTATCAGGTCTCCCTCCTGCCGGAAGGACTCTGTGACTCCTCCTCTTGAGGCTGGCGAGACCAGCGGGTCTCGCCGTCGACATGGGTCTCGAAAACACCATCACGACAGCGAGGACGTCCGAACTCACCATCATTCTCCTCGCCACCATGCTCCTCGCCATCATTCTCCTCGCCGGGGTGGGGAGACCCCGGATCACCGTCTAGGTAGGCGACCTGCACTTGGACATTCTTGTCGAGTAGAAAAATGCACAAAAGTTCACCATCATAACCTTTTTCAGGTCCAGCTCCTCCCATAAAGCCGCCTCGCCGTCGTAGCACCTCACTGGTCAGCGAGTTCCTTGTCGACCCAGGCGCCTCTTTCGGCGAGTTCAGGGGTCGCATGGTCGCCTCGCTCGCTTCTCACGATATGCAGCTGAAGACTTTGGTTGCATGTGAGCTGAATCGCCGCCTGATCGCGGTCGAATCTCGGATGGCCCTTGTATTTTGTTTGAGTTTGTGAATCTTCTAGTCTCACATTGGATATGCATTTTAATGCCATGTAGGTATGTACCCTCTCATGTTCTTATATTTATATATATTTTTTAATTTATTTCCATTTTAAATTTCATGCCGAGTTATGTCTTTGGGATGATGTGCAAATTTTCCATTCGAGTATCAACACCGTTCGAGATGATATATCTGCTACTCAAAAATTGTTCTTCTTCTAAAGAAACAGAAAAATCATAATTCATTTTATTGTCCATTTTTCTCTAAAATTCTCCCCTTTTAGCCTTTGACACGACTGCTGATTGGTCGCTCTACTCACCATCACATGTATGGAGGAGCAGGATTGATTCAGACTTTTTGTGTCTTGGGGGTTTACAGATAGTTAACCAATGACTCAAATATGAGGACAAAATTATATCCTACGGACTAAGTTTTCTATGCATCTTGAAGTCTCTGAGTTTGCTTCATTTTCATCACATAATTGTTCCTTTTTTGCACCAAGAGTTATGCCCTACATGTTATAGAGGTGCCAATTTTTTCATAGATGTAGGAATTAGGTATAACTAATTTTAAATCTATGAGAGGTAGCCATCAAGTATTAATTTATATACATTATTATGCTGAATGTGCTTTCTTTGGGACATAATTTTATTTTTTTGACATGGGAGAAAAATGTTATGCAGTAGAGGCTTATGGAAGGAACTATGGTTGCAAGGATCCTTTTAATATACATAAATAAACATGTTATTCTGTTGAAACATACATTTTTTTCCAGAATTTTAAGTGTCGCATAGTGCAAAATAATAGATTCGAACACTATTGAGAACAATGAATCGATCTTTACGATTCTTCTCGTCTGTCACCGGAAATGAGCTGATTGCGACCTATGTTCATGCAGATCTGTTTTCTCTAAGTTAACTAATAGCTAACATTATTAGGCTAATTATGACAAATTGAACGTATTAAATTGCATAAGATGAAGTGCTGTGAGTCACTTTGCAAAGTTTGTTAGTCAATTTTATGAAATCTAATCACAAGAATGTAAATCTTATGCTTAAATGTTACATGCATATCATGATTGGAAATTTTCGATTTCAGGTTCATGATCTTGATTTTGATATCAAAATTATTGGTTCGGACATTGTACGTGAGGCAGATGGTCTAGCCATGAGTTCTCGCAATGTGCGTCTATCACCTGAACAAAGAGAAATGGTTTGTCTTGTATAGTCATTTTGGTTCAATTTGTTATTTTGTTTTACTTTTGATCTATGAAACTTTTGCTGACCTAATATTTGCGTCCAATGCTTCCAATTTAGCAATGTCTCTCACATGATTGCTTAAAAATTATACGTAGTTTTTGCCTTTCCCCTTGTACTTACTCCTCCATTTGCCATTCTTTATTACTTTTATCACCTCGAACTTGCCATTTGACTGTGATATTACTACGCGTGCCAACATGATAGATGAGCCCATGGGCTGTTCATCCTCAGGGGATAGTGCTGATTTTCAAGAGAAGAGTATCAATGTGACCACACGATACGACTACACGGTACGACCACACGGTACGACCACACGGTACGACCACACGGTACGACCACACGGTACGACCACACGGTACGACCACGCGGTACGACCACGCGGTACGACCCCACAGTCCGACCCCACAGTACGACCACACGATACTTAAGGAGAATTTTAATAAATTCCTAAACTCAGATTATTAGTGCTTAAGATTTATTTTTATTTAAATGTTGCTTTTACTTTTGGATTTCCCCTTTACATTAAAAGGTATCCCAATATATTTGGGGTTATTTTGGAAATAAAAGCTTTTGAGCATCTACATTGGGTGAGAGTCATGCCTCTCGGGTTACCTTTATCTTTTCCTGATTTCTCGCCCCCTTTCTTGTTCTTCCTCCTATTGGGTTTTCTACCTCTGTCAACTCTCCTTCTATTTCTCACCTCTCTAAGTTGTTTGATGAAACTTCATGAGAAATTTTGCTTGTGATGTTTCATGGCTGACCATTACAACAAGAAGTCTATGGGTTGGTGTACTTGTGAACAAGGTTGCGGGGATAGAACCAATGGAGGGAGAGCTAGATGATGGTTGTACTTCAACATTTTAGAGTTCTCTGTCAATTTTCTTTTATATTTCACTAATACTTTATGCATTTCTTTGTGGTTGGATGACCTTTAAATCCATTTATTATTTTTACCTTGAAAATACTTTTCATATTGTATGAACCTTATTCAAGGATATCAAAATCTAGCATTGCGGGGAGCTTCAGGATGGCGTGAGCTGCCTGACCTTACTTGGTGACCGCGCCATCCTAGAGGACCACTCCATCCTGGGCATCGTCGAATCACTACGCAACCTCACATAGGAGACCTCGCTATCCTGGGGACCTCGGTAGAGGAACTCGCAGTTGGATGAGCTTATCTGCAGAGGAGCTCACAGTCAGATAAGATTGCATGCAGAGGAGCTGCTTGCATGCAGAGGAGCTCACATGTAGAGGAGCTCGTAGCCATAGGAGCACGCATGCAGATGAGCTCACAGTTGGAGAAGCTCGCGTCCAGAGGAGTTCTAATCCAGAGGAGCTCACAGCCACAAGAGCTTGCATGTAGCTCGACGAGCTTATATTTACCTCACATAGTGGTGGGGTCCACCTTTTGACAATATATTATACCCATTGCCTTTCCTATAAATATGACCCAATTGTAATGGGTGGGGAGGCAGTTCAAATCTCGCGAGAGTTGTCGTCGCCCATATGAAGAATTAATGACCGCTCCTGCCTTCCCCCGAACTCACACATCACTTGATTGGGGGGGGGGGGATTTCTATGCACTCCTGAGTATGCTGCAGGACCTTCAAAATGTAATATGACCACATCGTGAAGCAATAAAATAGACTTTTTTTGCCTCTTTCTTTCGTGGCCGCTCGCGAACTTGTAAACCTTTATACTATAGTCCAGATAAATAATAATAACCGCCAGCTCAGCAATTACAACAAGCTATAGCAATAACAATATCCGACAGATCACATGCACAAACGCCAAAATAGATAAGCAAATGCAAAGTTGTACGCAAGTTGATATCAGTAATAACCGCCATGTAGCAATCAACATCATATGTCACCAACACATCATGTACTCCTGAATCCTGATGTCAATTTTATATCTAAAAGCTATCATATGTCACCAACAGCTCATGTACTCCTGAATCCTGAAGCAAAAAAGGAAAGAAAAAGTATTAATTGAATATTTTATGTATAACTTTAACATGTTACATGTGAGACAAAATCATACATCTTATTCGCTCTTGTCAGTTTCAAAATCTTCTTGTAACATATTGTCTTCCTCATCTTTCTCCATTGATGAAGATGGTGTGCCAATGTTTAGGTCGTCCTCGGCTTCCTCAATTTCCACCATTTTTCTTTTTCCTTTTGCCGCTTCAGCTTTCTTGGATGTAGGTTGTCGAACTCTTTCTTGGCTCTAAATTTGTATCCATACAGTTAGTCACTTGTTGCCAAGTTAAACCTTCTCCCGGAAAAACCTCCTCATCCTCATCTTCTAAAATTTCAGCGGAGTTGCTATTTACCATCCACTCTGTGACTTGTCCTTCAAAGTTTGCTGATGCAATGAGATCTCTTTTTGTTCTAGCTAATTTTGTCTTCAACTTTGCATTGAACTTCACGAATACTAGATCATTTAATCTCTTATGATCTAATCTATTTTGTTTCTTTGAATGCAACTACAAAATATGAAACTCCAAAATTCTTAATATAGTTATAACTTATAAACATATAAACATTGCAAACATTAAAAAAGTAAAAACAATTTACCATCTCAATGTGCTCCAATTCCTTTCACACCCTGATGAGCTAGTAGTTAAGCTAAGTACCCTTATGGCCATGTCCCTTAATTCACGTGCACTGTTGGCATGAAGCTTCCACCAATTAACTATAAAAGTAAAGAGTCGTACAAATGATAATTTGGAGCCCAAATAAATAAAATCACACAAAAAAATGTTTGTATACGGTTATACCAAGAATGAGGGAAGGGTTACTTCATTGCCTTTTAGTTGTATCTCTACCAAAAGTCCCTTCTTGATTTCGGTAAAAACAAATTTGATTTAAGATGCGATCTTGGATTGATGTGTCTCTTGCATACATTTTTGACATGCAATCAATAACACAATCTATGAATTTCCCATCTCTTTCAATACTTTCCCAAGCGGAGTAGTAAAAAAAAGGATTTAAAAAATATCTGACAAGATATAATGGAGTACTTAACTTGCTCTGTCATCTTGCATCAATAAGCTTCCATATAGGAAGATATCTGGCCTCCTTATTCTCAAGAACAAGAGCAATCTCCTCCTTAGCTTTTAGAAAATCTCCATATAACCATCCCATCAAAGGCTCATCGCCATCGACTCTTCTTAACACCTTCACCAATGGAGCAAATATGCTAATAGCCAATTCAACATCCGCCCAGAATTTAGCATTAATATTATGGCATACACCTGCAATTTTAAAAATGATTTGGATTAATGCAATAAGTCAATTACACAAATAAATTAGAATTAGTAAATAATTAAATAACAAAATCTAATCTAATTACTTTTATCTTCTTGCTAGTGGAGTCCGTGATAACTTGGCGTCATCCCACTGTTGAGATGAAAACATTGCTCTCAACTCTTTCTTCTTCTCATGTATGCTCTGTAGGGAAAGAAAGGCTGTAGCAAATCTCGTAACTCCAAGACGAATTATATCATGGGAATCCAAATCCTTAGTAAATTGTCTTAAAAGATCATGTGAAAATGTATGCCCAATTGCCCATAGATAAATACGGTGAGTGTCCGTCCCAAGGTGATGGAATTTTTTATTTGCTTAATCCTTGCTATATTTGCAAGTAATAAATTTATAGTATGTGCAGCGTAGGATGTCCAAAATATACGAGGTCTTTTCATTGTTAGCATCTTTGTTGCTGACATATTGTTTACGTTCTCCTCTCCTGGGCCCGACTCAGATCCGATTGCTTCATCCACAAACTCAAAAACAAACTTTCCATCATGTACATCCGACGAAAATATTCTAGGACATCCAAAAGGCAACACCGGTGTCACAATGCACCACAATATTCATAATGCTTCGTCCCCTTCGATCCGTCCAAGCATCAGAAGTATGCTACAACAATTGACTCTGCATCTAGCGGTGAACGTGCTCAGTGACTCTTTCATACGCTCCACTTCTTTTTTGAGATGTTTCTCTCTTAAATCGTATATGCTGGGACCTCTCAACCCTGGGCCAACCTTTCCAACAGCTTGCAACATATGATCAAAAGATGGTACGACACATACATTAAATGGAACACTAGCCTCATATACCCATCTCGCAATGTATGTGTTAGCGTCTTCTCTAGCTTGCTTCTTCCACTTGTCTCCAAGTGTGGTTTGTCCTCCTTTTACCTTACGTGATAATTTCTCCGATGATTGTTCGAATATTTTATCCATTGGACCTTTGTTACTCATTTGAGAGAACAAATTTTGATGTGAACTGGTTGTGCCCACATCCATCTCAAAATAAACTATTATGTTCTCCCGATCAGCTACTAATCTCGCCATCTTAGTTTGTTTGTTGACTACTGATGTACTCAAAAGAAGATGTGGCTTGAGATTTCACATCCTCCGACACTTTGGAGCACGGTCTAACATTGCCTCTATGGCCGGCTAGATGGTTTTTCAACCTGCTAATGCCTCCGCTTACAATTTTGGGCACAATAGTGACATCGGATCCGATTGGTATCTTTCTCTTCTACTTTCTCCCCATGTGCCCAAAACGGATCTCTACCGCCCTTTGTAGATCCTATTTTACTTGAGCCTTGAGAAGACATTGAATCTTAATTACCTCAAAATTAACAAGAGTAAAGAGCATGGTAGGAAACAACCATATTGAATCATTATCACTGTTTAAACATGAATCAAATAAACCGTTCAGAGTCTATGCCAATAGGAAACTATTATGTTTGCCCAAAAAACAAAAACCAAGTGTCAAAGCACATTGTACTAGAATAAGACAATTTTTCTAACTTGTAAAAGGAAGTTGAGAGCTCAGAAGGTATCAATTCCACAAGGAAATACTTCATATTAATGAAAGCTGTAGTATCATCAGAGAAAAAAGTTGGTTGTAATCTAGTAGAATAAAACAGTTTGTAATGAAAACCTATAGGATCATCATCAAAGGTGTCCCTTAGTTTACTTTTAGATAATGAAAACCTACAGGATCGTCATCAAAGGTGTCACTTAAAATCAAGCTGAAACTGTTCCAGAAATTTCAAGTGAAAACAACAGAAATTTCAAGTTAAAACAACAGAAATTTCAAGTGAAAACAGGGAAAATCCATTGCAGGTTCACAAAAACTGTTCCGGAGGGCAAGAAGAACCTGTAATAAACTATAAGAAAGTGGAAAACACCATTACAGAGCAAGAACAGCTCGAACTTACCCTGAGTGAAAGCTAGGACACTCTCGTTCTGGACGAGCAACTGTTCCGGAGGTGGGAACAAAGTTTGCGGTGAGAAGCTATGGCCTCGGCGTCTCCAGACTCTCTGTAGAAGAACAAGTCGCCATGAGAGAGGAGAGGATAAAGGCGAGAGAGGAGAGGAACTGGAGTGGAGATGAGAGTAAAAGGAACTTACGAGTGACGACGAGTCGACGACGACGAGTCGACGACGACGAGTCGACGACGACGAGTCGACGACGACGAGTCGACGACGACGAGTCGACGACGACGAGTCGACGACGACGAGTCGACGACGACGAGAGAACTTCAGTCGCGAGGAGAGCTTTGATCGCGGCCGCTGGGGGTTCTTTGGTCTCGTTGTTGTCGAAGACGAAAGTTTAGGTCACGCTCAGGAAAATATTTTCATTATTTTGATATATAGTCAGTTCACCGTAAAAAAGTCACGACTTTTTTACGAAACGCTGTCGGCCGTTATAACGGATTAAATCCGTTATAACGTCCGACATTTAAAAACGACAGAACCTATATATTTCTATTATGCAAGTCGTTTAGTCCTCAAACAGGACATGTCGGCCGACATTTAAAACATTGATTGAGATTGCTCTAAATATTTCCTATTTTTATTGTTAACATTTTTCCCATCATTATTGTGTAAGCAAACCGAATTGTGGTTCAAAATCCTAAAAATTCAAGTTAAGTTTGTCGAAATTTCAAACTAATATTTCACTTTGGTTATTCATCGAGTGAGCATTGTCCAATCCCAATGGTATCAAAAATCCTTCCAGCAGCTGGTTGCAGTCCTCTTTAGCCCATCAGGCTTCCATCGATACGCAAAAAACCTCTACAATCCCAATGGTATCAAGAAGCCCTAATATTAAACTTTATTCCGAGTATACATCTATTGCAAGGAGGTTGCTTTGCTGTGGTTCAGATGAATTTGGATTTACTGGAAATTGCAGTGAATCAAGTTTGGAGAAGTAGGCGGTGCCACTGAGTTTGTCGAGTAACTAGTTTCAATTGGAATGTAATTTCAATCTATAATGGTGATGGCATTGGGGCCAGAATAATCGATTCAGAAGCATCAAGAACTGTCTTTATTGCAGACCAGTATGGAGGGTGAGGAGATCATTTTGGTGCTAGGTTGGATGTTGCGATCGCCGACTGTGGTGGTGACTTATTGTTCCAACAACTTTTGGAAGTGGGGGTAGCAGTGGAGGTGAGTATTAATAGGTTTCGAGTTGGGTTGAAGGTGAATGTATGATGTAAACTAGCTTTTGGAAAAAATGGTTTATGGTAAAATTTAGAACTCGTCTAGCCTTCTAGGCGGTGCTACGTACCTGAGAGAGTGGGCTCCTCAATAGTTAACCTAGAGCCTATTGAATTTACTTAATTGTTCGCACAAGCACGTTGGGTAAGTAATCCGCAATGATTTTGCACGATAATAACCGAGTGGAGAATCAAGAATTAGGAAAATAACGACAACGGAATTGAAATGCATGCAAGAAATGAGTTTGATCACTTAAATAGATTGCACAAGTTTTACCTTAGAGAGGAGCAGAGTTATACCTTGAAAATTCCAGGACTGAGTGCGGGCAGCAAAGGCTAGTGGCTTGGGACGTGGGCTCGACAATGGTTGGCTCGTCAATAGAAGATTCAACAGTGGAGGAAACGACAGGGGATTGGGTTCACGGTTACAGTGGGGGCTCAACCAACTGAGGAGAGAGGAGTAGGTGTTCGTGAAGAACAGAAACGTAGCCAGCTCAGGAGGTGGTGTGGAGAGGTCGCCGGTATTCCGCTGGTGTCGGCGATGAAACTGGAGGTGGACACTGGAGGAGACCGGAACCCTAGCAAGAGCAGAAGGCGACGACGGTTTGTACAACGAGGTCACCGGTGGAGCTTCTTGCTTCTGTGGGCATCGTCGGTAGTTCACAAACATGACAAGGGAGATCTGGAATGGCGCCTGGAGTTGGACGAAGAAAACAGGAGCACGACTCTGTTTTCTCGTCTTTTCCAAGTTAGCGATAGCAGGAGGAAGGATTGGCTTTTAAACAGTGCGCATGTCAAACTCCCGTCGCAGGAATTTAAGGGGCCTTTCAACGTTGGCAGCAACAACGCATGGGTAAACTGATAAATGGAGTGACTTTAATAAATGGACTTGCAGTTTTACAAAAAGGAAGACAAACGAACAAGGGGATTATTAAGACATTGACTCCTCTCTAAAATAAATAATTAACTTCAGATTTTATTCTGAAGTTAATTGGATATATTTCTTAAACTTATGCAATTTATTATTATTATTATTTTTTAATTACTCATTTACCTGCAAAACACTCGACTCGGCGTTGACAGACCGATTTATCTAGGGTCATATTGGCTGGTCGGGCCAATACGCGGTACGCCGATTGCAAAACTAAGCATACGACATGAACGTAAGAGACGACACACAAACATTTGGCAAAGAACATAAAACAAACAACATTTGGCAAAGAACATAAAACAAACAACATTTGGCAAATAACATAAAACAAACAACATTTGGCAACGAACAAAAAACAAAATATAAATGGAATAAATTCCAAAGGACTTTAAGTGGATGCCACGCTGGATGCATCAATGTATTGGTTGTAGTGGGATTATTAAGACATTGACTCCTCTATAAAATAAATAATTAACTTCAGATTTTATTCTGAAGTTAATTGGATATATTTCTTAAACTTGTGCAATTTATTATTATTATTATTTTTTAATCACTCATTTACCTGCAAAACACTCGACTCGGCGTTGACAGACCGATTTATCTAGGGTCATATTGGCTGGTCGGGCCAATACGCGGTACGCCGATTGCAAAACTAAGCATACGACATGAACGTAAGAGACGACACACAAACATTTGGCAAAGAACATAAAACAAACAACATTTGGCAAAGAACATAAAACAAACAACATTTGGCAACGAACAAAAAAACAAAATATAAATGGAATAAATTCCAAAGGACTTTAAGTGGATGCCACGCCGGATGCATCAATGTATTGGTTGTAGTGGGAATGAGGTGCAATGCTATGGGGCTCAACAAATTGTTGGTGGTACTTTGTAAGAAGAGATAAATTCAGGATGTAAAGTTTGTGGTTCAGTAAGTGCGTATATGATTGATGACAAGAAAGAGGGAGGAGATAGAAGAGTTCGTCTAGTTGCTCGGGAGTTAGGCAGGTTGTATGAGGTGGTGGTGGTGGTCTGTCGTGGCGCATAGGGGGGTAATATTGTATCTTAGTGAAGGTAGTTGATTGTGAGTTGAGAGTAATCGAAGGTGTCAAAGCCGAGCTTTTTAGCCATTGTACACCAAGGACTAAGTCGAAAAAGGACATGATTTCTGATCTAATGCGTGGATGGATAGGGAGGGAGGGACTTATGGTGCATATAAGTTTCTCTTTACTACCCACCATAAGAAATAATGAGGCAGGACTGATTTTCAGTTTGAAGTATTCAATGATTCAGACTTTGGTAAAGTTGTTTGTGTTGCCATCTATAAGGACAAGTATGTCGTTGTGATTGATGAATCCATCTATGTGAAGGGAAATGGATATGGAGTGGCCGATGAAGGTATTGGTGGAGTTTCCTTGTTGATGAGTTGGAGGAGGTATGTGATGAGGAGGTTCCAAAGGGAATTCATCATTGTAAAGATGGGAAGGATTGTCGTGCCTTCATGGTCGTAGATGAGCAAGAAATGGCGACCCTATGGGCTAATCGAACATGGGACCTTGTTTCCTTCCTCTCGGACAATCCCACGTGAGATGTAAATGAGTATTCACTGTTAAGCACCATCTTGATTGGACAGCTGAGCGCCTTAAAGCTCCTCTTGTGGATCATGCTTTACTCGATAATATGACATTGATTATGAAGAAGCATTCTCTCCAGTCGCAAAGTTTAATATAATGCGAGTGTTGATCTCCTTTACTGGCCATCGCCATTGACAGGTGCATCAACATGATATCAAAATTGCATTCCTTAGTGACGATTTAACAGAGACTGTCTATATTCAGCAACCTCCTGGATATGCGACCACAAGAGAATCTATCTATTGCCTAAAACAGTCCCCTTGAACCTGACTTGACAAATTTAGTCAGGTCGTTCAGGAGTTTGGCTTCACTCAGAGCTCGACAGATTTCTTATTTACACTTCGTCGCCATGCGGTCACTGTGATTCTTCTTGTGTATGTTGATGTTATTATCATTATGGGCGATGATCTGATTGATATCTATGTTTAAGAAGCACTTGGTCTCACTTTTTCAGACAATATTTGAGGCACCTTCGATACTTCTTAGGTGTTTTCTAAAACCCTTATATTTTCCCTCACTAGCAAGATCTCAGTGCTCAATATTAGGTATTGAGGCAGCTCGCCGACCTGATGAGCTTGTTTTGTCTTAACGAAAGTACTTTATATATCTTCTACAAGATGCTGACTGCTTGGGTTGTAATACCGCTAACATACCCATGGATACAAACCACAAGCTCCGTGCTCATGAGTCTGGCTCTGATACCATGTGGAATGTCGAGCATCACAACACAATAGTTTTATTACTTAAAAATACATACAAACACAAGTACACATATTTATGTGGGAGTGACATCCTAATTATCAAAGGCGCAAGGCGCAAAGGGGTCCTGGAGCCTAGGCGCAAGGCGCAGGCGCGTGCCTGAGGCACGTGAGGCGTAAAAATGAATTGGGTGTCCAATTCACTGAAAATCAGCGAATTGGGCACCCAATTCACTGAAAATCAGTTAATTTGACATCCAATTCATTGATTTTCAGTGAATTGGGTGCCCAATTCGCTGATTTTCAGTGAATTGGGTGCCCAATTCGCTGATTTTCAGTGAATTGGGCACCCAATTCACTGAAAATCAGCGAATTGGATGCCCAATTCGCTGATTTTCAGGGAATTGAGTGTCTAATTCACTGAAAAGAGCCCAATTCGCTGATTTTCAGTGAATTGACACCCAATTCACTGAAAATCAGCGAATTGAGCATCCAATTCGGTGATTTTCATTGAATTTGGCACCAAATTCACTGAAAATTGGTGAATTAGATGTCCAAGTGCTCCTAGGTGTGCCTCGTGTGCGTCTGAGATCATGTTTTTGACCCCTCCCCAAAAAACAGGTTGAAGAAAACAACTTGAAAAGCCCAGGCGCGCCTGGGAGTTGGTAAGGTGCGCGCCTGAGGCACCTCGCCCGCCTCTGCCTTGCAGAGGCGCTGGCCAGTGCGCCTGGTGCGCCCGGCGCCTCAGGCACGCCTAGGCGCGCGCCTTGATAACGTAACTGACATCTTAACCTCAAACCATAACGTGTGACTAAACTATACAATATTCTCCTAAGGGGCCATAAAGGTGGGCGTTTACATTGTGCTTTACAAACACTTCTTCTATAATGAGGAATGAGCAGATTATGGAGGGGTGGTTGCAATGCACATAAGCATTAAGGGCCCGTTTGAGAGGTCTTTTAAGCTCCGGTGCAGTGAACGAAAAACACCACCGCTCTTTTTTTGTTGTTAAAACTTAAAAATGAGCTCTATAGAGTATATTGGGACAAACTCCATCTTATAGGATCGCTCGCTTAGCGTGCTGCTATATTGATGTCATATATTTTGATGATATGTTTGTTTAGTAGGAATTTGTATTTTGATGGTTATCTGTTATAGACATTTTTTATGATTATTTTTCATAGAATAAGACTTAGGCTCCGTTCGTTTCGTAGGGTTTGATTGAAAAGAATTGGTTTTGGTCCAAAACCAAAAACTCAAAGGTTTTGGTTGTAAGCCAAACTCAATTCTTGTGTTCGTTTGCAGGATGGTTTTCAGGCACAGAAATTGAAAACTGTCAATTTTTCTGTTCGGCTGTAAGATGGTTTTCAGGTACGAGATTTTTAATCATGGATAATTAACGTCTTTAAATCGGAGAGAATATTTAAATTGGATAAAATAGTAATCATTATCAAATAATGCTGATAAAATAGTAATCATTATTTTAAGAGAGAAAAGAACAAGATTTTCTCTCAAAACCGACCAAAATGGGAAGCTTTTCACCATAGGCTATTTTCTTAATGGATCCAACCCGGTAGGTTTTGGTGGAAAACCAATTCCCTCCAATAAAAGACTAAGCGAACGCTTGTGAATGGAATTGGATTGCCCAAAACCAATTCCTTCCTACAAAATCTACCAAACGAACGGAGCCTTATGGTTTATTTACACTTAGAATGCATTTACTGTGATCTCACTAAAGATTAAAGTAAGACCCGTTGAAAATTGACATGTTTACAACATATTATATGTCATTTTCATGCTAAACATTTGTACATATGAATGTTATTTGTTATATTGACATATATTATCACTGTCATATCTTCTTGTTATACAAAAGGAGGTAGAAGAAAATTTATCTGAAGCAAGGACACGTGACCTACGATTAGAGATGCAATATTTTACGAGAAACAAATAGCTCAGAGAAGGACCCCTCAAAGGGTAATTAGCTAGGTAACACACCCCAACTTTGAAAGGGGGCACGAGAGCGAGAATTATCCTCGCTTATAAACTAAATGTGCAACTTGCGAACATCCCCGTTGAAGTGTCATTAGAAATGCTTAGGGATGAAGATCAGTAATGATAGAAAGACGCATGATCACCATTAGGAGAATGAAATGAATTGTTGAAACCCAGAAACCCCACATTAACTTAGAAAAGTCAGAACAAAAATCCCATAAGCTTTCATATAATCCAAGATGAGTTAGAAGCAAATTCCAAGGCAGGTTAGACACATAATTCAAGACAGATCGTCAATATATTCCAAAAATAATTCGGGAAAAGTCAGAGCATAATCCAAGAAGACCCCGCATAAATTAAGGCAAGTCAGAACCATAATCCTAGCTAAATCCATGCATCATGCCAAAGTACAATTATAACAGTCCGCTAGATCAAGAAATGGCGGAGTAAACTATTAGACAAATGGACCATGCGTCAAGCTAGGAAGCACCGGTACGGGTACCGGGTACGATACGTATCCGGTACGGCAGTACGACAAAATTTAAAAAACAAGGATACGAGTACGGCGGGATACGTTGTATTAAATATAATAAATATATATGTATATATATTAAAAATGCAATTATAAATTCTCAAAACAATAAAACATGAAGCATAAATAATCAATTGAAGTACAAGTCCATAACTAATGCAATATAACATGAAGTTCTTAGACATGAAATATTCATAATCAATTCAAATTTAACGATGTTCATCACTCATTTTCTTCATCTTCCTCCGTATTGTTTGAGATCAAGGCTTCTTCAATTTCTGGCTCATCTAAAGACAAGTTGGCAATTGTAAGCATGTCAACTCCATCAAAAGGATTTGTACACCATACTAATTAGCAATATTTTCTGTACAATTACCATTACTAATTAGCAATGGTATCTGCACAGAAAATTCTAAAATTTTGTACACCATACTAATAAGCAATCACCAATGGTCCAATACAGAAGGAGCAGAAGGAGCAGAAGGAGCAGAAGGAGCAGAAGGAGCAGAAGAAGAAGAAGAAGCAGAAGAAGGAGAAGGAGAAGCAGAAGAAGGAGAAGGAGAAGAAGGAGAAGGAGAAGGAGAAGGAGAAGGAGAAGAAGGAGAAGAAGAAGGAGAAAGAAGAAGAAGGAGAAGCAGAAGGAGAAAGAAGAAGAAGAAGGAGAAGCAGCAGAAGAAGAAGAAGTAGAAGAAGAGAAGAAGAAGAAGGAGAAGGAGAAGGAGGAGGAGGAGCGCGCCCCTGATAATTGCGTCGTTGTGCTTGGGCTGTGAGGGCTCTCAGCTACATGGATAGTTAAATGTGCTCATCGGCGCCTGACCCGGAGATGTGGATCATCCAGGAACATTAGCATGGCGTACTCCTCCTGTTCGAATCGGAGTTTGAAACCAAACTTCTCCTCAGGAGGATAGATGGGGCGATTCAGCTGATATCCAATGGAGATCGAACTTTCTATTCACTCGTGGGATCCGGGCGGTCTGTGGGGACCCCCACGGCTCCAATGGGAAAATGGAGCACCTAACAACGCATCTTCACAGACCAAATAACTCTCTGATCCGTTTACGTGTATTGGTAAAAGATTTATATTGCTTAGAAAGCAGATTTTGCCTATAATCCATCGAAGTGATGGAGACCTTTTTTGTGGTGATAAACGACCTACTTAACCTAGTGGTTAGAGTATTTCTTTCATACGGCGGGAGTCATTGGTTCAAATCCAATAATAGGAGGAGGAGGAGGAGCAGAAGGAGGAGGAGGAGGAGCAGGAGCAGCAGCAGGAGCAGGAGCAACAACAGCAACAACAGGAGGAGCAGGAGCAGCAGGAGCAGCAGGAGCAGCAGGAGCATGAGGAGCAGGAGCAGGAGCAACAACAGGAGCAACAGGAGCAGAAGGAGCAACAGCAACAGCAGAAGGAGCAGGAGCAGCAACAGGAGCAGGAGCAGAAGCAGAAGCAGCAGCAGAAGCAGCAGCAGCAGCAGCAGAAGGAGAAGCAAAAGCGGAAGGAGAAGTAGCAGCAACAACATTAGAAGGAGCAGGAGCAGAAGCAGCTGCAGGAGCAGGAGCAGAAGCAGCTGCAGCAGCAGGAGCAGCAGCAGCAGCAGGAGCAGCAGAATGAGCAGGAGCAGGAGCAGCAGAAGGAGCAGGAGCAGGAGAAGAAATATTGTAATGGTTGAAAGTCTATTAATTCCTAATGTCCATTGGTAGACTTTACAAACATAATTAAAATACCACCTTTATCACCAATGATGAGTTCTTTTGTTACAAAGTGATGTCGTTTGAGCTGAAGATTGCCATTTTGACATATTAAAGGACAATGGACCTCATATTTAAATACCAGAAAGGTAAGGGCACTAATGGAAAGTATTGCACCAACGAAAAATAATTATAGAAACTATCCTGCAGGATAGCCAGTTTAAGTAGGTTTCTCTCAAAAATTGGTGAAAAATGCTCCCCTTTCTTTGAAAGCATTGAGTTGCCATCTGCTTCAAATGGAACCCAAACTGCGACCAAGCTTAAAGGATTTAAAACAACAATTATCTTCACCAAGACTCCTGCAAAGTTCCAAAGATGGAGCGGAACTTCAGTCATACTTAAATGCAGGCAAATACATAATGAGTTTAGTACTAGTCCATGGGGATGCAAAAATCTCCAGGTTTTCATCTTTTACATCAGTTGAACTATGAATGGACTGGAGCCGTGATACCCTATCTTAGTGAAATTAGCATTACTACCGATCACATTCGTGAGAAGGTTACAACCTTACTTCCAAACACATAATAACTGTCTAACACATCATCCATTAAAAGCAGTTCTCGCAAAATTTGAACATTCATGCCAATTGGCAAAATGGGCCATTGAATTGAGAGAGTTTGATCTCAAGTTCACTTGTAGAATAACATAGAAGCCCCAGTACTCACATATTTCGTTGCAAACTTCACCATCAACGAAGAACCAGGGCCATATGCATTTTGAGAATTGTGTCGAGGGAGCTTCAGGAACAAGTTCACCGGGCCTTGGAATAATACTGACAGGCCTTGAAGGAACTGAAATCCAACACTTAATGCGACTTCTATTTGCTTCTACTAACAACTAGATAGACTATGAAGCGCTACTGGCACGAGTACTCTATAAGACTTGTGAGTTTTTGCGAGAAACAGATGTAGACCGAGAGGGGCAAGTCGAATTTTAAGCGCGAAGTCACTCATGGCGTTGAAATTCTGAGAGTCCTTAATCGTTATTTGAAAAGAGATTCTTGAATGTTTTACAGTTCGAATCGAGACGACATTTGTAAATTTTCACAAGCTTATTCACAATCAATAATTTATGAAATAACGATAATAAAAAGCAGCGTGACTGACCGAGGTAAGCTTATAATTAATTAAACGGATTGCATAAGACTACACTAATAGATGAAGCAAGAGAGACGACGAATTTACCCAAGCATATGCAGCTACGGCAAGGCACGTGCCACTTAAAGTCCAGTTGCACTGTTTGACTGTTTGCAATATAGCTGAAAGCAGAAGGGCTCCCTCACGTTCAGTTCGATGATGTCCGACTGTCTGTGAAACAGTGCAACTGGACTTTAAGTGGCATGTGTCTTGCGCAGCTTTGCATATGCTTGGGTAAATTTGTTGTCTCTATTAGCGTAGTCTTATGCAATCTGTTTAATTAATTATAAGCTTACCTCGGCCATTAACGCTGCTTTTTATTATCGTTATTTCATAAATTATTGATTGTGAATAAGCGTGTGAAAATTTACAAACTGCCCCTCGATTCGAAATGTAAAACATTCAAGAATCTCTTTTCAAATAACAATTAAGGACTCTTAGAATTTCAACATCAGGAGTGACTTCGCGCTTAAAATTCGACTTGCCTCTCTCGATCTACATCTGTTTCTCGCGAAAACTCATAAGTCTTATTGGGTATATGTGCCAATAGCGCTTCATTGTCTATCTGGTTGTTAAAGCAAATATGAGTCGCATTAAGTGTTGTCCTAATCATGACCTAATTGTATCAACAAAAGATTCTCTAGTTTGTTGAGAATTTGTGCTATCCATCCTTGCGTTTTATTTTCATGAGTGATATTTAGTATTGATGCCTGGAATAAAAAACAAATTTGCTTTATGACAATATAAGATGTTTCTTACGCCATTTGTGGATATTCAAATGTACCATAATGCATTATCTTTTCTTGATTGTCATGCAAGATTATGATGGTGTTGTATCTTGCGTGCAGGCATTGTCGATCAATAGGTCACTATCTAGAGCCAAGGTTGCTGCAGGACAGAAAAGTTGCCAAGAACTCAAAGTTCTAATCATGCAAGCAATATCTGAAGCTGGTGGTAAAATTGATTATGTTGAGGTAACATGAAGCTCTTCTGCTCTTAATGCTTGACTTTAGGTGTCTATGCCATTTTGTGTGAGTTATAATGTGATTTATTCCCTTTACCCAATAAATGGCTTTATGGTACTGAATTAATGCTGTCGAATTCTCATTTAACTGAATATCTACTCATATTACCCTAATATTATTAGAGGTTAGCTGATTAAATTTCAGGTATCACTCATGCTTTGATTGTGTGTATTATATGTGTTTGATGGACAAATTTAACCATGTTAGCAATGCCTTTGTGCTTGAATAGTAATATTAATCATGCTTAGTGAATGTTTAAAGAAAACATAAGTACTTGGAAGAACAATCGAACTTATCTGTAAATTTGACTTATGGTAGACCCGTAACAGAACCACTTATGCTTTGCTAGTGATTTCTTGGAATTCAATTCAGTAGCTAAGGCTGTTTGGAATGACTTTTTTATTCTTTTTTTTTCTTTCCTTGAATAAAATGAAATGAGCGTTGGAAGGCTGCTTAATCTCCAACAATGAAATTTGGGGATTGTTCTTTAAGGCCCATTCGTTTGCACGGAATTAGGGGATAGGAATTGGAATTGACCCCCTAATTTCATTTCCGTTGTTCGTTGGACTAAAAGAGCTGTCGGAATTGGAATCCGTTTCAATTTCATAGGAATTGAAAATAGCCTAATACCTTCCCTCACCATTTTCGACCTCTTTAGGTCAGAATTGCTGATTCCGCCCGTGCCTCCACCTTCCCCGTTCTCGCGACCCGCATGCGAACGCATGAGTCCCCAGTTCCGGTGATCTCCATTTCGCCGGTGAGAAGCTGGCTTCTCCGCATTCTTTCTCAATCTGGTAGCAACGAAGTCAATCGATGTGGGCGAAGCAGAATCCCGGGGACGGAGAGATCGGAGAAGGCTAGAGAAAGGCCAGTGGCAACGGTATGGTACTAAGAGAGAGAAAATGAGGAAGGCTATAAATGAGGGCAGATGAATTGCGAAGAAGCAAGGTAGTGGAATAGACGACTATTGTCTTCCTCGTAAATTCTTCTCGGCCTCTCTCGCTCTTCTCACCTCTCATTGCTTTCTGCTGTATAGACGTTTCAGTTAGCATGAATTTTTGTTTCTTTTGTTTGGATTATGGAGCTTCTCCTTCAAATTTTTCCTGATTTTTACAGCATGTTCATCCTGCAAGAAATTAACAAAATCATTTGTTACTTTCTTGTTTTAGGTAGCTGGAAAGTGTTCAATTCATTGAGAGTGGAGAAAAACTGGACCTGAGGGTAAATTTTTGTGGTATTTGATCGACTATTTAGAATATTATTAGCTACACTACGATTTTGATGAACTTCCTTGATCATGATTGAGGAATTTTATCTTGAGAATTCCTTGTAAGTACAGTCTATTACGAAGCATTGATTTCACAATTTGAGTTGGCTTTGTTTTGAGGAATCAAGTCTGAAACGGTTCAGTTTTGTGGTAAAACTCTACAGACTGTGATTTTTAAACTTAAATTTCAATTCCTGTCAATAAATTCATGCTTGCAACCGAACAATGGAATTGCTAATTCCAATTCTATTGTCTGAATTCCTGTTTTAGTTGAACAACAAAATTAGAATTGATTTTAATTCCAATTCTTCTAGATTTGGAATTGACTCAATTTCAATTCATATCCCTCAATTCCTCCCAAACGAATGGAGCCTAATAGAAAAGGAGGAAGGACATGTTTATTGATGATCTCATTGATAGATGTTGTTTCCACCTCAAGAAGAAGTTGAATATTAGTGTGTTTCTAAATATTTCTTTGCTTGTAACTTCATGTAATTCGTCTCACATCATGTTGTTCGTCTCGTATTATTCTCGTCCAAATGTATAAGGACCAAGGATATTGTATTTTACCATAATTTTGCAATATAGATTTTTTGGTTTTTCTAATTTGGTATCAGAGCAAGACACACGATCCCGATAGCATCTCCTTCATTCATGCGCTTCCTCAAGTGTTGCAGAGGACCGCCCTCGGTTCACACTGCAGAAGGTTGGTGATCCCTTGTCGATGTCTTCAGAGGCTCGACAACCCCTCATCGGCTTATCCAAAGCCTCGATAACTTCTCGTCGGCGACTCCGAAAGTCCCGCATTCTCTACTTGGTTTCTCCAGCAGGTCTACAACCCCTCGTCGGCAACTCCAAAGGGCCTGCAACCCATAGTCGGCTTCTACAGCAGGTTCGTAGCCTCCGTCGGCCCATCCAGGGGCCTCTAACTGCTTTCCACCCTTCCAACGGGTGACAATTAGTCTTCGACCATTTTGTCCTATAAGAAAGCCTCCAGAGATGTCATAGACACCTCATATGGTGGCCCTCTTCGGTGGATCTTGATCTAAAAGGGTTCGTAGGATACGATGATTCATAATTATTTTTTGTTGATTATCTCTGTTTGTGTTTCCTTTCCATGCCCATGGGAGACTCTTCAGATATCTCGTCTATTCCTCGGATTATCCTCGTATGTGATCATCCTCGGAGCCACGGGCAATCGGATTGATGAAGATTA
Source organism: Dactylorhiza incarnata (assembly GCA_033032865.1). Lineage (NCBI taxonomy): Eukaryota > Viridiplantae > Streptophyta > Magnoliopsida > Asparagales > Orchidaceae > Dactylorhiza > Dactylorhiza incarnata. Next base: position 4,853,859 of record JAWHQI010000157.1, on the reverse strand, counting down.
CTACATTGGCATTGGTTGAAACAAATTACTTTGAATGGTCACACACAACTTAACATGTTATCCACGACCACTAGTTGTATGGACATATTAATGGGACTGTGGTTGAACCACAATGGACCAACCCCTCGTGGAGAAAGTGGGATGCAGATAATTCGTTGATTTGTCTCATGGTTACTCCATTCCATGCCCCCTCTGGTCTACACTAGTTTTATGCTCATGGATTCTTATTGTATGGACATATTGATGGGACCGTGGTTGAACCACAACAGACTAATCCCTCATGGAGAAAATGGGATGAAGATAATTCGTTGGTTGTCTCATGGTCACTCCATTCTATGTCCTCTCTGGTTTACTACAATTTTATGCTCATGGATTCTGCCCATGTAATCTGAACTCGAGCCCGCGAGACTCACAAATTGGTAACTCGACGCTGATATATATGCGCTAAATTATTGTGCTTTGGAGATGAAACAAGGACCTTTGTCTGTCTCAACCTAATATTATGAATTTGAACATCCAAATCAAGAATTATATTAATTTTAACCTTTATTCTATCATGCATTGCAGATAACGCAACCTTCAGAAGGACAATGACCGCTTTCAGATGCATGTCTTCCTCATGAGTCTCAACCTGGAGTTTGATATTGTTCGTATACATGTCCTACATCTGGAGTCTCTTCCCTCTCCTTGGAAGCATTCATCATGATCCTAAGTGATGAGAATCGTCGATGCTCTCTAGCCCCGCGCCTCCACGCGTGTGAACAAATCACTCCGCTCTTACTAGGATTGGTCGTGGACCACCCAATCATACTCCTATGTGTGGCCACTGCGGGAGGGAAGACCATACCAAAGATACTTGCTAGAGTTTGAATCCCCTTCATGATCTTCCTCGTCGAGGGACTGGGTGGTCGTGGTCAGAACAGTAATCGCGGCAGCGACCGACAGTCTAGTTTTCGCTCATAGTATTCTGCCCATGCCGGTGAGGTATATGAGATCAATTTTCCCTTGTGTGTGTGTGTGGGGGGGGGGGGGGGCTTCCTACTTTCTGGAGAAGAGCTGAAGGTGTTTCGCCATATGTTGCGTTTTCACTCATGCTCTATTGTCGCTGATTCTATTTCTACCTGTGCCACATCAGATTTGTCGAGTACCCTTGTCGTGTCTTCATCTTGACCAAAATGGATCTTTGGCTACCGGTCATATGATCGGATCTTCATCAGGTTTTACGTCTTACACTCCTCCTGGTTGCGATAAAGACATTTCTTCTAACGACTCTTTTCTCTATTGCTGCGTAGGAACAATCCTTGTTCTTCTGCCCCTTCTCTCTCTTCTGAATTGCATGTTCCGTCATTTCCTCACAATCTTCTGTTACCTTTTTTTCTCAACATTTGTATTTTTCAGGATCAGGCTACGAAGCGGACCATTGGCAGTGATAGGTGTTAAGTGTTAACCCAAAATCTTGCGACCCTCAACAAGTGTCGATCAGCTCCAGCAAGAGCGAGGACCTTTCAGCATCAAGCAACATGTGCGGTTACAGCTCAGTGACTGCACCAACTCTTCTTTCCCAAGGAACTAGCTCGGTCGGTTAACGCCTTCAGTAACCGCACCCTCTCTTTCTCAGCTGTTTCTCTCTCATCCTTGCCCGATTTTCCTGTACCCCGAGCAACCCGTAATTTTGGCATTTGCCCGTTCGGGTAGACCCCATTTAGTATAGATAAGGGGCATAGTACCTAGAAAGACATGGCGAACTTGAGTCAAATCCTCCCTGTTGGTGCGGACTCAAGTTCCCGTCTTTCTCTGGCGATTGAGTTTCTTGTTAATTGGTGGTACTTACTCTGTTATAGCTTTCACTTGTTGAGTAATAAAATCACCCGCAACTAAGACTTGTAGTTGCGGGAAGCCTGGTGTAGCCGTTCGCGACAACCTTCTCCTCTCCCCCTTCTCTTCTCTCTGTCTCTTTACGATTAGTAGTCAGTCACTTGCAGCTCTCGGTTTCCCCCGTCTCTTAGCGGTTCGTAGCTGAGTGTGGAGGTTGATGACACTTTTGGCTCCAACAGAACGAACACACGACCTTCAGATCCAAGTGACTGAAGAAATCATCGCAATGTTTGGAAGATGTCGATAACAACATAATTTGTCCGAGAGCTCCCACCCAGGAGGAGCTGGTGCGGTCACTAAGGAAGAATTTGGGCAGAAGTTTAACTTGCTGTTTGAGATGATCTCCCAACTCATCAACATGGAAGCATCCCTCCAGCAAGAGGCCGCGGTTCCTAATGCGAGATTGCCCCTTCTGAGACCGCCCCTGATGTGTCGTTGCGCGAAGAAAATTTCGCAACCCAACGAAGGAATTTTTTCAGAGAAACCGCAGCCGCCAACCCCGGTAGTGCTCTAAACTTCGAGGAAGATCCTGACTTCTCGGAAGAGTACGAAACCGCCTCACCTTTTGTCGACCATGTCTGGAACGAGTCCGTCCTGGCCGAATTCAGAGAGCCGCGACTCTCTAGGTTTTCCAGGAAAGAAGACCCGACATACCTTTGATACCTCTATTTTATATAGCGTTTTCCACCTGTAATTCAAACGGTTTTCATGCTTATGTACTCTGCTTTTAGTATAGTTTTATGCATGTTTCTTTCAGTTAGGTGTTCATGAAAAATCTGGGTATTTGATTGTGAATTACAATTGTGGACATTTTCATGATTTCGGGAAGGTTATATTCAATTTCCCTCACGCACGCCCGTGCGTCTCTATGCGCACACGCGTGCATGCACTGTTCAATAATTCGATATCCTGGGCAGATTTTTCAGTGTTCTGTTACTTGGTGTGCGTTTTGTTCTCTTACGCCCATACACAGGTTTTAATTGCCCGTGCGCCCATATGCCCAATGACAGAACCCTGGATTTTATTGAAATGGCCGCTCACGCCCACCAACAGATCACGCATGGGCAGGCGTGAACAAAACGCACGCCCGACTACAAAACCATGGATTTTTATTCTAAAGCGCGCCCGGGAAATTTAAATCTGTGCATAGGCGTGCGTGAACAAAACTGACTTCCAGTAACAGAACACTGAAATTTTTTCCCATGATATCAAATTATTGAACAGTGCATGCACGCGCTTGCGCATGGAGACTCACGAGCGCACACGAGGAAAATTGAACATAATCTTCCCGAATCATGAAAATGTCCACAACTGTAATTCCTAATTAAATACCCAGATTTTCGTGAACACTTAACTGAAAGAAACATGCATAAACCTTTACTAAAAGCAATGTACATAAGCATGAAAACCGTTTGAATTACAAATGGAAAACGCTATATAAAATAGAGGTATCACATCTCCAAGCTTTTGACTCCGCGACCTTCCTTCAGACCCTCTCTGATGGGATCCACTCTAATTTGCCTGCCACAACCTTCGATGGCAAGGTGCGGGAGTAGTTCTATAAGTTCCCCTCTCCATCAACTCCTTCAAGGAGATGAGGAGGGAGGTCAAAAAAAGTAAGAGCGGTCCGGATGCACTCTTCAAGATTAAGCAGGGAGCCACTGAGACCCTGGGCCACTACGTGGATAGGTTTCATGAGTAGATTTTGGAGATCCACGATGTGGACCCTTCTCTTTACCAAGTCGCCTTCATTTTTCGGCCTGCAGGAGGGCCTCTTCAAGTTCGAAGTCAGCAGAAAGAGGCCAAAGTCCTACGGGGAGCTGATTGAAGCAACCAATCTTTTCATCGAGGGGGAAACAATGAACCGAGGGTTCACCTCCTCTCTCTGAACTCGCCCAACAGCGAGCGGGAGGTTCCACCTCTCGACCTCCTGTCGCCCTTAGCGACCGCATTGGCCTCTTTAGGAATTTCAACCGCCCGCAACACAACTCGGAAGGAACTTCCGACACCGTCCTCCGCACCGACCTCATCAACACTTTCAGCAGATGAGGCCCGTGCCGCTCCCTCTCCCTCAGCAGGGCAGAAGATTACGTCCTCCTCTAGTTTTGGCGACGATACCAACTCATTCCCACCAATGGGGTGGCGACCAAGAAGAGTACACCGACGTTGGCTTTCCCATGGAGGAGTTGGTGGAGATTCTCCAGCGGCAACCTGGATTCAAGAGGTCACAGCCTCTCAAAGTGGGGTTCGGGAATAGAAACCAGGAACTCTACTGCAAGTACCACCATGACGCTGAGCATGATACAGAGAACTGTAAAGCCCTCTGTGCCCAATTTAAAAGTTGCTAAAAAAAGGTAAGCTAAAAGAACTCGTAGCCGACAAGGTTAGCGGTGCCTCCACCACCGAGAAGGGGGGGTGGTGGTGGTTGTGGGAGATAAAACGCTTCATTGCGAGTGTGTGGAGCAGGAAGACGGTGCCATCCTCAGGAGCATATGAGGCTCAGGATGTATGGAAGTAGAAGACTTCAGCCCGTTTGGCTAGATAAACTGCATTCATTGAGGAGCTGGCCTCGAGTCGTCCAATAAGGCTAGCATCAAGCGTCTTCACCAACGGGAGATTGATTCCCCCTCTCTTGGGGCACCCTCAAGGGGAAAGGTCTCCTTCGTGGAAGAATACCTCCACAAGACAACAAATCCTTTCCACGACGCAGTCGTCATCAAGGCAGTGTTGGACAACTACTCGGTGTCAAGCATCCTGATCGACACTGGTTAACGTTCTCTTCATGCGGCCGTTCGACGCCATGAACACCAACAAACCGTTGAAGGTGTGCGATGGTCCTCTGTATGGTTTCTCAGGTGAAAAAAAAAGTCGAAGAAAGTGTTGAGCTCTCACTTACAATGTGCGGGATCACGAGGCAAGAAACTTTCCTAATGATCGACGCTCCCAGTAGTTACAACACTATCATCAGGAGACCTCTCCTGAACGAGTACCAGGCTGTGGTATCTACTTTTCACCAAGCCGTGAAGTTCCCTCTGGGGGGAGGCAATTTAGGGTCCGCAGTGATCCCAGAACTGCTAGGGGGTGTCACATCAGTTCGGTCAACACGATCGATGCGTTCATCCCCCTCGTGTAGACAAAGCAACGAAGGAGGATGATTACCTTCCGTCTGAAGAAGAGGTCCAAGAGATCACAACGTAGCCTGCAGAGGCCCAGAACAACAACGCCATTTGCTCAACTCATATTTTCAATTGTGTCGCGCAAGAGACACTTATATCAGTACTTTTATCCTTTTTGTATTTTCCTTTCAACTATTTCTTGCGAACAATTAATTTATAATTGTTGCTTTGTCCGTTATTAACCTTTGTCCCTTGGTGTGAGGTCTGTGGATCTCGTCTGAATGGCGGATTACAAGAGGTCTTTATCTATCATAACCTCGCTTATCAGTTTCCCTCTTGATGTGCAATCTCCGGATCCAATCATGCGAAGGACTCTAAGTAACCACTCCCTTCGGACTGTCCCCAGAACTTGCTTGAACCCCCCTTGACTTGCGATCCCCGGATCCAACTTCTCGCGGAGGTCTTTAAGTCTTCGACCCTCTCTGCTGGCATAAGCTCGTCTCCTCACTCACCGTTCCAAGGCCACTGCAATTACTTCATTGGAGACTCTCACGATTGACATATGTGAGAATCTATGTTGATTATAATGATTGTTATAACCTGGCGCGCATCAACAGAGGTATCACTATCGCTCTGATACTTTTCTGAGGACAAGCTCCGAGCAATGGATGCCTTAAACCCCCTCAACATCCTTTATGAGGAATGAGCTTTGTCTCCGGACACCTATAACCCAACTGGATAACTCTTGCAGAGGAATGCTCCACGAACGCCTTATGGCCAACTGGTCACCTTAGCCTCTGGCTGTAGACTCCCTAGGTCGAGTTGGTAGGTGTGGCAGGATATTTTCCTAACATAGGAGTATCCATGCCCCTCTCTTTTCTTTTTCCAACAGGTTGCCTCCCGTACTATGGGTGATTACTATGTGTGCAGTCGCACTTGATGAAAAACCATCTCGGCAATCGAGAAACATCTATATGCAAGGCAATAATTATCACAATGTACTCTGACTTATAAGGCCGCATTGACTATTGCTAATCTCAAATGTGTATATGCAAAGCTTGATATCGCGCGGTTACGCATTATGGTGTTCGCACGCTCTCCGTTCTCTTCAAGTCCATGACATCAAAACAGGCATGGCATTAATCACATAAGTGGGCGGTAATTCACATTATAACTGCACGAGGTCTCAATTATTCATATTCATCGCATCTCTGGGAATTCTCTCGAAACATGAATGATCACACTGTGCAGTTACTTGTATCGAGAACGCACACGCTCTGGGTCTTTTCTAAGTCTGAGGATTCAAATTTCAATAATTATAACCAGGCGAATGGTTGGTTACGCACATAGCAACCACACAGTTTTTGATCATTATGACAAGTTTTCTGGGATATTCATTGTTATAACGGGCGATCTCTCATCTAGAATCCGCACCGGGCTTGTCGGTTGTATCATTTTCCTAATATCAAGGCTATTTCAATAGTCTTCCTCGCAACATGTGATTACTCTTATGACACAAGCTTCATGTTCGACTCTATATGATCAAGGTCATCTTGTTGTTATCCTTTACAATGCGCAGACACGATTGAGTGTGTCCACACGGTCTCATGCTATATATTTCTCAATATTCAAAGACAAGTTTCTCTTCCGAAAGAGCCACTCAACACCACTTGGGTTATTGGTCCTCTCTGGAATAATCACAGTTATGCTTTAGTAACCGCGCGCTCTATATTTGCAGAAGTAATACAATATCGTGACTATACATATGGCTCTACAAATTACAAACTTTGCAAAATATTTGTCAATCTAATGCAAAACAAGTTTGAAATTAGTAGCAAAATATTTGTCAATCTAAAGCAAAATACTGAAAGTATTTTCATATCCCAAGCAAAATATATCAAAGAACTTCTTAAGAAGTTTGGGATGGAAATTGTCTCTATCGTGAAGATACATACTCATGCTTACCAATGTTGTAGATAAAGATGAATCTGGTAAATCCATGGATCAAAAGAGCTACCTTATTTTGAACGAGCGTCGATTTCCATTCGATGCACGTAATCTTTTAGGTTTTGACTAATATAAAAGGGACATGACGTAAGCCTCCTGTCCCTACATTTTCTTTCAAACCTTTCGTCTTGCCTCTCTCTCATTCTCTTTCCAAATTTTTGTATGTACCAGTAATGGCAGCAAAGATCAACACAGGGTTTGAGGTTGATCTTGTTTATTTTGGTGCTACTGAATAGAAGTTCAGGGATATATTGCAGCTACTGGCAGAGGTGAAGCTGAGCAAAGTTCTTTCCATCTATCTCTGATTTTGTTGGTGGAATGCGCAATCAAAGGAACATTTCAAGGAATTGAAGTGATCATGGCCCCCGCTGTCATTTGTGAATCTTTTGACTTGGAGAAGGATGTCACTGAGGATACCTTGAATGACGAGGATTTGGGCAAGGTCTTATCAGCATGGGATATACCTACTCCAAGTCGTCGAATCTGAAGAAAATGAAGATATCAGAAGAGTGCATATTTTTAGCTGACATTGTTGGTAAGGTCATCTTTTGCAAGACCTCAACCCATGATGTTATTAATAGTAGAGGAAAGCCAAAGCTTGTGTGTATTACTTGCATGTATAAATACAAAGAGTGAGTACATATATAGGAGGGAGAAAGAGAGAAGGAATTCTACACAAGATGTGGAACTAAAGAAGGGAAGCCAAAATGGGCCCAAATACGGGCCCTCTACATGGGCTTTTCCAACACTCCCCCGCAAGCTGGAGTGTACAAGTCGTAGGAGCCAAGCTTGGACAGGCATTGATAGAAGAGAGTACTGGATAGGGCCTTTGTGAGGACATCCGCCACTTGTTCGGTACCCGGAACATGCTTTAACTCTAGCTTCTTCATTTGAACTTTCTCCCGGACGAAATGACAATCTACTTCAATGTGGTTTGTTCTTTCGTGGAAGACCGGGTTCTTAGCAATGTGTATAACAGCTTGACTATCACACAAGAGGAGAACTGGTGAAGGAAGTTTTACACCAAGGTCAGTCAGGAGACTCTCAAGCCATGTGAGTTCAGAGACCACATATGCCATTGCCCGGTATTCTGCTTCAGCCGAGGATCACGCAACAACAACTTGTTTCTTGCTTCGCCAGGTAATCAGGTATCCTCCAAAGTATGTGCAAAAACCATTGGTTGACCGTCGATCATCCAGGGACCCAGCATAATCAGCATCAAAGTATGCCACTACTTTTGGAGTTGAAGATGATGTTTTATAAACCAGTCCCTGACCAGGAGCTGTTTTGAGATCACTAAGAATCCTTTCGACGACCTGAAGATGAGATCTTCGAGGGGAGTGCATGTATCTGCTGACCATACCCACAACGAAGGATATATCAGGTCTTGTTACCGTTAGGTAGATTAATTTTCCCACAAGACGACGATAGTATTCTGGGTTCTGTAGTTGCAGATCTGAGTCGGAGGCTTGAGCACACAGTTTGTGATTGACATCCATTGAGGTGTTAGTTGGTTTGCAGCCTGAGTATCCCGCATCATGAAGGAAATCGAGATAGTACTTTCGCTGAGAGAGGACAAGGTCATCTGGTCTTCTGGCGACCTCCAGACCCATGAAGTAGTGAAGGTGACCCAGATCTTTTATCTGAAAGACAGAGCTAAGATGTAGTTTGACCGTCTGTATTCCTTTTTCGTCGTCTCCAGTAATTATGATGTCATCCACATAAACCAAAAGAATAACTGTTCATGTTGCCTGTTGGCGAGTGAACAAAGAGAAGTCTGCCGAGCTCCGAGTAAAGCCAATCTCCCGATGAGCCTTGCTGAACTTGTCGAACCAGTTTCGAGGTGATTGTTTGAGACCATAAAGAGTCTGCAATAGACGACAGACCAGAGACTCCCCCGTGGTCTCAAACCCGGGAGGTTGCTCCATGTAAACTGTTTCATGGAGATCGCCGTTAAGAAACACATTCTTAATATCAAGCTGAAATAAGGGCCACCGACGATGTACAGCTACAGAGATAAGCACACGAACAGTGTTGAGTTTAGCCACCGGAGAGAAGGTCTCTTTATAGTCGATACCCTGTTGTTTAGTGTAGCCACGAGCAACCAAGCGAGCTTTCAGACGGTCAATTGTTCCATCAGGAGCATGCTTGATAACAAAAACTCATTTACACCCAACGGGTTTCTGTCCCGGAGGACGGGGTACCAGAGTCCATGTCTTGTTAGCCCAAAGAGAAGCCATTTCTTCCTCCATGGCGGCGCGCCAGCCAGGTTGTTGCAGAGCCTCCTGCACAGAGTTAGGAATAGCAATTGTGGACAAAGAGGTGGCAAGTGTCTGAAGTTGGGGAGAGAGGCGATGTAGGGAAACATAGTTCGCCATAGGATGAGCGGTTGATTATGTTACCGGATCAGCTAGACGCTGAGTACCCGAGGTCGAGGCCGACTGCGTAGGGGCAACGGGAGTGGGAGTGCGGCGAGAGTAGACATGGATAAGAGGTGGCTTGTAGGGGGCAGGAGCAGAATTTGGGGAAGGAAGAACCGGTGTGTGAACGGGAATGATAGGTCGTAGGACAGGTTGTGAGAGAGGTATTGGTGTAAGTGTGGGTACTGGAGCAGAGAAGAATGGCTGATCCTCCCGGAAGGTAACATTAGGCGACACAGAGACTTTTCGGGTGGTAGGGGAATACCAAACGTAGCCCTTATGTGTACGTGAATAGCCAACGAAAATTTGCTTGGCCGCCCTGGGATCCAGCTTGTCCGTAGACGGTCCAAGGATATGAACGTAGCACGTGCACCCGAAGATTCGAGGTGTGAGGGGAAAAGCCGGAGTAGAAGGAAAGAGGAGGATGAAAGGAGTGGCATTATTGAGGACGGAGGATGAAAGACGGTTAATAAGAAAGCAGGCTGTGGAGACCGCAAAGTTCCAATAAACTTGGGGGACGTTCATGTGAAGCATGAGTGAGCGGGCGACATCAAACAAGTGTCGGTTCTTCCTTTCAGCAACACCATTTTGTTGTGGGGTGTAGGGACATGAAGTCTGGTGAATAATCCCGAACTCAGAACATAAATTGGAAAACTCGTTGCTTGTGTATTCACGAGCATTATCGGTACGTAGCGTTTTGATGGTAGCGGAGAATTGTGTGCGGGTTTCAAGGACAAACGCCCGAAAGATACGAGGGAGCTCAGAGCGATCGCGAAGTAAGTATAACCACGTGACTCGAGAATAGTCATCAATACACGTGATAAAATATCGAAATCCAGAAATACTAGTAATTTATAAGGTCCTCATATATCAGAATGTAATATATCAAAAGGAGTAGAGCTCCGAGTACAATGTGCGGGAAAGGAAGAACGCGGTTGTTTGCCCAAAATACAAGAATCACACTTGAAAGATGGAAAAGATACATCAGGAAGTGCCTTCTGGAGGACTGTGAGGGGAGCATGTCCAAGACGCTGATGCCACTCAGCAGAGGAGACCGATGAAAGGATAGTGAGAGAGTCGTCGAGAAGGTAGAGCCCGTTATGCAGTTGTCCCTTACCAATAGTAGTCCGCGTCCGCCGATCCTGTATCAGAAAAGAAGAGGATGTAAATGTTAGGGAGCAATCCAGGTCAGTAGTAAGACGGCTAACAGAAAGTAAGTTGAACGGGGATCCCAGAACATGAAGAGCCGAGCGGAGAGAGATGGAGGGGCTAAGAGAGAGGTCAGCCGAACCGGAGACCGGAACAGTCTCCCCATTGGCCATAGTGATACACTTCGGATGAGGAGCATTCAAATACTTTGGTGGCTGTAGCGAGGTGATATGATGAATAGCACCAGAGTCCACTATCCAGCGTGGGCTCGTTGAGAGACAGGTTATACCTGGATTGGAGACGGAGGCGACGGAGGCAGGTGGGGATATCATCCCTTGAAGCTGTTGGAACTGTAGGCGGAGTGCGTCAAGATCGGCGTGGGAGATGGAGGAGCTGTCATCAGCAACAGCGGCAGTCGGACGAGGAAGATTACCAGGCTTCCGATAGCAGGTCGCCTGAAAGTGGCCATCTCGCCCATAGAAAGAACATTTTGGTCGAGAACGACCACCACACCCCCTTCCCCGAGATGTCGAACGTCCACCACGAGCCGGTGGAGGCAAAGGAAGTAAGGGAGCAGGAGTGTTCTGAAGAAGGGCTGGTGAGGAAGGAGCAGGAGCCGCCAGAGGTGCTGAGGTTTTGAGGAGCATGGAACACAAATCAGAGAGGGAAGGAGTAATGACCGAGGCCAGAACCTGATTTCGGATGCTTTGCAGGTGTGGTGGAACACGAGCCATGATCATAGCAATGATGACAGCTTCCTTCTGAGCTCGTTGAGCAGCATGATCATTGGTGGAAGGTTGATGCTGGATCCATGCTTCAGCCAGAGTCTTGGTACGAGCAACGAAGGAGATCATGTTAGCAACCCCGACCGTATCTAACGCCTGGAGATCTGTGATGATGTCGTAGTGATGTTGAAGGCTGTCCTTGCCCGGGTATAGAGAATGAAGCTCATCCCACATAGTTTTAGCAGTCTCATGATACATCACCATTTGGTATGACTCTCCATCCATAGAGTTGAGAAGCCAAGTCTGAACTCGGTCGTCATTCCTGAGCCAGTCCTCCGTAGGAGGGGATGGAGGTGTTTGAGTGAGATGACCCAGAAGTCCCTTAGACAGAAGAACTCGCCGGACCGAGTGTACCCATTGGATGAAGTTCACTTTGCCTGAGAGGGAGATTGTGGTGATCCGCAACTCATCACGAAGTTCTGGAGGCTGACCCGAGCGGTCTGGCGGAGGAGGGGCATGCACCGTGGTGGAGTCCACAGATGATCCTGTCACGACCCGTTTCGACATGAGTCAGAGTGCGCTTCGGGGCGGGTCGTGATGCCACAGGCATGGGCGGAAAGAAAACCATGCCTGCTAAGGCGGAAGCAGAGAAGCTGAATATAAGTTTGAAAATAGTTAATTTGAAGGAAAACAATTGTTTTTATTGCGGAAGCTTTAAAATATGAGAACTTGAAACAGGTGCACATGCATTTTAGTAAAAACTTATGATACAAGTTTTGAAACAGATTTTTATGCAGTGATCATCTCAGATGAATGAACATGCAAAACATGTCAAATTCTAGTACATATAATATTTAGCCTAGCAGTTGTCCATGAAACAAGAGAAAATGGCTGATCGTAATTACTACATAACAGAAATATCCGACAGTAAAAGAAATGAAACATAAATACAAAACCTGAAGCTTGACGCAGATCGGCCTCAGAGAGCAGGCGGCGCAACCACGAACACAAAGGCAAATTCCAAAACAATAAGGAAAAGCCTCAGAACATTGAAATACACAAGAGCAAAGCAAAATAAAATACGAGCAGGAGAAACAGAATATTTGTGTACCTCTTTCCATGAAGCAGAGCTAACAAGACAGGCAAGCAAGTGAGGCAAGCAGAAATATCTAGAATTATTAAACTAGTCCGAAGTAAAGCAGGTAAATATGATCATGTAATAACATAAGTTGTAACAAGTGAAGGTGTATGTGTTTTTGTTTGATGCGCAGGATTCATGATACAGGTAGATTCAAGTACAGATTCTGGAGATTCAGAAATTTAAGCTCGCTATGACCGGTCCTTTGTTCCCATTAGGGATTCAAGAGGGAACCCAAGTCAAGGAGTTGCATCAATTAAACTTTACCTTTCAATGTTAACTTACGTTATTAATGACTTAGTACATGATTTCGCGAATTCTAGTGTACTGAAACAAGTTATCAAATCGAGGATTCAGGTAGTTGACAGAAAAATTTACAATATAAGGAAATATGTCATAAGCTAAAACAATTTTGCAACGACATAAGCTGTAATCGTTGAAATGCGTAGATGTTTACAGTGGGTGCACATGGTTCACACTCAAGTTGAAGTGTAAGTCTTACAAGAATGAGAGTATTTCCTGCTTACCGTGACCATGCAATCAAGACGATGCACCACCTAAACCCTAGTTTCCAAGATTTGCTTATGACACGCAGGACATAAGTGACTCATAGATTGGTGATTCTAATTGAAGCAGACTCACGCTGAAGAAAATATCAGATCAAGAGAAATAGACTCTATCCAAGTCTTTCAACCAAACAAACATAAGAAACAGAATTTGATGACTCAAGAACTCGAAGGAGAGTTTTGAAACTTGCGGGTCCAAGTATTCACGAGTAATAAGATTACTATAGATCATTATGTAGGATATCAGGTATTCCTTTAGATTTAGTCATTCCAAAACACGAATATCCTCTAAGTTCACGTGTACGACCCAAACATTTCATATCGAACACATTTCGTCTAATTGCTAGCAAGGAATCTTAACATTTGCCAATATACCAATTAATGTTCATGCTCAAAAAGACTACTAATTCCTCCAATTAAAACCATCATTTCACATTTCACAACTCGTGTTATTTCAAATGCGTGAAACCTCAAACTACTATCAAGCCAAATCAAGCAATCAAAACTAAACTTATTTGATGACACGTGTATTCAAGAGTGAAGCATAAAATCATAAGAACAGGTCATGCTAAACAAAATTCAATGCTTGCAAGAGAGAGGGATCTCTACTTGCCTTAAATAGGCTGAAGTTGACGGGGGCGGCCAAATATCGCGAGCAAAAATCAGAAATCATATTTCGAACCTGTTTAAGAACGATGAAAGCAACATAACTTAATTCACTATGCTAACACGAGCATTATACGACGCGGAAAATAAACAAAGAGGGTTTAGCGGATTACCTCCCTCAAAAGAGAGGGGAGAAGAGATTCCATGCGGAGACGGAGACTTGACGGCGCTTAGGTTGCGGAAACCCTAAATCGGAGAGGGCCTTCAAGAGGTCCCACCAATTGGAGCGACGAACGGCACCGGGGGCACGAATACCTAAGGATTTGGCGATTAGAAAGTGCACTAAAAATCTGAAATGCAAAAATTGGAACACAAAAGTCACAAATAATCAAGACAATTTCTGAAATAGGGAGAAAAAGAGGAGATCTTTACCCAAGGAAACCAAATCCGGGCTCAAGGAGCCGAATCCGAGTCCAAAATCCGAGAGGAGGAGGGTTCGAGCAAAACCCTAGGCGAAATCGGAGAAGGAGGGGGCTGTCGGAGAGAGGTGGCTGCTGGCTTGGAGAAGGAGGAGCGGCTGCCGGTCCCTTGGAGGAGAGACCTTGCTGCTGGAGGGAGGAGACAAGGCTGCTGACCCTAGGAGACGCTGCCGGCCTTGAGGAAGGAGGGTTGCAGGAAGAAAAGGTTGCTGCCGGGTGGAGAGACTGCTGCCGGCTCCTTGGAGGTCACGTCCAGAGCAGACGACGGCCATGGCAGGAGGAGAAGCAACAGTCGGCGCCGACAGAAGGAGCAGCAGGCGGCGGAGGCGCTGCGCGCGGGAGACGGGGGAGAGAGCGGGATCGGGAGCGGGAGCGTGAGACGGGGTCGGGCTTGCGACTTGCGGGAGATCTGAACCGGGGGAATTTAAGACGGGGGAGGGCTGGGCTGCGACTAGCAATTATGTTTTTTTTTTCTTTTAAATATTATTATTATTATATTTTTTTTGGGTTGTTACAGATCTCATTGATTGGGGACTATATGGGTTATGTTGTTGTTGTTGTTGTTGTTACAGATCTCATTGAAGAAAAAAACTGGAAGGCGGGCTGACCAAGGAAGACCGCACGGTCTGCGAGCAGAAGGAGCAGTCCGCTGGGAGGGAGACCGGCGAGCAGGGAGCGGCGAGCAAGACAGCTGAAGGCGCAAACCACTGAAGAGAGACCAGGCCGTTGGAGAGCTCGCTGGAGGGAGAGGTCGCTGGAGGGAGACCGCACGGTCTGTTGAGAGAGCTCGCAACAAGAGAGAGCGAGTAACGGACAGAGAAGGAGGTCGCAGCGGACTTAAGAGCTCGCTGGGAGTTCGGCTGAAGTCTAGCGGACTTGCAGAGCAGACCGCAAGAGCTGATTGAGCGGACTCAAGGAGGTGCAGCAGGCTCAGGTCGAGCGGGCTCAATGAGGGTGGTCGCGAAGAGGTGCAGCGGCCTCAACGTCTCAGGTCGAGCGGGCTGGAGAGTAGATCGAGCGGCTCGATGAGGTGCGGTCCTCGACGGGTTGCAGAGCAGAACGATAGCAGAGCTATCGATCTCGAGCACGGGCGGACAAGGTCGAGCGGTCTCGAGGTCGGGCGATCTCAGGTAGAAGGATGAGCGGGCTTGCTTGGCGGACTCGAGTTCAGGTCGGGAGACCGCTGGGACAGAGAGCTCGAGCGGTCTCGAGCAGGAGACCGCTGGGACAGGGAGCTGGGAGCACAGTTTTCAAGAACGGAGCAGAGCTGAGGACTCGAGGGACAAGGTCGAGCGCGAAGAAAAAAAATTTTAGGCGGAACCTGTCTCTGATACCATGTAGAGGAAAACCAAAGCTTGTATGTATTACTTGCATGTATAAATACAAAGAGTGAGTACATATATAGGAGGGAGAAAGAGAGAAGGAATCCTATACAAGATGTGGCACTAAAGAAGGGAAGTCAAAATGGGCCCAAATACGGGCCCTCTACATGGGCTTTTCCAACATTAATAATGAGATGTTCAAGTGCATGACATCTACTGTGTTAAGGAAGTAATTAGACTTGACAGGTTGTTATTTAAACTCTTTAAGGATAAGTTGGTAATGAGCTTCATTCCATATGACAAGATTATGGGTGCAATTCTTACCATTACCTACCCCTCCATCTGCCTTTCCAAGGGACTTCGTCTTCCTCTTGAGAAGAGTTTGTCTAACCCACTTATTTTCAAGTGGAAAAGAGTTATCTGCAAAGTCGAACTAACTCCCTCCATTTCATTGCCATCCACTGCACCTCCTACATCTACTATTCTCCCACTTCCACTTATTGTAACATCGCAGTTACCATCCTCTCCCATCTCCCATCCTAGTCTTCATCCATCTCCACTTGCATCTCCTACACCCTCTCTTCCTCCTATATCTTTACCATCTCCTTTGTCACCCACCTTCTCGACACAAACTCCCTCTACATCATTCTCTACACCCTCTCCATCCCTCTCTACCTCTGAAACATTGCAACTTGTATCATACGTGTTTGCACCCATCCTCTATTCTCTTTCTGGCTCTATTATTGCCAAGATAGATTCTCTATTTGTGCAATTATTCTCTAAATTTGACTCTTTTCCGAATCAAATTTCCGCCTTTTCTGTCTCTATTGCTCTTCTCTCTCAATCGTCTACTGAAATCCTAACCAGTCTGGAATTTTTGATCTCATTTCTCAATGAAATAAAAGGGAGAATACTAGCCTACCTGATAGTCTGCCTGGTGGCAGTCCTGCAAAGGAAAGTTTTGATACCCAGGGAAAGACAGTTTTGTAGATACAATTTTGGTTACAATAAAGAGGTAACAGTTTCTCAGAAAGATAGAGAAGTAGTAGTTCCTGAGACGCAGCTACAGATTTTTGTATAGCTCATGAGAAATAACACTCTCATGGGGAGATTGCTGATAATGATATTTTGCAAGAAGAGGAAATCATGATAGCAAATCCTTAGGAGGAGAAACATATTACCTTATTTGCATCCTTCCCTGGCATAGGGCGGGGGACGCCCTTTGGAAGTACAGTCGCACAAGAGGCAGCTGAAGATCAATCTAAAAATGTAGATATAACAACTACAGCACAAGAGGCAGCTGAAGATCAATTTGAAAATGTAGATACAAAATTTCTGTGATCGAGGATTTGGAATAAGAGTTCATGGCTCCTTCCTCTCCACAAGTTGTACATACTGAGTTTTTACCTTCTACCATTTTGACTCCTCCAGTTATTTCATCTGAGACCATTCCACTTCCTCCTCCAGTTCTGCCACCTATTAATACTCTAGTTGTTCCAAGCTTAGGCTTGCTCAGCATCCCAAGCCTGACATTGCCCTTACATTTCAAAGAAACAGGGTGAAAGGCAGAGGCCAAAGAGACTGCAGACAGTCTAGAAGAAGTCTTCAAAGGATGAAAGGAAAGCATATAGACAGATGAAGTATTCAGATCTCCAATTCTTAAAATTCGGCCTGTGCCAAGCACTACTTGTCGCACCACTTCCACTCTCTCAACAGAGGAAAGGCACTCCAGCGGCTCTGTCGGCACCCTCATCAACAACCACCTCGCTCAACTACTCTCAGTGGAGCTCTCAAAAGCCTTCCTTATACCGCCCTCTTGCCTCTCGCCAGGCTCCAATCGCTCTTTTCGTTTCCGCCCCTCCTTTAGAGGAGGATTGGTTTTTTGCAGAAACTTCTCTTCTGGCTTCTCTTCTGACAGCAACACCTCTACCAGGAAATCCTTTTATGCTACACACAAAGAACTCAATGAGCCTCTTTCTCCAGAAGTCAAAACAGAAGCGAATGTGAAATACTTACAGATAGCATGTTCCAACCGGCACACGCTTTTGACTAACCCTCGATAAAGGGCAACGTCAAGCACCACACCTCATCTTCTCCCTCTCTTCCACAAAAAGCTTCGGCGTTCGGAAAGCAACTTCACTCCACTCAGCAGTAGTCGTTCGCGTATTAATACTTAAGGGACCCATGACCCTAAAAAAATATGAATTCCACGATTACAGTTTGTTCTCCATATTCGTCGTTTTCATGGTAGAGCCGACGAAGTAAACAGTCCCCTCCTTACTGCCGTGGATGATAAATAAGTAATGAAACATTTTAAAGTCCCATCTCGCTCACTACAATCAGAGATACATGATTAACGAACAAATCAAGCTGGCACTGTTCAGATGAATTTGTGCGGGAACCAATCCAAGCGCCTCCAGAATCTCCACGAACTCATCCCATAGCGTTGGTCTCAACCCAATGTGAAATTGATTGAGGAAAAAAACTGAAGTGTCCTTTATGCGGGCATTACACTTATCTCCCTTCCTCATTACCTCTGACTGAAAGCTCTCAGGAATCTCATATTTCTTCTGCAGCTCCCGCAAATCAGCTTCGGCCACCACCGATTACATGTTCGCGCAAGAAGAGGCAAACAAGGTTACACACTCTGAAACTTTGGACACCACGGCGCATCGAGCAAACAAAGACGATAACAAATGAAGGCAACAACAAATGTTGAGTACGCACGATGGCCGTACCTTATATGTATATATATATAGGGCCATTTACCGGGACCTCCCCTCTAACTTTGCTAAATTACTGAGAGCACCCCTCTTATTTTCGAAATTACAAAAGCTCCCCTATAAGTTAGCATAATTACAAAAACTTCCCTTCAAAATTTTAATTTCATTACAAAAAATCCCATCGGTGTACAATTTCATTACAAAAAAATCCTGAATTTTGTTCATGATGTTATGAAATGAAAAGTTCAGGGGAGGTTTTTGTAATTTCGAAAATAAGAGGGGTGCTCTCAGTAATTATGCTAACTTACAGGGGAGGTACGAGTAATTATTTCTATATATATATATATTGCGCTACTCACGTCTCAAACTGCTAATGCCCCTCAATAAACACGCCTCCGTATCATTCCCACGATCTTCTAACAAGATAGTCTGGTGTTTCGATGAGCGCGCATATAACACTTTCTCAACCCACAAATCAAAAATAGTTCACAACCACCACAAAAGACAACAACCGAACATTCGCGTATCTATTTTGCCAACATAAACAAGCACAAAGTCAAACATCATAAAATAGCACAGTAGTACACCAATCAAACTTGTGAATCAAAAGGAAACATCGCTCACAGATAAAAAAATACAAAATCATCTTTGTTTGCGGCTTTCTGTAAAAACGTCAATTGTCTCAACTTTGGTTGACATGACATCAACCATAGTACACGATATCTACAGCAATATTGACCTCATTCAAAACATTTAGAAAGTTGACAATTGTATCTCGGACATGCAATATCTGATTCCCTGTCCACAAAGCGTTTACGCTCAACTCGCTGATTTTCGCAAGGCAATCCTCCGCTTCAAACTGCTGCTCTAGCTCTGCCGCTCTGCTTGACGAAGGACCAGCAGTGAGAAGCCGCTGCTCCCTTCCTACGGACTGCAACAGACTTGACCTTACCCCACTCAAGAGCTACCAGCCTGTGGGCAGCCTCCTTCCAGGAGTTCTTGTTCCTTGTTGCCTCCTGCAGTGCCCTATCTAGGCGAGTTCCCTACTGATCCTCCGCCTATCGGAGCCTTGCTATATCCTTTGCTTGCTCCGCCAGCACTCTCTCTTGGATCACAACCGTCTCCTCAAGTCGTTGTTGCACCTCATGAGACCGTTGTAGCTCGACCATATGGCTATCGTAGACTGCATCCTGGGCTCACATATCCGAGATAAATTGGTTGAGCTCTCTCATGTAGAGAACCCAACATTCACCTGTTACCAGGACCTGCCTGAGGTGCTAACAAACGAGCTCGCAGATTTTTTCGTCTCTGCAGAATTTTGCAGCTCTTTCACTTCTCCAGCTCCCACCAGGTCGACACCCTCCACGAGCACGAGTGATTTTCGCCTCTCGGTTGGTTTGTTCTGGCTGAGAGGAGTCAACCGCCTCCTTGTTCTTCTCCTTCTCTATCATGTGCCGATCGGAAGGTGAATTCCTTAGCCTCCTCCTCCTTTGCTCTCTTCTCCTTCGACACCCTTTGATGAGAGGCTTCTTCCACCTCCTCCACCTGCTCCGGTGTCAAAGCCGACCAGATTCCTCGCCTGATTTTCACCCAGCTCCCCATACCGCGATTTCTTCGCATTTGCATACGACTCTTCGTCTCCTCCTGCACTAGAAAGACAATGCGTCTGCATTTGTAGTATGAACAATCTCTGATGGTTGTTAAGTATAAACATTGCTCGCTAAATGAGGGAGGATTCCCTCTCTTTCAGGACCATATTAGAGAGACAATTTCCTCTTCTTCCTCTTCATTAGCCGCCTGGTCAGTGAGCTGACAATTCCCAGGCTCAGATCCTTGACCCGTATGGTCCGGAACATCGCCTTCCTGGGCATGTAGTTGAACTTCAATATCGTACCTGTTGACGCCAGGAAAATCCTGACTTCAAGATTCGGACCAATGCAGCCGGAGGCTACTCGCCCAGCAGTCCAACGAGATGACTTGGCTGGCAACGACGAAGAAGCTAGAAGAGCAACAAACAGGTCCCCAGGTGCTACGGCAGGGAGGTCCCACCACGTACCCGGAAGCTCAGAAGAGACTTCCCCTCCACAACCAAAAAATGGCCGAGCAGGGTACGAGGAAGGCACCGACTTGGCTAGTACCGGGAGTAGCGGCCAAGGATGCCGGGTCCGAGAATTCAAATGCTTAGTTCCAAAAGCTCAAGTTCAGGTGCCAATCCAAGTACCCCTGATGTCCTATTTATAGGAAAACCAAGGGGTATGGGGTTTTTATAGCCCAGACCCTGCCCGACGACTAGCGACATTGAGGCGATCTCTCCAATAAAAGAGGCGAATATCACTTATGGTCGCCCACCTTTTGGCGAGTATCCGGGCTACTCGCACGAGTGCACCCTTACTCGCCTAGGCCTTCTTCTGCTCCTGCTGGCTGAGCTGTCTTGGTGTCTTGAACTGTTGACTTCTGTGTTGACCCTTTGACCTTGACTTATGCCTACGTGGCTTTGAGTGGGCCCTACCCTCAGAGAATGAGGGTTGTACACAATTCCCGCTCTTTGCGAGTAACGTAGTTGCGCGGAAAGAATCATCCAACCTTCATTCGACGAGCTGCTTTGGGCGAGTATTAGGACATACTCGACAGTCACATGGCTGGCTTCTGGACTCTATATATAGAGGGGGAGGGGTCTCTGATGGCATGACCTTTCTGATCTCGCTAAAGATGTCGCGCACTCATGCCGAGGAAGCTGCTGCTGATATGGCCGAGCTTGTAGGTCTGCTGCCACCCCTTCGGGCTCCTGTTCGCGTGGATGTCGAGCTTGAAGACTTCCTCGCTTCCAAGAAGAGGAAGCGACTTGACAAGAAGAAGAGGAAGAAAGAGAAAAAGAAGGACGCCGCCACCTCGGAGAATGTCGCCGATTCTTTAGTCGGCGGTACCCAGCAAATTCTTGACGGCTTGGGTCTCGGCCATTTGGACGACTCGCCTGCTCCTGACCTTCCTACGTCGAATATCGCCCAAGAGGCGAGTACAACTGGGGTCTCGACTCAGGATCCAACTGATGTCGCTCCTACTCGAGGTGAGAGCTACCTACTCGCCACCTCTTGGATTACTTTGCTAATTTGATCTATGTTGGCGAGGTTCTGACGCTCTTTCTGATACTCGCAGATTCGCCGATTGCGAATGCTCAGGAGGAGCCTTTGGACGTGCTGCCTTTGCGATCATCTCCGTTGATCTCGCCTGGGGCTGGAGAAGGGTCGCGCGGTAGTCGCTCGGTCCGGATCCGTCATAGCTCTGTGCTGGAGAAGCGGCCTTCAAGCGAGCAGAGGGCCACTTTGGCGAGCAACGAGCCTCCACTGCCTCCGCCTCCCCAACAATCGGAGCTGGCTCGCAGCTCGCAGCTGCCTGCTGAAAGGCTTTCGCCTCCTCCTCCTTTCCCTCCTCCTGCTGGCATCCAGGGCGATCAACGTCCTTCGTCTTCCGCTGCTTCCTCAACCCATTTGGGAGAATCCTCGCGCCGAGGCGGGGTTGGGGATTCTTCGGGTTTGTCCGCCTCAACGGGGGAGGGAGACCAGTGGATGGTCGCGGCCGAGGGGACGTTCCTCGTGACAAGGATCAAACCGGCGGAACTCACTCCGGTCGGCGAGGTGCTGGGCATCATAGCATCTCCCCTCATCGAGGAAGGAGCTCCCCCTCTCAGCGATCTCGCAGTCCTCCTCGCGGCTCGAGGAATGATACTCGCCGTCCTGGTAACTTTTAGTCGTTTGATCTGCAGACTCGGTGGATCCACCTTTGGATACCCGTCACTAAAGTCTTTTGCTTTCTTGTCTTCTTTCTCAGCTCGCGCTCAGACTCCCGTGGGACCTTTGATCGATGGGGTCGGCCTGTCTTCTCGCGGGCACTAGGAGAGGGCTACTCGCGCAATCTTGGATCTGGAGGCGAAGATAGAGCGTCTGGCGATCAGGAAGCCTCATCGTCGTCTGACCGATATGGAGTCGCGGGTTGAACGCTTGGCGGATCTCGAGCCTCATCACCGTTTGACCGGGCTGGAAGTGCGGGTATCTCGACTGGAAGAGTTTGATACCCTGCTGGCGGGGGTGGAATCTCGCCTTCAATCTGTCAATGATTTGGAGCGCCGGGTCGCCAGATTGGAGCATCACCAACAATTGCATCATGACGAGCTCGTTGGAATGCGAGCGAGCATGGGCTCGGTTGGTCGCCTTGCGAGGATCGAGGACCAGCTGCGGCAGGGTGAGGATGCGATGACCGTGGCCTTCGAGCACTTTAAGCGGGCTCGCATCATGGGCTGGGTCGGGCGACATCCGCAGCCTCCAGAAGCCCAGGCGAACCTCCAGGGTCCTCCTTAGATGCTGTTTCTTCCTTTTTCGTTGTTGTCTTATGGTCGCCATTCGGCGAATGATTTGTAATTTGAACAATTTTAAAATTCAAGTAATTTTATTTGGGCGAGTATTTGAATCTCGCCCTTTATCTACTACTCGCTTGCTTGTTGTGACGTCTGAATTCTGTTATCTTCTTTTTTTGCGGTCTTCTTGCGAGTAGTGGTTGAATGTCGCGCCTGTCTGGCGAGCTCCCTTGTGTTCTGATGCAGGTACTCGCTCGCTGAGTGTTGATGATTTGGCATGCGCCGCTGATTGCTTCCTTGATGCTCTCCACCCCGTACTCGTACTCGCGGCGGCGTACGCGACAAGCCAAGTCTCTCCGACCACTATAAATAGGGGGGTGGGTACATATTTATTACGCTTTCTGGCGATATTCTTGCATTCCTAGCGAGTATCTCTTGATTGCTTTCTTTCTCGCCTCTTTGATACTCGCTCCTTCTTCTCTTCTTCTTCTAGAATGACTGACGAGGCGGCTATTCAGAGTGCGAGCCATGCCAAGAACTTTGAGGTGACCTTCTTCAAGAAGCCGATTACTCGACCACAGGATTTGAAGGAATTCTCGGCCAAGTACCTGTCGTCGGGCTACGTCGCTAGACTTCCTCGCGAGGAGGAGCGCCTGAACACATTCTTGTCTGCCGAGATAGTGTTCCCTATTCGCCACTTCGAGGTTGGCTTGCGACTACCGTTGTGGACAGAATTCTGCCAGATTCTGCGCTACTTTGGGATAGTCCCTGCGTAGATCAACCCGAACGGAGTGGCGATGATCGTCGGGTTTTTTTGCTTCCTGCGAGAAGAGAGGATCGCCTTCGATCTCTCCGTCTTCAGGCGAGTATTCCACTTCAACGCCAAGGGCGAGGGTGTTGTCTTCTTGTGCAGCCACGTCTGCACGCTGGCGGGCACGACGAACAAGAACCATCGCTGGGGCGAGCGACTAGTCATCATCAAAGGCGACTTCCAGATCATCCCGACCTCGTCCTTCCAGCCGGCGGAGAGCGCCTTCGCCGCCCCTTACCTGGAGGAGAGTAGGGAGAAGCTACTCGACTGCTTCCGGAATCGCCGCTTGGATGTGGTCTTCTGGAGGAAGCGAGTAGAAGAACTTACCGAGGTTTTCCCGGGAGAAGGTGATCTTCTGAGCGAGTATTTGGTTATACTCGCCGCTCTATCTTCTACTGGCGACTAACCTTCCTGTGTCCTGTCTTGCTTGCAGCTACTCGCCCTTTGCCGAGCGAGCCCCTTCCGATGGCGACGAAGGCGGGGGCTTCTACCCCGATCGACTTGTCGCCTGGTGGTGATGAGCAGGAGGTCGCCGGTGATGATGCTGAGCTTTCCCGGAAGCGGAAGGGAAAGGCTAAGTCTAGGGAGCCTGCGACAAGGAAGAAGAAAGAGGCCGCCAAGAGGGACCTGAAGGCGAAGGTAAACCTTTCGGAGGTCGGTGAGCCTCACAGTCACCCGCTCTTCAACGAAGGTGGCCGTAGCGAGGATGCCTATGGTCGCCCTCTGGTGTCCTGGGCTGAGCGCGCCCACGAGGTGACTTTGAGCACCAATCTTCCTGCCTGGTCGGAGGATTGGGAGGACAACGGCGAGGCGTTCGACGTGATGTTCGCCCTGTATGGTCGCGCAGATGCCGAGACCCTGCAAGATGTGTCGGCCGAGTATCTGGCGAACTAGAGCTCGCGAGCTTACCTGCGAGCTGCCGAGCTCGGCCATGCAACGTCGAGGCGGCTGTTGGAGTATGAGCAAATGATCAAAGTGCAAAGTAAGAAGCTCATCTCTATGGGGCTGGAGGCCGCCAAGGAGCATGAGGTACTCGCTCGTTGCCTTTTTGGCTTCTGGACTACACGCCTTTTACGCCGAGCATTCTGCTGATCGTTGTTCTTCATGTCTTTTTAGGCTGCCGAGATTGAGGCGGTGAAGAAGGTATCTCAGCTCGAGAAGGAGCTGGAAGATACTCGGCAGGCCTTGGAGGCCGCCCAAGTCCGCATCGCCGAGCTGGAAACTCGGCCTGCCGAGCAACAGTCTTCGGAGGCGGGCCCCTCTAGAGGAAAGCAGATAAGGATGCATGGCGACGAGATGCCGCACGTCCGCCGGGAGATCGCGAGGGCGACCGGGAAAGTCGTCCTGAGCAGGTTGAAAGCCGATGGTTTGTTGAAGCCGGAGGCGATGAACTTGACTGTGGTGGACCTCATCCCGGCGCTGCTCGCCGAAGAGTCCACCTCCCCTATGCGAGATCTTCCCTCCTCATCTGACGATTCCGGGGACGAGGATGATGATGACGAAGCTGTCGATGTGGATGGTGAGGATGATGACGATGATGATGCCTAGTCGCCGATCTTTTGTTGATAGCTGTACATCATTTTTGAAGATATAATTATCAAAGTAATGAAATACAAATTTTTGTGCTCGCCTGATGTTTGATGTTTGTTATTCTTGTTTTCTTGTTTATATGCCGAGTAGTCTTTTAGGCTTGCGACGAGATTGAGTGCTCGCTAGGCTCCTAGGCACGAGCGAGATTGAGTGCTGTGGTCGACGATCATACCTTACTCGCACCTGCATACTCGCACTTCATACTCGCGCATGTATAGTCGCACACGCATACTCGCCATCGTCAAGGAAAACCTTGTTGGAGTCAATCTGTGGAGGGTCATTGGAGAAGGTCCTGGGGGACAAATGCTCCTAAAGTTCTCTTTTGCACCTGATGAAAGACTGTCAGGATGCTTGTAATAACAATGAACTCTAGGATGAGAAGAGTAGAGAATAACCATTGGGCTGGTCCTAGGGGACACAACCTCCCGAGGTTTCCATCCTACCATAACGTTGATGTTGGTGAAGAGACCGACAAGTAGGGACTGACAGTCGGGGAGGTCCAAAGACACATCATCCCGAGGTCTCCATCCTACAACGACGTTGATGCTGGTGAAGAGATCGACAAGTAGGGACTGACAGTCAGGGAGGTCCAAAGACACATCATCCCGAGGTCTCCATCGTACTGCGACGTTGATGCTGTTTTGACGAACTTTCTTCTGACCTACTCAACAATCAGAGGGGATTAAACACACCAACTCAAATGATTGGACATGGTCATTAGAAACGGAATGCTATGCTGCGAGCCTTTTACTTTTTGAGAATTTGCGACGCCTTTATTCAAGGGTTCCTTAAGAGGTTAAGTCGATCATCCTATCGTCGAGCTAGGAGGTCGGCGTCACGACTTTTTTCTGATAATCTCTCCAGTCGGATGAGAGATGCGGTCGGAGGGAACCGCGTCCAACATGCAAGGGGGGAGCTGATCTCGACCGTCAATGCAGAGGCTTGGTCTTAGGGGAACGCATTACCGAGGCACCGTCCCATCATCCGTTCTGGATCTTACGAGAATCAAGTCGGATGCCCGTTTCCCAACCTGACGTGGAGGTCGGCTTCGCCTGCTTTTCTTCTATTACTTGAAAACACATTTTTGCCGAAGCAGATAAGGGCAAGCACCATTTTGGCCTCTCGAGGGAATACAACACTTTTATCTAAGGGTTCCCCGATAGGTTAAGTCGATCATTCCTTCGTCGAATTGGGAGGTCGCCGTCCAGACTTCTTCCTGATAATCTCCCCAGTCGGGTGAGAGATGCGGTCGGAGGGAACTACGACCAACGTGCAAGGGGGGAGCTGATCTCGACCGTCAGTGCAGAGGCTTGGTCTTAAGAGAACGCACTACCGAGGCACCGTCCCATCACCCGTTCTGGGTTTTTACGAGAATCAAGTCGGAGGCTCGTTTCCCAACCTAACGCGGAGGTCGGCTTCGCCTGCTTTTCTTCTTTTACTTGAAAACATTTGTAATTTGAGGTCAATGTAAAAAACCCTTTTCTACCCCATGTTTCAGGGGTGTGATGAATTTATTTATGAACAATAAATTTATAGGAGTGAGATGTATATACGAGCTCAGGGGTAAAACCTTTTCAGGTTGTCGCCGCTCCAGGTGTTTCCCAACAGCTCCCCTTCGTGATTCTGCAGGCGATATCCGCCAGTTGCTGATGACTCGTGGATGATGAAGGGTCCTTCCCAACTTGGATTAAGCTTCCCGACGGCGGCTGATCTTCCTGCCGCGTCCACCTTCTTCTGCTTACCTGAGAAATCGAAAAGGGGACCGTCTGAGGCCATCATCCTGCTCGCCTCGATTTCCAGGTTGTCAAACGTGTTCGCGAAAATGACGTAAAAATGACACGGACCGAACCCCCGTTGCACACCAGGATTCGGTTGACGGTGAAGTCTTCAACGACCGCTTGAATCACAAGGGCATCACGGAAGGGATTCTCATTCCCTAACATGCCCTCCTCCGAGAAAGTGATCTCCTCTAGCGGGGGTGGCGCTTGAGAGGTCGAAGCGACACTCTTGCGGTAGATCTGGTGGAGGTTCGTCTTGCGGAAAGATCCGAGCCTCGTTCCTCCATAAATCACTCCTACTTCTCCATCCTGGGCCCCGCCTCGACATCCTTGGTCGACCCGATCCTCATTCCTCATCCGGTTATTCCTCCGGTTACGTTTGTTCCCCTGATGGACAACAACCATCGATTCCCTGCATCCTTCCTCCTTACGCCCTTCTTGCCTACCACGATTCCTTCCCTCCGGGGAGAACCTCCTTCCCTGACCCGGTTGCTGGGGCCTTCTCGCCGGTCTCCACTGCGGTCGCTGCTCCAGTACCTGGTATTTTCTTTCCTCCTCTAGCCGTTCCGGAGTTACAAAGGGTCTTCCCACTTCCTGCCTCCCTGGCTTCTCTCTCCTGCGCTTTGCCGGCCTGCGCTCTTCCGGCCTCCTCCTCTCCAATCTCTGGGGCTCCTCCTTTCTTCTTACGGGGACCGTCTCTTCTTCCTCTTCCTCCTCCCTGGTCAGCTTGGTGAGCTTGGCCAGGAAGCCGCAATTCGAGGCCTCCCCCTGGACGAATTTATTGGCCCTTTCAATAAGCTCCTCGTAGGCGTCCGACATGGTCCGGATGGGGATTACATCCTCAAACCACTGGGGATGTCGGATAGGGTCGTCCCTCCCCGAGTAGTAATTCATCGCGGGATCTCTGAACCCCTCCGGCACTGGCGCGACAACGATCTCCTCACAGAATGTGCTCCTCCCACCAATCTGGCGACGACCTTCTTCTTGGCGAGTATCGCCCCCATACTCGCTAACCTGCCGAGTACCGAAGTACCTCGCCTGCTCCTCCTGCTCGCGGAATCGGATTCCGCCTGCTCCCTGCGAGACCTGCGGGTAGAACTGCGACCTCCTTGGTCGCTCCAGCTCCTCTTCATGCTCCTTCCCTGCTCGCCGAGGGTGAGCACCTTCTTCGGTCAGGATCGAACGATGAGGCGAGGTCGTCATTCCTTCCATGCGAGGTTGAAGAGCTGCTCGGATCCTTCTATTCGCCGCGCGAATTCCTCGAAGTCTGCTAACGTCACAAACTCGCCGCCGCCGGCCGAGTTCCCGACTACCTCTGCATGGTCGCCAACTACAACCATCTCGCCTTTCTACCAAACTTTCTTCCTCTGGCTACGATCCACGCTCACCGCACCAATGTGTTGACGCCAGGAAAATCCTGACTTCAAGATTCGGACCAATGCAGCCGGAGGCTACTCGCCCAGCAGTCCAACGAGATAACTTGGCTGGCAACGACGAAGAAGCTAGAAGAGCAACAAACAGGACCCCAGGAGCTGCGGCAGGGAGGTCCCACCACGTACCCGGAAGCTCAGAAGAAACTTCCCCTCCACAACCAAAAAATGGCCGAGCAGGGTACGAGGAAGACACCGACTTGGCTAGTACCGGGAGTAGCGGCCAAGGATGACGTGTCAGAGAATTCAAAAGCTGAGTTCTAAAAGCTCAAGTTCAGGTGCCAATCCAAGTACCCCTGTGGTCCTATTTATAGGAAAACCAAGGGGTAGGGGGGTTTTATAGCCCAAACCCTGCCCGACGACTAGCGACATTGAGGCGATCTCTCCAATAAAAGCGGCGAGTATCACCTATAGTCGCCCACCTTTTGGCGAGTATCCGGGCTACTCGCACGAGTGCACCCTTACTCGCTTAGGCCTTCTTCTGCTCCTGCTGGCTGAGCTGTCTTGGTGTCTTGAACTGTTGACTTCTGTGTTGACCCTTTGACCTTGACTTATGCCTACGTGGCTTTGAGTGGGCCCTACCCTCGGAGAATGAGGGTTGTACAGTACCCCTCTCCCTACTTTTAGGAACAACAGACGCCTCCAACGCCACCTCAGTGCCCTGTTTGGACGCCGAGTCAACAATTCTTTCTCTATGTTCTGTTGAACGATCGATCACATGCCCGCTCACCCAGCATGCCCGCTCACCCAGGCATCCACTGGCACTTCTGGCCGAAGACCACGCTGCACGTTCCACAACGTTCTAAAATTCCCCTTTGTTTTCCTTCTCCTCCCACTCTATGCGCTGGAGCTCGACATCACCGTCGTACCGCGCAACACTTTGAACAAGCAACCAAAAAGTAGCTTGGCGCGAATATTTATAACCCCCGCGGGCGCTTCAACTCCCTCTTTTTTCGAAAATGTTTATTTCAAACATCCTCGATTGGTAAAGAGCAGATTTAGCATTAATAATCAAATCCCGCATCACACTATTACACGTCCAATCAGACCACCGACGCAAATCTTAACACACAACCATACCAGGACTTGATTCACATTCGCAATCCGCTAACTCGAGCCGCTAGCGCGCGGGCCACAACCGTTTTACCAACACGACGTGTGACTTCACGTACGAGGAGCTTCTCGGGTCACCCTCGAGATAAGACTCTGAGACGCACATCCCGCCCGCGTAGCCATCTAACTCGCTACACCCTCTCGATGGGTACCACAAGGACATTTCTCTCTCTCTCTCTCTCTCTCTCTCTCTTACTACTTTCCTCCCGACGCCACTCAATGCCTACCGAGATGATTCTCACCTACCGAGATGGTTTTATCCTATTGAGATACACCTTACGGCTTTAAGTCGTCCCGTATCCCAACGTGAAGCCACCGTTGCGCCTCCAAGAAATTCGCAACTTTGTGGAAGATGTCTAAGTTCACTACCTCTGCCCTTTCCACTATCCTTGACTCTATTCCGAGGCCTAAGTGCACTACATGAGGCAAATCCCACATATTTCTAGACATATCAGTCCTTCCGCCCCACTAACGTAATCTTTCCTTTATCCACCCATCCCTCTAGTGGGCTAACCATCAAATCCAACCCAGGCAACGTACACATTGCATTGGTCAGCCGCAATTGAAAGGACAAGCCCCGACTGGATCCTCGCTACTGGACAATTCCCCTACTAATTGACGTGATGAAAAACCATCTATAAATAGCCCCACTCGAGAACAATGAAGGGATGGAATTTTTTTCTTGGCTTTCTCTGGGTTCTCTTCCTTCCAGCTCTGGAAACCTGATCCTCAGAGCCAATTCCGGAGAGGGAACTCCGTCAGCTAGCTTTCGGGTGTGAGGTGGGATCTCCGGCGGTTGCCTCGAGTGTGAGATGGGATCTTCGGCGGTCGCCAGACACCTTCACTGTTCTCAGCTATGGAATCAGTATGGTCAGCTCCGGCCACGGACACCTCAAAGTCCAACTGTATCCTTTAGTGATCCACCTACACACAAATATTTGCATGCATATCAAATACAAACATAATTATTCATCAAATTAAGGACATTAAGACATGCCTCCATTATGTTTTATCCCTGTAGTAAATTAAGTTGTTTTTAACTTTGGAACCAATTTATGTCTTGTGGATATCGTATAATTTATGGACTCAAAATCCTAAAACTGATCTCAGTAATGTCTTGTAATATATATTTTAATCTACTCTATGTCCTCTTTCCAATTTGAGCTCCTCAAGCTTCCAACACATCGCAGACATCTGGTTTATACCAGAAAGAGGCATTTGAAACACATTTGTTGTACACCAAGATGAATCCTCCTAAGGTGAAAGTAAATTGTCAATGAAAACTCATATCCGCAAAGTATTTCCATCCATCTGTAGTAGTCACCAAAAAAAGAGCACAGGAAAATTCTCGTCCTGAGATCAAATTACATCTCTCAACTGTAACGAGAATTATGTCACGACAATAAAATAACGTTTTTGTTTATCTTAGAACTGCCAATTCTAAGTCATATGCATATCTTAACACATTGCTGAGTCAAAATTGCTTAGAGAGTGACATTGTAAAAAATTGATGTTGATCATGAGTAAATTTATGCAGATGAAATAACAACTGATTCTGATCTATATGCTACAAGCATAGATTGTGAGTGAAGAACAAAGCTAACACAGCTTATTCATACCACTTGGTCCCTTTCATACATCTCTTTCATCAGTCTTTTTAGGCTAAGGGAAGAAATTTACAATGAAAGCTTAGCAGTAAAGAGGGTGTTTTCACTTGTTCTAAGGGTTCATTTGGTTGTTTGTAGTTATAAATCATGTTTTAGAATAAAATGATTTTGTGCTCAATTGAGTTCAATGCTAATTTATAATTTAATCCAACCAAATAGTGGTTGAAGTTACTCGGCTAGGAAGCTTCAACTTCGATTGGATTGAAGGAATGCCAGCGAAATCAAGTTGTCTCAATTGTTTATAAATTGGTTATGAATATGTAGATGACTTGTGCTTTAAACCACCTTTAATTTCTTTTCACTCAAATTTTGAGATCCAAACATTGCCTTGGAAAACTAAGAAATAAGCTGTAACGCATGGGTTAAACCGTCATTCGTCAAAGATCACCTAAAAAACTTCATCCGTTTGAACATAAAAGTGGTTGAAGTTCCTTAGGTGGGCGTTAACGAATGACAGTTTAACCCTCATGTTCACAACCGCCACCACCGTGCCAAACGGAGCCTAAGTAAGCACTTGGAATCTCCAGCATTAGTTTGTTCGCTTCAATTAAATTGAAATCTTACAAACTAAAAAGTAACTATTCTTTACGTAATTGTTTGTATCTTTTTCCTTTACATGCTCGTTTAATCTATTGGTTATGTTTCTAAAGAACAACTCTGAGAATGAATATTATTTTCTCCAAATGCAGATTGTGGAGCAGCTGAGTTTAAGGCCCGTTGAAGAGATCTCATGTCCTGTTGTATTATGTGTTGCTGCCTGGTTTGGAAATGTTAGATTGATTGACAACATAGAATTATGAATATATATATATACACACACAAGTCGAACGGCACGGGCCTCCGACTCTATGTTAGTGCAACGACGGACTTCACCCGCACTGACAAACTTCTATATATTTTTAATAACAATTAAAATTATTAGTTATTCCATTTTTATATACATATATATAAAACATAGTATAATGTTGTTCAACAAAAACCTTATGGTGTGATGGTTGTCATCTTTGCTTGATATAGTGGGAACCTGAGTTCAATTCTCACAATTGATAATGTTTTTGAGATTAAAAATTGAGTCATGAATTTCATTTTTCGATAAATTTAGAGGTAAAATTGTAATTTCATGTTGTAGGGTACCCTACATCTTAACACAAGCCTAGGACATCATATCATAGTAGGTGTAAGGGCTCTAGTAAAAAAGTTGTAAGTAATCGGATGACCTGTATTAATCATGTCATCATTTGACGGATCTGATCTTCTCAATGACTTTTAAATTTCATGTCACAGTATTTCTTTTTAAAGTAGTATATATATACCATTAATTATTCAAATTACAAGTTGTACTCAATTGTTTTTCAAATTATTTAAACCTTCAATTGTTTTTCAAATTATTTAAACCTTCAATTGTTTTTCAAATTATTTAAACCTTGCATTTGTTTTTACATTTCATAACATGTATGTACAAAAATACCCCTTGGAGGCTGGAGCCCCCTCTTAGGAGTATATTTCTGCATGCATGTTATGAAATATAAACTTACATGTAAGGTTTTTGTAATTTCAAAAGATAGAGGGGTACAAAATATAACTTTGTAAACTTACAGGTGAGATCCACTATATATGTACTATTTATAAAAGGAGTTGTGTGATGAGCAGTGACCTGTTGACCACCCACCCCCACACTTTTTTGAATTTCCAAAATTGCCCCTAAATTTACATTTGTATTCTTATCTTTTCAAATTATTTAAATCTCTCATTTGTGTATACAATGTACAAAAATACCCCTTGGAGACGAGCTCCCCCCTTGGGAGTATTTTTCTACATCCATGTTATGAAATATAAACCTAAGTGCGAGGTTTTTGTAATTTCAAAAGATTATATGCAACTTTGTGAGCTTACATATGAGATCTACTATATATACATTATACTATTTATAAAAATAATTGTGGGGTGAACAGTGACATATTGACCGCCCATGCAGGTACTTTTTGAATTTCCAAAATTGCCCCTGAAATTACTACTAGGCAGTTGCCGTCTGTCGCGTGTTTTTCTTAATTGTAGTTAACTTCTAATAGACCTTTAGGCGAGCTGCACCAATTTTCCTTGAGCCAACGTTACTCAAATGTTTATGCATTCAGATTTTTATATAAAGAAAAAGAGGAATGTAGCCTCATTAATAAAGTTATACATATTTTGTTTGCAGGCCTAACTTGTTTTTTTATTTAATCAATATTTAGTCTCTATGTGACTCATTGGGAGAAGCAGTGGTGAGATGCAGTGGTGTGAAAATCAGTTATTTTTTAGAGTAAAAACTTGATAAAACTGTATGGAAAATATGCGTTTGCAGTGCTGTTTGAACAGATAGTTAGATTTACATGTTTGCTAGAAGAGCTGTATTGTTGATATAAAATTATATTTATTTTATAGTAATAGAAATACATTGATATATGGAATGGTGCAGATAATTTTAGGGTTTATTTGGCGTTACATAATTGACTTTTCAGAATTAATTTTTTGACAAAAATCAATATTCGCATGATTTGGCTATGCATAATTTTAATTCTATTTTTCGGCTGCAGGATAAAATTCATTATGCAGAATTGAAATTGATTAGAAATATTGTTTGGTTGCATGATGACATTCACCCACAAAAATTGAAAATTTAAATTTTTTAAATTCTTAACATTGAACAATTAATATTTAACAAAATACTAATAAAAATTGTAGTTCATACATAAATATGGTTTAGTCCATAGATTGTCAATAATAAAATACATAGAAATATCAAAATAGTCCACACATAACAAACATTACAAGATGAAATTAGTGATCAAACTGCATTCGTAGTCATGCATTGGTATTCATTTCAACAGTCTAATGCATGTATGATGTATAGTCCTGCCTCTAATTTTAGTTGTGCTCTTATCCATGAGATGTGCTGTAAAAATATAAATTTATGAAGTTAACAACAATACATATATCAATAATGAAGCATGCAAACACAAAAATCCAACAAGAAATTCAAACTAAAACATAACCTAACTACATGATTACATAATTCCAGTAGAAAAAAAACAATCTAAAACAAGGAAAACAACCCAACCTGCAGGCTCACTGAAAATCTAAATGAAAATTTGCATTGAAATAAGGGGAAAATATTCAACTGCAGGCCAGTAAAAAACCAAACAAACATTAAATTGCATGTAGTATAACATTTTCTCTAGCATGTAGTAAATCAGAGGAGTATAAAAATATAATTTTTTATCGTTAAATTCAAGCATCATAGATAAATGACGCTCTGAAGAAGATGAAAAATGAAAAGGCGGTTAGGTCAGACGATATACCCATTGAAGTATAGAAATGCTTAGGGAGGGGAGGAATTTTATGCTTACAAGTTTCTTCAATAAGATACCGAAGACAAAGAGGATGTCAGATCAATGGAGAGAAAATATTTTGTACATTTGTATAAGAACAAATGAGATATACAAAATTATATCAATTTCAGGGGAATTAAATTAATGAGTCATATCATGAAATTATGAGAACGAGTAATAGAGAGAAGAATAAGACTAGAGATTAGCATCTCAGAGAATCAATTTGGATTCATGTCAGGGAGGTCAACCATGAAAGCTATACATCTCTTGAGGAGACTCATTGACAACTATCGGGAAAGACAAAAAGATTTGCATATGTTGTTTATGAATATGGAGAAGGCTTATGATAATGTTCCAAGAGAGGTCTTAGAAAAAAAAGGTGTAAATGTATCATACATTGACGTAATCAAAGATATTTATACAAATTTAGTGACCAGGGTAAGGACATCTGGAGGATTAACATAGGAATTCCCTATCGTTGTTAGCTTACATCAAGAGTCAGCTTTAAGACATTATCTCTTTACCCTTATCTTAGATGAGCTCACCAGACATCCAACAAGCAATACCTTGGTGTTTATTATTTGCAGATATTGTTTCGGTCGATGAGACGTGTGAGGGTGTAAACGCGAAACTTGAATCTTGGCGAGACACTTTAGAAAAGAAGGGGTTTAGGTTGAGCAGGACAAATACGAAGTATATAAAGCTTAAATTTAGTAGTTCAAGAAATCGATTTCATGATAGAATTGGCACCCGGTGCGAGGCCAGTGTCACGTGCTCCATTTAGGATGACACTAAAGGAATTGGTCGAGCTAAATGTCCAATTACAAGAATTGGTAGAGCAAGGTAATATTAGACCAAGCTCTTTCGTCGTGGAGTGCGCCGGTGTTGTTTGTGAAGAAAAAGGACAGTAGTATGTGTTTGTGCATCGATTATCGGGATCTGAACAAGTTTACAATCAAGAACAAGTATCTGATCCCGCAGATCGATGATCTATTCAACCGGTTGGTTGGGTCGGTAGTATACTCCAAGTTAGACTTGAAGTCGGTTTATTATCAGTTGAGAATTTGAGAAGAAGACATTCCAAAGACAGCCTTTGGAACGAGGTATGGACACTTCGAGTTTTCGATGATGCCTTTTGGTCTGACAAATGTGCCATCAATGTTCATGGATGTGATGAACAGGGTGTTCAAATGATACCTAGATGTGTTCATGGTAGTATTTATCGATGACATTCTGGTGTATTCAAAATCGGGTGTGGAGCACGAGACTCACATGAGGTTTGTCTTGCAGACCTTGAGGGAGAAGTGGTTTTATGCCAAGTTCTCAAAGTGCGAGTATTGGATCGAGAAAGTGGCATTCTTGGGTCACATGATTAGTGGCAATGGGGTGGCAGTGGATCTAGAGAAAATTGAAGCCATCAGATATTGGCATGTATTGAAGATAGTTGTGGAAGTCAGAAGTTTCATTGGACTAGCTGGTTATTACAGAAGATTCGTGGATAGATTTTTGCGGATAGCTTTGCCCTCACCTCTCTCACTCGCAAGGATCATAAGTTTATTTGGACGTCGGTTTGCGACCAAGCATTCGAATGTTTGAAGGAAAGGTTGATGTCTACTCTAATCTTAACTCTTCCTAGTGGGACTGAAGGATTTTAGATCTTTAGCGACGCTTCGTGTACAACCCTCATTCTCCGAGGGTAGGACCCACCCAAGGCCACGTAGACAGAGGTCAAAGTCAAAGAGTCAATACGACAGTCAACAGTTCGAGATACCAAGATAAAGTCGGCCAGCAGGCATAATGGGAGAGTTCGTCAAGCATAGGAGCAGAAGACAGCCTAGGCGAGTAGGGGTGCACTCGTGCGAGTAGCCCGGATACTCGCCAAAAAGGTGGCGACCATAGGTGATACTCGCCCATTTGCCCGGGGAGATCGCCTCAATATCGCTAGTCGCCGGGCAGGGGGCTGGGCTATAAAACCCCCCTACCCCTTGGTTTTCCTATAAATAGGACCCCAGAGGTACTTGGATTGACACCTGGACTTGAGCTTTCGAAACCCTGCTCTTGCATTCTGGAACCTGTCATACTTGGCTGCTACTCCCGGTACTAGCCAAGTCGGTGCCTTCCTTGTACCCTGCTCGGCCATTTTTGGTCTTGGAGGGGAAGTCTCTTCGGAGCTTCTGGGTACGTGGTGGGACCTCCCTGCCGCAGCACCTGGGGTCCAGTTCTTGTTCTTCTAGCTTCGTAGTAGTCGCCAGCCAGGTCATCTCGTTGGACTGCTGGGCGAGTAACCTCCGGCAGCATCGGTCCGAATCTTGAGGTCAGGATTTTCCTGGCGTCAACACTTTGGTGCGGTGAGCGTGGACCGTAGTCGTTGGAAGAAAGTTCAGTAGGAAGGCGAGATGGTCGCAGTTGGCGACCATGAGGAGGTAGTCGGCAACTCGTCCGCGAGTAGCGAGTTCGTTACGTTGGCAGTTTTCGAAGCCTTCGCGCAGCGCATAGAGGGAACCATGCGAGCAGCGCTTCAGCCGCGCGCCGAGGTCACGGCGACCTCGTCGCATCGCCCAGTTCCATCCGAGGGAGGGAGTCCCCCCCGGCGAGCAGGAAAGGAGCACATGGAGGATGAGACCGAGCGACCAAGGAGGTCGCAGTTCTACCAGCCAACCTCGCAAGGGATTCGCTTCCGCGAGCCGGGCGAGCAGGCGAGGTACCAGGATACTCGCCCATATGGCGAGTATTTCCCTGATACTCGCCAGGTGGAGGATCGTCGCTGGGTAGGAGGGAGGAGCCCCTTCTGCGAGGAGATCCTTGCCGCGCCAGTGCCAGAAGGGTTCAGGGAGCCCGTCTTGAATTACTATTCAGGGAAGGAGGATCCTGTCCGACACATCCAGTGGTTCGAGGATATAGTCTCTATCCGAACCATGTCGGATGCCTTTAAATGCCGGTTGTTCGCCATCACCTTCCGTGCGAAGGCCTGGGACTGGTTCCACCAGTTGCCCGCCGGCTCGATCTACTGCTTCGAAGACCTGTGCCGTGGAGTGACGACCCGGTTCGACACGGCCCGGAAGCTGAAGAAGGAGGCAACGGCCCTGTTCTATCTGGTGCAAAGGCCGGACGAGGCGTTGGGACCCTACATCGAGCGCTTTCAGGAGGAGGTTCTGCAGATCCAGGAGGTGGATAGCAACATCCTGTTGATGGCCTTGACGTTCGGCATAAGTCAAGGCCTCTTCAAGTTGGAGCTCAGTGAGAATCCTCCCTACTCCTATGACAACCTCATTCAGAGGGCCAACAAGTTTGTCCGAGGAGAGACTTCCAACCCTGACTTCATGGCAAGGCTTGTTAAGGTGACCGGAGGCGAGGGAGAAGAGAGGGATAGGATCCCTGAGAAGAGGAAGAGAGAAGAGCCCCGGAGGGAGGAGAAGAAGAGGCCGTAGCGGCGCGAAGAAAGGAGGAGAGAAGAGAAGAAGAGGGAGGAGCCCAGGAGGAAAGAAGCCAGGAGAAGCGTTGAGAGGAGACCCGTCGAGTCCTCGGAGCGTCAGGAGGAGGAAAGGCGCTACCAGGTCTCCGTCAACCGGCCACCTTGGAGGCCGGCTGGACGGCACCAGCGTCGGGATCAAAGGGGGAGATCCCCGGAGAGAAGGCCTTTTCGCCAGCCGGAGAGGCGTCAGGAGAGGAGGAGAGACGAAGCGATGGCGGTAGCCGGGCGTGGCTGCCGTCAAGGAAGGAAGAAGCAGAAGCCGAGGAGGCAGCAAGCAGAAGAGGTTCCCCTCTACTGTGACTTCCACCAGGTGGGGGGGGGGGGCATGCCATGGCTGCCTGCCCAGACTTTTGGGAAGCCCGGAGGAGGCTAGCAGCAGGAGAAGGTGGAGGGGAGCAACGGAGGACCGAGCCGCAGGCAGGGCAGGCTGCCGTCGTTCGAAGGAGGAACGAGGACCGGGTCGACCAGGGAGGTCGGGGAGACCTGGTTCAGGGAGGCAGAGTCGGAGTAATCCATGGGGGAGCGGGGCTGGAAGCTTCCTGCAAGGGGAGCCTCCATCAGATCTACCGCAGGAGTGTCGCCTCGACCTCACAAGCACTACCCCTGATGGAGGAGATCACCTTTTCAGAGGAGGACATGCTAGGGAATGAGAATCCCTTCCATGATGCCCTCGTGATTCAAGCCGCAGTGGAGGACTTCACCGTTGATCGAATCCTGATCGATAACGGTAGCTCCGTAAACGTTGTCTTCAAGGGGGCGTTTAGCGGACTGGGAGTCGGAGCAGCAAGGGTTCGGGCAGCTGATGGTCCCCTCTTCGGCTTCTCCGGAGAGAAGAAGGAAGTAGAAGGAGGAGCAGATCTCCTTGTAACACTCGGTGGCACCTCCATCAACTGTCGATTTGTCATCGTCGACGCCCCGAGCTGTTACAGGGCTATCTTTGGGAGGCCGCTTCTCAACGCCTTCAAGGCCGTCCCATCTTCCTACCATCAGTGCTTGAAGTACTGCAAGGGAGATGTCCAGGTGAGGATCAGGAGCGATCCAAGAGCCGCGCGGGAATGCTATCTCAGCGCCGTCAGCACCATCAGCTGGATGGCTGACGCAGAAGAGTTCGGAAGGGTGCTGGAGAGCCCGGCCAGGCTGGAGGTGGCCGAAGAAGTTGAAGAAATTGAGGTACTCTCCGCAGAGGGAGTACCTGGGTTGCTGAAGATCGGCGGATCGCTAAAGACGGAGGAGAAGATCGAGATGGCGGCGTGTCTGCAAAAGAACGTCGACATCTTCGCTTGGAGTGCCTCCGAGATGCCAGGAGTCGACCCTGAGGTTGCATGTCATCGCCTCAACCTGGATCCCGCGGTCCAGCCCGTCCGCCAGAAGAAGAGGACCGCCACCATCTTGGCAAACCGATCCGGGAGGAGGTGAAAAAACTGCTCGATGCAGGCTTTGTATCGGAGATCCAGTACCCAGACTGGGTCTCCAATGTTGTAATGGTGAAGAAAACGGGGGGGGGGGGGGGGGGGGGGGGGGGTAGCTGGAGAATGTGTGTTGACTTTTCCTTGATGAATAAAAGTTGCCCGAAAGATTGTTATCCCCTGCCTCGAATCGACGCGCTGGTTGATTCAGCCGTCGGTTTTTCTGTGATGAGTTTCCTTGATGCGTTTTCAGGATATCACCAGATCCGGATGCATCCCCCCGATTGCCGCGATGTCTCCTTCATCACCGATGATGGCTGCTACAGCTACAAGATGATGCCCTTCGGTTTGAAGAATGCGGGAGCCACCTACCAGCGGATGATGGACCACATCTTCAAAGGGCAAAAGGGGAGGAATCTGTAAGTGTACGTGGACGACCTCTTAATCAAAAGCAAGAGCGTCCAGGAACATGTGTCCGATCTGGTCGAGACCTTCGCGACGCTGAGGAAATTCAAGATGCGACTCAATCCAGCGAAGTGCGTCTTTGGAGCTGGAAGGGGAAAGTTCCTGGGGCATCTCCTTACCCCAGAGGGAGTAGAGCCTAACCCCGACAAGGTTAGGGCGATCCTGGAGATGCCGTCCCCGAAGACAATGAAGAAAGTCCAACGGTTGACAGGAAGGCTGGCGGGTCTTAACCGCTTCCTCTCAAAGGCCGGTGAGAAGTGCTCTCCATTCTTCAAGACACTCCGCAAAACTGAAAGCTTCGAGTGGTCCGAAGGATGTGAGACGACGTTCGAAAGACTGAAGGAGCAGTTGACTCAAACACCTCTCCTTCAGAGCCCAAAGGAAGGCGAAGACCTGCTCATCTACTTGGGAGTAGGAGCCGAAGCAGTGAGTTCCGTGTTGGTCCGAGAGGAAGGAAGGAAGCAGCTGCCCATCTACTATGTCAGTCGGGTGTTAAAGAAGGCGGAGTTGAAATATCCGATTCTTGAGAAGCTTGCTTTTGCCCTGGTGGTGTCGGCGCGGAAGCTCCGACCTTACTTTCAAGCTCACTCCATTCGGGTTGTGACTGATCATCCTCTCCGAAATGTTAGGGAGTGGAACATTCTGGGAGATTAGCGAAATGGTCGGTAGAACTCAGCGAGTTCGACATTTCCTTCTCACCCCGGGTAGCCATCAAGGCCCAGGCAGTGGCAGACTTCCTGGCTGACTTCTCAGTGGAATCGGAGCCAGGAGAAGAAGCTCTCAATCCGATCCCATGGAAGATGTTTGTGGACGGAGCTTCAGGCAAAAGTTCTGTGGGGGTGGGCATCGTGCTCGTCAGCCCACAAGGAACAAGGATCGAGCAAGCCGTCGAGATCCTCTTCCCCGTCACGAACAACCAAGCAGAGTACGAGGGCATAGTGGCAGGCTTGCGCCTTGCCAAGGAGTTGGGGATCCGTGATGTCCGGGCTTTCACGGATTCGATGGTGGTCGCGTCGCAGATTCGAGGCGAGTTCGAGGTGCGCGACACCACCCTACAGAAGTACTTGGTAAAGGTGAAAGGGCTGATTGGATGCTTCCAGTCCTTTTTCGTCGAGCATGTGCCGAGAGAGGAGAACTCGGCAGCAGATCGCTTAGCCAAGTATGGGCCGAGGGCTGGAGGAACCATTACCGAACTCTTCCATCCATCCATTGAAGAAAGAGAGATGATGGAGATCGAGCAACACCCTTCGTGGATGGATCCCTTTGTGGCCTTCCTGGTCAGCGACCAGCTCCCGGCGGGCGAAGGAGATCAAAGAAGATTTCGGTACAAGGCGACGTACTATTTACTGCAAAACAGAGAGCTGCACCGCAAAACCATCTCAGGCCCCCTGGCCAGATGTGTCTCTGAAGACGAAGTACCTCGAGTGTTGGAGGAGATCCACTCGGGAGAGTGCGGAAGCCATTCTGGGACTCGCACTTTGGAACAAAGGATCCTAAGGCAAGGTTACTTCTGACCTACTATCCGGAAGGATGCCGAGACCTTCTCGAAGAAGTGTCAGAAATGCCAGCTCTTCGCCCCTCTTCAGTTGCAGCCAGCCCAGCAGCTCCGATCAATCACCGCCCCATGGTCGTTTGTCATCTGGGGGATGGACTTGATCAGCCCTTTCCCTCAAGCAAGTGGCCAGAGGAAGTTCGTTCTCGTCATGATCGACTACTTCTCCAAGTGGATCGAGGCCAAAGCTTTGACCAAGACCACCTCTCAAGTCGTGAAGAACTTCATCTGGGGAGAGATCGTCTGCAGATTTGGAATCCCTCTCGCCATCGTCACCGACAACGGTCCCCAGTTTGCCAGCTTGGAATTGGAGGACTTTTGCAGACAACTGGGAACTGATCTTCGATTCGCCTCCGTACACCACCCTAGGAGCAATGGCCAAGTGGAGGCCGCCAACAAGCTGATCATCAACCTGCTGAAGAAGAAGGTGGAGAACCTAAGAGGTAATTAGGCGGACCAGCTCCCCTCGGTCCTTTGGGCTCTGAGGACCACTCCTAGCTTAGCCACCGGGGAAACACCGTTCAAGCTCTCTCACGGGTCGGAAGCTCTCATTCCAGTAGAGTTTGAAGTCAGAAGCCCAAGGGTGGAAACCAAGGAAGACGGAAACGAAGA
The DNA here is from genome assembly GCA_033032865.1 of Dactylorhiza incarnata. Classification (NCBI taxonomy): domain Eukaryota; kingdom Viridiplantae; phylum Streptophyta; class Magnoliopsida; order Asparagales; family Orchidaceae; genus Dactylorhiza; species Dactylorhiza incarnata. The sequence continues at coordinate 4,812,121 of JAWHQI010000157.1, read as the reverse complement.
ATGACGATTGGAAAATGAGGAAGCCCAGAAGTTGTCCCTCGACTACATCGAAGAGTTCCGCGACCTGGCCTCAGCTAGGCAAGAAGAGATCAAGCGCCGAATGGCAAGGCCGTTTGACAAGAATGTCCGCCTCAAGCACTTCCAAGCAGGTGACCTGGTCCTGAAGAAAGTGGACGCGACAGGAAGGTCAGCAGCCTTCGGGAAGCTTAACCCGAACTGGGAAGGACCCTTCATCATCCAAGAAGCTCTCCTGACCGGAGGGTACCGCTTGCAGAACCAGGAAGGCGAGCTGCTAGGGAACACCTGGAGCAGCGATGACCTGAAAAGGTTTTATCCCTAAGGGGAATGTACATGCCCCCCCTTCCTTTGTAAATTCATTTGTAAATAAAAAATTTACGTCTCCCTGAAATATGGGATGAGGCAGTCCTTCCTATCTCAGAAAAGTCTTTTAAGTAAGAAGGCCAGTATAGTCGATCTCCACGCTAGGTTGGGAAACGAGCCTCCGACTTAACCCTCGTAAAAACTCAGAACGGATGATAGGACAGTGCCTCGGGTGTGCGTTCCCTTAAGTCCAAGCCTCTGCAATGACGGCCGAGATCAGCTCCCCCCTTGCACGTTGGCCGCGGTTCCCACCGACCGCATTTCTCGTCCGACTGAAGAGATTACCAGAAGAAAAGTCTGGACGCCGACCTCCTGATTCGGCGAAGAGATGATCGATTTAACTAGCTCAGGGGACCCTTGAATAAAGGTGTCGTGCACACTCGAGGGCTAAAAGCCCATAACAAAGCGATGTGTTTCCGATTATTTCCTCCAATTGTGTGAGTTAATGTGCTTAAGTGTGCTTAAACTCCCCGTTTAATTGTTGAGCAACAGGAAACAGGTTCGGTCGGCATTCAGCATCCAGGTAGGATGGAGGCCTCGGGATGGTGCGTTCCTTTTGAACCTCCTCGACTGTCAGTCCCTACTTGACGTCACCCATCGCGGACGTCCATCATCTAAGTAGGGTGGAGGCCTCGGGATGGTGTGTCCCCTTGGACCTCCCCGACTGCCATTCCCTGCTTGACGTCGTCCTGCATCAACATTCACCGTCGCAAGTTGAAATACGAGCCTCCGACTACACCCTCATAAAAACTCAGAACGGATGATGGGACGGTGCCTCGGTAGTGCGTTCTCCTAATACCAAACCTCTGCACTGACGGTCGAGATCAGCTCCCCCCTTGCATGTTGGTCGAGTTACCCTCCGACCGCATTTCTCGTCCGACTGAAGAGATTACCAGGGGAGAGTCTGGAAGCCGACATTCCAACTTGGGAAAGGGTAGGACCGATTCGACCGACCGAAGGATGGAAACATTCAGCGCCCAAGTAGGATGGAGACCTCGGGATGTTGTGATCCCTTGGAAGGTGTTCCATCGGAACCTCCCCGACAGTCATTCCCTACTGTGTCGACCTCTTCAGCGGCATCAACCTGAAGGTATAAAATGAGGTTCTAGAAAAGCATATCTCAAGGATCCTTCTTCATATGCAGGTGCGAGTAGGAAGATGCGAGTATGAGGGCGCGAGCATGTATGGTCGAGCATCTACCCAGCGAGTAAGGTATGATCGTCGTCCGCAGCATCCTATCTCGCATATGCTTAGTCGCCTAGCAAGCACTCAACCTCGTCTCGAGCCTAAGAGCCTACTCAGCATGATCACGAAAAGAAGAAAAGCAAAAGGCGAATACAAAAGACGAGCAAAACAATTGTATTCATTTACTTTCATAAGTACATATACAAAAATGATTGTACAGATTTGCAAAAAGAAGACAGGCGACTATGCATCATCGCCACCATCCTCGCCGTCAGGATCGACATCTTCGCCATCATCACCCTCGTCCTCAGAATCGTCATCTTCGGAATCGGTGGATGAGGATGGAAGATCTCGCATGGGGGAATTGGACTCTTCGGCGAGTAATGTCGGGATGATGTCCATGACAGTCAGGTTCATTGCCTCCGGCTTCAAAAGGCCATCGGCCTTCAGACTGCTTAGGACCACCTTCCCGGTTGCTCGCGCGATCTCCCGACGAATATGCGTCATATCGTCGCCGACTATCCGGATCTGCTTGCCAACCCTGGAGGGGCCCGCCGACGAAGGCTGTTGCTCGGCAGACCGAGTTTCCAACTCGGCGATTCGCACTTGGGCGGCCTCCAAGGTTTGTCGAGTATCCTCCAGCTCCTTCTCCAGCTGGGACACTTTCTTCGCCATTTCCAGCTCGGCGGCCTGTACAGATGAAGACATCGGTTAGAAAACATCCATCGGCACAAAAGGCGACTATCTCAGAGACCAGAAAGGCGATGAGCGAGTACCTCCTGGTCTTTCCACTTGGCGGCCTCCAGCCCCATGGTGATGAGCTTCTTGCTCTGCACCTTGATCATCTGCTCATATTCAAGCAGTTTCCTCGCCATCGCATGCCCAAGCTCGGCAGCTCGCAGGTTGGCTCGCGAGCTCTGATGGGCGAGATACTCGGCCGAGACGTCTTGCAAGGATTCGGCGTCCGCGCGACCATAAAGGGCGAACATCACGTCGAACGCCTCGCCCGCATCCTCCCAATCCTCCGACCAGGCGGGGAGGTTGGTGCTCAACGTCACTTCATGGGCTCGCTCAGCCCAGGACACCAGAGGGCGACCACAGGCATCCTCGCTGCCCACACCTTCGCCGAAGAGCGGATTGCCGCTGGGCTCGCCAGCCTCCGAAGGATGTGCCCTCGCTTTTAGGTCCCTCTTGGCGACCTCCTTCTTCCTCACAGTCTCGGCGGACTTCCCCTTGACCTTCCTCTTCTTCGAGGGCCCAGCATCGTCGCCAGCGTCCTCCTGATCATCACCGCCGGGCGACAAATCAACCAAAGCAGGAGCCCCCGCCTTTGGCACCAAGGGAAGAAGCTCGCTCGGTAAGGAGCGAACAACTGCAGCCAGACAAAGAAAAGAGCGTTAGGCGCCGACTGAAGACAAGTGGCGAGCATGACCAAGTACTCGCTTAGACGACTACCTTCACCAGGGAACACCTCGGCGAGCTCATCTACTCGCTTCCTCCAGAGGACGACATCTAGACGGCGACCTCAAAAGCTGTCGAGTAGCTTCTCCCGGCTCTCCTCCAGATAAGGGGCAGCGAAGGCACTCTCTACCGGCTGGAAGGATGAAGTCGGCACGACGCCAAAGTCGCCCTTGATGACGACTATTCGCTCTGTCCAGCGATGGTTCTTGTTCGCCGTGCCGACCAGCGTGCAGACATGACTGCACAAGAAGACGACGCCTTCGCCAGTGGCGCCGAAGTGGAATACTCGCCGGAAGACGGAGAGATCAAAGGCGATCCCCTGATCGCGCAGGTAGCAGAGGAACCCCACGATCATCGCCACTCCGTTTGGGTTGATTTGCGCCGGGACTATCCCGTGGTAGCGGAGGATCTGGCAAACCTCCGACCACAAGGGTAGTCGCGGGCCGACTTCAAAATGGCGGATGGGGAAGACCAGCTCGGTCGCCGAGAAGGAGTTCAGGCGTTCATCCTCGCGAGGAAGCCTGACGACATACCCCGACGACAAATATTTTGCAGAGAACTCCTTCAGATCGCTCGGCCGAGTAATCGGCTTCTTGAAAGAAGTCGCCTCAAAGTTCTTCGCATGACTTGCACAGCGAATAGCTGCTTCGTCAGCCATTCAGGAAGGGAAGGATTGAAGAAGCGAGTATCGAAGATGCGAGGAGAGGAGCAATCGGGAGATAGTCGCTGGAAAGAAAGGGAAGATCGCCAAAAGCGTAATAAATATGTACCCACCCTCTATTTATAGTACTCGACGAAGCTTGGCTTGTCGCGTACGCCACCGCGAGCACAAGTCGGGGGTGGCGAGTATCGAGGAAAGTCGCCAAAACCCAGCGTGCACGTCAAATCACCGGTGTCGAACGAGCGAGTACCTGCATCAAATTACTAGGGTACTCGCCACACCAACACAACATTCAACAACTACTCGCAGGAAAGAAAACAAAAAAGAGCATCAAGACATCACAGAAAACAAGAAAGGCAACAAGGGCGATATTCATACTCGCCAAATAGCAAATTACTTAAAGAAATCAAATAGTTCAGAATTACAAGCATTTGCCAAAAGGCTACAAGCGACTATAAAAAGAAAAATGGGCAGGGTCCTAGGGGTTCGGCTGAGCGTCAGGAAGTTGCGGTTGTCGCCCAACCCAGCCCATACTGCGAGCTCGCTTGAAATGCTCGAAGGCCACGGACAGTGCACCCTCGCCTTGTCGCAGCTGCTCCTCCATCCTCGCCAGGCGACCAACGGAGCCCGTGCTCGCACGCATCCCCACCAGCTCGTCGTGATGCAACTGCTGGCGATGCTCCATCCTGCCAACCCGGCGCTCTAGATCGCCGACAGCCTGAAGGCGAGATTCTACACTAGCCAGGCGAGTATCAAACTCCTCCAGCCGTGATGCTCGCACCTCCAACTCGGTCAGACGACGCTGAGAGTCGGCAGCCGCCAAGAGCTCCACTCGCGCTTCCACCGCGGTCAGACGCCGATGGGACTCGCTGATCGCCAGACGTTCCAACTTCGCCTCCAAGTCCAGGATGGCGCGAGTAGCCCTCTCCTGATACTCGCGGGAGGGAAGCCCGACCCCATCAATCAGAGCCCCGATAGGGGTGTGAGCGCGAGCTGCAGAAGACATAAAGGCGAAGTCTTAGTGACGGGTAGCGGGAAAACCCTTCTTTGAAGATATTCGGAAAGACATCGACTCCATTTACCAGGCCGATGAGCATCATTCCGCAAGTCGCGGCGAGGACTCCGAGATGGTCGGCGAGGAGAGCTCCTTCCCCGATGCGGGGACAGACTGCGACGAGCACCATCTCGCCGGTTCGAGTGCGATCCGCCGATGTGCTCCCTGCTGGAAGGCGCATCACCCTGACCGCGACCATCCACTGGTCGCCCTCCCCCTCTGGGAGCGAAGAAGCCAGAAGACCCCGCCACCCCGCCTCGGCGCGAGGATTCAGCCGGATGAGTGGTGGGAGTCGAGGAAGACAGAAGGCGGCGATCATCCTGCATATCGGCAGGAGGAGGGAACGGAGGAGGTGGAGGAAGTTGGTCCGCGGGCAGTTGCGGGCTACTCGCCACCTCTAGTTGCTGCAAAGGCGGTGGAGGCGGAGGAGGATTACTCGTTGAAGGAGCCCTCTGCTCGCTCATCGGCCTCTTATCCACCGCGGAGCTATGAAGGATCCGCACCGATCCGCCCCGGCGAGTTCCTCCCCCAGTCCTGGGCGAGATCATAGGCGATGATCGCAGAGGAATAGCGTTCAAAGGCTCCTCCCGAGCATCGACGAGAAGCGGATCTGCGAGATAGTATAGAAAACGTCAGACGGGCGACTAAAACTTAAAAAGTGGCGAGTAGGTAGCTCTCACTTCGCGCAGGAAGAACTTCAGTTTGATCTTCAGCCGAGATTCCCACAGTACTCGCCCCAGGAGCTACATTCGACAAAGGAGGATCAGGAACAGGCGAGCCGCCCGACTGACCGAGACCCAAGTCGGCGAGTACCTGCTGGGTAGTGCCAACCTGAGAGTCAGCGACATTCTCGGAGGCGTCCGCATTCTTCTTCTTCTTGTTCTTCTTCTCCTTCTTCTTCTCCAAACGCTTCCTCTTCCTGGAAGCGAGAAAGTCTTCAAGCTCGACGTCGCGAGCAGGCTTCCGCAAAGGCGGTATCAGACTAGCAAGCTCGGCCATACCGCAGCAGCTTCCTCGGCAATACTACGCGACATCTTGAAAGCGAGATAAAAAAAAGCCTTGACATCAGAGACCCCTCCCCCTCTATATATAGGGCCAGAGCGTCAAACCAGCGGGATGCCGACTATCAACCAATACTCGCCAGAAAGACAGCTCGTCGAATCAGGGTTGGATGATTCTTTCCAAGCAACTACGTTACTCGCAAAGAGCGGGGATTGTGTACAACCCTCATTCTCCGAGGGTAGGACCCACCCAAGGCCACGTAGACAGAGGTCAAAGTCAAAGAGTCAATACGACAGTCAACAGTTCGAGATACCAAGATAAAGTCGGCCAGCAGGCATAATGGGAGAGTTCGTCAAGCATAGGACCAGAAGACAGCCTAGGCGAGTAGGGGTGCACTCGTGCGAGTAGCCCGGATACTCGCCAAAAAGGTGGCGACCATAGGTGATACTCGCCAATTTGCCCGGGGAGATCGCCTCAATATCGCTAGTCGTCGGGCAGGGGCTGGGCTATAAACCCCCCTACCCCTTGGTTTTCCTATAAATAGGACCCCAGGGGTACTTGGATTGGCACCTGGACTTGAGCTTTCGAAACCCTGCTCTTGCATTCTAGAACCTGTCATACTTGGCCGCTACTCCCGGTACTAGCCAAGTCGGTGCCTTCCTTGTACCTTGCTCGGCCATTTTTGGTCTTGGAGGGGAAGTCTCTTCGGAGCTTCTGGGTACGTGGTGGGACCTCCCTGCCGCAGCACCTGGGGTCCAGTTCGTTGTTCTTCTAGCTCCGTAGTAGTCGCCAGCCAGGTCATCTCGTTGGACTGCTGGGCGAGTAACCTCCGGCTGCATCGGTCTGAATCTTGAGGTCAGGATTTTCCTGGCGTCAACACTTCGGGTTGTGGTTTGGGTTGCGTGCAAATGCAACATGATAACGTAATTGCGTTTGGTTTAAGGCAGTTGAAGCCTCATGAGAGGAATTATCATGTTCATGACTTGGAGTTGGTGGCGGTAATCTTTGCGTTGAAATTGTGGAGGCACTATGTGTACGATGCGAAGGTGGAGATCTTCACAGGCCATAAAAGTCTGAAGTATATCTTTGACTAGAAGGATCTGAATATGCAACAACGCAGGTGGGTCATGTTCCTTAGGGAATATGACAGAGATTCAATATACACCGGGCAAGGAGAATGTTGTGGTCGACGTGTTGAGTAGGAAGTACTCAGGGAAAGACAATTGGATCGAGGCGTGCATCGAGCAGTTAGTGTGAGATTTTGAGTCTCTTGATATTACTTGTGTTGATTGGGGTGATGCTAGCATAGCATGTTTGAGCTGGATCGAGGTGCAGTGCGGTTTAGCCGACCGGATTCGGGAGGCGACCAGTGTGGATGAAGAGTTTCAACCCTTGGTGTTAAAATCTCAGCAGGGCGAGAGCAATGTCATGGAGATTGTCGGCGGACTCTTGAAGATGAGTGGGAGAGTGTGCATTCTATTCTTTGGCAAGCTCTGCGAGGAGTTGATGTTTGAGGCTCACTTTACGAAGTACTCCATTTATCTAGGAAGTACGAAGATGTACTTGAATTTGAAGAAATCCTTTTGGTAGCCTGAGATGAAATGAGACGTGGCTTTGTTTGTGAGTAGGTGTCAAACTTGTGCTTTGGTGAAAGCCGAATGCCAAAGGCCGGGCGGGTTCTTAAAGCCTCTCTCGATCCCTGAGTGGAAGTTCGAAGACACTTCCATGGACTTCGTGCATGCTTTGCCCCGATCTCAGCATTGTGATGATGTGATTTGGGTGATTGTGGATCACCTGACTAAGGTGGCTCACTTCATTCTGAATAGGAAGGATGTTAGCATCGAGAAGCTAGTAGAGTTGCATGTTCGAAATATTGTGTTGTTGCATGGGATTTTGAAGTGTATCGTTAGAGATAGAGATGGAAATTTCACGTCCAAGGACCAGAGGTTAATGCAAAAGGGTTTGGGAGTGAAGCTCAAGTTCAGTATGACATTTCATCCGTAGACTGACGGTCAAATAGAGAGAACAAATCGTAAGATGAAGGAAATGCATAAGATGTGTGCTCTTGACTTTGGAAAGAAATGGGAAGATCATATCATCATGTTGGAGTTTGCATATAACAACAACTTCCAAACTAGTATCAAGATGGCACCCTGCGAAGCTCTGTATGGGTGGCGGTGCCGAACGTCGATGTATTGGATAGAGGTGAGCGACACCCAGCTGTTGGAAAAGGAGGCGGTGGTTGATGCTTGTGAGTTATGAAGATTGCTCAGGAACGACACACAGTTTTTAATGTGCGCCACAAGAATGTGAAGTTTGTAGTAGGCGACATGGTTTATCTGAAGATCAAGCCAGTCAAGGGTATTTTGAGAATTCGGTGTTTGAAAAAGTTAAGTCCAAGGTACTTGAGACCAGTCAATATTATGGAGCGCATAGGCGAGCCGACATATTGGTTGGCGTTGTTGACGGAGCTAAGTGGATTGTATGATGTATTCCACATCTCGGTGTTGAGAAAAGCTCTAGTGGTGCCAGTGGCGAAAGATTTGAGAATGGTAGTACGTCTGGTGTGCATAAAGGATTCAGAGATCCGGAGTTTGCAGAATAAGGAAGTCAAGCTCGTGAAAGTGTGTTGGAACAATTGCGGGCAAGACGAGTTTTCTTGGGAGCAAGAATAAACGGTGCAGGAAGAGTATCCAGAACTCTTCGCGTCAGGTATGCATTTTATGTTCTGATAATGCTTTGAATTTTGGGACGATATTTTTTTGAGAGGGGGGGGGGGAGTTGTAACGCCCCCAAATCCTCTTTTTGTGAAAGGGGGTTGAGGTCGGTGGAGCCTAAGGATGTCCCGTGCACTTCGGGGACTGTTCGGGGGTTTTCTTTACTTAATTATGGACACGTATGACCATGCGCCATAGTGCACAATCAGAGTTAGATTGCTGAAAATCAGTCTTCCTATAATTTTGTTCACGCACAGCCGTGCATTTTAATCGCACGACCGTGCGATCTGTGAAGGAACTATTTTAAGTCTAATTTTCTGAGCCGCCCGATCCGATATTTGATAATCCAAAGGTGGGAATTTGTCCTAATAGGGTTTAGGTCAAATTAGGGGCTATTTTGAATTCATTTCATCTTTTTTTCACTTTCTTAGGTTAGAGAGTTTAGAAGAGGAGGAGCTCTCTTCCGCCATTGGAGGAGCTTCAGAGCTCCGATCAACAATCTGAGAGCAGCAACACGGAGAGGACTCGAAGGCGCTCGTTTCCATCCATGCATTTCAAGCTTTCCATGGCGAGGAGGAAATCTCAAAGGGTAATGACATTTCTCCTCTTATTCTTAGGATGCGCGCTTTGCATTAATTATTTTCATGCCTTATTTTCTGCATTTTGGCACTCGGTTCCTCAAATGAGAGGGATTGGGATCGCCTTGGTTCAATAAGAACTTCTGGGTCGATTGTGTCCATCCCCGACATGATTATATTAGAGATTCATGTTCATTAACGGATTAGGCATGGTTGTTGAAGACAAACTCATGGTTGGTGGTCCAATTTGGCGATGATTGTTTGACGATGCATATAGGGTTCTTGATAGATGTGAGAATACGACGAAGACGCCATTGTGATGCCCAAGTTCCATGGAAATAAAGGGTGATGTGTTTAGGGCGGGATACGCGCGTGGAAAATTCTAAGTATGAATGTGATGCTCACATGTAAGCTAAGGCGCGGTTTCATCTCTATGATCGGTTGACTAGCCATGTGATGTGGTGATTCATGTGTGGAGGGTGTCCCGGCGAGATAAGTCCTCTTATATGAAACTGACGAGAACATCTACGTTAATGTACAAGCCCAATGGTGTGAGTATCCATGTGCGGGTGGGTCTAAGCTAGAGTTCTTAGAATCGGCTATTGTGGAATTGGTGAAGCTGATCGGCGATAATGATTGTGCTAATGGACTATGGTTCTTAGAATCGGTAAGTGTGCCTTTAGGGGTGTGAGTACCCTGGTGATACTGTAATATGGTTGTGTATTGATGATGTGCTAGTCCCATACACGCGATAGGGAGTCTTGGATGAAACCCAGTTTGCATACATGATGCATTGTTAGGCCTCATTTATTTTATGCTCAACATAGAAACATGATTGATGTTTGTGACATATAGATAAGAGCTTGTTATGTTGTTTATATGTTTGTTCTCATGTTGCATACGAAGTGCTGACTTGCATGGTGATGTAGTTCCCCGGGATCCGCTAGGGCGGTCGGGAGGAGGGGTATTTTTACGTAGTTATGGTCAGCCCTGGCTGACCCTCGTGCATCGCTTCTTTTGTTTTGGTTTCAGGGAAAGGATCGCAAGATGGAGCTAGCTCGACGACCAAAAATTTCTAAGCCTCATGAAGTGTTTCTCCTCCATCTTTATTGCCTTCTTTAGCCTTGTTCCGGCTTGCATACCGAGGTAGCTTAGAAGTTTTGCTACTTTGTTTCGATGTGATGTATGTTCATTTGGACACATGTTTTGTAAGGCCATAATGCCAGATCTCTCCTTTTTAGATGTGGACAACCTCTGGGTGTTTGGCTTAGTGTTTACGTTGTGTTTACTTGATGTTTTGCTTGGGTTGCTTCATATATAATTTTATAATACTGATTATATGGTGACTCTATGCTGTGGGGTCCCGACCGGACCCATACTATATGGTTGTTGTAGGGGAGGTGTTACAACTATTTAGCGTTCGTTGCTCCAAAAGAGTACATGATAAAGCCGTACCCGAGGGCTTAGGTTTGTTATGAGTCTTTGCATTTCTAGAAGCTAAGGTGATTGATTCGCTATCATCAACTTGCCATGGTTATGAGGCCCGCGGTGTTAGCTGTCTGCTTAACAAGTTGGTTGGGTTTGTGTCGACATGGAAGTGTGTGTGGTTTTGCATGATACAATCATACATTGTTTTGCATTGCATCAAACAAATGGATCCTTGACTTATAAGTTTGTGTGTGCATTTTTATAAGTTAAAGTTTTTTTATGACACTGATCACTAATAAATAAGTTTGTGTGGACACTCTTATATGTTATGTTACTTTACTTTGTTTTACCTTACTGTCCTTACTTACAACTTGGTACATTGCATTACTAGTTCCTTAGTACTTTTAATAGTTCTTAGTACTTGCACTACTTGTATACATCTCTCTTGTTTAAGCTAACAATTGCAGCTGTATTGTCTTTCCTTCCATATGGTGCTTTAGGATGCATTGTGGGAGAGGGAGGGAACCACTTATTCATTTTATGGTTAATTGTTTAGTTGATACCACCTCAGGAACCCCAACACCCGCAACAACACCATGAGAAGCACATTGAGGAGTCTAGTGATTCGGATCCCGTGACACCCCCACCTCCTCTTGGATCTACTCTGACTATCACACCGGGGGGACGTTATGAGAGATGTATGGAACTATTTATTAGATTTAGTTTTGGTGGACTTTGTAGGGCATTCTTATTAGCCCATTACACTATGCACTTTATTTTTATGGACATTTTATGATGTTATGGTATGTGATGCTGACAATGCTTTCCTTACTACTTCTGCTATTATTTATACTCTATGATGTGATGATGTGATTTCCTGACAGGATATGCATCATGTGATAATGGTTAGCCCATGTGCTAGCACTACTATAGGGAACCCACCCTCGACATAAGACTCCTCTAGTCCATGCCTAATTCCCGGGAGGGGGTCCTACAAACATTTGGGCTAAAAAGGGGGTCTTGCAAACACTTGGTTCAGAAAATTTGGGATTGGGGTGTTCCTAAGCCTTACGATGAGCTAAGGTTGACCAAGTCAACTCTCTGGGTTGACTTTACTTGCCACCTAGGTGAATTTGACTCCCTAGGTCCAATTTGAGTCTAGTTAGGGTCCTCTAAGGCTAGGATACCCTTTGTGGAAAGAGAAACCCTATAGGGTTGAATTTGGGCTTGACTAAGTCCTAGGGAAGTGTGGTGGACCATGCCCTACCCAAGTCAGCTCATGGTGAGCTCAATGAGTGCCTCTAGGTCACCAATGTAGCTTAAGATAGGCTTGAGGTAACATCAATGTCCACCGTTGGTCCAAGGTACCCTGGGGTGTCCTAGAGCTAAGCCTAAGCTAATCTGACCCATAAGGTTAGCTTGATCTAACTATCTGGCCAATGTGGTCTCTACTTGGTCCATGTTAGCATAATTAGAGTTCAAAGTGTGTATTTAGGTCATCAAATCCCCTAAGGTGAGGTTAGGGTCTTTTCCAAGTCACCACAAGAGATAAGGTTTATTGGGTCCACTCATAGTTCACTGAGTCCTCATAGGGCTCCATAGAAGCTTGTGCTTTCGCGCCCCCTTTTGCTTTCTTGCACTAACCTTATCATTTTCTTTTCTTGCAGGACACAACAAACATCGATATTCTGCGCGTGCGAGTGGCCAGCTTTGAGGACCAGGTTAAGGAGCTGCAGACCGAGAACCAACGCCCGCGAGACGTTGCTGCCCCGCCACCTCCCGAAGAGAAGAGCACTCGGAATCATTACACCAATTATGAGATCGAGGTGCTGATGCAGGAGAACGCTCAAGGGGCGGCGAAGCATGCGCTGCATGTGCTGAAGAGGGCTGGGCCTTTGAATGAAGGAGGCGAGAAGCTCACCGCTCGCAATGTTCTGCCCGGGCTCTTCGTCCCGCTGGACGTGCCGGAGGGCGAAGCAGACATTCAGCGTGAGGGCGACACCATCCATCCTCCAGGCGAAAGCAGCAGGTCCTCCAGTGAGAAGTCCAGCGACTCCCCCTGAATTCTTTTCCGCTCTCTTTTTGTTACAACCCATGTCAGGGGAGAGACCCCCGTATTGTAAACGAAATCTTTTTGTAATGAAATGAAAAGTATTTGTTTGACCAAGTCTCTTTTATTCTTCATTTTCTTCTTTACTTATTGTCACTCGCTAACAACTCGCGCATTTGTATGCCGTCATTCGCGCTCTCGCACACTCGTTCACGTACTCGTGCATCTCTTGCGCACTCGCGCATATCCGACCCCTAATCCTGGGCCATGACTAAGGCATTCTCGCCCCATAGGTGCGCCACACGGTCGTAGCCCATTCATGCGCGCCCATACCTTTTTAGGCATTAAGTGGTCGCGATGATTCTGCCGAGAGCGTGACCATGCCGAAAGCACGCCTCGTCCTGAATGATTCTTACGCCCCTTGAGGTAGGTTCACATCCCGGGTGCATTCGCCGGGCGAGTGCCCCTCTCGATGGACCCCACTCGCATACCTCAGACTGAGAGACTTCCCTCGCGCTGATCTTTCCTTTCTCGGATTTTCCTTTCCCTTTGTTCTTTCATCCTGAATCGCCACTGAGTGAGCCTACGGCCCCGCCAGCTAGGTGAGAGCCTGGTCAGTGGGTCTACTCGGGGCTATTCATTCTCAACCCTCCACCGAGTAAGCTTACGACCCTGTGCTAGCACTGCTATAGGGAAGCCACCCTCGTCATAAGACTCCTCTAGTCCATGCCTAATTCCCGGGAGGGGGTCCTACAAACATTTGGGCTAAAGAGGGGGTCCTGCAAACACTTGATTCAGTCAATTTGGGATTGGGGTGTTCCTAAGCCTTACGATGAGCTAAGGTTGACCAAGTCAACTCTCTGGGTTGACTTTACTTGCCACCTAGGTGAATTTGACTCCATAGGGCCAATTTGAGTCTAGTTAGGGTCCTCTAAGGCTAGGATACCCTCTGGGGAAAGAGAAACCCTATAGGGTTGAGTTTGGGCTTGACTAAGTCTTAGGGAAGTGTGGTGGACCATGCCCTACCCAAGTCAGCTCATGGTGAGCTCAATGGGTGCCTCTATGTCACCAATGTAGCTTAAGATAGGCTTGAGGTAACATCAATGTCCATCGTTGGTACAAGGTACCCTCGGGTGTCCTAGAGCTAAGCCTAAGCTAATCTAACCCATAAGGTTAGCTTAATCTAACTATCTGGCCAATGTGGTCTCTACTTGGTCCATGTTAGCATAATTAGAGTTCAAAGTGTGTATTTAGGTCATCAAATCCCCTAAGGTGAGGTTGGGGTCTTTTCCAAGTCACCACAAGAGATAAGGTTTATTGGGTCCACTTAGGGTTCACTGAGTCCTCATAGGGCTCCATAGAATCTTGTGATTTCGCCCCCCCCCCCCCCCCCCCCACCTTTTGCTTTCTTTCCCTATCCTTATCATTTTCTTTTCTTGCAGGACACAACAAACGTCGTTATTCTGCGCGTGCGAGTGGCCAGCCTTGAGGACCAGGTTAAGGAGCTGCAGACCGAGAACCAACACCCGCGAGACGTTGCTGCCCCGCCACCTCCCGAAGAGAAGAGCACTCGGCATCATTACACCAACTATGAGATCGAGGTGCTGATGCAGGAGAACGCTCAAGGGGGGGCGAAGCATGCGCTCAAGGGGCGGCGAAGCATGCGCTGCAGGTGATGAAGAGGTCTGGGCTTTTGAATGAAGGAGGCGAGAAGCTCACCGCTCACATCGTTCTGCCCGGGCTCTTCGTCCCGCTGGACGTGCACGAGGGCGAAACAGACATTCAGCGCGAGGGCGGCGCCATCCATCCTCCAGGCGAAAGCAGTGGGTCCTCCAGTGAGAAGTCCGACGACTCCCCTGAAGTCTTTTCCGCTCTCTTTTTGTTACAACCCATGTCAGGGGAGAGACCCCCGTATTGTAAATGAAATCTTTTTGTAATGAAATGAAAAGTATTTGTTTGACCAAGTCTCTTTTATTCTTCATTTTCTTCTTTACTTGTTGTCACTCGCTAACAACTCACACATTCGTATGTCGTCATTCGCGCTCTCGCACACTCGTTCACGTACTCGTGCATCGCTTGTGCACTCGCACATCGCCGACCCCTAATCCTGGGCCATGACTAAGGCATTCTCGCACCATAGGTGCGCCACACGATCGTAGCCCATCCGCGCGCGCCCATACCCTTTTAGGACTTAAGTGGTCGCGATGATCCTGCCGGGAGCGTGACCATGCCGAAAGCACGCCTCGTCCTGAATGATTCTTACACCCCTTGAGGTAGGTTGACATCTCGGGTGCATTCGCCGGGCGAGTGCCCCTCTCGATGGACCGCACTCGCATACCTCAGACTGAGAGACTTCCCTCTCTTGCGCTGATCTTTCCTTTCTTGGATTTTCCTTTCCCTTTGTTCTTTCATCCTGAATCGCCACTGAGTGAGCCTGCGGCCCTGCCAGCTAGGTGAGAGTTTGGTCAGTGGATCTGCTCGGGGCTATTCATTCTCAACCTGCCACCGAGTGAGCCTACGACCCTACCAGCTAGATAGGAGCCTGGTCAGCGGGTCTGCTCGGGGCCAACCACATTTTGAAAAAAATTCTCATCCTGCCACCGAGTGAGTCTACGGCCCTGCCAGATAGGTGAGATCCTGGTCAGTGGGTCTGCTCGGGGCCAACCACATTTTGGAACTTTCTTTCTTCCTGCCACCGAGTGAGCATACGGCCCTGCCAGCTAGGTGAGAGCCTGATCAGCGGGTCTGCTCGGGGCCAAACTACATTCTGAAACTTTCTTTCTTCCTGCCACAGAGTAAGCATACGACCCTGCCAACTAGGTGAGAGCCCGGTCAACGGGTCTGCTCGAGGCCAACCATCTTTCCAGCATGATCATCATACAAGTTGACACATCATTCATAAAGAAAAACAAAGTTTGAAAGCAAACATTTTTATTACATGAACTCAAGGATAAAAACGTTTCAGGTCATCACCACTCCATGTGTGACCGCTGGGCTCGCCTTCCACATTTTGAAGACGATATCCTCCCGTTTTAAGGCTTCTTCAACGACATAGGGGCCCTCCCAATTGGGATTGATCTTCCCCATCGCGGCTGACCTTTTGGCCGCATCGACCTTTTTAAGAAAAGACCACCCTTCTCGAATTGCTTGATCCTGATGTGTTTGTCAAATTATTTTGTCATCCGGCGCTTGACTTCCTCTTATCGAATGGCGACAAGATCTCAGACCTCTTCAATCAGATCTAAAGAGAGTCACAGTTCCTCCTCATTCTCCACTCTCCATTCTTCATTGCCTCCTTAGGGCCCATAGGAAACGTGAAGTACAACCTCACAACCGTGAGGGAGCTTGAAGGGGGTCTCACCGGTGGCGGTGTTGGGTGTAGTCCTTAGGGCCCATAGGACCGAGGGGAGTTGCTCCACCCAATTCCCTTTCAAATTTTCTACTTTCTTTTTCAGCAGGTTTACTATGACCTTGTTTGCCGCCTCCACCTGTCCGTTGCTCTTGGGATGATGAACAGACGCGAACCAGAGGTCTATTCCCAGTTGGCTACAGAAGCTAATGAACTCTTCACTAGCAAACTGTGTCTCATTATCTATGACTATGGCTTGAGGGAGCCCATGTCGGCGGATGATCTGTCCCCATACAAAGTTACGAATTACCTGGGAGGTCACCTTGGCCAATGCCATGACCTCCAACCACTTTGAGAAGTAGTTGATCATGACCAGGAGGAACCTCCTCTGCCCACTTGCCTTTGGGAAAGGTCCTACAAGGTCCATCCCCTAAATCGCAAAAGGCCAAGGCGCAGTGATGCTTCTTAGCCTCTGAGCTGGCAAAAGCTGAAGCGGGGCGAACAGCTGGCACTTCTGACATTTTTTGGCGAACTCTGTTGCATCTTTCCGCAAGGTCGGCCAGAAGTACCCTTGCCTCATTATCCTGGACTCCAATGTCCTGCTTCCCGAGTGACTACCACACTCGCCTGAGTGAACCTCCTCCAGGACCCCCGGGACTTCTTCCTCGGATACACATCATGCCAAGAGTCCCGAGAGGGTCTTTCGGTACAGGTCCCCCTCGTGCAGCATATAGTAAGCCGACTTATGCCTGAAGCGCCTTTGATCTGGGACGTCCTCTGGAAACTTACCCGTTGTTAGGAAGGTCATAAAAGGATCTTTCCACGAGGGTTGTCGCGATATATCCATCAATTCTCCTTCTTCGATCGACGGGCAGAATAGATCCGTCAAGGTCCCTCCGGCCCGAGGACCAAACTTAGCCAACCGACCCGCTGGGGTGCTTTCTTCCCTTGGTACGTGCCTGATGGAGAAGGTTCTGAATGTCCCGATGAGGCCCCTCACCTTGGTTAAGTACCTCATGAGTGTGGGCTCTCTTGCCTCGAACTCGTTCTTGACCTGTGATGTTATTACCATCAAATCTGTGAGGACCTCCACATTGTGAACCCCTAGCTGCTGGGCCAGACGCAAGCCAGCGATTACTGATTCATACTCTGTCTGGTTGTTAGTGACGGGGAAATGTATCACTATGGCTTGCTCTATCTTTACCCCATGGGAGATTTCCAATACCACCCCTCCTCCCAGAGAGTTTCTTCCTGAGACCCCGTCCACCAGTAGCTTCCAGGGAACATGACGAGGAGCTTGCTCCTCTTCCATTTCAACCACATAATCCGCCAGAAAGTCCGTCACGACCTGGTCCTTTATTGATAGCCGAGGGACAAAAGCGATATCAAACTCGCTCAACTCTACGGATCACTTCGCGAGCCTCCCTGAATGCTCTACCCCCTCGAAGATTTTGTGGAGGGGGTGGTCGGTTACTACTTGGATCAAATGGGCTTGGAAGTACGACCTGAGCTTCCTGGCCGAGACAACCAAGACGAACGCCATCTTTTCCAAAATCGGATACCGAAGCTCCGCCTTCTTCAGGACCCTACTCACGTAGTAGATGTGCAGTTGTTTCTTGCCCTCCTCCCGGCCCAAGACGGAGCTCACGGATTCTGCCCCAACTCCGAGGTATAAGACTAGGCTTTCCCCCTCCTTAGGCCCATGGAGAAGCGGAGCCTTGGTGAGCTGGCTTTTTAAGGCTCGAAAAGCCTCCTCGCACTCTTTTGACCACTCGAACTTTTTGTTGCCTCGCAACACTTTGAAGAAGGGCGAGCATTTCTCCCCTGCCCGGGAGAGAAACCTACTCAACCCCGCGAGCTTTCCCGTTATGCGTTGGACTTATTTAGCATTTCGCGGCGATTCCAGCTCCATTATAGCATTTACCTTATCTAGATTAGGCTTCACCCCCGCCGGGGTAAGGAGGTGACCCAGAAACTTCCCCTTGCTGGCCCCGAAGACACACTTCAAGGGGTTCAGCCTCATCTTAAACTTGTGCAGGGCGACGAAGGTTTCTTCGAGGTCCTGGAGGTGAGAGTTCACGTCCTTGCTCTTTACCATGAGGTCGTCCACGTACACCTCTAAATTCATCCCCTCTGCTCCCGAAAGACTCGGTCTATCATCCTTTGGTATGTCGCCCCTGCGTTCTTTAGCCCAAAAGACATCATTACAGAAAAACCGACGGATGAATCAACCAGCGCGTCGATTTGAGGCAGAGGGTAACAATCCTTAGGGCATGCTTTGTTTAAAAGAGAAAGGTCGATACACATCCTCCAGCGACCATCACCCTTTTTTAACATGACGACATTGGAGACCCAGCCTGGATACTGGATCTCTGATACAAAACCTGTCTTGAGGAGCTTCTCCACTTCCTCCCGGATTGGCTCCTCCAGCTTGTCGGCAATAGTCTTTCTCTTCTGGCGGATGGGACGGGTTCCTGGATCGAGGTTGAGTCGATGGCAGGCCACGTTCGCGTCGACGCCCAGCATGTCTGTCGCGCTCCAAGCAAAGATGTCCACGCTCCTCTGGATGCACTCCAACATCTTCCCCCTATCCTCTAAGTTAAGGCCTCCGCTAACCCGCGCCTTCTCCATCTTTCCTTCTCGAGTGATGACCTACATCTCAACTACTCCCTCTGCCTCCTCCAGTCGGGACGGCTCTTCCCACTCACCCCTTACCTTTCCCCCTTCGGCTAGGGTCTCCTCCTCCATCACAACTTCTACCTCCATCAGCTCGACATGCTCCTCCTGCATCGCCTCCGTCTCCTCCTCCAGGACACGAACCTCCTCTTCCGCTTCTCTTTCCCCCTCCATCGCTTCTCCTGGCTCCGCCGTCTCCCTCATCTCCCTGTCCACCTCCTCAGCCTCCGTCATCCAGGAGATGGTGTTGACGGCAGTCACATAGCACTGTCTCACCACCTTAGTATCCCCTCGAATTCGGACCTAAACTCCTCTGTTAGGGAACTTAAGGCACCGATGGAAGGAAGAGGGAACGCATCGGAAGGTGCTTATGAGAGGGCGTCTGAAGCGGGTGTTATAACTACTCGGGGGGTCAACTATAACGAACCGGCAGTTCCTTGGGACCCCTCACAACGTCACCTGGAGCCCGACTCCTCCTTCGACCTCCTTCCTTTCCCCCGAAAAATAAAACAACGGCCCATCCGAGGCCAGCACTCTCTTTGCTTCCACCTACATTGCATCGAAAGCCTTTTTGAAAATCACATTCACAGAACTCCCATTGTCGACCAAGATTCGGGAGACCATGAAGTTCTCGATGGCCGCCTGGATTACCAAGGCATCGCAGAACGGATCCTCATAATCTGGCATGTCCTCCGACGAGAATGTGATTTTTTCCAGAGGGGGCGAGTTCTGGGAGGTCGACGCGACTCTCCTCCCGAACATCGTTTGGAGGCTCTTCTTGCGAGTGGCCTCAATCCCAACCCCGCCATGGATCACCCTGATCCCCCCCCCCCCCCCCCCCCCCCGAGATCCTACGTCAGCTCAATCCTCACACTTATCTTCCCATTCTTCGGGTAGCACTTCTTCGATCCTCACCGGCTGTTGCTACTGATGTGTCGGACCCCTTATCCTCCTCATCTCCAAAAACTCCGGGCAGGTGGCCGTCGTATGACCTTCCTCCTGGTGGAAGTCACAGTAGGGCAACGCCACCCTGCCTCCTCCTCTACCTCCTTTTCCATTTCCTCTCCCCCTTCCTCTTCTTCGGACTACTGCCATGGTTTGCTGCTGAGGGGGGGGAAGGGCGGCCTCAGACCCTGTCTCCACCCCGGAGGGTTGAACCGCCCTTGCCCCACATGGAAATTCTCCCTTCCTTGATATCCTCTTCCTTGACCCTGCCCCGGTCCTTCATGGGGTCTCCAGGTCAGTCGGTTGTTAGGCTCCTGGTACCCCCTGCCTTGCTGCTGTCCCTGGAACCCCTGACCTATGGGTTCCTCTCTCCTTCTCACCTCCTGATGCCTTCCTCCTCCCTGCTCCTTCGCTTCTCCACCACCCAACCTGGCCAGCTTTATGACAAACATCTGGTTCACCACCTCCCCCTCAATCTCCTTCTCTGCCCTCTCCATGAGCTCTTCAAAGGAAAGTGGGGGCACTCTCTTCAATTATATTCTGAAGAACCCTTCACAGAGCCCCAAGATGAAGGCTAGCATTAGGGTGTGCCCCGACACTTCATTCACCAAGAGTATTTCCTCGTGGAACCTATCCACGTAACTCCCCAGTGTCTCTTATGCACCCTGCTTGACTGCGAACAAGAACTCTGCTCCCTTCTTCCTCTTCTTGGACGTCGAGAACCTCAAAAGGAAGCACCGCCGCAGATCCTCAAAGCAGTAGATCGAGCTCGAGGGCAGCTGGTGAAACCAGTCTCGGGCCTTCTCCTTCAAGGTGATGGAGAAGAATCGGCATTTGAAAGCATCCACCATTTGCATGATGGAGACGACGTCCTCGAACCACTGAACATGTTGTACCGGGTCATCACTGCATGTGTAGTAAGACATATCTGGTTCTATAAACCCCTCCAGAACCGGGGCAGAGATGATCAGCTCACAAAAGGGGCACCCTTCCCCCACTCGGTGAGTGGTATGGTCTCGTGGAGTCAGCTCACACACCTCAGCTCTCGTCGGGTTGGGGAAGAGCTGTCGCCTGGGCAGATCTCGCCCACTTCCTTCCGCCACTGCCTCCTTCCCAGGTCGCTGGCCTGGTGCGTTCTCGCCTATCAGGTGGGACGCCACCACTGGGACCGCGGGTGTCTCGAACTCTCTTCTGGCGGCGAATGCGAGATGCAAGGTCTGCAGGACCTCTCGCTTGAAGTCCTTGAACATTGCCATCGTCACCCCACTCACGAGTGGTTGCAAGTGGCATGGGTCAGATCTATCTTCCTCTCCTCCAGCCATGGAGCTCAGCTTGAGATTTTCCTATATAGGCTACAGTCCATGCTCACCGCACCAAAAATATTGAAACCGTCAACCAGTCTCTTGAGGAGTTCGGACCCACATGGTTATAGCCTACACCTACTTCTCCCTCATCGGCACTCTTGACTGTTGACGAAGAAAAATGAATAGACCCAAAGTTGTAGCGAGGAGATCCCGACACACACCCGGAAGATCTTAGAGAGCTTCCCCTCCTAAACCAATGCTCAACTGGGCACCTTGGAGGACACTATGAGCCAACCAAACTTAACTAGAGGAGGAGAGAGCCCAAAAAGTCGGATCTCCTCAAAGGTGCCCTTAAGGGTCTACTTATAATTTTTTTGATCTGGTCTGCAAATAACCTAATTCCGCCTTTTGGTTTTACTAAGCGCACCCCAAATTGGTCTGATAACAGCCAAACCTCACTGTTCTGAAGGGCTATTGGCAGCCCACAAAGTGTATTTAGGTAAATTCACCTTTGGGCCACTCGCCAGACTTCCCGCGCAACAGGTTCTCTAGGTCTTACTAGGCGAGTGGTTTGTAAGGGCACCACTCGCTAGGTCTCTGTCCTCCCGGGCGAGTGGGGTTCCGCCCCTCATTCGCCTGACAGCCCGCGCATCTGAACTTCTAGGCGGGAGAGTGCTTGCTGAACGGGGATTGCACTCGCCCATTGCACTCGCCCCCCTCCATGATCCTGGGCGAGTGCCCCTCTGACTTGGGTGAATGCTCCCCTGATGCTTTGCTCATCCTTTGGATCTTGGGGCCTAGCGGCCCACTCGACAAATACGAGGTTGTACAGGGACAAAGTGTTATAAAGCAAATATGGGTATCTAAGGTTTCCACCTACTCTATGGGAGGAACCTCTTGAGTATCCGGATCTTTACTTCCATCTTCTATTTAGATGTGTTGACAGACTAAGGACAAAGAAGACGTGGTATTTGGACTCGGGATGCTCCAAACACATGACGGGCAATAAATCAAAGTTCCTTAGCCTCATTAAGAAGAAAGGAGGACTGGTGACGTTTGGTGATAACGACAAAGGAAAGATCATAGACATCGACACAGTGGGTAACAAATTGTTTTCTATTTCAAATGTTTTATTTGTAGAAAGTTTAAAAACCTAACTTGATTTTAATAATCCAACTTTGTGATAAAAGATTAAATATTTTATTTGAAACTTCTACAAATCTTTGCAAAATCATAAATTTCAAAATAAATGAGATTATACTCACTGCACCTAGAACTCATAACGTTTATAAGATTGATTTTCATGATCTTCATCTAAAAAATGAAGAATTAGAACTTTGGCATAGGCGTCTTGGTCACTCTAGCACCAAATTGATTTTAAAACTATCAAAAGATAAATTAATTAGGGGATTACCTATGCTTAATAGAAATTTATCTTCACTTTGTTCGCCATGTCAAAAGGGAAAATTTTCAAAATCTTCTTTTAAAAGTAAAAATAAAATTTGTATTACTAAACTACTCCAATTAATTCATATGGGCCTCTTTAGACCGGTTAACACTTCTACTCTAGGTGGTAGAAAATATAATTTTGTTCTAATTGATGACTTTTCTAGATTTTGTTGGACAATTTTTCTCACTTCTAAATTCGATACGTTTGTTGAATTTACCAAACTATGCAAACGTATACAAAATGAACTTGATCTAAAAATAAAATGCATACGCTCGGATCAAGGAGGTAAATTTATAAATGAAAAAAATCTCTTCTTTTTGTGATGATCTAAGAATTAAACACGATTTTTTTGCTTCACGCACCTCACAACAAAATAGTGTAGTGGAGAGAAAAAATAAAAACCTTCAAGAACTAACACACGCTATGATTTTTGAATATGGATTACCTAGATCTTTTTGGGTCGAAGTCGTTAGCACTTCATGTTATTGTCATTAATCGAGTAATGTTTCGCCCATTTTTAAAACTAACTCCTTATGAATTATATTTTCAAAAGAAACCGAATGTATCTTATTTTCGTGTGTTTGATTGCAAATATTTTTTATTAAACAGTAAAGATAACTTAGGTAAATTTGATGTAAAATATGATACAAGAATTTTTCTTAGGTACTCTTCAACTAGTATGGCTTATAAAGTTCATAACAAAAGAACCGAAATAGTTGAAGAATCACATGTTAGATTTGATGAGCGTGTTCCTTGAGTATACTCTATTACTGTAGGAAATGAAGAGGAACCCCTTCCCTCTTTGGAGCATTAGAATGTTGAACCACTTAGAGAAAAAAAGGAGAAAGAGAAAGAGCAAGATGAATATGTACCCCCAAGTGTGCTAAAGTTTTCAAAGAACCATCCAAGGGAACTCATCATTGGACAACCTTCAAAAGGGGTAAAAGCTCGCTCTTCTTTACATGAGTCTTTTTCAAATCTTTGTTTTGTTTCCGAAATTGAACCAAAAATGTTACAACCGTCTTAAATGATGAATCTTGGTTTTTAGCTATGAATGAAAAATTAAATCAATTTGAATGTAATAAGATTTGTAAATTAGTAGATAGGTCATCTAATCATTTGGTAGTACGCGTAAAATAGACTTTTAAAAATAAATTAGATAATGACTCTAGAATAACTTGGAACAAAGCTAGACTAGTAGCACAAGGATATTCACAAATCGATGAGGTAGATTTTGATGAAATATTTGCACTTGTTGCTCTCTTAGAGTTAATTCGAATTTTTCTAGCATTTACGAGTTTTAAAAGATTTAAACTATATCAAATGGATGTTAAACGTGCTTTCTTAAATGGGATAATAAAAGAAAAAATCTATGTTGAATAACCCCCCGGTATCATAAATGGAAAAATTTCAAATCATGTTTATAAGTTAGAAAAAGCGTTTTATGGTTTAAAACAAGCGCATCGTGCATGGTATGATAGATTGACGTTATTTTTAATAAAATACGGTTATATTATGGGAAGTGTTGATAACACACTATTCATTAAGCATTTTAATAATGATATGATTATATTATAAATTTATATATATAACATAATTTTTGATGTCACTAATGAAGAGTTGTGTAATGAAATAGTCAAAATGATGCAAAACGAATTCAAAATGAGTTTCGTAGGAGAACTCATGTATTTTCTAGGATTTCAAATCACAATTCATGATGGAATTTTCATTTATCAAACAAAATACGTTCATGACATGCTTAAAAGATTTGGATTTGAAAATCTTAAGCAAGTTAATACATCAATGAGTCTTTTACTAAAATTAGGAAAAGATGAAGGCGGCATTTCAATTAATCATACTTTATATCGAGGAATGATAGGATCGTTATTGTATTTGAGTGCATCTATACCCGATATTATATTTGACGTATGTTTGTGTGCAAGATTTCAAGTTAATCCCAAAGAATTTCATTTAAAAGCGGTTAAACGAATTTTTAGATATCTTATGAGAGCATTTAGATTATGATATCCATATAATGATTCCTTTATTTTACACGGCTTTTCTGATTCTGACTATGTGGGATGTTCATTAGATCGTAAGAGCACTAGTGACACATGTCACTTTTTAGGCCCATCACTTGTATCATGGTCGAGTCGGAAACCAAATTCGGTTGCCCTCTCCACCACCGAGGCCGAGTATATCACACTAGGTAGTTGTTGTGCACAGCAAGCCTTATAGATGACTCAAACACTAGAAGACTTTGGAGTTCATCTAAATAACATAGAATTTAAATGTGACCACAAGAGCGCAATCGATCTAACTAACAATCTGGTTCATCATTCTAGATCCAAACATATAGATGTTCGACATCATTTCATTAGGGATCATATTAAGAAAGAACATGTGAGAGTTAGCTTTATAGAGACTGATTCACAACTTGCAGACAAATTCACCAAGCCACTCATCGATGCACGATTCAATATGCTTAGACTAGAATTGGGTATTTTGGATGTCCTATGCTAAAATTCAAAACCCGCAACTTTTTTTAGTATTTTTCTGATTTCTTTGATGCATTAGATAGCCCATATAATGACAAATCATAATCAAGAAAAATTGTAATAAAAAAATCACGAAAACATGCTTATTTTATGAAAACAAAATCTCTGTTTTTTACCGTCTGACGCTAACCTTACCGTCGGCGGTAGCTCTATTTTCTTAAAACTATTTATTTGTGCTTTCTCTGATTTTTACTTTCAAAAAGTTAGTTTTCTTCTCATCATTTCTTCTGCTTTCAAAAAAATTTACGTATTTTTATCTACTTTTTCTCAACAATCAAAAATCCACTATAAAATTACAAAATAATCTCAAAAACACAAAAAATATATTTTGCTTGTTATTTCTTTATTTTGATTTGTAGTTCCATAAAAACCAAAACAAAAAAAAATGTTTATGATCATTGCTAAAATTCAAGGATGAATAGAAATCTCTTAAAGATTCATCACAATGTTTAATTTAATTTTCAAATTTTCTTGAAACATTGTTTTGTTTTGTCATGCCTTTAACACTATCTTTTATTGTGCAATGAAATTGTTTGTAGAAACCATGTGTATTGAGTGATTAACATGCCTCTAAGTATAAGTAATATGTTATGATAGATACTGATTTAAATCACTCACTTTTTGATTCCTACATGTCTTTAATCTTAGTTTTGCATGATTGTGTAGTGTAATAACATAATAAAGTAGAAATATATAAATAGATTACCTACACAACATTGAATTGTGTCTTGCAATTCTTGGCTTTTCATGCACCTTTTTGAGAAATGTGATCAAAACCAAAATTATATGTTTGTTACACAAGTGAATTCAGATCCCTTGGTCACATAAAAAATCAATCAACTAATAATGACAAGAAAACTCCACCAAGCACTACTCACTCTCATGAGAAGTCTTAATAAGCATTGTGAGGTTGAGCACCTTGGAGAGAATAGTAAAGTGTCTTGTGCAAATAATTTAATACACATCTTCTCTTGTGTATAGCGGATCACAAAACATAAAGAATAATATTAAGTGATCCCCCAAGCACTACTTCGCTCCCTGATAAGTCTTAATAAGTATTGTGTGTGCGAAGCACCTTGGTAGTTGTACAATTTATTTTTTGTGCATTGAAATTTGTGGGAGTACCTATATTTATGTCTTTTGATAATGTTGTGCTATATTTCATTACATGTGTCATGTGTTTTGATTAATGCACTTGTATACTTTATCAAAACACTCTTTGAACACATCATTATCTTTCATAAAACTTGCACTCATGAGAATTGGATCCTAACACACAAATACACTATTTTCTGCAAACTTAAGTAAATGCACTAGATGACAACATTATCTCTACAATGGTTCAATGGGTTATGGATCTCTTCATCAGTCGTACCATCGCGAGAAAGATGAAGGTTGGTCAGAAAGAGGGTGAAGCAAGTCTGTATCTATTGTGCTTCCGTTTGGATCAAGATCCGATCATGGTGCAAATGCTTGAAGAAAAGTCTTTGTTCAAATTGAGTCGCAACATTGATACCCCAATACAAAGAGAAGAAGCAGAGCACAAGTATTTGGCTGGAACGGGAGCCTGATATAGTCATATCGAGCCCCTAATAGCATCAGTGAACATGTTTTAATTCCCATAATTTCTAATTCATTGGGACCTATTGATGGGGATCATTCATAATATTTTTTTTATTTTGGATTGTTGAACCCGGAAACCACAGTTTAACGAGGAGTTCGACCAAGGGTGTAGCTTGCACTTAATACTCCTAAGTTGGGTCACTAGGCCAGACTCTCGGGACAAGGAACCTCACTCTTTACGGTGGAAAAACTAGAATAGACTCTCAAGCTGCAGCAAGGAGGTCCCTCCACACACCCGGAAGATCTTAGAGAACTTTCCCTCCTAAACCAAAAGCTGAGTCGGACACCTTAGAGAGTGCTAGAGGGTTCCTGACAACAAACCCGGAAACCACAGTGAGCGGCTAGCTAGAACTCTCTTATCAACCAAAGCTAGCCAAAGGAGAGAGAAGCCTCCTCTTCAAAGGTGCCCTTGAGGGTCTATTTATAGTTTTCTAAAACTGGCCTGCGGATAGCGAGATCCCGCCTTTTGATTTTTCTTAATGCAACCTAAATTGGTCTGCCAACATTGGAATCCCGCTGTTTAAAAAGGCTAATGGCATGCCAGTAGGATTGACTTAGCTATAGGCAAGCCGAGGTAGTTCTTTTCAGCTCACCCAGATGTGGCGAGTACTCTGTAGAGTGTACGACTCTCCACTTCCCCCAGATCATCGAGCGAGTGCTGATCGCACGGCCCAACCTGCCGGTTTCGACACTCGCCCCGGGCACCGGGAGAGTGCTAGCACGAAATGACCCACTCGCTAGGCCGCTCATTCACGCCTTATCTTGGTCAATCGACCACGCGACAAATACGGGGTTGCACACAATCCCCGCTCTTTGCGAGCTTGCCCCAAGCTTGAAAAGATAGTTCAACCCTAGTTATTTGGCGAGTGTGTTGTTCATTTTAAGGAATTTTTTTGCGGGACCCACAGATGCCAATATATATGCATTCGGGGGGTACAATGCGACTGCTCGATCCCTCTCTTCCCACCCTGCCTTGACTTCTCGCCTTCTGTCAGTAAAAACTTGTCATCATGCAACCGTTCAAAGAAGTCCTTGCTCGGCTAGCAACGTTCAAGAAGAGGAGTGAGGAGGCTACTGCAGGTCTGATGGCTATTGCCACTGAGCATGCCTCGTCGGGCCCATCCTCGTCGGGCCCATCTCAGTGAAGGGTAAGGAAGGCCATCAAGAAGGTCAATCCCAGGCTTACCGAGAAAGCGACGACTCCGCTAGCACCACATCAGCCTGATTTCATCTTGGGATTGGACTCGTCTCCCCATATGTGAGTTCACTTTTTCTTAACCTCGGTCTTGGCAAAACCCACTTGCTTACAATTTGGGTGTCTCGTACAACTTGATACCGTTATTGACAATGCGTAAGGTCGAGACAACGGCTTAGGGATGAACGTGAGTGCTCAAAGAATCACTGGCTCCCACTCCCCTATTAACGGTACGCGGTCTATTCATATTTCCTTACTATTCCTTCGACTCGCATTCTTTAGAAGATGCTAACAAGTCGTGAATTCGCAGTCTCCGATTATGTCGACATTATCTCACCCCCACTGCCACTATCCCCGTCGCGACCTCTCTCGGGAATTCGCCGATGCATCCGCCTCGCTCAAAGGCAAGAGCGGGAATAATACCATTTCTCCCAAAAAGCTTATCGCGACTCCCGGCGTTCGGAAAGTAGGGTCGGGTAAGTCCTTGGCATCCCCTCTCGACAAAACCTTTGGCGAGTGGCCACGACCATCGCACCGACCTGGCAAGGAGGTCGAGTATTCTCGAGGTGAGTTTTGGAGCAGTCTCATTTTACTAAGTATAATAATTTATGCTGACCTCTCGCCCATCCCTCCAGGAGCGCGCACTACTCCTCTTGATGATGAGATGGACGAGCTGGAGGACTACTCGGCCCCACCATCGCCCAATGCGATGAGAGAATTCTTGGGCGAATCACCCTCTATTAATGTGATGGCGGATCGCATCGCGGAAGTGCTCCGGAAATACGGCTTCATGTTCCGCGAGCTGGAGGCGCATGCAAGCGAGCCCTTCCCCAACCTACTTTCTTTGGAGAAGCGAGTGATAGCCATGGAACGCGAGTGCGCTACGCTTGGCGGGGACATGCAGCAGATCCTGGGAGTCAACACTTCTGCACTCGCAGCCCGCTTTGAGAGGATAGAGGAGTACCTGCAAATCTTACAGGGGGAAGTTGCTGCCGCTCGCGAGGATGCTGTAGTGAAGGGCGGGCCGCAAGGCGGATGAGGGGTAAGGGCACATGGACTTTATTTATTGTGATTTGGGCATCAGGCATATCGGCATATCACAATCGTTCACGTTGGGTGCCCTAGCCCCCTTCTGCTATAAGTAAGGAGAGGGTTGTCAGTAGGCATTGTTAGCCTTATGAGAGATTCCAGAGCCGACAATTAAATCGTAGTGCGACGCTAGGAGATCCCGGGGTGCGACGTCCGGGTTCCTTTTTAGTTTTCGCATTTCCCCTCTCCTAAACTCTTATGTCGTGGAACCACCCTAAAACCACAAGCCACGCATATTCATCTTCCCATGTAACCGCACACGCCTTCTTCTCTTCCACGACATTAACTAGCCCCCCCCCCCCCCCCCCCCCCAATCACGCTCTCTCCCTCTCCGCTCGCCGCTAACCGCATGACCCGCTCGCCCTTAGCTCCCACCTCTCAGCCCTCATAACAGACTCTCCCCTGCTCCCAGCACCGACGGATTGCTCAATCCCCAGCGCCTGTGGTATTCCCCACCTCTCTCTATTGTTGCCGCTCCACCCCTCCTCTCCTCTCCTTCCAATGTCGGAAGTCTGTCTCCTCGCCTGCCTCCTGTCGCAGTCCAAGCAGTCCTACCTCCAGCAGTCCACCTCTAGCAACCTTACTTCCAACATCCCCATCGCCGCCTCCATCTACAACAACCAACCTCGTCCTCATCCCACTACTGGATTCTTGTGCTTGTGAGTATTTCTTGATAGTGTATTTCATTTTCTTTATTGATTATGTAGATGAATATTCTCTAGTACTTTCAGATTGTGTATTGTTGCAATTTTCCCATTTCCTTACATTCCTCGTTTGTGCAAGTGTGGCTCGACCCTTCATGCGAGGGAGAACACATTCACTTGCCTATTTGAAATTGTGGTGAACTTGTGTTAGTTTGCTAAACTTTTATGATTTTATTGGGGTAATTGACATTTTGCACCCCAAAATTAATTGTTTTGGCATTTTGCACCCCCAAAATTTTAAGTTTGGCACATTGCACCCCCAAATTATATGAAATCTATCGTTTTGCACTCTAGAGCTCAAATAGGGGGGGGGGGGGGGGGGGCGTATTTTGGTCCAAAATAATAAAATAACATATTTTTTGGTTTAACCCACACAATCCTCTTCCTCTATCGTCGCCTGGATATTGAGACGGTGAGAAAGAATTTCTCAGATGCATCGAAGTCCCATCTCCGACAGTAGGTGAAATCGGTTTCATTCAATCGCGAGGAAGAAGTTTCTCAGACAACAGGTTCATCTCTAGTCGACAAGGAAGAAGTTCTCCGATAATAGGTAACAACAATTTCCTTCAATAGTAAGGGAGAAATTTCTAAGGCAGCAGCTTCATCTTCAGTCGGTGAGGAAGAAGCACTCTGGTTGCTGCAGTTTGGCAACAATAGTTTCAAGAGACCGCCGATTTATCTCCAGAATTTCGTCGATTGATCTCCAGTTTCCCGGGTTGCAAGAACAGTTAGGCAAGCACATTTTCCAAATTCCCGCATTTTGGTGACTGTAGTTTTTCTGGTTGATGCAGTTGGCAGTAGGAGACGACAATTTCTCGTCTTTTAGGTAAACCCTAATTATGAACTTATTTTTTCATTTGATGAGATCATCTTTGTAGTGTAATATGTTGATTTTTTTTAGTAAAGAATGTCACATTTCGTCGATTTGAAGTGGGACAACATGTTGGTTGAAGAAAAAAGTTATCAAGAGAGACTTGCTTTAGAAAGCAACAGTGATTCACTAAGAATGGAAGAGGAATCTGATGAACACGATTCGTCATTTACTGATGATTTGGAGAAGAGTGGTTTTGAGTTGGATGATGCTATATTTGAAGAAAATATAAATGATGAAATTGAATTGGTCGGTGCGAGGGATGAATGAAAGCCTTTTTGAATATGAATGTTGGTCCGGAATATACAATAGGGAGCATAATAGTCAATCATCATCCAAACCACATAATGGGAAATCTTCACAAATTCAAACTTATCAAGGAGATGCAAATGATTCTGATTTTGAGTTTGATGTCGACTTGTTTTCAATAACGCTTCTTATTTTAGGGATGTAGTGAGAATGTAAGCTACCAAACAAGGAAAACTGTTAAAATTTACCAAAAAATATAGTGATAAGTTTCATGTTACATGTGATTGTGGTTGAGTTTTATTTGCTTCTTTCATTTCTAAGAGTGAAAAGGACTTTTTAAGTAAAGACAATCAAAGGGGCGCATACGTGATACAGAGCTGCGGGTTCCCAACATTGCAATTCTAAGTTTCTTGCAAAGAAATGCGAGCACCACATTAGGAGTAAGTAACCCAGAGTGACCTGCAAATTCAATGCAAGAAGTTATGCAAATGGAGAACAAACTTCTTTAAGTATTTTGAAGATGTATAGAGTTAGAAAACATGCTACTAAATTCACTAGTGGTACCGAATTGGAGCAATATGCGAAGCTTTGGGACTACTGTGAGGATATTTATAGGACCAATCCAAACACCACAATCAAGCGTAAATGTAAGCACGATGTTGCCTCTGAAACGTACATTTTCAAGAGACTTTACATATAATGGGGTGCATTGAAGAAAGATTTCATAGCTGAATGCAGATCTATTATATGTTTGGATGAGACTCACTTGAAAATATCTATTAGAGTACTGTTATGCGCAGTTGACATTGATCGTAATAATACCATGTATCTGGTTGCTTATGCTTTTGTTTTGAAGAAAAATACTAAAACTTGGAAATGGTTTGTGAGTCTCCTAATTAAGGATTTATTTATTGACTGAGGAGTTATTGTCTAATGCTGATCACTTGGAAATGGTTTCTTGAGTTATATTAAACCATAATTTACCGTTCGTTTAGATGGAATTGAAATTGGATATTAGAATTGAGATCAATTATTATAGTGTTCGCCCAATAAACAGAATTGGAGAATACTGTGAATTGATCAATTTTGTTGTTAGTTTGTTAGATAAAATTCAATCATAGAATTAAACGAGCCAGAGCAAAAAACGCGCACCCAGGCGAAAAAAGTGTGCATTGGCGAGCAGGCAAAAATGCGCGCGGTCAGGCAAAAAGCGTGCACCCGACCAAAAATAAACGCGTCTGGGCGAAACAGCGCATGATCGGGCAAAAAATGCGCGCCCGACCAAAAAATGAGCGTTGTAGGCAAAAAAGCGTGCCCGGGCGAAAAAAAACACATACCATGGTGAAAACACGCGCCCGGGCGAAAAACGCTCCCCCAGGCAAAAATGCGTGTCCAGGAGAAAACCGCAAGTTAAGGCGAAAATCACGCACTGGTGAAAAAATGTGCGCCTGGGCGAAAAATTGTGCACAAAGGCGGAAAAAACGCGTGCGGACAAAAGACGCGTGCCCAGGCGAAAAAAGTAGGCACAGACGAAAAACATGCGCTCAAGTGAAATATGCGTGCCCGGACGGAATACGCGCGCCCAAGCGGAATACGCGCACCTGGGAGAAAAAGCGCGCGCCAGGGCAAAAAATGAGCGTTGTGGCAAAAAAACGCGCCCGGGAGAAAAACATGTGCCCGTCCAAAAAATGCTTACCCGTGCGAAAAATGCTCGACCGTACGAAAATACGCGTCCAGGGCGAAAAATACACGCCCAGGCGAGAAACCGCAAGTCGAGGCGAAAAGCGCCCACGGGTGAAAAAATGTGCGCCCCGACGAAAAAATCCGCACTCTGACAAAAACCGAGCGCCCGGGAGAAAAATACGCATCATGGCGAAAAAAGCATGTCAAGATGAAAAAGTAGCGCCCGGGCAAAAAATGCACGAGCGGGCGAAAATGCGCGCCCGAATGAAAAATGCTCATTTGTGCGAAAAATACTCGCCCGGGTGAAAAAAATGCGCCTCCAGGCGAAAAAACATTCCCCAGACGATAAATTTGCCTCGGCCAGAATTATCCAATTCTTATATAGATTTGTTAGAAGTATTTATATTTAAGTATTTAGGTATTTAAGGTTTAGTCTCACACCGGCTAGCGGTGTTGTGTGTCTCCTTGTAATGCTATATATTAGCCCCTTTAAAATGCATCAAATATTTACTTTTCTCCTCTTTTCTAACATGGTATCAAAGACTTTTTCGATCTGAAAACCTAAAGTTTTTTTCGCTTCCGACTGATCCCGCGACCTAGCACCCCCCCCCCCCCCCCCCCCGACCCGTTCGTCGCTTCCGGCTCGGCTGCTAGGGATTCAGCGACTCCCTCCCCCCTCGCTCCTGTCGATGGGATCGTATCTTGATTCCAAAGACGGGAGCGGTGCCATTTCTTGTCGACGCGTCCTGCTGCTTCGTCGGACCCGTCGCTGGCTTCTCCCGTCGAGCCATCTTCTCCAGCCTGCGCTCGATCCCGTCGCCAAGGGAAGCGGCCTCCCTCTCCGTCGTTTTTCATCGACGACATTGTCGTCGACCGCTGCATCCATCAACGCCACGGCTACTTCTCCAGCCTTGGCTACTCTCTTGTGCCCCTGTTCCTCTGCCGCTACTCCTCTTCTCCGGCTGCTCTCCTGTGCCACTGCGGCTCTTCTGCTACCTCTTCATCGTCGGCTGCGTGCGTCTCTTCCGGTACGTCTTCATCGATGGCTGCTGCTTCTTCTCCGACCTCTATTCCGCTACTTATTCATCGACGGCTCCGTCTGCGACTTCGTCTCCACTCTGCGCCTTCGACGACAGATCCAGCAGATCTCGCTGCTCTCGTTCTCATCGACGGAACCGCCCCTCTCCTCCCTCGATCCCGTTTCCAAGGGAGCTGCTGTTGCGCCTATTCCTCTCCTTCGATCCAGTCCGGCTTCCTATCCCGTTCCCGTGCTGCTGCTCTCGACGATGGCCGATCCCACTGATGTGCCGCTGCTGCTATGCCGTGCCCTATCAATTTTTTTTTAAAAGTGTCTGCTGTAGTTTTTGTTTTGTTTCGTATGTCTTAGTTATTGTGTTGGTAGTGTCTTCTAGTCGCGTGTTATGAGCGATGGTTTTCGTGTTGCTGCTCTTTGGGTGCCGAGCTCTTCTCTTCCTCCCTTCTCACTCGCCGCTGCTTGAGCCTTTTTGCTCGCCGCTGCTTGAGCACTCTGCTCGCAGCCGCTTGAGCCTTCTGCTCGCAGTTGACTTGTGCTTTGCTCGCTGCATCCTGGATCGTGGTCTTGCCGGCAACTGTTATCCATAGTTGTTCTTTTATGTGTTGTTCTGATTGTCTTCGTCTGTGTCTCCATGCGAGTCTATGCCTTCATGCACGTGTTCCACGTGAGAGGGAGTGTTTGTGATAACGGCGACTCGGATGCCTCTTTTCCCGACTCCTGCCTTAGTCACACACGGCCTCCAGGCATATTTCGTATGTTGTTTGTGTCTCCCCATCTTTTTCTTCTATGTTAGGTAGGGTGGTTTGGCCTTTGTTGGTTGACCTGGTTTCAACACCGGGAGCATCCAGCGTGTTCATGGTCGGTTTGTGGACCAACGCCGTGTGGCTTATGCCCGGTTGAAGTATCCCCGGTGACACGCGGTTGGGCCTCGGTGGCTGTTGTTTTGTCCCACGTTGCCAACCACTATTTACCTTTTCTTTTATGTTGTGTTCAAGCTGAAGGGTTCCCCTTCAGCTTGAGGGGGAGTGTTAGAAGTATTTATATTTAAGTATTTAGGTATTTAAGGTTTAGTCCCACACCGGCTAGCGGTGTTGTGTGTCTCCTTGTAATGCTATATATTAGCCCCTTTGTGGAAGAATAAAATGCATCAAATATTTACTTTTCTCCTCTTTTCTAACAAGATTGAAAAGAATTGACTTAAGTTCAAAATAAATTCCAACATTCAAGCGCGCAAACGAACGACAAAATTGAAATTAGACTTTCAATTCAAATTTCAGAAGCTCAATTTCGTCCAAACGAACCGACGCTAAGGGACCATTTGTCAACAACTAAGTAATAAATTGATTTCTATCATCGTCTACCTCTCTTCTTGCCAGAGCTTTAATATCCCCCCTCCTCTCCATCTCTCTATTTGGATCTCTTATTCTCAACAGCTTTTATGTTTTGGTAGTCATGAAAGGTCATTCAAAGGCAATGAAAGAAGATGGTGAAGGCGTGTTTCATTGATCCCTTCCTACAAAAGGCGGTGACGTAATCCTTCATGAGGGGCCATAACACAAGCAAAATGTCTGGCTGTAAAGGTTTCCACAAGCAAAATACTGTTACAATACATCCTACCATATCTTATTACATGAAACAACTTTCAGAGTCTTTTTTGGTTGCTACCCGCTATACTTCTTACCACTTCACCTCACACACTTCTAAGATAGCTAATGTAGAGGAAGCCCTCCCTCAAAAGGATCACATTTTAGCAATTGCACAAGATCATCTTATGCAACTTCCAAAACAAATGAAGACAAATTTTGATTTACACCACCAGGAGCTACAATTGAAAGTAATCACATCGCTAGTTCATCGCACCACAAGAGATTATGTAAACGAACATACCCCTGCTTGAAATAAAAATATTGCAAATGCATCCTTCTCAATATAGTCATTGTCGAGGATAAAATTGGAATATTAGAAAATAACTTCACCGATTTTATCACTTATCATTCGTATTTCTAACAAAATGGAAAGTTTGTAAGTCGGCGAAACTTAGAGGGTAGGTAAATGTAATTTCGAAAGATAGAGGAGTGTAACCTGTAATTATAAAAGTATGTAATTATGCAAACTTCCAAGGGATCTCAGAGATTGGCTCTTAACAATGATGTTGGAATGATAAAAGGATTGCAAAACAATTGACTCTTGGGATGGAACAAAAAGTATGATAGAAATTTTCAAATAGAATGTTCAATGTACAGTACAATTACAGCTTGAAAGTTTTATTTGCACTAGGAATAATAGAGAAAAATCATACTTTCTACCTCTTAGTAAAAGAACTTATTGCCCCATCTCCTTGGCAACCCTTTGTTAGAAGCTACATTGCTGCATAGGGAAACATGTCTTCTGAGCTTAGAATGTTACCACAATTAAAATGGTTTAGCTGCTGCTTCCATCATCTTCTTCAACCTAGTCAACCTCTCAATTTCCTTAAAAGCCTGAAGCATGAATAAGTGAAAATGTCCAATCAAGTATATATTGATATTATGGCTACTAGTATTCCCTTTATTTACCTGTACTGCCATGTCCTCTGAACTAACTGAGCTGAAGTCCTCATAGCCAAGTTGTGAGGCCACCTCTACAAGAATATATCCATTAGTTAATACTTCCAAATGATAATTTAAGGGACGGATAAATTGATGACTCGTCGACTCTATACTTAGGAGTGACACCGTGGCATCAGCTGTTTCATATCCTCCTTTCAATTCATTGTAACGTGCTGAAAGATAGTCCATCTGTGTCATGGGACAGAACAGTTTATGCAAACTAAAGCACAAGAGCCTATTACAGAGGAAGAAAAATATGTATCAGTTTTAACAAATTTCAGTTCACATATATATTCCTTTCCGATAAAATACCCGTATAAGATTGGAATACTTATAGAGACTTGGGCTCCATTTGTTTGGGCAATGTTTCTTCGTTACCTTTTTCAGAAAACGTAAATATTGTTTTTTGCCCGTTTGAATAGCCTCCATTTGGAATCACCGATCCCCAAAAATGTAGTTTTATGTCTGATTCTAGCAACATACATGGAGTTTCATTGAAACATGATTTTATCTTCATCTACAACCGCTCCATCTCCAACTGCAACCACCCACCCAAACAGGCCCTTAGGCTCCATTTGTTTGGGCACTGTTTCTCCGTTGCAGTTTTGAAAAAACGCAATTGCTATGTTTTGCAAGTTTGGGTGACCATCGTTTGAAGCTGTGGATCACCAAAAACGCCGTTTTATGCCTAATTCCAACTACAAGGAGGGGCTACGGTCCATCTCCAATCGCCACCACCCTCCCAAACAGTGAAACAAAAATTCCTTACATTGGTTAAGCTTATGTAATCAGTAGAATAACTGGGTAGCTTTTACTTTGATAGTTTTGAATTTCTATTGAAACCCGAGAATCAAACTGAGATGCAAGAGTATTAGCAGGACTTTGTAGTGGATTCTAAGAAAAGATGTTTTACAATTTGCACAGATATTTAAGATGGCTGTGATATTAAACTATAATTAGTATACTTTAGTTATTTGAGGAACTGAATATTGCTTTAGCAAATAGTATGCCCTGTAACTTTTCGCTGAAGAAAACTACGATGGACCACCAAGAAAAACTGAGGAAATAATTCTGAATGGGGTTAAAAGCGTATCAAACCTGTAGAAGAAAGATTTTTAGTAATGCCATATTGAATCACAAAGTGTAGAACAAGAATTCTCCCTAACTATAATCTGAAGAACAGAATGAGTTTGTTTACTTTTAATAGAAGATCGTCATCATGAGGAGTTTCAAAGTCTAGTTCGGAGCCATCAGCCATGCATACATACTTTGCTAGATAATCAAGTGGAACATCAATCCATAATGATACGCCATCCCTCAAAAAGGCCCTTCAAAGCCGTAGATCTGTTCAAAAGGTGGAGTTCAAAGTAAAATGTACAAAAGTGCCCATTCATCTTACAGATTCGTTGAGCTCTGAACAGCACCATCCCCCACACAGACTACCAGACGACCCATGGTGGATAACTGCTTTAGAACTTCAGACTGACAAACCACCAAATATTATGTATGAATTATCCATGAAAGGAAATTATCACAATGGATGACCAAAATAACTTCTTCCGTACCTCGGATTCTCGAAAAGTTTCACCATCCCTCTCTTGAAAGTATTTAGCAGCAGGGTCACCAGCAATAGCTTGTTCAACCAAACTATCACTGCATCACAACAACACAAATAAAAAATAAAAACAAAGTATTTTTTGCTTTTTTTTTAAAGAACATCAGAAGAGATATAAACCTATCAAAGTAGTAATATTTCAATTCATCGGCTAAAACTTTCCCCAAGTTGCTTTTCATTGGGCAGTTCATCCCTGTGCATCCATCATATATAACATATAATATAAGATTGTACATCACCTCAAAGCTTCTAGTATCTACTGACTAAACAAAGTATAAGACAGGCTGGGTGAAGCATATACATAAAAATGGGTAAATATATGTTTAGATAGTATTGGAATGTAGGGGATGTAATGAAGTACTAGTAAAAAGTGAGGTTCTCAAATGAATATGTAAGTTGTATGAAGAGCTTAAACTGAAAGTGGAGCGGTGTAAGAATGGGCAGTCCGGTGCACAAAGCATCCCCGTGCAGCGAGGGTCCGGGGAAGGGTCCCACCACAAGGGTGAAATGTAGGCAAGCCTTACCCAGCATTTTTGCAAGAGACTGCATCCAGGACTCAAACCCGTGACCTCAAGGTCACACGGAAACACCTTCACCGGTGCGCCAAGGCTCCCCTTCAAAAAAATCACACACACTAGAGTTGGTAAATCTAAGTAAGACTCAATGAAAATAAAAACAAAAAACAAACCACAAATTCATGGATAAAGTAGCTGATACGCAGATGCGACGACATAGACATGGAGCATTTTATTTTGTATGGTCATTGTGTATTTTTATTTTTAGGAGTATTATGGTAACTATGAGTGAGTCATCCTCCCTATATAAGGAGCAAACCTGGGAGTCTTAGGGAGCTTTTAGGATCATTAGGTTTTGGGATCTCTCATTTTGGAGAGGGACTTCAAGGAGGAATCAACCTCCTGAGGTTAGGCACGAGTATCCCTCATGAATTGTATCTTGTTTCAAGTTTGTTTGCAATCAAATTTATGTTTCGGTAACATTGGTCGGACCTCGCAATTTCTGTCCACTCATAGCCGCCAAACCCTGCTTCCTACGACTTCATACGGTCGTATTCCTATAGCCGAGACGCAGATAGATTTCCGTTACCCTACCGCTCACGCGATCCCGCGCCTAGACTGTTCCTCTTCCCAATCCCAGTTCCGCTCGCTAGATCCTGCGTCGACCTCCAGCCACGTCGATCTCCCTCTACATGTTGACCAACAGCTCGCCCGCCCACCGTCGACCTCTAGCTCTAATCCTGTTGGGAAAATCCTTTCATGATTTGATACCTCAGGTTGTTGGAAGAGGAGAAATGGGAAATAGAAGTACATATTATTCATTTATTCTTCCACAAAGGGGTTATTTATAACTTTACAACAAGACTCTTAAACCAGACTCACGATATGGGACTAAACTCCTAAAGACTGTAATAGAGTAATATAATAATAAACTCATAATTCCAACACTCTCCCTCAAGCTGAAGGGGGACCCTTCAGCTTGGACACATCAAATAACGGCAAAGGAGGTAGGCGATGTGGGACAAAACATCAAACGAGCCACCGGGGAAAATTCCAAACCGGGGAATCAAGCCGGGGACAGAGCCACACACGACGCTGACCCACACACGACGCAGGACCCACACAAGACATGGACTCGCTGGCAACCGGAGATAATCTGTCGGGGATAATCTGTCAGGGATACATCTGCACAAGAGCGGTCCCACGCGTCACAGTCCCATACGACACGGTCCCACGCGACACAACTCGTTGAGATTTAGAGCACCAACATCAATCATGTCCCCAACACACGACCAACCGAAAGAAAATATGGGGAGACACATGACATAAGCCTGAAGGCCGTGTGGAACGAAGGTGAAAAGTCGGGAAAGATCAACCGAGTCACCTTCCTTCCAACACTCCCCCTCACGTGGATAACACGTGCATATATGCATAACAAGACGATACGAAGCAAATACTAACAACAGACAATTAAAAACTCACATACAACGATAAAAAAAGAACACAACTTCAGCTTTGGCGAGAGATCAGCGCCCTAGAAGGGTATGCGGCCGCTGGAATCGACTGGAATATGAGGGCAGGGGTTGGATCTGGAGCAGCGAAGTGGCCGAGGCATGAGGGGCAGCTGCTGGAGGCAGCTGGAGCACAGATAAGAAGGTCGGAGCACGTCTGGAGGAGGTTGAAGCTGAGAACCGCACAAGGAAGATCTTCATCGTCGAGGAGCGAGCAACAATGGGATCGCCAAGAGCAACAGCAGGAGGGGATGACATCGGGATGAGAAGACGCTTCATTGACTATAACCACATCGTCGACATGATCTGGGACGACAGCAGCAGCAGCAGCGGGCTTGATGGGATCGATCGGGAGGAGAGGTCGAAGAAGACGTCCCAGACGGGAACTGCGACGAGAAGCGCAGACAGATCGACGATGTCGACAGGAAGAGCGACGAAGAGCGGCAGACGAGATCGACGATCACAGAGAGATCAGAAGCTAACAGGGAGAACGACAGCGACGGAAGCAGCAGCCGTCGGCGTCGATGGAAGAGCAGTCGTCGGCGTCGACGAGATCGAGCGCAGCAGCAGGCTCAGTCGAAGGGATCTGGAACCATTGTCTAAGATAGCACACACGGTGAGGGGGGAAAATGTCGCTCCCGTCGACGGAATCAGAGAAAGATTGCGTCGACGGGAGCGGAAGCAGCGACGCACGATGGGAGCGCTACTAGGTGCTCTCGATGGAAATGAATCGAGAAGAATAGACGGAAGCAAGTGGCATCCACGGGACAAAAAAATAGGGTTTTTCAGATCTGGGGCTCCTATACCATGTTGGAAGAGGAGAAATGAGAAATAAAAGTACATATTATTCTTCCACAAAGGGGTTATTTATAATTTTACAACAAGACTCTTAAACCGGACTCACGATGTGGGACTAAACTCTTAAAGTCTCTAATAGACTAATATAATAATAAACTCATAATTCCAACACAGGTTATTAAAGTGATATAGTTTAAAATGTTTGTGTGTATAGATGACATCTTGTTTAATATAAGTCCAAAGTCATTCAGAGGTCAAACATAATCAGTGCACTCAGGAAATCAGAATAAGGCTAAGTAAAATTCTTTGCTTTGAAAAGATGTCGGCGTACGACGAGAAGTATACAAGGAGATGTCGATGTACGAAGAGGAGTATACAAGGAGATGTTGACACACAACGGGAAGTTAACTCTGTGCTTCGATTAGTAGAAAAACACATGAAGACAAACAGTAATACTTCCTTGTGTCGAGATCTCTTATAGAAAAATCAGAGCATAAGTAAGTCTGCATACATTGAGATATCCTCTCCTCTATATATCTCAACTTACATCGACAAGTAGTCAACGTTCAAGAAGTCTTGCGTCGACTTCTCTACAGAACAATTTGGAATGAAGATTGAGCGGTCTAAGGCAAAGATTTAGATCTGATTATGACCGTTGATGATTCAATTAAGGAAGGTCTTCATTTTATTCAAGTCAGATCTGGCATGAGATTATTTGGACAGCACACACACATATATATATATATATATATATATATATATATTGAAAAAATACAGTGAGCCCGATTCAAAAGATAGAAGTAATCTGAAAAGAACTCTCCCTCTCTCATCTCTCCCGTCTTTCTTCTTCGACTTCATCAAGAAGTTCTTAGAGCACAACTGCAGTTGACAAGATTATCTTATCTAGATCTGAAGGCTCTCTTTCTTTGAAGGGTTCAATAGTTCTTTATCAGATATTCCTCTCCTACAGATTCAAATCTCTCTCTATTGAATTTGATCTCGCAAGAGGAATCTGTTGCTACTTCTATCAGCTACAACAAGTATCCACACAGTGCTTAAAAAGAACCAAGCCTTCAGAGATTTGTTGAAGAACATTGTGAAAATTCAAAATCAACCACTCATACAGAAAGAATTTTAAGAAACCCTCTACAGAGGATTCCGACTGAGTCTTTAGAATTCCTCTCGCAAGAATTCAGTGGTTGTTGGGCCTCCTTATTAAAAGACTCTTGGTCCTGAGAATCCTCTTATTAAAGGATTCAGTGGTTTTGAAACTCCTTATCAAAAGTTTCCTTTGGTTCTTAGAATCTCCAAAACAAAAGATTGAGTTGTATTAGTTCTAAAAGTCTCCTTACCAAAAGACTCAGCATTAATTAGTGGATATCCTGCCAAAGGACAGAAGAGTGGAACAACCAAATATTTAGGGAAACAACTATAAATCTGTGTCTTCTGGTTGCACAATTTTCTTTACTTATCTTTCTTATTTTTATACTTACACTACTTTAGAATCAAAATATGGCATGTGATGTGATTAGTTGTGTAAAATTTTAATAACTCTATTCACCCTCCCTCTAGAGAAATTCTTGATTGTGGTTTATCCACCTTTCACATCATCTTCGTGCGACATCGCCGGTTCTACACTTTGAGCACGAGCGTCGTCACAATCTAGCGCTCGCCCAATTTTTGGTACTCAGCCGCAACCGGCGCTCCTTCCAGGCCTTTCGTCTTCTACAGCCTCGACTACTCCACCTGCTCACATTTCTAGGACCACCTAGACACGCTCCTCTGCACCTTCAACTTCCCCTTCCACCTTGTTCCAGCTACTCCGGATCGGCGTAGTAGGCCCTGCTTCCAGTTTCCCTTGTCATTGACCATCGGCCTCTTAGTTGCGTTCTGCCCAACACAATATTGTCCCGTCGTTCCTCCACAGGTCCTCATCCGGCATTTCCTTCCACCGCCCCCCCCCCCCCCCCCGGCCTCCCCGGGTACTTTCGACATCTACCGTTTATGCCCAAGGCACGCCAAACGATGGAGAATCGTGTGGAGGTCCTGGAACATGCCCCCACCAACATCAAACCTCGCCTCGAAGCCCAAGAGACTAGTTAGCGTCGATTATGGCACTACTCTGCAACATACAACTGGGTCAGCACTCCGAGACTAACGACGCATCTGCCTTGGGATCCCCAAGAGAATTGCCCCCGGAAGACCCAACTCTGGGAGGATTGCATCCACCGTCTTTCCCAGACATCGACATCCCAACATTCAACGACACAGACCCCCAACGTTGGATAGCTGGTACTAAGCAGTATTATGATTTTTGACATTCACCAGATCACCCTGGCCCAAAAGGTCTCTACAACGCTCATTGGCATGGAAAGGTCCACCCTCCACTGGGTCCGTTGGCTTCGCCCTTCCTCTCCCGGTCTCACCTGGGCAGCTCTCAAAGAGGCATTGATTCAGCGATACGATCGTCGCTACTCTGGCAACACAATCGAATGACTTTGCGGTGTCCACCAGATGGGCTCTATCGACTCTTACGTGGATGAATTTATCGAGTTAGTTACACACATTTGACCGCTCTCACGTGTGGTTGCAAATCCCAAAGGAGATACTACGGCAGTGTACCGATCGAAGTAATAAAGTGAATGTGTAGGGTTGTCGATTCCTCGGGGAGCACAGATGAAGATACACAAAATTACAACTTTATTCTCTAGATAAGCTCTACGATGATTAGGGTTCTGAAGACTATTTCCCAAAACTATTCTTTCTAAGTGTACCGGTCGAAGTAATAAAGTGAATATGTATGGTTATCGATTCTTCAGGGAGCACGGATGAAGAGACACAAAATTCCAACAAAAGATGAGCACGGTCGTGCTGAATTTGCAGAAGGATGAGTACGGTCGTGCTGAATTTGTAGAAATGAGCACCCAGCAACCCGTGTACCCGTGCACGGAAAAAGTGCACGACCATATTCCAGAACATGAGATTTCGGCCAGATTTTTATTTTCTTCAAGCACGGCCGAGCGCGAAGGATGAGCACAGTCAAGCCGAATTTCCACTTTTGCATAAGCAGCTGCCCGAGCACCGGTCGTGCCTGAAGAATGTGCACTGCCAGATTCAAGAACATGATATTTTGGGTCAAAATGATGGATTGCTTACGCACGGTCGCACGCAGGAAGACACACG
Organism: Dactylorhiza incarnata; assembly: GCA_033032865.1. Lineage (NCBI taxonomy): Eukaryota > Viridiplantae > Streptophyta > Magnoliopsida > Asparagales > Orchidaceae > Dactylorhiza > Dactylorhiza incarnata. The sequence goes on along the minus strand of JAWHQI010000157.1, from coordinate 4,768,662 downwards.
ACCACACGCTCATTGCAGAAAATTGAAAGAGCTCCCACATACTTGCTCAATACCAAAACCTGTTATTTGTAATAAAATGCTCATAATAATAAAGGTATACATAGATATACAATTACCATTCAAATTTCACACATACCAAGGATAAAAGATGATAAACATAAGGAAATAGCAGTAGAAAACATCTATATAAAATACATTTATCAACGTTCTGAGTCTTCCTTCCGACCATTATTTGGGCTATTTTATGCATAGCTTACAACCTGATATCCGAGCTCACCTCTGCACCCTCCATCGATCCACCATCAACCAACCTTGGACCCCTCCCTACTAATCGAGGCCAAATTCCTTGCGACCTTCGCGGACCCTCATTCCACCCCTATTTCCTAGTTCCTCCAAGCCCCCTACCAACCATACTTTACCCATCCTCCTAAACCTCCAACACCACCAACTCCTCTACCACGCCCACTCATCGTGCCTCCACGCAACAACCGTCCTATCCCTACTCACCGTCTTTCCAACCAAGAGTGTCACGACTTGCGGACTAAGGGTTTGTGCTTCCGTTGCAAGCAACCCTACTCCTCTACTCATGATTGTCCTGCCAAAGGGTTTTGCATCATCATCGAAGATGACTTGGAGGAGATCGGCATGGCTGACTTGACGCCCTTGGGATCACTGCTGCATCACCAGACAAAGCCCTGAGCACCTCAGTGGCGGCCAACACGTGGGCGTACCACTATTAGACAACGGGCGGCGCTTCGACCTTGGGGTCAAGGTCAATTTTCAGGTGGGATATATTGTTACGTACATGCGACAACATCGGCATGGAGCATTTTATTTTGTATGGTCATTATGCATTTTTTATTTTTAGGGGTATTATGGTGAGTTGTAAGCGAGTCAACCTCCCTATATAAGGAGGAAACCTGAGAGTCTTAGGGAATTTTTGGGATCATTACGTTTTAGGATCTCTCATTTTGGAGAGGGACTTCAAGGAGGAACCAGCCTCCCTAGGTTAGGCATAAGTATCTCTCGTGAATTGTATCTTGTTTCAAATTTGTTTGCAATCAAATTTTTGTTTAGGTGACAGTAGTTGCTACTGCTCTTCAGTTGGTAACGAGGACAATGAATATCATGAAATACATAGAGGAGCAAATTGCAAAAGAAAAGTGAAAATTTATGTGTAAAGAAAAGTTCTGAATGTAGATCTTACCGACAAGAAATATGGATGTGCCTTTCAGTTCATCTGAGACCTCAGCTGCCTTCTTCTGGATTCATTTTTATTCAGCGAGAATGTTTATGATTTGCTGATTTGTAATTTTCTACCACAATATTTAAAGCTAAGATATAATGGCCGACTCACTTTCACAACAAAAGATGTTGTTTCAAGCTCAGTTGATGACATTCTCGTACCTATAGAACAACTTGAACATAAAGAAACGCTCAGTTGATCCTCTACAAAAAATGGACTATGCACAGGGGAAAAAATTTACAGTATGAATATTAAAGTCATAAAACTATGTTTCTTCACACAGGTGGTTTCAATTTTTGAAAGTGTAGTCAGGTTAAGTAACTTGAGAAACTCAAAAGCAGATAAAAGTAAATTGATTATACCATAAATAGCAAGCTCAATAGCAAAACCTGAATCAAAATTCAAGTTACTTTTGAACAACAACAACAACAGAACCCATATAGTCCCCAATCATTGGGGTTATGGGCGGGGGAAGATTGGAAACAGACCTAACCTTTGGCCCTATGCCCAAAGTGGCTTCTCTCAGAGGAGAAAGACCGAACCTTTGACAATAGATGCACAAAGTGGCTGCTCACAGATTACCACTGAAATAGTGGCCCCCTATACCGTCACGTTTGCTGCGGAATCATGCCCTCAAATCAAAGCCAAAGACATCAGAGAGGGCAGACTCAAGAATCCATTTTGATTTATGTGCACATAACCATGCTTCCTTCATTCAGCATCAAGTTACTTTTGAACATTACAAAAAAAATTGTTCCATGTAATCTTCTGTTACAGCATCTCTGACTAAGAAATCCTACTATCTAAATTTTATCAGCCGCAATTTTTAGCTAGCTCATCATGAATGGAACTAAATGAAATACACAAACTGGAAACTCACCTAAAACCTAAATGGCATATTGTTCTATGTCAGCTATGCATGATTAGGTTACTAAAGAGGGCTAGTGACATAACAAATCTATAGGAAACCAATGTTTACACAACGCAATATGACGATACAAGCAAACATACATTCGGTGAAGAAGATGATCACTATCTAAGATCTAATGTGATGCTCTATATGATTCGGCATACTGTCTAAGATCTAATATGATGCTCTAGATGATCACTATCTGTGAGAACAGAGAATAATGAGAAGGAGAGGAGAAGAATTTCTGCAGAACGAAACTATGATTTTGTTGCAGATACAGATGATCATCTTTCATCCACGAAACCGTTGGACGAACCGCGTTGTATTTTTTGTGTTTGTGTGGATACTTGTGGACTTCATTTTGCGTTTTGGTTCTCAGAACAACTTCTTCACAAAACTTGATTTTGTCGCAGGTATATGTTTGTTTTCCTAATTTCTTGGGATTTGCATGGATCATTCAAGGGTTTTCAGAATTCCGTTGTGCATTTTAAATCATTAAAACCTTACAATAGGATTGTCTTAGTTTAGATAATGTTCCTAGGTGTTAGCATCATATGAGATCACATTTGTCGAGTAGTTGATTGTTCTTTATATATTGTTGGTAGCGATGAATGTCTCCTACATCCTAGAGTATGTGTTGATGATGCATGTAAGGGCCTAGGATTATAGTGCTTCACCAACCTAGAAGTGGAGTAGACTACTCCACGGTTACCGTCGGGCCACGGTGGCAAGGCATGTGTGGTTCACTACTCACTTAACATCGGTCAAACTGTGTCGACATAGGGATGCGTGTAATAATAATTTAGCCCCCCCCCCCCCTCATTATACTTAATCAAAAATAGTTATAACATTATCTATGATCTATACCTACTAGAGAACTAGAGGCAAAACAAAAGAGAGGAACCAGAATAAACGCAGTAAAACCATAGAAATTAGAGTTGAAGTCGCAAATATTAGACATAAAAATTGGAATGAGAGCAACAAAGCCACAAAAACCAGAGTAAGGACTGCAGAAACTAGAGAGAGCAACCAGAATGAGCATAGTAAGACATAGAAACTAGAGTCACAGCCGTAGAAACAAGAGAGAAGGGTGAAGCCGCGAAGACTAGTGCTTAAAGTCACCGGAGAAATCCAAGCTCGAAGTCGTCAGAGAAATCAAAGCTCAAAAAGTAGTCAGAGAGAGGAATGAAGCCGCAGAAGCCAGAGGAAAGATTGGGCATGAATGAAAAAGGGGTCGCGTAAATGGCTAATAAACTAATAACTAATATAAAAATTAATAACATATCGTCAGTCGACAGCTGATATATCACGAAACGATATTTTGATAAAAAAATATTGAAATCATATCGATTTGTAAATGAAACGTTTATGTCGACTAACATGTCGACCATTTCGGCTGATATCCACTACAAAGATATTTATACATGTTTGTAAATGTAATCTCGAAGGTTACGTTTGAGCTATAATTGTTGTCATTGAGTAGACGAACCTGATTAAGATCATTTATTGATTGGAAGATTTTTTTTAACCATTTGTAGTACATAATTCCTGAATTAGCGATCATTGCATTGATTATTTTCTGACCATTAAGCATCTTTAGTATCCGCAAAGTGAATGCATGCATGCAGAGTAAGGAGTCGATCTTTGCATACCGTCATAGAAAAACTCAATTATGTGGTTACACCTTCACTGATCATCTTTTCTTCGTCATCTGGATTCCTAACATGTAATCTTCATCAATATTCTATTTAAAGAGAGGTAAATATGGTTATCCAAGAGTATTTAGGGAATACTCATGCCAAGCATTCCCTAGTTCAAGATCAAGTTGCAGTTTGAGTTGCGTAATTTTGAGAGGTCAAGACTTAATTTCATTAGATAACATTATAACTATATATATAGCCTACAAGAATGAACCATATTATAATAATATAACAACACTCCTCAAGATTGGCAAAAGATATTCACTAAGCACATCTTGTCACATCCCCTAATCATATCCTCTGAGTTGAGTCCCTTGGTAAAGCAATTTGTTGCCTAACCCTTAGTCGAGACGTGACTCAACTCGAGTAGCCCACAAGGCCACAATCTAGTTTATCCTTTATAAAGAATTTATCGATCTCGATATGCTTCGTTCTATCGTGTTGGACTGGATTATTACAATACTAATGTATGACTAACTGTCACACTACAGCTTCATCTTATCTCCTCGATCCAGCTTCAACTCCACCAGCATGCCCTTCAGCCTAAAGAGCTCTGTAACCCTCAATGTCATGGCTCTATACTCTGCCTTTGTTGTCGATCTTACCACCACCGACTGTTTCTTGCTCCTCCAGGAGACCAGGTTGCCTCCCACAAATATGTAATAACCTGAGGTGGACCTCCTGTCATCTGCACAGCTTGCCCAATCAGAGTCACAGTAGCCCTCAATCTTCACATGCCCGTTCCTTCTGAACATTAGTCCCTTTACATGGGCATTCTTCAAGTATTGAAGAATCTTGTACACTGCATCCATATGGCCCTTCCTTGGGTCATGCATGTAGCGGCGAACCACGCTTACTGCAAAGGAGATATCCTGACGTGTGTGGATCAAGTAAATCAACTTCCCAACTAGCCTCTGATACATCTCACAATCAACCGGTTCCCCGGCCTTAGCACCCAGTTTGCACTTCTGATCGATTGGTGTCGCAGCATGCTTGCACCCCAACATCCCCATCTCTGTGAGGAGATCCAAGGCATACTTCCTTTGGGAAAGAACCATTCCCTCTACCTCGCAAGCAATCTCAATCCCAAGGAAGTACCTAAGAAGACCCAGATCCTTCACCTCGAATTCCTTGCACATAGCGCCCTTGAGGCGGGCAATCTCCTGCTTATCATCCCCTGTGATGATCATGTCATCCACATACACCGCAAGCATGGTGATGTGGCCTTCCTTTTGCGTGAAGAACGCTGAGTGATCGACATTGATCTGCCGATATCCCATCCCAATCATGACTTTCCTGAACCTGTCAAACCACGCTCGGGGAGAGTGCTTCAGTCCATAAAGGAGCTTCTTCAGCCTGCAGACTCTGCCTTCTGTCATGGTTGTGTCGAACCCTGGTGGTATCTCCATGAACACCTCCTCGGCTAGATCTCGATGAAGAAATGCATTCTTCACATTTAGTTGGTGCAACTTCCATCCACCATTCGCCGTCAAGCTGAACAGAGTCCTGACGGTGCTCATATTTGCCACGGGTGCAAATGTCTCGTCATAATCGATGTCATAGGTCTGATTGTACCCATTTGTAACCAATCGGGTCTTCTAGCGCTCAACCTGCCCATCTGGATTCCGGTTACACCCGATGGCCTTCTGATCCTTTGGCAGTTGTGCCAGCTCCCAAGTTTTGTTCTTCTTAAGGGCTCTCATCTCCTCCTTCATTGTTGCTTTCCACTTTGGATCGTCTTTGACAACCTGTCAATTGTTGAGTACAATAATACCATCCAAAGATGCGATGAATGCTCCATGAGAAGAAGAGATATTATAATAAGAGAAAAAAGAAGCAAGATCTCAACCGTATCTATTAGGAGGATTTCCCGCATTTCTGCGAGTGGTCTTCCGTAACGTCACAGCTGGGGAAGGAGGAGTAGGAGGAAGGATATCACCTAAAGGCTGAAGGTGATGGTGGTGGTATAGGTGCTCCAGGAGTAGGGACCGACATAGCCAAGGGATTGAGAGCGCTGACTGAAGGAACTGGACTGGGCACTGTGACTGAGGGTACTGGAACTGGTACTGCGGTCAGCTTCCCCTTCCTACTATATGTAAGTAACTCCCCCTGAGCTGTAGGCCTAACACCTCTCCTCTCCTCCTCCATCTCCTCCTCTTGCTCCTCATCACTTTCCTGCTCCTCCACCAATCCTCATTTCCATACTCCTAGATCTGTCACCAAACTCTCCTTTTCTCGCCTCATACTTTCGGTATCTGGAGAATTTGGTATGGGTGAGGATCCCTCCTGTTGGTAGTACTGCTCCAGCTCTCTGAAGTGAACATAAATGCTCACAAAGTTTCTCTTCTCCACTGGACTCCAGCACACGTATCCCTTCTGGGCACGAGAGTAGCCCACAAAAATACACTTGACTGCCTTCGCATCAAGTTTACCAACTCCTGACCTGTTGTCCTTAACGAAGCATACACATCCAAAATCCTTCAATGAAAGTATACCCTCATTGTGTCCCTGCAGCTTCTGACACGGGGACTCCCACCTTAGAAGCTTTGATGGCATCTTGTTGATCAGCTGTGTCGTTGTCGACACCGCATATCTCCACGAGCTCTGAAGACTGAGCAACATACTTCTTGCCACCTCCAGAAGGTGTCTATTCTTCCTCTTCGGTACTCCATTTTGTGCAGGTGTGTATGCACATGTGGTCTGATGCAGTATCCTTTGGACTGATATGTACTCTTGCATTACCCGATTAGTGTATTATATCTCATTATCTGACCTTAGTACCATAACCACTTTCGTGTACTATCGCTGGAGATGCTTATGTAAGTCGCGAAAGCAGGTAAATACCTCACTTTTATTTTTTATTGGATATAACCAAGTAACACGGGATGCACAATCAATAAAAGTCATAAAATACTTATATTCATTCAAAAATCTTACGACGCAATACCCCCCATACATCAGAATGCACTACATCAAAAAAGGAAGAGCTCCTCCGGCTCGTACTAACATAAGAACTCATATTAAGTTTGTCTAAGTCACAAGCATCACATGATTCACATACTAGTTTGTTTTTATTTGCTTTTTCAAAAATAACAAGAAATAATCTACCTAAAGTGCCAAAAGAAGACTGCCTCAATCGCTGGTCATGGAGTATCAACATATCCTCTGCGCTCATCTTCTGCCCCCCAACTTATGCCTTCTCTGCCACGGATATAAGAGTTGTGTCCAATACTTCCCAATCCAGATACCATAACCGGTCATGCCAAGTCCCAGTCTCAAATATTCGCCCCATCCCTTTCTCATGGAAAGTCATCTTGGGAATATCAAAAGAAACAACACATTTCAGTTGAATGATTATGGAACTAATGGATAAGAGGCTAACTGGAAAAGAAGGAGCATACAAGACATTGGATAGTTTTACTGAACTTATGCAATTGACAGTACCCTTACCGACCACTGGTTGGAAAGTCTCATCCACCGTCTGGATGCTATCTGCAGCAGCTATCCGAGTGTAGGAGGAGAACTCACTCGTATCTCCCGTCACGTGTTGTGATGCACCTGAGTCGACAATTTAATATGATGCCACGGAGGAGGATATGGATGCTAGAGCAAGAGATCCATCAATGCCTTCTGTTGGGTGGGCATACATAGTTGCCCCCCCCCCCCCCCCCAGTTCCACTCCTGCTTCTGTCACCAGTCTGTTTCCTCTTGATTACCTCCATCATGTTCAGTAGGATATGTTCCTCCTCAGTATAGATAATGTCAGCTCCCTCCTCACTTTCAGTCATGCCCAAATTGGCCTGGTAGCCTCCTCGGCCACCACGAGCCCGGCCACGTCCCCGTACACCACCCGAATCTCCCTCCTTGGGTGGTTTGGGGAAGGCATACCATAGATGACCTGCATCCCCACAGTTGTAGCACTGTCAGGTTTCTCCCCTCTGTCCTGTAACACCAGAAACAGTTGTCGCTAGTGCTAACTGCATAGTAGTGGACCCTCATGTCCCTGCCTGAAGTTTGAGACGTGTCTCCTCCTGGATCATGGTTGAGATGGCCTCTGCAAGTGTAGGAATCTTCGTACCAGACAGAAGGAGGGCTCTCCTCTGATCAAACTTCCCATCTAATCCCTTCAGGAACTTCATCATCCTCTCCTCCACGATGATCTTGAAGGCTCGACACTGTGAGTCGCGACAACCCATCCCGCCGAAGGCGTGATCGTAATCCACCCATTGACGTTCTAACTCTGAGACGTACTCCTGCATCGTCTTCTCTCCCTGAACGGTGTCGTCAATTTCTCCCTTCACCCGGAAGACCGACAGTGTGTTTCTCAAACCATCATATGTATTCCTCAGCTTGTCTCAAACCTCCATGATCGTCTCCAGACCATCTACCGTGGAGGCGATCAATGGACTACCGAGTTGAGAAGCCACATGAACACCGTCATGTGGGTTGACTCCCACTCATCTCCTCCTGTCGTGTTCTATGGCTTCAACTCCCCTGTCAAGAAACCCCCAACTTGCTTCGCTGCGAGGATTTTCTTCACGCGGCGTGACCAACCCAGATAGGTGGTTGGCCCATCGAGCATCAAATCAATCGGTGGAAGTTCCAGCTTCGTCGGTCAGTGTGATGAACCCAACACACTCAACAACGTGGCCATCAGCAGGGCCCAACACCTTGAAGACATCCTTCATCGTACATTCCTTCGTCGTCATATATCAGCTCCCTCACTTATCACCACATCTGGTTATCGATTCAAGCGATGCCCCCCTTATTTCCTAGATACAGTTACCACATCCTGTTACCGGAGTGCGGGACGTACCGCAGGCATGCGCAGCACCAGAACGCCGCACCTCCGACCAAGGGAAGCAGAAATAGCGTGTGGTTGCGGCGAATACCCGTTGCGGCTTCCCTGGTCGCAGTCGATGTCGACCTTCAGTCGTCGCTGGAAGGACTCCTTAGGCTCTGTTTGGCTCCATGTTTTTAGAGTGGTGTGCCGCTGATTTGCTATCAGCCCCGACAAACAGGAGAAATGGACATAATGGTGGGAGTATCCACCGCTGCTTGAACACCAAAATCGCACGTTTTTGAGTCGTGAAAATATTTAACTACTCAAAAAATGCGGAGCCGCCCCGATCTGCTTCTCCTTCCCCAAACCATCGCATGCCATGGATCCTCGCCTAGGGTTTCCCCATCATCGGCGTCACCTACGAAGGCGGCAGCATCCTCAGAGCCGATTCTAGGAGCAGATCCGACGTCACCTAAGAAGGCGACATCGTCCTCGTCCCCTTTCTCCCGATCCAGAGCTCGGAGCTCTTCTTCTTTCGGTGGTTTACACTTCAACTGTTTCGCTCTTCCTCTGATTTGCTTTTCCTGACAAAGCTCCAAAAAAATCCATTACTAGTGCTTGTTTGACGATCAGGAGAAGCTCTATGCATATCAGAAGAAGCTCAAATCCTCTTTTCAGAATCTCTATGAATTGTATAGATATTCTCGATCTACTAGTGTTTTTTCATAGTTTTTGTTCAGGCTGTACATCTTTTCTTTATTACCTTCAACTTGTTCCGTTAGAATTTTTTTGTCTACTTGTGTTTGCAAATTTTAGTTTAGAGTTTGTTTGATTCTAGAAGCAAAGATTATGCATTGTTTTTTTCTAACTAACAATAATTGGACTGCACACCGCAATGCAAATATTGTTCTTCCAAACAGTTTCACTGATTCTCCATCACTTTGCAAAACAGCTAATTTTTCCACCACTGCTTCTCCAGTCGCTGCAGCTGAGCCCTACAGAGCCTTAGAGCGGCGGCAACAACAGAGGGGAAGGGGAATCGCCAACATCAGCGACAAGAGGGAGGGGGAGGCAGCGAAGGAACCGCGCAGCGGGAGCGACCGAAGGGAGCGCACGGGTTAGGGTTTCGTTTTCCAGGCTCGCCGCACCAAGTTGCGTAATTTTGAGGGGTCAAGACTTAATTTCATTAGATAACATTATAGCTACATATATATAGCCTACAAGAATGAAACCACAACCAGTTTGCTTGTTCAGCAGTAGTCAGAGCTGATCGCATGTGCCTAACTGCTATTGTTTTCTTGTTAAACAAAATTCAAAAACTGACTACAAAAATCAACTCGATCAACCACCACAGTTTCCAGCTAAGCATTTAACCAAACATCTTGAACGCATGTTCCAAGCTGTCAAACAATGAACACAACCAGATAAAAGTTGTTATCTTGATTCCTCATTTACGACAAAGTTCTACCCATCTTATAAAAATCGAGGGAATTTGAACACACAACAATCTAACAAGCAAATAAACTACATAATCGAGTGAGAGGGGAGAGACAGCACCGCGTAAAGCATGAAAACGAGAACTTATGGCGATTCTAGAATGTCCGAAGCTCCTCCTTGAATACGGGGTGCGGTGTAAGCTACGCGAGGAGAACGGATCCGGACGAGAATTCAGTACACCGAAGGATGGAGAATATAGAAATTGCGAATTCGCATGAACTGCAGCACTTATCGCCATTCACCCCGCTCTTCCGATATCCAGAGGCGAGTAAGTTCAAATAAATAAGGTATTAAAAATGGCGATTTTATCAGCACTGTTGGCTATCCGCACTTTTTTTAAGAGTTATTACGCGTCTTTTGGAAATACGCTTTATACATGCATTTTTAGGAAAAGTGTTTAACACAAAAGTTGTAGATTTCGTCAACTTTCATGTTGAACAATTTTCCTAAAAATGCATGTACAAGGCGTATTTCTAAAAATTCGATATAGTTATGCACATGTTTCAATCAGGGTGGCAATACGTCTTGTGCGTGTATTAATAGGAAAAGTGTTCAACACGAAAGTCGTGTTGATCACTTTTCCTAAAAATGCATGTACAAGATGTATTTGCAAAAGACGCGTAATAACTCATACAAATAGAGTGCGGATAGCCAAAACTGTAGTGCGGATAACAATCGCCTTAAAAATGTAATTATTTTTTATTTTGTAGCTAGGTTATAAAATCTATATTTTCGTTTAGTAAACGAGGTTCAATTTGTTGGTGACTAAAATTTTCAATTAATACAGTACTATCTAATATTTTCAATTAAATCTATTTACCTCTTTGATCGAGCGGAGGTTGTCGTTGTCAGATCAAGCGGAGCACATCGTCAAGAGGGAGAGCGCTCGTCGTCGTCGAGAAGGCGTTGGATCGAACGGAGGTCGTCGAGGGAGTTTAAGGGCGCTCGACGTCGAGAGGAATCAAAGAGGGCTCATCGTCGAGAGGCGAGAAATGATGAGTGGAAGGAAATCGCTTATTTAGGGCTCGAACACGTCTGTGGAAGAGCGGTGCCAAAATGAAATAGGCGCGGGATTCAATGAATTTTATGGAGGGATCTCAAATGTTTTAACTATAAATTCTTTTGTATGACATATAATTTGGTCACTAAAAATAAAATTTATTTTTATTTAGTGACGAAATATAATTTGGTCACTAAAAATAAAATTTTTAGTGACTATATAGCTTTGGTCACTAAAAAAATTTTTTAGTCACCAAATATTTATTTTAGTCAATAATTAATTGAAAACTATCATTTAGTGACCAGCCTCTAATTTCGTCACAAAAAGTATACTTTTAGTGACGAAAAATATTTCGTCACAAATATTTCGTCACTAAAAGATTGTTTTCTTGTAGTGAAGAAGCTGCTTCCGGAGATCCCGAAAAGAATGAATTGATTGGGCCGACAATTTATAGAATCATTCTCTTGCCTTCACGTCAAACGATGTAATAAGAAGTTTGCAACGAACCGCATCGGTTAATGTTCTCATCAAGGTTGCAGACTCGAAGACTTGTAGATGACTGGAGGGATCTTCCCTTCCAGAGAAACGAGGGAGATGGGGTTCCCTAAATCCATTTGGGACTGTTGCCCAATGGATCTCGTCAGCAAAAGGAAAGGATTCAACTTCCTCCTCCTGGTAATTGGTGAGTACCCCATAGTCGGGGTATTCGCTTATGCCTATTCGCGACTGGGCCAAAATGATCTCACCCTTTATTCACGAGATTCCTTCCTTCTGAAGCGTCATCGAGTTCTCTGTAATTCAAAACTCGCGGGCTCCTGTTGGCTGCTGCCCTGAATTGCTCGCGCCTATTGTTGGTGATCTCGCCTTCCTCCATTTGAGGTCGGGGTCTAGGTTCAAGGTTAGGTCGACGAATTTTGGGGGGTCAATGCTCTTGCATTGGGCCCTTCAACCTTTTCTGCAATTTGAATGAGCATGTTCATCATTCGATCGAACTCAGCCCTTGTGACTAGTTCTTCGGGGTTGCGAGAACCTTCCGGTGAGTTTTCAACTGAACCTTGCCATTGCAATTGTGTTTCTTGTATCACCCGAGATCTAAAGGTAACTGTTGAAGCCAGGTAAATTCTAGCTCCAAATGTTCAGACCTAAGTGTAGCCGAATGTTACTGATCCCGCGGTCGAACGCCACAATTCTAATGGCTAGAACATGAGAGAGAGAAATGTCTACAAGCACACCCCATACGCTTCAGCAGGGAGGTCTCACCACGTACCCAGAAGTCTAGAAGAGTTTCCCCTCCAAAACCAAAGGTTGAGCGTCAATTGCATTGGACTCGTATGGTCAATACGAGTGCAACGGAATTCATTTTGTCTCAATCTGAGGTCGTTTGAAGAAAACGACAATTTTGAGTAAACATCGAGCGTCGCAACAATGCCATTTTAGAATATTGAGTAAATGAGCTCTGAATTGAAGTGTGTCAGTTGCGTTAGACTCGTACGATCGATACGAGTGCAACAGAATTCGTTTAACTCAATTTTGACGTCGTTTAGTCAAGTAAATAAAAATAAATGCTCGTAAAATTATATGAAACCTCGAGATACGTGAACACTCGATTTCAAACTCATCACATCAATGATGACTCGACACTCAAAGACTTGGACCAACATTGACTTTAAAATGCACGGGGGACCCACTTAGGGTTGACTTTGTCAAACCACCTCCCAAAGGGTATTTTTCCTATTTATAAACCACTCAACCTCATTCCACTAAAGCCAAACCCCAAGAGGATGGTGAACTGATTCAAGGGCTTTGAGTTCAGCAAGCCCAAATCCCAAGTCAAGCCCAAGCTAGCCTAAACCTAATAAAACCCTTAATATAAACCCTCCCTCTCTCCATCTAAACTAGCCTTCCACTTAGCCTAAGACAAAGTAGCGAACCTAGATTTTTTTTTAAAAAAAACCTCCCTTATGTGCTGCCAGCTAGCTGCCTCCTGCGATCCAACCATGGTTGGATGAACTCAACCATGTCTTCCTTAGCTGAGAGGAAGGAGAGAGGGGCATGATTTTTTTATATAAGCCCCCCCCCCCAGCTATAGAGAGGAGGGAGCTCCACCCCTACCCAAACTGGACCCCCACCATCCCAGCCGAGCCCAGCCCAGCCACCCCGAGCCCCAGCCGGCATCGGAGGAGGCAAGGCCGAGTTCCACCACCACTTTCGTTGCCACATTCCCCTATCTGCATGAAGGGCCCTTGGCCTCGGTGGAGAGAGAGGGAAGATCCCGATCCTGAACGAAACACCCACAAGCCACCATGAACCGTTGTCGGCGCCGGTGAAGAAGGTGAGGAAGCCCACCACCTTTCCTCCACCCTGCACGAGAAGCACTTCCCAGATCTTCTGAGGCCCGTGGAGACCGCCACTTTGACGGAGAGGAGTCGGTGAACCTTTCCGGGAAGCCTCCGACGAAGGCATCGCCGGATAAACGCGGCTCCAGCGAAGCCCAAGAAATGGCTCCCTGTGTTATTCTTGTCGACGGCCACCGACGGCTCCAAGCCGCTGGACCACCGCCGGAAGTAGCATCCACCTCCGACGAGCAGGCCGGAGGTGGTGGCATGGGAATCCGGCGGCCAGTCGGCGGCAAAAAGGGAGCACTAGTTCCGCTGCGGGTTGGCTATAGGAACCGTTGGATCTTAAGATCCAACGGTCCTGTTTATATAATACATACCCGCTGGTTAATCACCCCCACAACGGATCGGCGATGGATCCGTTGTGGGGCAGTAGATCTTTCTCGGTGTGGCTCAATCTCAGCCCACCAGCTGCGTTAAGATCTGTGCTTATTGGTTTATTTATAACAGATAGGGGTTTGGATTTTTTTTGAGGCTGCTTGATGGAACCGACGCCCCCCCCCCCCCCCCCCCCCCCCCACCCACTTGTTGATGCGGGTGCCAACAAACTGACGGATGAAGCCCCTCTGCTGCAAGTTAAAGATTTACGGCACCGCTACAACTTCCGCCCGCGGCCCAACTCATTCAAATGATGTGCATCTGAATCTGTCGGACTACATATAGCCTTATATTTATACGTTTATTGTATTTTATTAATGATGGACTGCATATAGCCATTATGCATGTAATCCCTATTTAAGGTTCTTTATGAGGAGAAGACAAAACACTTGAAAAGAAACACAAAGAAAACCAAATTTGAGTTTGCGGTTAGTCCCATTCTCCCGAACGGCGTGCGACTCGCCTACCTCCCCCTCCCCGCATGGTGCGACTCCGTCGGCCTCCCTCCCCTCCATCCCGGTGGTGTGACTCCACCCTCTCCCTGTGCAAAGGTCGGCCACAGCCATACCCGGTCCCGTACTCCAGGACGCCGCCCACCAAAATCGAGTCCCGACGACCCAGGATCCTCCAGACGCCGCCCGCATGGTGTGACTCCGCCGACCCGAGCCTCTTCCGTCGACCAGAGCACGTCCAAGCCTCGTTCAGTGTGCCCTCGGTGGGCCGTAGTAGAGCGATCTGCCTCCGGGTTCTTCTTCGAGTTTGGGTAACGATCTCTTCCTCCATTCGTGTGATTCCTCTCGCTTGCATATTTCTTGTGGGGAAAACGACGGCGTTAGTTCAGAAATTGTTGATTGATTCGTGGTTTTATCTAGTGATTTTGTCGTTGATTTCCTTGGGTTCTTGCAACCGAAAGGTTTGGTGAACCTTAGTTTTCTTTTTGATGGAAGAGACCATCCCCTTTCGAATCGTCCCTTTGGGTGGATCTCTTTGACACAACAACACTCGTTTGGATCGTGTAGGTCTCTTTCGCTTGATTGGACATTGGCTCATAACCCTTGTACGATCTCAAGGGGTTTGGCGAACCTTTTGTGTTGACGTGTGAATGATATCATCGCAAATTGATGGTTGTGTTTTCGTTTGTGCGTACGTAAATTAGACGTGAGAGAGCGGCTTGTGAGACTTCGGCCTTCTCGGTCTTGTTATTCGGGGTAGCCTGCATCAATTTGGTATCAGAGCGAAGTTAGCCAATTTCTTAACTTGGCCCCGGTCTGTAACGCCCCTGATTTTCGTTAATTATTTACGTGTCCGTGGTGACGTAATTTTGACGTAAGGGCGTTACGTCCGCTCGCCAGGTTTGGTTTTGAGCAGTAGTTTAGTCGAAGCGTGTAATTTAGATCGAGCGTGCAAGATTTCGCGTCGTTTTGATTTGTGGAGGAGTTTTTGTGTAGTTATTGGGAATTTAGCTTTGGGAAGCTTTTACCCGAGTTTGGCTCGTCGGAATTGAATTCTGACTTCGCCGTTGGATTCGTGGCGCCGTGTTTCAGTTAAGGTGCGATTTTTGTAGAAATCCGAGGTGATCTGGTCGCCCTCGCAGTTTAAGTAAATTGGGGTATTATTTATTAATTAAATAATAAATTTAGGTTTTATATAAATACCTAAAATTCCCTTCCCTATTCATCTTCTTCTCCCTCGATCAAACCAGCCGCCAAGCGTTAGAGACGAGAGCGGAAGCGTCGTGAAGCTTCCGGTCGGCGATTCGGAGGCCGTGGTGGTCAGAATCGCTTTTGGAGAGTGGATTTGGAAAGCTCTCGGCGAGACCTTCGTTCTAGTGGTAAGCTATTCGTGTTTCATGGGATTTTTGGAGTCAAGGTAGTGACCTAACTCCTCTTTTCGGCCCGGAAAGTTTCAGGTTTTTGTGCTCGGGTGATTTCTTGTCCGATCCATAGCTTTTGGAGCGGAGAAATTCGAATTTGGAGGGTTTGAGGCAAGTGGTATTCTTTTTCTTCTCTCTTTTGTTGGAAAGTTACTCCTTGTGTTGATTTGTTGTCATGCAAAACCTATAACCTCCTTATTGTTCTCCCCTGATTCTTCAAACTTCCTCTTATATACTTAACTATTAAATTGCTGTCAAGAAAATCATCTGTTTTTACTCGAAAATTTCGGTTTTTGCTTCTTCTCGAGAAATACAGAGTTCTTCTCGAGAAATACAGAGTTCCTCTCGAGAAATCCTTTCTGGCTCTCGAGAAATCCTTCCTGGCTCTCGAGAAATCCTTCCTGGCTCTCGAGAAATCCTTCCTGGCTCTCGAGAAATCCTTCCTGGCTCTCGAGAAATCCTTCCTGGCTCTCGAGAAATCCTTCCTGGCTCTCGAGAAATCCTTCCTGGCTCTCGAGAAATCCTTCCTAGCTCTCGAGAAATCCTATCTGGCTCTCATGAAATACAGACTTCCTCTCATGAAATACAAACTTCCTCTCATGAAATACAGACTTCCTCTCATGAAATACTGACTTCCTCTCATGAAATACAGACTTCCTCTCATGAAATACAGACTTCTTCTCAAGAAATCCAGACTTTTACTCGAGAAATTTCTTGAACTTTCTGATCAAAGTTTTGGGCCATTTTCTTCATATATGACCCTATTCTTAGAGTGTTATGGTGTTGTTATTACGGGTTACGTCCCATGCCTTATTAAATCTAAATTTAATTATATGTGGGTGGCAGTGGATAAAGTACCACCACCTGGTTTTGGCCTTTTGGGTGGCAGTGGATACAGTACCACCACCCGACTTTTGGCTTTTGGGTTGGCAGAGGATAAAGTATCGCCACCTGTTTAATTGAGATGATCAGTCTCATTATTATATTTATAATTGAACTATACTTGTTCCTCTTCTTGATATTAGTGCACTCGGCGCTTGTTAGTTCTCTGTTTAGAACTTCTCTTTCGGTAAATCTGGCTTGGGTTGGTACCCCTTATGCCTTATTTATTTCTGTTGCTTATGTTTCTGCCACTTGTAATTCCTTGCTGAGGCGTTCTTTGTTTTATTGAATGCCTCAGGTTTAGAGTCGTAGCGGCTAGTGCTGTGGCCTGGATTTCAGAGTATTAGTAGTTATTTCCCCCGCTGCTGCGAGGTAGCTGTCTTTAGTTTTCTTCTTGTGATCAGACATACCAGTTGGAGCCAATGGGTTAGTGTCATGTTGTTGACGCCCATTGTGCCCTTTTTACTATATAGTTTATTTGCCAGTTGGATGCCACTACTTTTAGATCTTGTGTTATCTTACTCTCTGGGAATGATTTATGTTAGGTGCACTATAGTTATAAATGGCTTTTCCTTCATCCTCATTGCATTCTTTTAACTGAAACTCTTATCTTTAAAGTCGCCTAAAGGTATTTTCTATACTTACAATGCGCTTAGTTATGTGCATATCATTTACTTTATGTCCTGTCATTTCATACATTTAGGACTTTAAGTGAACTAAATCAAGTACTTTCCGCTGCAATTATATATACTTTCTCGGTGGACTAGTTGATCCACGAACTGAGAGACACAATTCTTACCTCAAAACCCTAATAAATGATTTCAAATGAAGTCTTATCATGTAATCCTGTTTTGATTTATTAAGTAATAGGTTTTCGCCTGAGCGTCTGCAGTTGTCTCCTGTATGACGTGGCATCATGACATGTATTTTCTCCTACTCTGATATTCCTAAATTCGGAGAAAATGCGGGTTGTGACAGTTGGTATTAGAGGGAGGTTGTTCGACAAGTCGGTCGGGCAACAAATTCTGATATAGAGTAGTTGTTTTGGTTTTATTGCATACACACACCGATGAGTCATCAGTACGTCTTGGCCGAAGCATGAACACTACACTCATAGCATGATAAGAAGTATACAGGGCATATTATGTAGTATGAGATGCATAATATGTGTCTGCATATGGATCCACCATAGGTGGCAACATGTGACGGTTATGTAGTATGGGATGCATAACCATCATCACATGGATGCCCATTAGCATGTTTTCTTTTCGTTACATGCAATATTATGTAGTATGGGATGCATAATATTACATGTGTACGCCGCTCATAACATACATTAAGGCCTTTATTAGAATGCATAGCACAACATACCTCACATAGCATTGCATAAGCACACGTGTGAGGTTAAAGACTTATATGATGACACATGTACACACATGATTTCAAAACGAATAGAAAAAAAATTCATGTATTCATGCCCTTTGCACATGAGTCAAGGGGGACGATATAGAATCGTTCTCGAATTTAGCATATCATCATGAAAATATCACAGAGAAAGGTAGTGGAATGGCAAGTATCTATACATGTATGTTCTGAACCAAGCAGTGTTGTTCTAGTGTAAGGATAAGTTTTAATTATAGGTTTATGCGTATTAGCAGAGATGTCTCAGAGGCGTGTTGAGACGAGATTGACCCCCCAGTCGGAGGGTGAATCTTCGGGTGCGCAGAGTGAGACCATGATCGAAAGTCTACGACAAAGTAATGAGGCTCTGTCTAGGCAGTTAGTTGCGATGCAATCGCAGATCCAGACGTTGATGACTGCCACCGCTGGGCAGCAGCCTGTGGTGCAGGACCCTGTAGTTGGTCAGACTGTACCTGTTCCTCCCGCTCCTTTGGTGCCTCCAGTTCTACTGCCACCAGAGATGAACTTCATCTCACATTTCCAACGTCTAGGACCTCCTACGTTTGATGGAAGAGATGATTTCATGGCTTTGGATGATTGGCTTGTTGCCATAGAGGAGATGTTTTCCTATTCAGGAATCTCTGCGGACCAAAAGGTAATGGTCGCCGCTTACCAGCTGAAGGGACTTGCTAAGAGCTGGTGGATCAGGGAGAGAGCAAGTCTCGTTGGTGGATGTTCGTGGGTGTCGTTTAAGGCTTTAGTGTTAAAGAAGTTCCTGTCGTCGGTTGAGCAAGACCGTTTAATGAATAATTTTCTGCACCTGAAGCAAAGACAACTCACGGTTAGTGAGTATGAGATCGAGTTCAGTAAGTTGAGCAGATTTGCTCCAGAGTTAGTGGCTTCTGAGGCAGGAAGAGTGAAGCGATTTCTCGGAGGACTTCGTAGCGATATTCAGCAATTGGCTAGCGCTTATAGAGCTGAAAGTTATGCTGAAGTGGTAGAAGCAGCGCTGAAAGTCAAGGCTATCGACAACGCCAAGGATAGAGGTGCGTTTGCAAAAAAGGACAAGAGGAAAGTCGAAGATGAGGAAACCCCCAAGGCATCCAGCCCGGCTCCAAAGAAAAGAAGTGGTGAAATTTGTAGCTTCTGTGGTCGCCCGGGCCATCAGTTCGAGAAGTGTTTCAAGAGGTTGGGAACTAAGAAGCAGCAGCTAGTGTCAGCAATACAGAGTGCTCCCAGAGGAGATCTGACATGTACCTTTTGCAAGAGAAATGGGCATGATGTTGCTCATTGCTGGACTAAGGATAAGGTGTGTTTCCAGTGTGGACAGAAGGGGCACGTGAAGACTAGATGCCCGAGTTTCCAGCAGCCTCTGCAGCCAGTGCCACTTCGGGCTTTGCCGCTGTCGCCGCCACAGCATCACGATAGAGGAGTCGGCAAGTTGAATATGGTGACTAGGGGAGAAGCTCAGGATTCCACCCAAGTGATTTCAGGTTAGGTCTTAATCAAGCTCTCATCCTTTATCCTTAGTTACTTTTCTGTTCGGTTAGTTATGTATCCGATTGTTATAGGAGAATTTAAGGTAAAGAATCGTTGGGCGCGTGTTCTTTTCGATTCTAGTGCTACCCACTCATTCGTGGCTAGGACTTTTGTTGAGCGTCATCGTTTGATCCTCGATCAAATTGGCAATGCGTTTCACGTTAAGTTTCCTTCTGGCGACTCCGTGGTGTCGAACCAGGGTATCCAGGATTGCCCTATCCTCCTAGGTGACTTCTTAGCTTTTGCGGATTTAAAAGTGCTAGACCTGGATGATTTCGACGTGATTTTGGGCATTGACTGGTTGTCCAGATATGATGTGGTTATCCAATGCAAGGTTAAACGTTTGGACTTCAAGATGGACAACGGTCAACCCATGAGTGTGAATGGCCTTCCGCGTCAGGATTCCCCGATTATTTCTGCGGTATGTGCTCAGAAACTCTTAGATTCCGGTTGTTTTGCTTACCTTGTTTCTGTGTTAGAAACTGTTAGCGGTTTGCCGGGCATCGAGGGTGTTTCGGTTGTGCATGATTTTCCTGATGTTTTCCATGTTAGCCTTCCTGGTCTTCCTCCTGAGAGAGATGTGGAGTTTGTTATTAATCTTGAACCCGGTACTCGTCCTATTGCTAAGGCACCGTACCGTTTGGCCCCGCGTAAGCTGGAAGAGTTGCGTACCCAGTTAGATGAATTATTGTAGTGTGGATTCATTAGGCCGAGTTCTTCGCCCTGGGGTGCTCCAGTGTTGTTTGTGAAAAAGAAAGATGGTTCTTTGAGGTTGTGCATATATTATAGGGAATTGAATAAGGTAACCATCAAGAATAGATATTCGTTGCCGCAAATGGATGATTTATTTGATCGATTGCGTGGTAGTTCGGTGTTTTCTAAGATTGACCTTCGTTCAGGTTACCATCAGTTGAGGATCCGAGAGTCGGACATCCCTCGGACTGCCTTTCGTTCCCGATATGGTCATTTGAATCTCTCGTGATGTCATTTGGTTTGGCAAATGCACCCTTTGCGTTTATGGATATGATGAATCGGGTGTTCAAAGACTTTTTAGACCATTTCGTAGTAGTTTACATCGATGATGTGTTGGTGTACTCAAGGAGTGCTGAGGAGCATGCTACGCATTTGCGCTTAGTATTGTCTTCTTTAAGAGAGCACAAGTTGTATGCGAAATTGAGTAGAGTATGCCGTTTATATGGACGCATCTCATGTTGGTCTTGGTTGTGTTTTGATGCAAGAAGGAAAGGGGATCACGTATGGACCAAGACCACTGAAAATTTTATGAAAGGAATTACCCTACGCATGACTTAGAATTTGCGGCAATAATTTATGCTTTACAGCTTTGGAGACACCTTCTGTATGTAGTGTCGTGCAAGATTTTCACGGATCATGAGAGTTTGAAGTATGTCTTTACCCAGAAAGAATCAAATTTTGGAAGATATGATCATATGTTATATTTTGGATCATGGAGGAGCTTGAGATAAGCGTCTGAGATTGTTGGAATTTGCATGTTTCCTTCCCTAATGTTCGCGTTGTGTTTCAAGTGAGCCAGTTGAGGAAGTGTTTGCATAGTGATAAGCTTGTTCTTGATTCGGTGCCCGTTTTGCAGCCCAATCTTTCTAATGTTGAAGAGCCTGTCCGAATCTTGGAGTCTCAAGAGCGTGTGTTGCGGAGGAAGACGATCCCGAGGGTTAAAGTTCTTTGGAAGAATCAGGGTGTCGAAAGATTTGCGTGGGAGCTGAAGTCTGCCACGACAGAGACTCATCCTAGCCTTTTCTCTTAGGTTTTGGGTAAATCTTCTGGCTGCTAACCTTTGGTTTGGTTTCGTTTTTTTTTTCTCAATCGTTTAATATCAAGTTTCGGGACGAAACTTCTTGTTAGGGGGAGTGACTGTAACGCCCCTGATTTTCGTTAATTATTTACGTGTTCGTGGTAACGTAATTTTGACGTAAGGGCGTTACGTCCGCTCGCCAGGTTTGGTTTTGAGCCGTAGTTTAGTCGAAGTGTGTAATTTAGATCGAGCGTGCAAGATTTCGCGTCGTTTTGATTTGTGGAGGAGTTTTTGTGTAGTTATTGGGAATTTAGCTTTGGGAAGCTTTTACCCGAGTTTGGCTCGTCGGAATTGAATTCTGACTTCGTCGTTGGATTCGTAGCGCCGTGTTTCAGTTAAGGTGCGATTTTCGTAGAAATCTGAGGTGATCTGGTCGCCCTCGCAGTTTAAGTAAATTGGGGTATTATTTATTAATTAAATAATAAATTTAGGTTTTATATAAATACCTAAAATTCCCTTCCCTATTCATCTTCTTCTCCCTTGATCAAACCAGCCGCCAAGCGTTAGAGACGAGAGCGGAAGCGTGGTGAATCTTCCGGTCGGCGATTCGGAGGCCGTGGTGGTCGGAATCGCGTTTGGAGAGTGGATTTGGAAAGCTCTCGGCGAGACCTTCGTTCTAGTGGTAAGCTATTCGTGTTTCTTGGGATTTTTGGAGTCAAGGTAGTGACCTAACTCCTCTTTTCGGCCCGGAAAGTTTCATGTTTTTGTGCTCGGGTGATTTCTTGTCCGATCCATAGCTTTTGGAGCGGAGAAATTCAAATTTGGAGGGTTTGAGGCAAGTGGTATTCTTTTTCTTCTCTCTTTTGTTGGAATGTTACTCCTTGTGTTGATTTGTTGTCATGCAAAATCTATAACCTCCTTATTGTTCTCCCCTGATTCGTCAAACTTCCTCTTATATACTTAACTATTAAATTGCTATCAAGAAAATCATCTATTTTTACTCGAAAATTTCGGTTTTTGCTTCTTCTCGAGAAATACAGAGTTCCTCTCGAGAAATCCTTTCTGGCTCTCGAGAAATCATTTCTGCCTCTCGAGAAATCCTTCTTGGCTCTCGAGAAATCCTTTCTGGCTCTCGAGAAATCCTTTCTGGCTCTCGAGAAATCATTTCTGCCTCTCGAGAAATCCTTCCTGGCTCTTGAGAAATCCTTCATGGCTCTCGAGAAATCCTTCCTGGCACTCGAGAAATCCTTCCTGGCTCTCGAGAAATCCTTCCTGGCTCTCGAGAAATCCTCTCTGGCTCTCATGAAATACAAACTTCCTCTCATGAAATACAGACTTCCTCTCATGAAATACAGACTTCCTCTCATGAAATACAGACTTTCTCTCATGAAATACAAACTTCCTCTCATGAAATACAGACTTTCTCAAGAAATCCAGACTTTTACTCGAGAAATTTCTTGAACTTTCTGATCAAAGTTTTGGGTCATTTTCTTCACCCTATTCTTAGAGTGTTATGGTGTTGTTATTACGGGTTACGTCCCATGTCTTATTAAATATAAATTTAATTATATGTGGGTGGCAGTGGATAAAGTACCACCACATGGTTTTGGCCTTCTGGGTGGCAGTGGATACAGTACCACCACACGACTTTTGGCTTTTGGGTTGGCAGAGGATAAAGTACCGCCACCTGTTTAATTGAGCTGATTAGTCTCATTATTATATTTTACAAGATAATTGAACTATGCTTGTTCCTCTTCTTGATATTAGTGCACTCGGTGCTTATTAGTTCTCTGTTTAGAACTTCTCTTTCGGTAAATCTGGTTTGGGTTGGTACCCCTTATGCCTTATTTATTTCTGCTGCTTATGTTTCTGCCACTTGTAATTCCTTGCTGAGGCGTTCTTTGTTTTATTGAATGCCTCGGGTTCAGAGCCGTAGCGGCTAGTGGTGTGGCCTGGAGTTCAGAGTATTAGTAGTTATTTCCCCCGCTGCTGCGAGGTAGCTGTCTTTAGTTTTCTTCTTGTGATCAGACATACCAGTTGGAGCCAATGGGTTAGTGTCATGTTGTTGACGCCCATTGTGCCCTTTTTACGATATAGTTTATTTACCAGTTGGATGCCACTACTTTTAGATCTTGTGTTATCTTACTCTCTGGGAATGATTTATGTTAGGTGCACTATAGTTATAAATGGCTTTTCCTTCATCCTCATTGCATTCTTTTAACTGAAACTCTTATCTTTAAAGTCGCCTAAAGGTATTTTCTATACTTACAATACGCTTAGTTATGTGCATATGATTTACTTTATGTCCTGTCATTTCATACATTTAGGACTTTAAGTGAACTAAATCAAGTACTTTCCGCTGCAATTATATATACTTTCTCGGTGGACTAGTTGATCCACGAACTGAGAGACACAGTTCTTACCTCAAAACCCTAATAAATGATTTCAAATGAAGTCTTATCATGTAATCCTGTTTTGATTCATTAAGTAATAGGTTTTCGCCTGAGCGTCTGCAGTTGTCTCCTGTATGACGTGGCATCATGACGTGTATTTTCTCCTACTCTGATATTCCTAAATTCGGAGAAAATGCGGGTTGTGACACGGTCTGCACTATTTCACTTTAGGTTTCACTTGCGCACAAATTTATTTTCCTATAAAACTACAAACAAAAATTTTGTTAACACATCGCATGCCCACTAGATCCGGTTACGAGTACCACACCAACTACGGTCACGAGTATCACACCTCTTAGTCGAGCATGGCCGAAGAGCGACAACCAATTCA
Source organism: Dactylorhiza incarnata (assembly GCA_033032865.1). NCBI lineage: Eukaryota > Viridiplantae > Streptophyta > Magnoliopsida > Asparagales > Orchidaceae > Dactylorhiza > Dactylorhiza incarnata. The sequence goes on along the minus strand of JAWHQI010000157.1, from coordinate 4,744,502 downwards.
CAATCCCACTCCGGACGATGAACTCCGCTTGGAGATGACTCAACAATTGGGAGAACTCCGGGGGATGATGGCCCAACTGTTGGCCAACCGGACCCCTTCACCACCTAGAGGTTATAGGCCACCCAATCGTTTCCACCACCACGAGGAGGACATCCTCGATGACTTGCCTCCACGTGATAGTCCGCAACATCATCGCCCTGAACGAGACGTCGACCTCACCCGCGCCATTAAAATTAACACCCCCTCCTACGACGGTTTAGGGGAACTCCAACTTTTCCTGAACTGGGTGTTAGACATGGAGTGCTACTTCGAGTGGCACCACTTAACAGACCCGCATAAGGTTCAAGTTGCTAGGATGAAATTAACGGGAAGGGCCAAAGTATTTTGGCTAAATGAAGAGCGTCGTTTTAGAGCTGAGGATGGTGTTCCACCTGTCGGTTGGCACGTTATGAAAAATCTTTTAAAAGACCAGTACGTTCCTATCATCGAACCCAAATGTTCGATGAGCTAGCCACCCTTCGTCAAGGCGATAGGTTTGTGGCCGATTACATGAGAGACCTTAAGGATAAGATGGTCCGATGTAAGGTCCAAGAGATGCCGAAGGTTACACTCTCTAGGTTACGTAAGGGCCTTAGCTACAACATCCAAAGGAAGCTCCTACGCTACGATCACACCGACTTAAACACCACATTTAATGCCGCTTTAAACATCGAAAAACATTTGGCCACTAAGTTCAAGGGAAAAACACTACCTATAAGGGCAAAACTAACTATGGTCCCTCCACCTCTAGCTACAAGGACAAAAGTAAATTTAAAACCAAAGATTCCTCTAACATCGTTATCATGGCTAGGGACGCTAGGAATCCCCTAGGGGAACGCATTCCTGTAGGCAGGATTAGCAAGACTAATGCCACTTGTTATGCTTGTGGGTTTGCCAGGCACTAAGTCGTTGAATGCCCGACTAAGATAAAGACTTTGGCCTTAGTTGAGCCTTCTAGTGAAGCACCCGAGAATGTTTACGAAGCCACGGATGAGTCGAAACCGGATGGAGTTCCTAGCTATATGAAAGAAGACCATAACCTTATGGTGATGCGTTGTATCTTGTTAACCCCACGTGCGTTGGATGAGTGGCACCGCACCAACATCTTCTCATTGATTTTTAAGAGCGGTGAGAAACTGTGCAAGTTGATTATAGATAGTGGTAGTTGTATGAATGTCGTTTCAGAGAAGGCGGTTACACGCATGTCTTTATCCACCGAACCGCACCCCCAGCCTTATCATGTTACCCGGGTTAATAAGACTTCCCTTCCGGTCACTAAGCGTTGCCTAGTCCCTCTTATCATCAAGGCTTATTCAGAGCAAGTTTAGTGTGACGTCATTGTTGGGTTTTCTACATACCATTTCCATAAATGATAATAGAGCATATCATATATGCGCAGCGGAATAAATGAACTAGAACAGCCCAAAAGAATTCAAGGATCTTGCGATTTCACGAATCAAGAAATAAGGAAAACAACACATTGCAATATACCTTTATGAGATTGAGTCAATACTCAACCAAGATGCTCCAAGAACAAATCGGGTAGATGAAATCTGAGTTCCAAGTGTCAAAATTGATTGACGCCTCTACCGAAGTCCACACGAGCATTGAAGAACACTAGCCTCTTGTCGCACAAGATCTAGGTCGGAGAGAAGAAAGCCCTCAGTGTCTTCCACGGACTGCTAGGTCTGATTACAGGAAGAAGAGGCGGCGGCGGCAGTCGGACGGAACTCTTCCATCAGAAGCTTTTGGCTGACCTCTTCCGTCGCTCTTAGTCTATCGCAAAAACAGATCACATAATTAGGTAAAAAGAATCGCATTCTTTTTATACCCAGGCGAAAAAGAGAAGCTATCTGCACAGCCACGACATTAATCGAATACTGCGTTCGACGAACTAGCTAGCGTTCGTCGAACGCGCTAGCCGTTCGTCGAACGGGCTGGCCGTTCATCGAACGCGCTCGCTGTTCGACGAACGCGCTACGCTAGCCGTTCGACGAACGCGCTACGTTAGCCGTTCGTCGAACGCACTTTGAGTTCATCGAATGAGCTTTGATCTGAACACTTGTTAACACGATTCTTCCTCCAATTTCTCCAAATAATAGCTCATATCGCGTTAGCAGTGAGACTAGATATTTGACCACTTCCAGATCACCATGAAAACACCAACAGTCTCCCACTTGATCTTGAACGTATCAAATAAAAGTCTCGCAAACAATGAGCGGCATCTAGCAATGCATCATTGTTACCCAAGCAATAAGAGTTCATAACTCAACAAGCCTGTCTTGACCAATGTATCAGTGTTGTCATGTCCCTTTGTCACCCTCATAATTATTCAATCATAATTCCTTGATCTTGAACTTGTCATAAATGTAAAATAAAATATAAAGTACTCTATTAATCACATGAATAATCAACAACCGACAAATACAATCCACAAGACTCCCACTAGAGATGATCATTCAGGTATCTAATACCCATTGATCTAGTATGATCATCATGCTTTCTCTGTGCAAGAGGCTTAGTCAGTGGATCCGCAATATTTTCTTCAGTCGGTACTCTGCATATGCTCACATCTCCTCGATCGACAATCTCTCGAATGGTACTCTTTTTCTTCTCTCTTTTGTTGGAATGCTACTCCTTGTGTTGATTTGTTGTCATGCAAAACCTATAACCTCCTTATTGTTCTCCCCTGATTCGTCAAACTTCCTCTTATATACTTAACTATTAAATTGCTGTCAAGAAAATCATCTGTTTTACTCAAAAATTTCGGTTTTTACTTCTTCTCGAGAAATACAGAGTTCTTCTCGATAAATACAAAGTTCCTCTCGAGAAATCCATTCTGGCTCTCGAGAAATCATTTCTGCCTCTCGAGAAATCCTTCCTGGCTCTCGAGAAATCCTTTCTGGCTCTCGAGAAATCCTTCCTGGCTCTCGAGAAATCCTTCCTGGCTCTCGAGAAATCCTTCCTGGCTCTCGAGAAATCCTTCCTGGCTCTCGAGAAATCCTTCCTGGCTCTCGAGAAATCCTTCCTGGCTCTCGAGAAATCCTTCCTGGCTCTCGAGAAATCCACTCTGGCTCTCATGAAATACAAACTTCCTCTCATGAAATACATACTTCCTCTCATGAAATACAGACTTCCTCTCATGAAATACAGACTTCCTCTCATGAAATACAAACTTCCTCTCATGAAATACAGACTTCTTCTCAAGAAATCCAGACTTTTACTTGAGAAATTTCTTGAACTTTTTGATCAAAGTTTTGGGCCATTTTCTTCATATATGACCCTATTCTTAGAGTGTTATGGTGTTGTTATTACGGGTTACGTCCCATGCCTTATTAAATCTAAATTTAATTATATGTGGGTGGGAGTGGATAAAGTACCACCACCTGGTTTTGGCCTTCTGGGTGGCAGTGGATACAGTACCACCACACGGCTTTTGGCTTTTGGGTTGGCAGAGGATAAAGTACCGTCACCTGTTTAATTGAGCTGATCAGTCTCATTATTATATTTTACAAGATAATTGAACTATGCTTGTTCCTCTTCTTGATATTAGTGCACTCAGTGCTTGTTAGTTCTCTGTTTAGAACTTCTCTTTCGGTAAATCTGGCTTGGGTTGGTACCCCTTATGCCTTATTTATTTCTGCTGCTTATGTTTCTGCCACTTGTAATTCCTTGCTGAGGCGTTCTTTGTTTTATTGAATGCCTCAGGTTCAGAGCCGTAGCGGCTAGTGGTGTGGCCTGGAGTTCAGAGTATTAGTAGTTATTTCCCCCGCTGCTGCGAGGTAGCTGTCTTTAGTTTTCTTCTTGTGATCAGACATACCAGTTGGAGCCAATGAGTTAGTGTCATGTTGTTGACGCCCATTGTGCCCTTTTTACTATATAGTTTATTTGCCAGTTGGATGCCACTACTTTTAGATCTTGTGTTATCTTACTCTCTGGGAATGATTTATGTTAGGTGCACTATAGTTATAAATGGTTTTTCTTTCATCCTCATTGCATTCTTTTAACTGAAACTCTTATCTTTAAAGTCGCCTAAAGGTATTTTCTATACTTACAATACGCTTAGTTATGTGCATATCATTTACTTTATGTCCTGTCATTTCATACATTTAGGACTTTAAGTGAACTAAATCAAGTACTTTCCGCTGCAATTATATATACTTTCTCGGTGGACTAGTTGATCCACGAACTGAGAGACACAGTTCTTACCTCAAAACCCTAATAAATGATTTCAAATGAAGTCTTATCATGTAATCATGTTTTGATTTATTAAGTAATATGTTTTTCGCCTGAGCGTCTGCAGCTGTCTCCTGTATGACGTGGCATCATGACGTGTATTTTCTCCTACTCTGATATTCTTAAATTCGGAGAAAATGCGGGTTGTGACACGGTCTGCACTATTTCACTTTAGGTTTCACTTGCGCACAAATTTATTTTCCTATAAAACTACAAACAAAAATTTTGTTAACACATCGCATGCCCACTAGATCCGGTTACGAGTACCACACCAACTACGGTCACGAGTATCACACCTCTTAGTCGAGCATGGCCGAAGAGCGACAACCGATGCACAATCCCACTCCGGTCGATGAACTCCGCTTGGAGATGACTCAACAATTGGGAGAACTCCGGGAGATGATGGCCCAACTCTTGGCCAACCGGACCCCTTCACCACCTAGAGGTTATAGGCCACCCAATCGTTTCCACCACCACGAGGAGGACATCCACGATGACTTGCCTCCACGTGATAGTCCGCAACATCGTTGCCCTGAACGAGACGTCGACCTCACCCGCGCCATTAAAATTAACACCCCCTCCTACGACGGTTTAGGGGAACTCCAACTTTTCCTGAACTGGGTGTTAGACATGGAGTGCTACTTCGAGTGGCACCACTTAACAGACCCGCATAAGGTTCAAGTTGCTAGGATGAAATTAACGGGAAGGGCCAAAGTATTTTGGCTAAATGAAGAGCGTCGTTTTAGAGCTGAGGATGGCGTTCCACCTGTCGGTTGGCACGTTATGAAAAATCTTTTAAAAGACTAGTACGTTCCTATCATCGAACCCAAATGTTCGATGAGCTAGCCACCCTTCGTCAAGGCGATAGGTTTGTGGCCGATTACATGAGAGACCTTAAGGATGAGATGGTCCGATGTAAGGTCCAAGAGATGTCGAAGGTTACACTCTCTAGGTTACGTAAGGGCCTTAGCTGCAACATCCAAAGGAAGCTCCTACGCTACGATCACACCGACTTAAACACCACATTTAATGCCGCTTTAGACATCGAAAAACATTTGGCCACTAAGTTCAAGGGAAAAACACTACCTATAAGGGAAAAACTAACTATGGTCCCTCCACCTCTAGCTATAAGGACAAAAGTAAATTTAAAACCAAAGATTCCTCTAACATCGTTATCATGGCTAGGGACGCTAGGAATCCCCTAGGGGAGCGCATTCCTGTAGGCAGGATTAGCAAGACTAATGCCACTTGTTATGCTTGTGGGGTTGCCAGGCACTAAGTCGTTAAATGCCTGACTAAGATAAAGACTTTGGCCTTAGTTGAGCCTTCTAGTGAAGCACCCGAGAATGTTTACGAAGCCACGGATGAGTCGGAACCGGATGGAGTTCCTAGTTATATGAAAGAAGACCATAACCTTATGGTGATGCGTTGTATCTTGTTAACCGCACGTGCGTTGGATGAGTGGCAGCACCAACATCTTCTCAATGATTTTTAAGGGCGGTGAGAAACTGTGCAAGTTGATTATAGATAGTGGTAGTTGTATGAATGTCGTTTCAGAGAAGGCGGTTACACGCATGTCTTTATCCACCGAACCGCACCCCCAGCCTTATCATGTTACCTGGGTTAATAAGACTTCCCTTCCGATCACTAAGCGTTGCCTAGTCCCTCTTATCATCAAGGCTTATTCGGAGCAAGTTTGGTGTGACGTCATTGTTGGGTTTTCTATATACCATTTCCATAAATGATAATAGAGCATATCATATATGCGCAGCGGAATAAATGAACTAGAACAACCCAAAAGAATTCAAGGATCTTGCGATTTCACGAATCAAGAAATAAGGAAAACAACACATTGCAATATACCTTTATGAGATTGAGTCAATACTCAACCAAGATGCTCCAAGAACAAATCGGGTAGATGAAATCTGAGTTCCAAGTGTCAAAATCGATCGACGCCTCTACTGAAGTCCACACGAGCATTGAAGAACCCTAGCCTCTTGTCGCACAAGATCTAGGTCGGAGAGAAGAAAGCCCTCAGTGTCTTCCACGGACTGCTAGGTCTGATTACAGGAAGAAGAGGCGGCGGCGGCAGTCAGATGGAACTCTTCCATCAGAAGCTTTTGGTGGACCTCTTCCGTCGCTCTCAGTCTATCGCAAAAACAGATCACATAATTAGGTAAAAAGAATCGCATTCTTTTTATACCCAGGCGAAAAAGAGAAGCTATCTGCACAGCTACGACATTAATCGAATACTGTGTTCGACGAACTAGCTAGCGTTCGTCGAACGCGCTAGCCGTTCGTCGAACGGCCTGGCCGTTCATCGAACGCGCTCGCTGTTCGACAAACGCGCTACGCTAGCCGTTCGACGAACGCGCTACGCTAGCCGTTCGACGAACGCGCTACGCTAGCCGTTCGACGAACGCGCTACGCTAGCCGTTCGACGAACGCGCTACGCTAGCCGTTCGTCGAACACACTTTGAGTTCATCGAATGTGCTTTGATCTGAACACTTGTCAACACGATTATTCCTCCAATTTCTCCAAATACTAGCTCATATCGCGTTTGCAGTGAGACTAGATATTTGACCACTTCTAGATCACCATGAAAATACCAACAGTCTCCCACTTGATCTTGAACGTATCAAATAAAAGTCTCACAAACAATGAGCGGCATCTAGCAATGCATCATTGTTACCCAAGCAATAAGAGTTCATAACTCAACAAGCCTGTCTTGACCAATGTATCAGTGTTGTCATGTCCCTTTGTCACCCTCGTAATTATTCAATCATAATTCCTTGATCTAGAATAAACTGTCTGAAATTAGTGAGCTCAATATCACATATTGACTCAACCAAGCATGGCCATGCATTTCTCAGTCTCATTCAATCAAGAGGACCATGGATGTAACTCCTTTCATATAGGAGGACAAATCTCATATCTGCCCACACACAAACACCCAAATGAATCTTAACATACCCAATAACCACCCTTATTATCAACCTTTCTCAAGGAAGACTTTAGATGGCATCAAAGTACGCTCTTCCTAACTTGATGAATGCTGTGACTTCAGGTCAAAGAACCACAAACATCATTGTCAGTTGAGAACTACTTGTGACACGTTCATATGACAATCCACAAAGTAGTCTCAAGGTGGGTCTGTCAAGTACAACTTGTTCACTAACAAGTACCCATGTGATGACTTGATATCACAATATCATGACCTGTGAGAACCGGTCATCAGTCAACGCACATGCTAGTCTTTATGTATCATCATCGCCCTGAACTTCTAAGATGATACTACGACCAGGGACCATTTAAGAATGAAGATTCTTATAAACATAGGCCATCAAATTCAAGTCACATACTTGAATTCCTATGGAAGCAAACATTCTAAGGGCATTTATTATGCTAATTAATCTATCAGTATAAACATTTGACATAATAAAAGAACTTGTCATAAATGTAAAATAAAATATAAAGTACTCTATTCATCACATGTATAATCAACAACCGACAAATACAATCCACAAGACTCCCACTAGAGATGATCATTCAGGTATCTAATACCCATTGATCTAGTACGACCATCATGCTTTCTCTGTGCAAGAGGCTTAGTCAGTGGATCCGCAATATTTTCTTCAGTCGGTACTCTGCATATGCTCACATCTCCTCGATCGACAATTTCTCGAATAAGATGGAACCGCCAAAGTATGTGCTTGGAGCGCTGATGAGATCTAGGTTCCTTAGCTTGTGCAATAGCACCGTTGTTCTCACAGTAGAGAACTACGAGATCAACAATGCTAGGAACTACACCAAGCTCGCTGATGAATTTCCTAATCCATACAGCCTCCTTCGCCGCATTTGCAGCAGCGATATACTCGGCCTCAGTCGTAGAATCAACAACTGTCTCTTGCTTGGAACTCTTCCAACTTACAGCTCCTCCATTAAGGCAAAATACAAAACCTGATTGGGACTTTGAATCATCCCTATCAGTTTGGAAGCTAGCATCATTGTAACCATTTACACTGAGCTCTTCCTCTCCACCATACACCAAAAATAAATCTTTAGTCCTTCTCAAGTACTTCAGGATATTCTTGACGGCTATCCAGTGACCATCACCAAGATCAGACTGATACCTGCTCGTCATACTAAAAGCATAAGAGACATTGGGTCGAGTACATAACATTGCGTACATGATTGATCCAATTGCCGAAGCGTATGGAATCAACTTCATGCAGTCCTTATCTTCCAAAGATTTTGGACACTGGTCCTTAGAGAGACTCACACCATGTGACATGAGTAAGAATCCTTTCTTGGACTCAAGCATGTTGAACCGTTTCAACACCTTCTCAATGTATGTACTCTGGGTCAAACCCAACAACTTCTTTGATCTATCTCTATAGATCTTAATACCAAGTATATAAGTCGCTTCACCCAAGTCCTTCATAGAAAAGCAATCCCTTAGCCTGTTCTTAACAGCTTGCAGGGTCGGAATGTCATTTCCGATCAACAGTATGTCATCCACATACAATATCATGAAAACGATAATGCTCTCACTAATCCTCTTGTAAACACAAGGTTCATCCTCGTTCTTGATGAAACCAAGCTCTTTGATTTTCTCATCAAAACGAAGATTCCAACTTCGAGAAGCTTGTTTCAATCCATAAATGGATCGATTCAACTTGCATATTTTAGTGGCTTCACTTGGAGATACAAAACCCTCGGGTTGTGTCATATACACTTCCTCAAGGAGGTTTCCATTAAGGAAAGCCATTTTGACATCCATTTGCCAGATCTCGTAGTCATAATACGCAGCAATAACAAGTAGAATTCTGATGGACTTGACCATGGCTACAAGGGAAAAGGTCTCATCATAGTCAACACCATGAATTTGCTTGAAACCTTTAGCCACCAGCCGGCCTTTGAATGTCTGTACATTCTCATCCATGTCGGTCTTCTTCTTGAAGACCCACTTGCACCATATGGGTCGTACCCCTTCTGGTGGTTCCACCAAGGTCCAAACTTGGTTTGCATACATGGAGTCCATTTTAGATTTCATGGCCTCAAGCCACTTCTCGGAGTCAGGTCCACGCATAGCCTCTTGATAGGTTACAGCCTCACCATCATGATCCATAAGCAACACATTACTTATTTGAGACACGAGAAATCCATATCTCTCAGGCTCAAATATTGGTCTATCAGATCTACGCAGGACTTGTGTTTCTTGAGCAGGCTCTCTAGCTACAACAACTTGTAGTCCTTGCTTAGGTTCTAAAATCGGTTCAACTATTGTTTGTGGTTCTTGAACTTCCTCAAGTTTCACCTTTACAGTCTTTCTGGATAAGAACTCTTTCTCCAAAAAGACGTCAGTCCTTGCGACAAACACTTTGCCCTCGGACGGCAGGTATAAGTAATACCATTTGGTTTCCCTAGGATATCCCACATGATAACACTTATCCGACTTGGGTTCCAGCTTGTCAGGCATTTAACGTCGCACGTATGCCTCACAACCCCAAATCATAATAAAAGACATACTAGGACGCTTCCCGGTCCATATCTCATATGGTGTCTTTAGAACCATTTTCGTTGGAGCACGATTTAATGTGAAAGCAGCAGTCTCTAAAGCAAATCCCCAAAAGGAAACGGGAAAATCTGCATGACTCATCATCGACCGTACCATGTCTAACAAAGTACGATTCCTCCTCTCAAACACACCATTATGGTGTGGTGTTTCAGGCAGAGTGAGTTGTGATACAATACCACACTCTCTCAAATGATCACGAAACTCACGACTCAGATATTCGCCACCTCGATCAGATCAGAGTGCTTTTATCCTCTTTCCCAGTTGGTTCTCTATTTCATTTTTAAACTCTTTGAACTTTTCAAAGGTTTCAGATTTGTTCTTCATAAGAAACACGTATCCGTATCTACTGAAATCATTAGTAAATGTAACGAAGTAGTAGTACCCACCTCTAGCCATAGAACTCATGGGTACACATACATCACTATGTATTATACCCAAGAGATCATCAACCCTCTCACTACAACTAATGAAAGGAGCTTTCGTCATCTTGCCTAATAAACATGACTCGCATCTCTCAAATGATTCATAATCAAATGAGTCCAGTAGTCCATCTCTATGGAGCTTGGATATGCGTTTCTCATTTATATGGCCTAAACGACAATGCCAAAGGTACGTAGGGTTCGAGTCATTTGTTTTTAGTCTTTTAGTATTTTCTACATTATAGATCAGATGGTCTAAGTTCAAAACATATAAACCATTAAACAGTTGGGCTACACCATAACAAACATCATTCAGAAATATAGAACAACTATTGTTCTTAATAATGAAAGTAAAACCTTTCATGTCTAAACAAGACACAGAAATAATGTTTCGAGTTATAGCTGGAACAAAATAACAGTTATCTAATTCAATTACAAGCTCAGTGGGCAAAGAAAGACGATAGACACCAACGACAACGGCAGTAACTCTTGCTTCATTTCCAACGCGCAGGTCTACCTCTCCTTTACCCAGCATTCTTCTCCTTGTTAGTTCCTGCACATTCGTACAAATGTGAGAACCACATCCGGTATCCAATACACAAGATGAAGGAGCAGAAAGGTTTATTTTTATAACAAAAATACCTGAAGCGGAAGTCACACTTCCCTTCTGCTTTTGCAGATATTCAAGATAGAGGGGACAGTTCCTCCTCCAACGCCCTGCCTTACCACAATGGTGGCACTTCCCTTCCTTAGCCAAGCCCTTGTTCTTCAGTGCTGAATGTTGAAACCGATTTCTCGGCCTCTTGTGAAGCTCGGGGCCCTCACCGAAATGAGGGGCAGCTAGCCCTTACTGATCCCTCGGAGAAGGTAGATCGAAGACTAGGAAGATGACTAAGACCTTAGTCACAGCGAGGAGGTCCCTCCACTAACCCGAAAGATCATTGAGCGCTTCCCCTCCCAAGCCAAAGCTGAGACTCGGGCACCTTGGAGAGCTAGAGAGCTAAACCAAAGTAACCAAGGGGGGAAGAAGCTCAGAGATCTGAGACCGGAATCCTCTCCCAAGGTGCCCTTTGAGGTCTATTTATAGGTTTTCTGGTCTGGCCTGCAAATAGCAGGATTCCGCCCTTTGATTTTACTACCCGCACCCCAAATGGGTCTGCTAACAGCTGAACTCCGCTATTTGGATAGGCTAATGGCAGGCCAACGGGGATAGAGAGATGATTTCGTCGATCATAGATGATCAGCGGATTCGTCGAACGCGGCAGCTGGGAGAGTTCGTCGAACGCAGAGTTTTGGCGAATTCGTCGAGCACGGCCCGCCCTTCGTCGGGCGCCGGGCTGAGTTCGTCGACATCGACTGAGATTCGTCGATCACGGAGACTTTGGAAGAAATCCGGCTCGTCTGTCTTCTCGCGATCCTTCGGCGAATTTCTGGCTTGCTCGCCTCCTTACGACCATTCAGCGAGCACCTGGCTCGTTCGCCTTCTTGCTGGTCGACCTTGAGGCTCTGGCTCGTGGGAACTTGACTCGCACCTCTTCCCGCGGGTGACCTTTGATGGATCTGGATCGCCCCCTTTGGGCGAATGGCCTGTGAAGACCTCGTTTGCACTCCTGCCCCGCTCGCACTCTTGACTCGCTCGCCTTCTCGCGAGCAGCCGGCTTAGTGCTCGTCCCAGCGGATCCGCTGGGACGGGACCGTCGAGCGCTGCTTGGATTTCACCGAATGCAGCTTTGAACCTTTCCGTTGAACGTAGAGCGCCGTTCGTCGAACGCAGAGAGCACATGTCAATCCGCTAGGCGAATATCGGGGTTGTACACAATCCCCGCTCTTCACGAGGCTATTTAGGCTATCGAAGAATCATCCAACCCTTGATATTCGCCGGCCCCTCGGTGACGTGGCGAGAATCTTTCGGTGGGCCCCATGCCCACTACTATAAATATCACTCTCGCTGGCTGTTATTCGAACTTTTTATTCTTCTCTATCTTTTCTTGCTCGCCGTGGGCCCCAACGCGATGTCGAAAAAAGACGAGATGTTGGCTCGCCTAAAGGCCTCGCAAGCGGCCCAGAAGGGGAAAGTCGCTGTCATCGCCTCCTGGAATTCTCCGCGACGCTCTCCGCCTCGCAAAGGCCGTTCGGCGCGCGACTGGTGGGGGAGGGTCTTCTTCTTCGCCGCACTCTCCTGACGATGGGCTCGCCTCGCAGGTATTATCGTCGAGCTCGCCTATTTGATGTTCTTCCCTTTCGACCTTTTTTTATCCTATTCGCAAAATGATCCCCCGGATGAGAGCGCCTCGGGAAGGCCAATCACAGAGATCCACCTCCCTTCTACGGGTGGAGCTGACGCTCTTCTTGCGAATGCGAGGGCCGTTGGCCGACAGGACTCGCCTTCGCAATGTGGTGAGCGGCTTACCTCGTCTTCCTTCACGTCTTTTGACTCGTTAAATCACACCTACTTTTTGTGCAGTGTCCCCTTGCGTGGCCCTAGGGGGACAAGTTCCTCCTCCGGCGGACTCACCCACCATGCCGAATCAAACTATCCTTACTCCTGGATTCGGCTTCCTGGGTCAGAGGAGCCCAGGAGGGACGTTGATTGCCGAGCCTGGACTTGGCTCTAGGCCTGCGCTCGCCCCCGGTCTGGGTAAGGCCCTCACCCCTGCCTTTATTGAAGCATTCTGAGGCCAGTCGGGCACCTCCCGCCAGCGGCCCAGTACTCAAATTCCTCCACTAGGTTAGACTGTCGCCGCTGAGTATTGTTTTTCACCTTGTCGCTGATTCCAACTTCACAGGCAATCCCACGACCCCTCTCTCCGAGTCAGAATCTGGAGCGTTGGAGATATCTCCACCCCCCCTCGCCGAGTCAGGTCGCCGACTTTCTGGGGGATCCCCGCGATCCGGAGCGAATGAAGAGGCGGGTCACTGAGATATTCCAGAAGCATACCACCCTGCTGAGGGATCTACATGAGCAGAATCGGCTGGATCGGCTCGCTAATGAAGAATGGTTTGCCGCGATGGAGGACGCGAACGCGCGCGTTCTCGCCGAGATGCGGCCGACCGATCATGGCGACGCGACCTCCCCCGGGGTGTACATTGCTCACATCGATGATTACATGCGGCAGACGAGCCAGACGAACCGGTCACTCCGCGAGTATCACTACCCGCGAGTTCCCCCTCGCTCTGGTGTCCGGGGTCGCGGTCGCTGGAAGTGGCTGCGATATTGAGGATTCTTGTATTGCTTTGTATTGTTTTTCTTCCCCCCTCCTCTTCGATAGGAGGGGTCGCGAAAAATTTCTATAAGTTTGTAATAATGATACTTTGACTCGCTTGCGAGCCCTTTATTTTCCATGTTCTTCATCTCTTCTTTCTCCCTACCTGGCTCGCTCTTGCGCGGATTATGTTTGTGTTTCTATTACTCGTGCTCGCGTATTGCCCTTGCTTTTTTACGTTTTATTATTTAGCGCTAGCTCGCCGATGATTAATGGGAGAAAGCTTTGACAGGGTGCCGACTCGCCGGGAGCGAATAGGATCCCTAGAGGCGGAAGAGTATCGCGCGAATCCGCTATCCGCAGATACCGACGCTTCGGCTTCTTCCCGCCTTTTTCATTTCTATAAATAGCCGACCTTTTTCCTTTCCAACCACAACATTTATTGTTGCTCCCTTGCGCTCCCTCTCTTTCTGATTCTCTCGCAGATCTAGCTCGCCCTCGCGGCTTTTGCGATTCCGCGGATCCCAGACATCATGGTCGGCGAGACGGAAGCTGAAGGGCGGTCTAAGTGTGCCAGGGCCTTCCTCGATGGCATTTTCTACTGCGCCAACCTTACGAAAGAGGAGTACCAGGCCGCCGCTGACCAGTACATTCACTCCGGTTTTGTGTCTCGCTGCCTACCGAGAGGGACACCATCAGCGATCCGCATCCCGACGAACTCGCCATTCCCGTTTCCCACTTCAAAAACGGGTTGCGACTCCCACTCTGGCCGAAAGTGCGCCAGGTATTTTTACTTCTCAACCCTTACATCCCTGACTTGCTTTGCGAATGTCGCTTAAACCTTGTTGACCCTTCCAGGTGCTCAAGTATTTCGGCGTTCTGCCGAGCCAGCTAACGCCGAACGCGATCGTCGTGGTGGTCGCATTCACCAGTTATCTCAGGGCGGAGAGGATCGAGTTCAGCCTGCTCGTCTTCCGCAAGGTCATTTCATTCCGCGCGTATAGGGACGGGATGGCTCACTTCACGAGCCAGCATGTCACCGTCTGCGAGACGGTGAACAAGTCTCACTATTGGACGCAGAAGTTCGTCCTGGTGAAGGGCCCTTTCAGCAACGTCTCCTATACTCCCACCCAGCGAGACGAGGCCGCCTACCGCCCTCCGACCTTGTTAGGGGGTTGTGACGCGGCCCTATACCAATACCTCAAGGGAAAGAACTTCGAGGTTGCCTTCCTTCGAGAGCGAGTGGACCACCTGCCACTCGTCCCCCCAGGAGAAGGTTTGACTCGCACTCGCCAACTTCCTTGCCCTCTCCTCCTCCGATTGTCTAACGTCTCCCGTTAGTTTTGCAGGCGAGCGCGAACTCCCACTCAACCATCCTCACGCGCCTCCTCCTTCCCTCACCTCCAGCTCGCGCGCGCGGCCGCCGAGGCCTGCCGTGACGTCCCGAGTTCTTCGTCGGGAAAGAAGCGCCCTCCTCCTCTACGCCGGCCTGCCTCGCAGGGGGCGGCAAAGAGGACCAAGAAGGCTTCCTCTGCTGTTAAGGCGAAGGAGGTCGTGGACTTATCTGAATCCGATCTCCCCTCTCCTTCTGCTGCGGGTCAGGAGCTCGCCAAAGAGGGGGCGAGCCAGGGGAGACGGCCGCCAAGCCCAAGCCGACGAGCCACACTAACTTCGAGTTTGGCATGAAGCTTGCGGATGCGGTTGGCGAACTGGTGCTCGCGTGGGACCCCGACCAGAATAAGGTCGTCTGCTCCTCTCTACTCCCCTCCTGGGTAGAGGACGGCAAGGCCGGGGGTGAGGCGTTCGCTCTCGCCTTCGGCCTCTACGTTCGCGAGGACGCCTCCCTCTTTCGGTCCTTCACGCCGAAGGGAGTGGTATACGAGGCCATGCGAGCCCAATTCCGGGCGATGGAATTAACCCACATGGTGGGTCGCCGATATTTTACGGCGGATAGGGAGATCAGGGAGCTGAATGTTGAGCTCCAGAGGTCTGCGGATGAAGTCGCGGGGTTCAAGGGGAAGGAGGCCTTATTGGAGGGCCTCCTCGCCAGTCTTCAAGGCGGACTGGTAAGTAGTGCTTTGCGAAAGTCCTTTTTAGTTCGGCTTCGCTTTTCTCTCGCTAACCCGCTTTTTTGCAGGATGCCGAGTCCGTCAGCCAGCTTCACGCGCGGATCGCTGACTTGGAGCTGGAGAACACCTGCCTCAAGGCCCAGGTCCATGACCTGACCTCGGCGGTGCTTCCTCCCCCTCCTCTGTGAGCTGGGACTCGCGGTCAGTCGCGGGAAGAGAAAGAAGCCGACCACAAGAGGTCGATGGAGATCGCGGAGCTCTTCCTCGACACTCTCAAAGGAGCGGACATGATCGTTCCTGACGCTATGGAGTTCACTGCGGAGGAAGTCGTCCCAGACTTGTTCGCGCCCATCTCCGAGGAGGAGGGTTGAGAGAGTGACTGAGATGCTATCTGGTGAGTCGCCTTAAAATTTTGTTGTTGTTTATAATGTAAAAGGTTTTTCCTTTTTGTCGGCGAGCCCGCCATTGGACTGTAATCTTTTGTGAGGAATGAAAGGAAATATTTTGTCTGTCTTTCCCATATTACCATTTCACTTATTATTCGCATGTGATTTTTTCTTTCGTGCCCGCGCGATCCCAATTTTCTTATGTTCGCGTCTTTGGACTTTCGCTCGACGTTCGCGCCCGCATCTCTTTTATTGACAGCTTTTTCCTTGTTGGGGAGCCTTGCGGGAGGGATCTATATTAGCCTGCCTCGTTCGCACTCGCCTCCTGCGAGCTCTTACCGTTATCCACGGATCACCGCGAAAAAGGGGGCCTCCCCGTCTCGCCGTCTTTATTCGCCCCGCTAAAATTCGTGAGTGACTTTGCGAGCCGCAGGCTCTATTGCCCTGGCGCGATTGATTCTCGTATGCGAGCGGACCCTCGGTCTCGCCTCGCCCGGTGATAAGAAAAATTAGACTTCTTCTTCTTAGGGTTTATGATTTATGAAAATGCGAAGAAGATTGATGATATTTTCCAAAACTATATTCGATGAAGGCAAGTGTACCTTATCGTATATAATATATGATATTTTATAAAAAATACCAAGGTCGTATTAAACTCGGGTTTGTCGAGTACTTCTACTTCGAGAAAGCGGACTATTATTTTATCGGAGAGAGAGCGGAAAAGAGAACTAAATTGCAACTAAATAAAAGAGAACGAAAATAAAGAAAGGAAATAACACTTGATTAAAACTCGCTTTGAAATGAAATTAAAAGATAAATACTATCATTCAACTCTAAGCCTTGACCGTGGGGATTCCCGAAGCTCGAACATGCCTCTCTCGAGGTTAATGCCCAACTAAGCTTAGGAAAAATCAACCGGACTCTCGTCCTATAATTGATTACCTAAGACTTGCTTTACGCTGTGAATCCCACTATAGGATTTGACTCCTATCCGGAAGATTTACGTCATCCTCTCTCGAGGGGTGCGTGCAACTCTTTTTATTCTCGAGTGATCGATTCGTACGCACGTCCTCTCGGCTAGCTAGAATACGAAAACAAATACTGAAATTCATAACCGGAATATGAACTCGATATCGTTATATTTCGAGAATAAATCGAAGGAGAGAAGATACGATAATAAGGTGTAGAGATAATTTCGATTCAAAACTTGATAGAATCAAGAATAACTAATTACTAGCTAAAGGGAAAATTAAAACAAGAAAAAGAGAGAAAGAAGAAGAAAGAGAGTTTGCATAAAAGAAAGAAATAACAAAATTTCATTTCATAAAAAAGGAGATTACATAAATTGAAAGCTACATTACATTGCATGAAATTAAAGCTAAGCTACCTTGCATGGAAGAGAAAACAAGACATTAAAAAGGAAATAAGAGAATTACATGAAATTAAATCTAAACCTAAAACATGAAAAATAAGGAAAACTATACAAGAACAGCCCAAATGGGCAGGGGGGAAGGGCTTTGGAATGCTGGAGGGGAGCCTCTGAATTTATAGGAAAAAATTCCAGGTTACACGCCCTCGGTCACGGGCGTGACCTAAGGCGTGTAATACTTGTTCTGCACGACTGCGACATCGGCGTGGGTCTTGCGTGACTGTGTCGCGAAAAAGGACATTACACGCCCGTGTAACTTTGGTCACGGGCGTGTACCTGGGCGTGTACTTGGGCGGTTTCATCAATGCGGCGTGGGCTTGAGTGCGGCGCTGCAGCGAAAAGCGATCACGCGCGAAAAATCACGGGCGTGACTCATGGGTCACGGGCGTGACTGGGGTCAACTCCATCAATGCGGCATGGGCTTGAATTCGGCGCAGCAGGGAGCAGGGATCGCGCGGGAAATCACGGGCGTGACTTTGGGTCACGGGCGTGACTTGGGTCAACATTGGATTCGGTGGCTGACAGGTCCACGTGGAAAGCTTGAAGTGATCTTTAAATTTACACGCCCTTGGTCACGGGCGTGACTATGGGTCACGGGCGTGACCGAGGGCGTGACTTGCTGTGGACTAGCTCAAATGCGCGGCAACAACTCCTGGACTGATCTTAATGTTACACGCCCTTGGTCACGGGCGTGACCTAGGGCGTGTACTATGAAATTTGACCAAAATCTCCAAAAAATCTGCAAAACAAAATTACAATTATATTTAGAACTAAAATTATAAAAGAAGTGATTTTAACTAAAATATAAATAATATTTACAAAATTATATTAAACTTAACCTAAATACTATAATTAAAATAAGCATAAATCCTTCTTATCACCCGGGTCTTGAGGTCGCTTGCGAGCCAAACCTCTTGTTATGAGTAACTTATATATTGGCCCAAACCACTTGTGACTTTGCCCGCCCTTCCAGAGATTAGCCTGGCATCCCCCCGTCAAGTGAGAGCCCGGGAGCGGAATCGATCTGGGGCATTCCAGCACCAACACTTGTCACCTTGCCAGCCTCTCCAGAGATCAACCTGAAACCCCCCGTCTGGTGAGAGCCCGGGAGCGGAATCGATCTGGGGCATTCCAGCACCAATACTTGTCACCTTGCCAGCCTCTCCAGAGATCAACCTGAAACCCCCCGTCTAGTGAGAGCCCGGGAGCGGAATCGATCTGGGGCATTCCAGCACCAATACTTGTCACCTTGCCAGCCTCTCCAGAGATCAACCTGAAACCCCCCGTCTAGTGAGAGCCCGGGAGCGGAATCGATCTGGGGCATTCCAGCACCAATACTTGTCACCTTGCCAGCCTCTCCAGAGATAAACCTGAAACCCCCTGTCTGGTGAGAGCCCAGGAGCGGATTCGATCTGGGGCATTCCAGCACCAATACTTGTCACCTTGCCAGCCTCTCCAGAGATCAACCTGAAACCCCCCGTCTGGTGAGAGCCCGGGAGCGGAATCGATCTGGGACATTCCAGCACCAATACTTGTCACCTTGCCAGCCTCTCCAGAGATCAACCTGAACCCCCCGTCTAGTGAGAGCCCAGGAGCGGAATCGATCTGGGGCATTCCAACACCAATACTTGTCACCTTGCCAGCCTCTCCAGAGATCAACCTGAAACCCCCCGTCTAGTGAGAGACCGGGAGCGGAATCGATCTGGGGCATTCCATCACCAATACTTGTCACCTTGCCAGCCTCTCCAGAGATCAACCTAAAACCCACTGTCTGGTGAGAGCCCGAGAGCGGAATTGATCTGGGGCATTCCAGCACCAATACTATTACCTGCCAAAGGATTGCTCCAAAATGCAAGTGTTGAGTAGGAAATATGAAAAGTCATCTACAAAAAATGGCTAAGGGTAAAACCTTTTTAAATCATCTCCACTCCTGGCTCAGCCAAGAGGTACCCCTTCCACATCCCGGAGGTGGTATCCTCCTGACCTGAGCACTTCACTTACAATGTAAGGTCCTTCTTAATTGGGCTCTAGCTTGCCAACCGCGGCTCCTCTCCCGGCCGCGTCAACCTTCTTTAGCACTAGGTCTCCTTTTTCGAAGTGTTTTATTCGGATTTGCTTGTCAAAATATCGGGTCATTCGTCGCTTGATTTCTTCCTGCCTGATGGTGGCCTGGTCCCGGAGTTCCTCCACCAGGTCCAAGGATAGCCTTTGTTCCTCGTCATTGGCCACTAGCCACTCTTCATCCCCTTCACCTGCGGCGATCACCCTGGGGGTTTTTACTTCAAATTCGATAGGTAGGACCGCTTCGGACCCATGAGAAAGTTTGAACGGGGTCTCCCCGGTGGCGGTGTTAGGGGTAGTTCTCAGGGCCCAGAGAACGGATGGTAGTTGCTCTACCCAATTCCCTCAGAGGTTCTCCACCTTCTTCTTCAGTAGGTTGACGATTACTTTATTTGTCGCTTCCACCTGGTCGTTGCTTCTTGGGTGGTGAACCGATGCGAACCTTAGGTCGATGCCAAACTGGGTGCAGAAACTAACAAATTCTTCACTAGCAAATTGCGGTCCGTTGTCCGTCACTATAGCCAGGGGGAGGTCGTGCCTGCATATTATTTCTCCTCATACAAAATTCCTCACAACTTGAGATGTTACCTTGGCGAGCGTCTTCACTTCTACCCATTTGGAGAAATAATCGATCATTACCAGTAAGAACCTTCTTTGGCCGCTAGCTTGAGGGAAAGGGCCAACTAGGTCCAACCCCCATATGGCGAAGGGCCAGGGAGCAGTGATGGTTCGGAGCCTCTGAGCTGGGAGGAGTTGGAGCGGAGCATAGAGCTGGCACTTCGGACACCTCCTTGCGAACTCCGCCGCATCCTTGCTGAGGGTGGGCCAGAAGTAGCCTTGTCTCAACACCCTCCCTTCCAGGGTTCGGCACCCGGAGTGACTCCCACATTCCCCGGAGTGAATTTCTTCCAGGACTCTTGGAACCTCCTCCTCTGAAACACAACGGGCCAGGAGTCCCGAGAGAGTCTTCCTGTATAGCCCTCCTGCATGCAAAGAGTAATAAGCTGACTTATACATGAAGTGTCGTCTGTCTATGTCTCCTTCAGGGAATTTCCCTGATGACAGGAAAGTGACAAAAGGATCCATCCATGAGACCCGCTGATCTACCTCCATCAACTCTCCTTCCTCGATGGTGGGTCGGAAGAGTTCCGAAACCGTTCCTCCTGCTCGGGGGCCGAATTTGGCTAGGAGGTCTGCGGGGGTGCTCTCCTCCCTTGGCACGTGCTTGATGGAGAAAGTGCAGAAATGCCCGATGACCCCCTTGACCTTTTCCAGGTACCGTAGGAGAGTCGAGTCCTTCGCCTCAAACTCCCCCCTGACTTGGCATGCGACCACCATGGAATCCGTCGAGACCTCCACATCTTGCACTCCCAATTCTCGAGCTAACCGCAGGCCCGCTATCACTGCCTCGTACTCCGCTTGGTTGTTGGTAATTGGAAAATGGATGTTCAGGGCTTGCTCGATCTTTGTCCCTTGGGGACTTACTAGGATGATTCCCCCCCCCCCCCCCCCCCCGTAGGAGTGCTTTCCTGAGGCACCATCCACCAACATCCTCCATGCCACTGGGGGAGGCGGTTCATGTTCCCACACCTCGGTCGTGTAGTCGGCCATGAAGTCCGCCACCGCTTGGGCCTTGATTGATGTCCTGGGTACGAACGTAATATCGAACTCGCTCAGCTCCACGGACCATTTTGCCAATCTTCCTGAGTGTTCCACCCCTTCCATGATTTTGCGAAGCGGGTGGTCTGTCACCACTCTGATGGAGTGTACCTGAAAGTAGGGCCGGAGCCTCCGCGCCGCCGCCACTAACGTGAAAGCCAACTTCTCCAAGATTGGATATCGGAGCTCCGCCTTCTTCAACACTCGACTGACATAGTAGATAGGGAATTGCTTTCTCCCCTCCTCCCAGACCAGTACTGCACTCACTGCCTCAGACCCTACTCCCAGGTATATGGATAAGTCTTCTCCCGATCTTGGCCCTTGGAGTAGGGGGGTTTGGGTGAGTTGCTCTTTCAAGGATTGGAAGGCTCCCTCGCATTCCTAAGTCCATTCAAATTTTTTGTTGCCCCTCAGCGCCTTAAAGAAGGGTGCACACTTCTCTCCCGCCTTGGAGAGGAACCTGCTGAGTCCGGCCAGCTTCCCTGTGAGGCTCTGAACCTCCTTCGGGTTTCTTGGCGACCCCAACTCTATTATTGCCTTGACCTTGTCCGGGTTGGGTTCTACCCCCGCTGGGGTGAGCAAGTGACCCAGAAATTTCCCTCGGCTAGCCCCGAAGACACACTTCAGGGGGTTGAGTTTCATCTTGTACTTTCGCAGAGTTCCGAACGTCTCCTCGAGGTCTCGGAGGTGGGACCCAAGGTCCTGACTCTTCACCATTAGGTCATCAACATAGACTTCTAAATTTCTTCCTTTCTGTTTGCGGAAGACCCTATCCATCATCCTTTGGTACGTGGCACCTGCATTCTTGAGCCCGAAGGGCATCATCTTATAACAGTAGCATCCGTCCCCCGTGATGAAGGAGACATCTTTGATGTCCGGGGGGTGCATGCGGATTTGATGATAACCTGAAAAAGCATCTAAGAAAGACATTACAGAGAAACCAACGACTGAGTCAACCAACGCGTCGATTCTAGGCAGGGGTAGCAATCTTTCGGGCATGATTTATTAAGAAGTGAAAAGTCGATACACATGCGCCACTTACCTCCCCCCTTTTTTACCATGACTACATTGGAGACCCAGCCTGGATACTGGATCTCCGACACAAACCCTGCTTGTATGAGCTTTTTCACCTCCTCGCGGATTGGTCCCTCCAGCTTGTTCGTCGTGGCCCTCTTCTTTTGGCGGATGGGGCGGGTGCCTGGGTCGAGGTTGAGGCGGTGGCAAGCCACATCCGCATCGATCCCGGGCATCTCCGCGGCGCTCCAAGCGAAGACATCCACATTCTTCTGCACGCAGGCTAAGATCTCAGTCTGCTCCTCCGAACTGAGCTCTCCGCTGGCTCGGACCTTTTCCACCGCCCCAAGCCGAGTGGTGACTTTGAGCTCCACGACCTCATCCACGACCTCCAGCCTGGATTGCTCTCCCCAAGCACTTTCCTTCTCTCCACCGCAAGCGAGCGTTTGGGCTCCTTCCTCCGTCTCTTCCTCCCCTACCATCATCAACTCTTCCGCCCCTCCTTCCCGGGCACCCTCTCCTTTCCCCTCTTCTTCTCCTCTCTCCGCCCTGGGCCTCTTAGCGACCCCTTCCTGGGCATGAACTCCCTCTTCCTCCATCCTCTCCTCAACTCCATCGTAGGAGATGGGGGTTTTCCTCTTCAAAGCCATCTTAAAGAAATTTTCCCTCAGCCCGACCGTGAAGGCGAGCTGGAGTGCAAGCCCAGGCATCTCCTGAGTGAGCAGCACTTCTCCCTGGAACCGATCCGCGTAGCGAGCAACGACTCCTTTGGCTCCTGCTTCACTTTGAAGAGAGACTCGGCGTCCATCTTCCTTTTCTTTGAAGTTGAGAATCGCAACAAGAAACTCCGGCGCAAATCTTTGAAAGCGTAGATCAACCCTGCAGGGAGTTGATGGAACCAGTCCCTGGCCTTTTCTTTAAGAGTGACGGCGAAGAGACGACACTTGAAAGCATCCGACATCGGCCTGATGGAGACCGAGTCCTCAAAAGACTGGAGATGTTGGACAGGATCATCCCTGCTGTTGTAGTACACCATGTCCCACTTTCCGAACCCTACCGGGACGGGTGCAGAGAGTACCAACTCGCAGAAGGGACTTCCCCCTTCCGCTATCCTTTCTCGCTCCACGCGACCCCCAAGCTCTCTCGCCAGACTCGGGCTCGCGGGGGCTGCGCTCGCGAGAACGGTATTCGCCTGGACCATCCCCACAGTCGCCGTATCTTCCGGGCGCGCGTTCCCCTGTGCCGCGCTCGCCGGCACAGAGCTCGCTGGCACGGAGCTCGCCTGCACGAAGCCCGTCGGGCTGGCGAACAGCACTCGCCCTTCCATGTCCTGAACTGAACTTCCTGCGACTTCCTTTCCGCCCCCCCCCCCCCCCCCCCCCGGGTCGTTCTTGCCAACCGCTGCTGGGGGAAGGGTCGCCTGGGGTGCTGGGGTCGCGAACTCACTCCGCAGCGCCGCGACCGCGAGCCCGAAGGTGTCAAGCACCTCCCTCCTGAAGTCCGCGAACATCCTCTGCGTCACCACCTGCGGTGACTCGCTGAACCCCTCGCCTTGATCCTCGCCTCCTATCATGCCCGCTCCTTGGAACTTTCTTGGACCAGCCACGCTCCACGCTCACCGCACCAAAATGTTGAAACTGATTTCTCGGCCTCTTGTGAAGCTCGGGGCCCTCACCGAAATGAGGGGCAGCTAGCCCTTACTAATCCCTCGGAGAAGGTAGATCGAAGACTAGGATGATGACTAAGACCTTAATCACAGCGAGGAGGTCCCTCCACTAACCCGGAAGATCGTTGAGCGTTTCCCCTCCCAAGCCAAAGCTGAGACTCGGGCACCTTGGAGAGCTAGAGAGCTAAACCAAAGTAACCAATGGGGGAAGAAGCTCAGAGATCTGAGACCGGAATCCTCTCCCAAGGTGCCCTTTGAGGTCTACTTATAGGTTTTCTGGTCTGGCCTGCAAATAGCAGGATTCCGCCCTTTGATTTTACTACCGGCACCCCAAATGGGTCTGCTAACAGCTGAACTCCGCTGTTTGGATAGGCTAATGGCAGGCCAACGGGGATAGAGAGATGATTTCGTCGATCATAGATGATCAGCGGATTCGTCGAACGCGGCAGCTGGGAGAGTTCATCGAACGCAGAGTTTTGGCGAATTCGTCGAGCGCGGCCCGCCCTTCGTCGGGCGCCGGGCTGAGTTCGTCGACCTCGACTGAGATTCGTCGATCACGGAGACTTTGGAAGAAATCCGGCTCGCCTGTCTTCTCGCGATCCCTCGGCGAATTTCTGGCTCGCTCGCCTCCTTACGAGCATTCGGCGAGCACCTGGCTCGCTCGCCTTCTTGCTGGTCGACCTTGAGGCTCTGGCTCGTGGGAACTTGACTCGCGCCTCTTCCCGCGGGTGACCTTTGATGGAACTAGTTCGCCCCCTTTGGGCGAATGGCCTGTGAAGACCTCGTTTGCACTCCTGCCCCGCTCGCACTCTTGACTCGCTCGCCTTCTCGCGAGCAGCCGGCTAAGTGCTCGTTCCAGCGGATCCGCTGGGACGGGATCGTCGAGCGCTGCTTGGATTTCACCGAATGCAGCTTTGAACCTTTCCGTTGAACGTAGAGCGTCGTTCGTCGAATGCAGAGAGCACATGTCAATCCGCTAGGCGAATATCGGGGTTGTACACTGAAAACTTGGGATCAAGATACGACTTAGGTCCCACCTTAGTCTTCTTGAATCCCTTGGTCTTGCCTTGCTTTTATGCACCATCAATATGGGGCTAGCAGGCTTGACCTTCTTCATATTGATCTCGGCAGTTCTTAACATGCCTAAGAGCTCGGGCAGTGTCTTGTCAATTTCATTCATATTGTAATTCAAGACAAACTGCTCGTAACTGTCCGGCAACGATTGCAGGATCAGGTCAGTGGCCAACTCTTGGCCCAACGGAAACCCCAGTCTTTCAAGGTTCTCTATATACCCAATCATCTTGAGTACGTGAGTCCCTACTGGGTCCCGAGTTCCCATCTTGCACTGAAATAACGCCCTGGATATGTCAAACCTCTCTTGGCGAGCTTGCCCTTAAAATATTTTCTTTAGGTGCTCGACCATCTCGTAACAACTCATGTTCTCATGTTGCTTCTGAAGCTCGGAGTTCATGGTCGCGAGCATGAGACATTCAACATCCAAGGAGTCATCTCCATACTTCTTGTAAGCATCTTTATCTGCACGAGGTGCAGTAACGGTTGGCTCCTCAGGGGGATCTTCTTCAAGGACATAGAGCTTACGCTCTTGCCTGAGAACAATTCTCAGGTTTCTATACCAGTCAAGGAAGTTCGTCCCATTGAGTTGTCCTTCTCAAGGATGGCTCTCAGGGACACCGTGAAGTGTGAAGTATTTGCCATGGAAATTCTACAAAATAATGCAAAATATATTTTAGTACTATATTTCAAAATACATTTTATTTTAATAAGGTCTTTTATTAAATACTCCCACTATTTTATTCAAATTGATAACCCTTAATATCAATTCGGAGAGTTTATGCGAGCCACTCTCTTAGTGGACAAGATCCGTATTTCACCAACACAACGAGTCCGCTTTGGCGTTCTTCTCATAATGCGGTTATTTAGGTATGCAACACTTGCCAATTGCATCACTATGCAACTCTTGTATGGTTGGTAAATAACTCTTTATTCGCATCCATCATATGGTGCATGCCAACCCAATGCCTCTAGGCACTCAACTTTTGAGGTCACCTAGTTAAGTTGGACCCGATGTCGACAGTGAGATATCACAATTATCCGCTCGCACCCTTACCAAGATAGATTAATGCACCTTGCTTTGGCAAGCCCACACTTCATCGATCGAGGCAGGAAGAGTGTCATCCATCGGAAGGCATCCGTATACTTAATATTGGATAAGAGATTTTTATAAAGATGATTAACAATTAATCAATGTGAGCATTTACAAAATTACAACATTCACAAACCAAATACATCTCAGATGTGCACAAAATAAAATTATCAACGCTTTGATAGAAATGGCTAAATCTGAGCATTTAGAACACTTCTAAATCTCCAGATTTACATGCATTTGACACATGCAAAAACAACTCCACTCATGCAGTAGACAAGGTCGTCTCTCAACGTCAGATTCAAGATCTAAGACGCTTGATTTCATAAACCAATTAGAGGGACGGTTACTACTAAGGAGACACAATTTCTAAAACAAAGAAATCGCAACGCAATCACATGCGTTCCTGGCATGGTTCCAAGGGGCAGAGCCCTGACAAATTTAAATTACATCAAAATTTATGCTCCAGGAAGAAATCTTTATATTTAGAATGCTTCTAAATTTCTAGATTTGCACGCGCGGGATCACAACCTGACTCTGATACCATTGTTGGGTTTTCTACATACCATTTCCATAAATGATAATAGAGCATATCATATATGCGCAGCGAAATAAATGAACTAAAACAACCCAAAAGAATTCAAGGATCTTGCGATTTCACGTATCAAGAAATAAGGAAAACAACACATTGCAATATACCTTTATGGGATTGAGTCAATACTCAACCAAGATGCTCCAAGAACAAATCGGGTAGATGAAATCTGAGTTCCAAGTGTCGAAATCGATCGACGCCTCTACGGAAGTCCACACAAGCGTTGAAGAACCCTAGCCTCTTGTCGCACAAGATCTAGGTCGGAGAGAAGAAAGCCCTCAGCATCTTCCACGAACTGCTAGGTCCGATTACAGGAAGAGGCGGCGGCGGCGGCAGTCGGACGGAACTCTTCCGTCAGAGGCTTTTGGCGGAACTCTTCCGTCGCTCTCAGTCTACGCAAAAACAGATCGCATAATTAGGTCAAAAGAATCGCATTCTTTTTATACCCAGGCGAAAAAGAGAAGCTATCTGCACAGCCACGACATTAATCGAATACTGCGTTCGACGAACTGGCTAGCGTTCGTCGAACGCGCTGGCCGTTCGTCGAATGCGTTGGCCGTTCGTCGAACGCGCTGGCCGTTCGTCGAACGTGCTGGCCGTTCGTCGAACGCGCTGGCCGTTCGTCGAATGCGCTGGCCGTTCGTCGAACGCGCTAGCCATTCGTCGAACAGGATGGTCGTTCATCGAACGCGCTCGCCATTTGACGAACGCGCTTCGCTAGCCGTTCGACGAACACGCTACGCTAGCCGTTCGACGAACGCGCTACGCTAGCCGTTCGACGAACGCGCTACGCTAGCCATTCGACGAACGCGCTACGCTAGTCGTTCGTCGAAAGCACTTTGAGTTCATCGAACGTGCTTTGATCCGAACACTTGTCAACACAATTCTTCCTCCAATTTCTCCAAACACTCTTGTGTGTGACCCTATAGGCTCATATCGCGTTGGCAGTGAGACTAGATATTTGACCACTTTCAGATCACCATGGAAACACCAACAGTCATCCACATGGATGCATGTCATGTGCTTCTTGGACGACCGTGGTTATATGACCATGATGTAACTCACTTTGGGAGGGTCAACACTTACGAGTTTAAGTTTAAGGGTAAGACCATAACACTTAAGTCGACGCCCCCGAAGGACCCCCACAGTGCCTTCCAAGGATATAGTCATAGCGGTAGAGAAGAAAACCTTAAACTTGGTGGGTCAAAAAGAGTTTATCCGTGATCCTTTTCTTGATGGAGTAATTTATGCCTTAGTCCTTGTACATGCTAAAGCCGAAAGTGACGTTCTAGAGGGGTTACCAGAAGAGTTGAAGTTCATGTTGGAAGAGTACACGGATGTCTATCCGGAAGAATTGCCTTCCACCCTACCACCCCTTCGAGAGATCGAACATGCCATCGACCTCATCCCAGGATCCTCTTTGCCCAACCAACCCCATTATGGGCTCCACCCTGCGGCCCACTAAGAGCTCCAAACCCAAATAGCGGATCTTTTAGATAAGGGATTTATCCGTCATAGCAAAAGTCTGTGTGTCGTTCCAGCTCTTTTAGCACCCAAGAAAGATGGTACTTGGAGGATGTGTGTAGATAACATAGTGATTAATAAAATCACTATTAAGTATAGATTTCCCATACCCCGATTGGATGACCTCTTGGACATGCTAGACGGAGCCATGATCTTTTTTTGACCTTTAACTACAAAAACCTCAGGTTGGGTCATATAGACTTCTTCATCTAAGTCTCCATGTAAAAAAATGGTTTTTACATCCATTTGGTGAATGATTAATTTATGGATCAAAATTAAGGCTACTAGAACACGAATGGATATAATCCTAGCTACGGGAGCATATGTATCCAAATAATCTATCACTTATTTTTGCGCATTGCCTTTAGCAACAAGACGAGCCTTATATTTTTCTATGGAACCGTCCGGATTTAATTTCTTCCTAAAGATCCATCTACAACATATGACTTTGGCACCGGAAGGAAGATCGGTTAGAATCCAAGTTTTATTTTCTAGTATAGAATTAATTTCTAAATTTAAAGCTTCTTTCCAAAATGGACAATCAGATGAAGTCATAGTTTTCTCATATGAATTAGGATCTCCTTCAACTAGATATGTGAAGTAGTTCTCTCCAAAAGTTTTTTCGGTTCTAACACTTTTGCTTCTTCTAGGTTCATTAATTTATAATGGATCTATATTAGAGGAATGTTGAATTGAGCTAGAAGATGGTTGAGATGAGTTATCTAATTTATATGAGAATTTATCTTCAAAATAAGCGACATCTCTAGCTTCTATAATAAAGTTATTTGAAATTTCATTAATTAGTGAATTGGTAATAAGAAATTTATTAACACTGTTATCAGAAGCATAACCTATAAAAATGGAGTCTAATGTTTTAGGTCCTATTTTCTTTTTTTTAGGTTCAAGAATTGCTACCTTAGCCAAAAACCTCCACACTCGAAGAATTTGGAGATTATGTTTCCTTAATTAAAATAATTCAAAGGATTTTTATCATCATGTTTTGAAGGAATTCTATTAAGGATGAAAGAGGAGGTGAGCAACGCTTCTCCTGAAAGATTTTATGGAGCACCGGACTCGGCTAACATGACATTGACCATGTTCATCAAGGTCCGATTTTTGCATTCAACTACATCATTCGATTGAGAAGAAAATGGAGCAGTCACTTGATGAATAATGCCATGTTCTTGGCAAAACTGGGTTAGTTCATTCGAATTGTATTCTCCACATCGGTCGGATCTAAGAATTTTAATTGATGATCCTAATTAATTTTCTACTTCTCCTTTGAAAATCTTAATGTATAAAAATACTTCGTCTTTAGTTTTTAATAAATAAATGTAACAATATTTAGTGAAATCATCAATAAAAGTTACAAAATATTTATTTTCACCTCTAGTAGGTTGGCTACTCGATTCACACACATTCGAGTGAATTAACTCTAAAGGTTTTGAAGTTTTTTCAACTGATTTAAAAGGTTTTTTAGAAAACTTAGATTGCACATATATTTCACATTTAGCACTTTGTGCAATATTAAATTTAGGAATTAAATTTAAAGACATCATTCTTTTCATACAATCTGAATTCACATGTCCTAATCTAGCATGCCAAAAATCAAAAGATGAACTTGAAATAATAGAAGATGAAATTTTATTTACTTCTAAATCAACAACATTCAATTTAAACAAACCATTATAAATATAACATTTACCAATAAAAATATCATTAAATGTTATTACAACTTTATTTGATTCTAAGACAATCTTATAACCCTTCTTCACTAATAAGGATCCACTCATAAGATTCTTCCTAACTCTCGACACATAGAGCATATCATGCAAAGCTAGTGTCTTTCCGGATGTCAACCTAAGATCCACTCGCCCACGACCAAGAATTTATGCCGAAGACGCATCTCCTAGGATTACGCTTCCTCCACTGATGTGCTGAAAGGTGGCAAAGCAAGAACGATCAAAACATGAATGAACATTTGCTCCAGAATCAAACCACCAATCTGATGAACAAGTGAGAAGAAGGCTAGGAGAATAAACTGACCTGAAGATAGGTTGATCCGGTGCTTGGATCATGTTGGACTGAGGCTTGTCACCATGAGACTTGTCATTCACGGGCTCTATCTCCTTGTATAAGCAATTGGTAGACAGATAATTTGCGCGGCCACAGATGTACCAGTTCCCTTTACCTATATTTTGGTTTGAAGGACCAGACTTGTGATGATTAGATTACTGATGGTGGGAACCTGGACGGAAAGGTTTCTTATGGACCTTGCCCTTGCCTTTGAAGTGATAGTGAGAGGAATGGTTACCATGAGATTCAGTGAGATTCACTTTAGGAGCATGATCTTTGGGGGGTCTAGAACTCTTGTTCTTGTGTTCCTCCTCTATGCAAATAGCATTTTGTATTTGAACATAAGTTGGTTGGATTGGTCATGTCAAAGTCTAGTGCTAAAACCAGACCAAGAATCAGGAAGAGAATCGATGAGACATGCCACTAGATAATTTTCAGATAGAATTGAGCCATCAGCTCGGATCTTGGACAACATCTCATCAAGTTGATGGAGTTGATGATTTGATAGGCTTGGAAACATCAATCTTGAATTTGTGGATGTTTGAAACGTTGTAACGTTCTATACCCGTATTATCAATGTTATAACGTGCTTCAAGAGCATACCACAAATCCTTAGTCGTACAATGATATTCGGTTGCGACAATGATATTCAATATCTACCGGATCTCTATAAAGAATACGTCTAACATAAGTTCTAGTGGTATTTGCACTGGAAGATGAAGATGAAGGAAGGGAGGAGGCGACTGCAGTTACAATGCTGGAGTTTTCAGTTTCTGCAGAAGGAGCATCAAATATTGCATACAAAAGACCTAAGGGATTCAGCCAATATTCTACTTGAGCTTGCCAACGATAAAAATCATTTCCATTAAATTTTTCGGGTTTGATCCCGGCAGAATCATCAGATCTAGATGTTATTACAGATTTCTGGAATTTAAAATACATACAGTAAATAACAGTACATGTAAACAAGAAAACATAGATAATCCTTTTGATTATTTGATTTTATTTATCTTGTTATTCTTAAACTTCCCAAGAAATACCCAATGACAGACTCTCACTGGTACTAGGCGGTTTGTGTGATGATAGCCCAACACGACCATTTTGCAAGAGATTAATTATGTGATGTGGATCTACAACTTCTTTATATTGTTGAAATATTTTTCATATATTCATATATTAGTATATATATATTGAAAATAGTAAATAATAAGATAATAATAGATATTGAATAAACATAGATTCTAATGTAAAACTTCAGTTTTTTCAAAATGAATTTTGACAAGAGTTTTTAAAAACAGAGGAGTTAAAAATAAAAGAAATCAAAACACAATATATATAAGTTTAGAATTGAGCCTGGGTAAGGTGTGTGATCACTGCCCTAAAGAAGTTGCACCACCCTTCAACAGGGCTTTCAACCGATGCTCACTCCTCCAAGGCACAACACCCGTCTAGATCTCAAAAACTTTGATGTGCACGAATACCGAAGAAGCACAGAGCACCATAACTCTCACTTTATGAAGCAAATGTAAAAGAAAGAAGAATCACAGACAAAAGGTCGCAAGAACAAGAGAGAGAGAGAGAGAGAGAGAAAGCAGATTTCGGAAAGCATATGAAAACAATTCAGAAAAATCTCCTATATAGGAGTCTCGAAAAATTAACATGTAATTGATTACAACGGTTATAATTGGTAAGTGTTAATTGTGCAGAGAAACGTTGAAGATTTTCAACGTAAAAGAGTGATGACGAGAAAACTGCGTAAAAGAAACTGTTAGAAAATTACGCGTAATAATTGCGAAGAGAAAACGCAAAACGACAGAGGTCGCGTCGAATTCATATCGACGTTGCGTCGAAATCATATCGACGCAAGTCAAGCGAACGGACTGCTTGTCGAGGCAAGCACCGAGTTCTTATCGACGCAAGGTGTTTGCTTCGAGTTCTTATTGACGCTACTCCAGTCGACGCAAGTCGGGTGCGTCGAGTTCTATTCGACGCAACTCCAACTTCAGGCAATCTTGTCGACGCCACTTCGAGTTCCACTCAACTCAACTCTGACTTCTTATTCGATGGAACTCCGAATAAAAGTTCTGAAATTATTTTGTACAAAAAATATGATTCAATTATTCCTCAAAATCCCAAATCCAAAATCCGGATCCGTTTCGGTGCGTGCACGCGCGCGTGTGGTTCATAGTTCCTCCTTATGTTCCTTTGAACAAATAAGAAAGAGTGAATACATTTATATACTTACTAATAAGATTGGAAATTGGCAAGGTGAGACTAATTAATTCATCCTTTCCTTCATGAAAGGTTCCCTCAAAACATTTAGATTCCCTCCATTTGGTTTTGGAGCTTTACATCAATTATGAGGAGTCAAACACCAAACACCATACTAGGCTCCAATAAAATATTATAAATTAAATGTTTTAATTTTTAACACAAATATCATGAACTTGTCCTCTTCTACTATCAAAACATATATCAGAACCATTGATCCACCGATATATAAGAACCGATATAGCGTTACCTGCACAACAATCAATATTTTTTTCGTTAAGAATTTAGAGTTTTAAGTTAATCATTTTAATTTTACTTTCCAAAAAAAAATTTGCGTTAGCGAAATATGAGATGAGTGCAATTTAATTGTGATTAACCACACGGTTGAAATATTGGACAACAACAACAACAACAACAACAACAGAACCCATATAGTCCCCAATCATTGGGGGTATGGGCGGGGGAAGATTGGAAATAGACCTAACCTTTGGCACTATGCACAAAGTGGCTTCTCTTAGAGGAGAAAGACCTAACCTTTGACAATAAATGCACAAAGTGGCTGCTCACAGAGTACCACTGAAATAGTGGCCCCCTATACAGTTGCGTTTGCTGCGGAATCATGCCCTCAAATCAAAGCCAAAGACATCAGAGAGGGCAGACCCAAGAATCCATTTTGATTTACGTGCACATACCCATGCTTCACATAAATCAAAATGGATTCTTGGTTGAAATATTGGACAAATCAAAAAATTTTGTGTGTTACTTCCACCTAGGATCACCGTGCGCGATTCTCCATCCCGCCGTATATTTCTGCCAACACGAATTTTTGCCCATGATTGATCTAAAATACGATGAGTATTTTATACTACAAATACGATCGTATATTACCACAGATCATCTCAACCTTTAAAACCACGATCATACGACTGTATTTATTCACGACTAAGTGCAAAAAAAGTGAGTTGATATTAGCAGTCCAATTCTCGCTATTCACACCCAAAAAAGTGTAAAAATCCTAATTATATTCACAGTCCAATTCTCGCTAATCGCACCCCATCGAATAACCTCCTCCTCTCCATCTCTCTCCTCCCGTTGCCTAAAACCTAGTCGTAGTTCTTGTTGGACATGTGTGTCACATCCCTTTGTTTTAGAATAACAAATCCCAAATTGTATTTGATCTTGCTTGTTGTGTTTATAGTGTGCAGGAACTATATGTGCAATACTCCACAGGTAGAAAGCAGCAGAATTCAAAAAACTGGAAGAATGCGCTACCGCAAGCGCTAGCGCTACGGACAGGCGCTAGCTCGTTCGACGAACTTGAAGCTCTGTTCGACGAAAATTTTTGTTCGACGAAAATTCCGTTCGACGAAATTTTCCGTTCGACGAACTTGAAGCTTCGTTCGACAACCGACGGTTTCCCATGCGCTACCGCCTGGCGCTATCTCAAGTTCGTGCACGGCGCCACGCCGCCGACGGTTTCGCAACCGCTCCACACGAACGCTACCGCAGGCGCTAGGAGCTACCGCAGGCGCTATCATCAAGTTCTATAAAATGATGGGCTCTCTCTCGTTTTGAGTAGTGCTTCCAGAGAGATTACATGTGCCATATTTCCAGAGCTGCTACTCTGCTGAAAGTTGATCTCCCACTCAAATTCAAAGAAGATTTCTGGAGAAGGAAGCCACCACGCAGCATCCGAAGTACGATCGCTTCAACCTCGCTTATGCTACATCGATCTTTCATCCTCAACTTCAGAGATCTCATATAGGGAGTTTCATTATTGTTAATTTTATTTTCATTCCATATTCTTTTGTAATCGTTTAGTTAATTCGCCTTGTGTTGGCGACTAGGTCTGTGTAGGACTTAGGGGGAAATTCGCCTTGTGTTGGCGACTAGTTCTAGGTGATTAGATCTAGGGGGATCGAGGCCATATCCGGGGAAGGATTGGCTAGAGCGGCTTGAGGCCTTATCCGGGGAAGGATAGGCTAAAGCCAACCGGTTTGTGGGAATACAAGTCGGTATAGAAAAGGAAAAATTGTATTACTTTATTCGCCTCCGATTTCAAGCGCTATTGAAATCAATTTTTGTAAACATCTTTTTCATATAATATAATCATGTCTCTTTTGTGTTTACTTGATTTATCTCTTTTGGCATAATCTATAAAATTGCAAATTGCTAATTGTTTCCTCCTTTAAGTTTAATTGATTATTTCATTCTAATTTACTCTAACAATTTAGTAATTCATCTAAAATTTAAAAAGAATTTTTATTCCCTTATTCACACCCCCCCCTCTAAGGGCGTCGTAAGATCCAACAAGTGGTATCAGAGGAGGTTATTCCAAACGGTTTAAAAACCAGGAATAATGGCGTCTTATGATCTCGCTTTTTCCGAGGGTCGGGGAATTAGTAGACCTCCACTGTTTACCGGGTCAGATTATAATTATTGGAAAAATAGGATGCGTTGTTTTCTAATGACCCTAGATATTGAGGTTAGGAACATGGTAGAAGAGGAATACTCTCCTCCTACATTTGTAGTTGGAGAGATAACTTTAGATAAACCAAAAGATAAATGGGATGATAGGGATAAACTAAAATGCAAAAACAACGCCAAAGTCATGAATGCTTTATTTTGTGTGTTAGATAGAAATGAATTTAATAGAATTTCTGCATGTACTACTGCATCTGAAATTTGGAATCATTTGGAAGTTACTCATGAAGGTACATCGCAGGTTAAAGATTCCAAGCTTTTCCAACTGGAGTCGGAATATGAAAAATTCCGAATGGATGAAAGCGAAGATGTTGATGGTATGTACACGCGCTTCACCAAGATCGTCAATGGCTCAAAAGCTCTTGGAAAGACCTTCTCAAATGGCGACTTGGTCCGTAAGATCCTTCGTTCTCTTCCTCCAAAATTCAACCAGAAGGTGACAGCTATTTCGGAGTCGCACAACTTAAGAACGCTCCAAGTTGAGAGCCTCATTGGGAATCTCAAAACCCATGAGGTTGAACTCAAAATCCAATTTGATGAATACAACAAGGAGCCAAAGAAGAAGGCATTGGAACTAAAATCAAAGAAAGAGTGCCAAGAGGATGAGGATGAAG
The DNA here is from genome assembly GCA_033032865.1 of Dactylorhiza incarnata. NCBI lineage: Eukaryota > Viridiplantae > Streptophyta > Magnoliopsida > Asparagales > Orchidaceae > Dactylorhiza > Dactylorhiza incarnata. The sequence continues at coordinate 4,709,014 of JAWHQI010000157.1, read as the reverse complement.
ATGAAGAAAGCCTTTTGGTGAAGAACTTCCAAAAATTCATGCGCAATCCGGAAAGGAGAAACACCTTTCGAAAATATTTCCAAAAGGGTGAAAGATGGAAAGGGTCATCTTCAAAGAAGGAAAAACAGAGCGACAATGAAGAAGAGAGACCTCCACCGGAATGCTATCATTGTAGGAAGACGGGGCACATAAGGAGCCAATGCCCAAAATTCTTGAAGGAGAAAAAGGAGAAACGACACAAAGGGAAAGAAAAGAGGAAGGTGCTAAAGACAAAGACATGGGATGACTCCTCTTCTTCCTCCTCCGAAGAATCAAGCGGATCTTCATCAAGCGAAGATGAGGAAGCGAACATATGCCTCATGGTACATGGAAACGACGGCGATGACACCAGTGTTCCTAGTGACACTGAGGTAACTCCTCCCACTTATGATGAATTGTTTAATGAATTCCTTGAAACTTGCAAAGCTTTTGATAAAAATATGAACGATAGTATTTTATTAAATCGTGAAAATGATTCTCTTATTAAAGAAAATCAAAAGCTTTCCAAAAAGGTAATTGTTTTAGAAAAGAGAAAGGTTTATTGCCAAGAATGTGATCACTCCACTAAATTGGCAAAAGATATTGAAGAGTCACTTTCTAAAGCCCTCTTTCATGCCAAAACTCTTACAAAAGAGAAGGGTGAATTAGAAAGGAAATTAGAAGCCTCTCTTTTGCAAATCAAAAATAATAAAAAAGGTTTTGAAAATAGGTGTGTCATGCTTGTGAATGAAAATTCTTTACTTAAAGCACAAGTTCATGATCTCACCATGGCCATTAAAAAATTTGGAATAGGCCAAAAATCACTGGACATGATTTTAGGGAACCAGTACCATGGTTCTGGAAAGTTTGGGCTCGGATATCGGGGAGAGGGCTACCGCCCAGCGCTAACCACTAACGCCGGCGCTAGCACCTCATACCAGAAACCTGAAATTTCTTTTTCAAAATGCTTTCCTTCTGTAAATCAAATTTATTCCAGCAAGAAAATTTTCCAGAAAAGGGTCTCAACCCCATTTATTTCGTGTGCAAACTGTTATAGGTTGGGTCACACAACTAGTTCTTGCAGGAAAATAAAACAAAATACTTTAAAACAAATCTGGGTACCTAAGGCTTCCACTTATTCTATGGGAGGTTCTACTTGGGTATCCGGATCTTTACTCTCATCTTCTTTCTAGATGTGCAGGCATGCTAAGGATAATGAAGACGTGTGGTACTTGGATTCAGGATGCTCCAAGCACATGACGGGCAATAAAGCTAAGTTCCTTAGCCTAGAAAAGAAGAAGGGAGGGATCGTGACGTTTGGCGATAACGGAAAAGGAAGGATCATGATAATTGGTACCGTTGGTAACAAATCCTTTACTATATCTAATGTTTTTTATGTGAAAGGATTAAAACACAATTTAATTTCTATTAGCCAATTATGTGATAAATGATTAGATGTGTTATTTGAATCTTCCACAAATCTATGCAAAATATCTAATCCTATTACAAACAATATTTTACTAACTGCACCAAGAATACACAATGTTTATATAGTTTCATTTCATGATCTTTCAAAATCATCTTTAAAATGTTTTATTACCAAAAATGATAAACTTGAACTTTGGCATAGAAGGCTAGGACATGCTAGCACAAAGCTTATTGTAAAACTTGTCAAAAGACATTTAATTAGAGGATTGCCTAGATTAAATGGAAATTTACCTTCATTTTGTTCACCATGTCAAAAAGATAAAATTACTAGATCCTCTTTCAAAAGTAAAAATGTTATTTCTACTACAAGACCTTTGCAATTAATTCATATGGATCTTTTTGGTCCCATTAGCACCGCAAGTCTTGGTGGTAGATTATATACATATGTTTTAATAGATGATTTTTCTAGATATTGTTGGACAATATTTCTCTCATCCAAATCCGAAGCGTTTTGTGAATTTTCAAAATTATGTACTCGTATTCAAAATGAAAGTGATTTAAAAATTAAATGCATTCGCTCGGATCATGGAGGAGAATTTGAAAATGAAAAATTTCCACTTATTGTGATATGTTAGGCATAAAACATGAGTTCTCCGCACCACGCACACCACAACAAAATGGTGTTGTAGAAAGAAAGAATAGGACACTTCAAGAGCTAGCACGCACTATGTTATGTGAATATAAATTACCGAAGTCCTTTTGGGCAGAAGCCGTAAACACATCATGTTATGTTATAAATAGAATCATGCTTCACCCATCTTTAAATCTCACACCATATGAACTTTATTTTCAAAAGAAGCCTAATGTATCTTACTTCAAAGTTTTTGGTTGTAAATGCTTTATTTTAAATACAAAAGATAGCTTGGGAAAGTTTGATGAAAAATGTGATGAAGAAACATTTCTTGGATACTCTTCAACTAGTAAAGCTTATAGAGTTTTTAATAAAAGAACTAGAAAAGTTGAAGAGTCAATTAATGTGAAATTTGATGAGCTTGTTCCTTGTATAGAAAGACTTTCCGCAGGCAAAGAGGATGATCTATTACCTCCTTTGGAGCATGGTGATGAAGAACCTTCCAAAGAAGAAGAAGAGGAGGCCAAGAAAGATGAATATGTACCTCCAAGCGTCTTAAAATTCACAAAGGATCATCCACGGGAACTTATAATTGGTGAACCATCCATCGGGGTAAGAACTCGCTCTTCTCTTCATGAATCATTTTCAAATATTTGTTTTGTTTCCGAAATAGAACCAAAAAACATTTCTACTGCTTTAAATGATGAATTTTGGTTTTTGGCTATGAATGAAGAGTTAGAATAATTTGAGCGACATAATGTTTGGAAATTAGTTGAAAGACCATCTAATCACCCAGTTGTAGGTGTAAAATGGATTTTTAAAAATAAATTAGATGGTGAGTCTAGAATAACTAGAAATAAAGCACGCTTAGTAGCACAAGAATATTCTCAAATCGAGGGGATAGATTTTGATGAATCTTTTGCACCCGTTGCTAGATTGGAGTCTATAAGAATTTTTCTAGCATTTGCAAGCTTTAAGATAATAAAACTATTTCAAATGGATGTGAAAAGTGCTTTTCTAAACGGGTTTGTAAAAGAAGAAGTTTATGTTGAACAACCCCCCGGTTTTATTAATGAAAAATTTCCAAATCATGTTTATAAACTAGAAAAAGCGCTTTATGGTTTAAAACAAGCGTCCCATGCATGGTATGAAAGACTTACATCATTTTTATTAAAGCACGGTTATATTATGGGAAGTGCGGATAATACTCTCTTCATTAAGCACAACAATGATGATATAATTATTTTACAAATATATGTTGATGATATTATTTTTGGATCTACTAATGAAGAGATGTGTAAAGAAGTTATTTTAGTGATGAAAAATGAATTTGAAATGAGTCTTGTAAGAGAAATTTCTTATTTCCTTGGTTTCAAATATCACAAAGAATTGATGGTATCTTTGTTTGTCAAACTAAATATGTCCATGATATGCTTAAATGTTTTGTATTTGAAAACCTTAAACATACTTCTACACCAATGAGTGCATCACTAAAATTAGGAAAAGATGAATCAGGAATTTCTATAGATCAAACTTTATATAGAGGTATGATAAGATCTTTACTTTATCTAAGTGCAATTATACCTGATATTATGTTTGTCGTATGCTTATGTGCTCGATTTCAAGCCAATCCAAAAGAATCTCATTTAAAAGCGGTAAAACGAATTTTTAGATATCTAATTGGGTCATCTAGACTAGGATTATGGTACCCGCACAATGTTTCATTTACACTTCACGGCTACTCCGACTCGAACTATGCCGATTGTTCACTTGATAGAAAAAGCACTAGTGGTACTTGTCATTTACTAGGACCTTCATTAGTTGCATGGTCTAGTAGGAAACAAAATTCGGTTACACTCTCCACCACGGAGGCCGAATACATTGCATTAGGGAGTTGTTGTGCACAAACACTATGGATGAGCCAAACTTTAAAGGACTTTGGTTTTCATCTAAAAAATATTGAACTAAAATGTGACAACAAAAGTGTCATTGATCTCACAAATAATCCGGTACACCACTCTAGATCCAAACATATAAATGTGCGTCATCATTTCATAAGGGATCACATTAAAAAGGAAAATGTAAGGATTAGTTTCATTGGCACGGACTCTCAACTTGCTGATATATTTACTAAACCTCTTCCCGATGCAAGGATTCAAATGTTAAGGTTGGAATTAGGAGTTTTAGACATCTTAGGATGAATAACATGTAAAACGCTAATGTTTTATGCAATTTGAGCAATCAAGACATCTCTGAATATTACACAATTTCTGCATAAGACTACTCTTAAGACTCCTAATCAATATCAAAAATAAAAAATTTACAATTCTAAAAAAATCGTGTACTGTTTCCAGCGCTAGCGATAGTGCCGACGCTAGCGTGAGTTTGTGATTTTTCTGTTTTTTTTTATTTCTAAAAATCAACAAAAATATGTTAGTTTATTATGTACGAATTTATTTTTGTGTTTCTGTCTATTTTATTTTTCTTTTATTTGCATTATGAAAAATCAACTACAAAAATTCAAAATTCAAAAATACAAAATATGTTTGTGTGAATTTTCTGTTTTTATCTCATTAAAAAATGATAAAACAATAAAAAACTGTATGATCCTTATTGCTAATATCAAGCATGAATGAATTCTATTATTTAGAATTATTTGCAATGTTAAAATTTATTTCTTCACATTTCTATAAACATTGTTTTGTTTATCATGCTTTGATATATCTATTTAAAGTGCATCAATTGTATTGAAAAATATGTGTAGAACCAAGCTTAGCATGCCTCTAAGTATGAGTAAATGTATTATGATTGATAATGATACCTTTCACTCACTTATTTTGGTAATCAACATGTGTGTTTAAATCTAAAAATGTTTGCTTGTGTATTGTATTTGTACAATGAATTAAAACTTGCATAAGTTTATTGCCTACACTACATTTGAATTGCACTTATGAAATTTTGAAAAGTGGTTAAGTTTAAAAAAATTGGGTTTGCAAAACAAGTGTATTCGGAGAATATTCTCACAAATGTGAACAAAAATATTATATATGTAGACAAATATAACTCCACCAAGCACTACTTGAACCTCCTGATAAGTCTTCATAAGCATTGTGAGGTTGAGCACCTTGGAAAAAATAGTAAAGTGTCTTGTGCAAACCTTGGTTATTACACTACTTTGTTAAAAAATTATGTGCATTAAAAGTGTGTGAAAGTTGATATACTTGTGTTTTATTGTGCACTTTACTTTACATATGTCTTGTATTTTGGTGATTTAAATCAATTGTTAACATTGCCCAAAATACACTTATGTGCATATCATTCTCTTTCATAACACTTCTTCTCATGAGTATTGGATTCTAATGCTTTATCTATACTACTTTATATATAAGAAATGCACTAGATAACCTAGCATGATCTCTACAATGTTTTTGGTATCTCTTGAACTTAAAATTAAGTAACATTGTATTATAATCTCTCTTTGATATGTTCATTTCATGCTTGGTATCTTTATGAAAAACTTTGAGATTTCAAAAAGGTTAAAACATCTTTCAATTTTGAACTATAACTCATATTTTTACTTATGCTTTTTTTCATGCTTACAAAAAGATGTTTCTTATAATCTTCCGTTTGCTTACAATTCTTATCTTTTATTTGAAATCTCTTATATACTATGCTTAAAATCTTTATCATTATCTAAATTAAAAAGCTCGATCATGCTTTATCATTTATAAGAAATGCCTCTTTTTTACCCTCACCCCACCTTCTTTTGATAATTCCAAAAGGGGGAGATTAATTGAAGAAATCTATATAGGAGAAATATAGAATATTAAGGGGAGAATAATTCATGTAATCTATCATTTAGGGGGAGTAAAACATAAATTGTATTTATGTAGGGGGAGCATTAAGATAGGGGGAGTATGCACATTATCATGCTTATCATATACTATAGTTGCACTATCATCTTGCGTATCTTATACTATAAACACAATTGTTGATTTCTTGCTAAGTGGATTTGTTATTATCAAAAGGGGGAGATTGTTGGACATGTGTGTCACATCCCTTTGTTTGAGAATAACAAATCCCAAATTGTATTTGATCTTGCTTGTTGTGTTTATAGTGTGCAGGAACTATATGTGCAATACTCCACATGTAGAAAGCAGCAGAATTCAAAAAACTGGAAGAATGCGCTACCGCCAGGCGCTAGCTCGTTCGACGAACTTGAAGCTCTGTTCGACGAAAATTTTCGTTCGACGAAATTTTCCGTTCGATGAACTTGAAGCTTCGTTCGACGACCGACGATTTTGCATGCGCTACCGCCTGGCGCTATCTCAAGTTCATGCACAGCGCCACGCCGCCGACGGTTTTGCAACCGCTCCACACAAACGCTGCCGCAGGCGCTAGGAGCTACCGCAGGCGCTATCGTTAAGTTCTATAAAATGATGGGCTCTCTCTCGTTTTGAGTAGTGCTTCCAGAGAGATTACCTGTGCCATATTTCCAGAGCTGCTACTCTGCCGAAAGTTGATCTCCCACTCAAATTCAAAGAAGATTTCTGGAGAAGGAAGCCACCACGCTGCATCCGAAGTACGATCGCTTCAACCTCGCTTATGCTACAGCGATCTTTCATCCTCAACTTTAGAGATCTCATATAGGGAGTTTCATTATTGTTAATTTTATTTTCATTCCATATTCTTTTGTAATCGTTTAGTTAATTCGCCTTGTGTTGGCGACTAGGTCTGGGTAGGACTTAGGGGAAATTCGCCTTGTGTTGGCGACTAGTTCTAGGTGATTAGATCTAGGGGGCTCGAGGCCATATCCGGGGAAGGATTGGCTAGAGCGGCTTGAGGCCTTATCCGGGGAAGGATAGGCTAAAGCCAACCGGTTTGTGGGGATACAAGTCGGTATAGAAAAAGAAAAATTGTATTACTTTATTCGCCTCCGATTTCAAGCGCTATTGAAATCAATTTTTGTAAACACATTTTTCATATAATATAATCATGTCTCTTTTGTGTTTTGTTGATTTCTCACATTTGACATAATCTATAAAATTGCAAATTACTAATTGTTTCCTCCTTTAAGTTTAATTGATTATTTCATTCTAATTTACTCTAACAATTTAGTAATTCATCTAAACTTTAAAAAGAATTTTTATTCCCTTATTCACCCCCCTCTAAGGGCGCCGTAAGATCCAATAGTTCTATCGGTCGCGTCGCTTCCCCCCCCCCCCCCCCCTCTTAGATTCACCTTCTTCAAAAAAGAAGGAAATTATCTAGCGAAAATCCCAAAAAAGTAATCAGTTTCTAGTTAGAGGAAGATTTGCATGCCATTTAACTTGTTTTAGAGCTGATTCCTCTATGCATGCCATTTAACTTGTTTTCCTAGTAGGTTTTTAAATTGTTTTAGAGTCCTTAAGATGTTTCACTGGGCTTCTAGTGCTTAATAAATCAACAAAGTGTTTCGCTTATTTGGGATGAGAGTGAGTTACAAATATAATTTTGGACTACAAATAAAATTTATGGACTACGAATAGTCAATTCCGGACTGCTAATATCAACTCCAAAAAAAGGGCGCTGCTATTAGCACTGCAGTTTTGGCTATCCGCACTCAATTTATACGAGTTGTTATGCGTCTTTTGGAAATACGGTTTGTACATTTATTTTTAAGAAAAGTGTTCAACACGAAAGTTGTAGATCTCGTCGAGTCTACAACTTTCGTGTTGAACACTTTTCCTAAAAATGCACGCACAAGAGGTATTGCCGCTCTGATTGAAATATGGGTATAACCATAGCGAATTTTTGGAAATACGACTTATACATGCATTTTTAGGAAAAGTGTTCAACACGAAAGTTGTAGATCTCGACGAGATCTACAACTTTCGCGTTGAACACTTTTCCTAAAAATAAATATTCAAGATGTATTTCCAAAAGACGCGTAATAACTCGTACAAATTGAATGCGGATAGCCAAAACTGCAATGCTTATAGCAGCACAAAAACAAAAGGGCGCTGCTATTAGCACTGCGCTTTTGTCTATAAGCACTCAAAATTTTAAAATTTTAGGGCTTATTAGCACTCACTTTTGTCTATTTGCACTCAAAAAATTAAAATTTTTGGGTGTTATTTTTAATAGCCGCAATCAGCCCTTTCCCCTTAGATGCATGCCCTTACACATCTCCTCTCGCAGAAACGACGCCGTTGGAGTCGGCGGCGGTGACGATGGCGTTGGCGGTAGTGACGATGGCGTTGGCGGAGGCGACGATGGCGTTGGAGTTGGGGGCGACGGCGATGGCGTTGGCAGTGGCGACGATGGTGTTGGTGGCGAAGGCGACGATGGCGTTGGAGTCGGCGACGACGACGATGGCGTTGGCAGCGACGACGATGGCGTTGAAGTTGGCGGCGACGACGATGGCGTTGACGGAGGCGACAATGACGTTGGAGTTGGCGGTGGCGACGATGGTGTTGGCGGAGGCGACAATGGCGTTGGAGTTGGCGGCGTCGACGATGATGTTGGCGGCGGCGACGATGGCGGCGATGGTGGCGACGATGGCGTTGGCGGCGGCGACGAGAGTCCAACATGCTTGATGATGAGGATTCATCATGGGCTCTCATTTATGAGAGAAACCGGATGACGGTTACTCCCATAAACCACTCCCCCCACTACTTTAGTGGGAGAGAGTGATTGACCAAGGCCGGAACCACCGTCTCCGCCACCAACCGCCCGTGCAAGACCGCCTACGATCGCCGCATCCGAGCACTACACCACCGCGCAAAGCGGGACCGCGCACGGTAGCACCCGCGGCAAGCGCGGCGCTACCGCCCGGCGCTACCGCGCGGTAGCGCCGAGCCCCTCTTGGGGTGCGGCCAAGCCGCACCCCATGCGGTGTGCGGCCAAGCCGCACCCCATGCGGTGTGCGGCCAAGCCGCACCCCATGAGGGGTGCGGCCAAGCCGCACCCCATGAGGGGTGCGGCCAAGCCGCACCCCATGAGGGGTGCGGCCAAGCCACACCCCCCTTTTTGGGGGTGTGGCCGAGAGGGGTCACCCCCCTCCCTCGGGCGCGGGCGCGCCGTGCCCGCCTTCAGGGGCGATCGAACCGCTCTCCCCCGTAGCAAGTTTGGGGTGAGTCCCCCCTCTTCCGGCTCGCCGCACGCTTTTCGGGCTCCGGGCTCCGTTCAGAGTAATTCCCCGTTCGTTACGTGCTCAGAACGCTTCTGAGCACGCTTATCTCACTTTTTACCTTTTCTGGCTTCTCACATTTCTGACTCGCTCACTTATTCGACTCGGACTCGCTCACTTTTTGTCGTTTTAGTTTCTCACTTTTCAGGAACAGCTTGTCGCCTTTCCTCGAAGGGCAAGATGGTCATTTATGAAAAATGGTGATCTGAGGGCTCTGAACTGGAAAATATGATTCGTGCTCCCAGGTGGTTATGGTGGTTACAACAGCAAAATTACCGGGCTACCCCCGGCCAAAACTATAAAATGACCCCCTAGGCTTTATTTGAGAGGATCCGGCCTTGGTGACCAGAGAGAGCTCCTTGAAGATTTCCACGGATTTCTCCTTCGGCGCTTGAAGATCTCCTTCGTGGACTTGAAGTCCTCCTTCGTCCCGAAAGGCGACTCGACAGTCTCACTTTCGTCCCCACGAAAGCGTACAAGGCATTCTCACTTTCGTCTCGACGAAAGCGGAGAAGGCGGTCTCACTTTCGTCCCCACGAAAGCGGACAAGGCATTCTCACTTTCGTCTCCACGAAAGCGGACAAGGCGGTCTCACTTTCGTCCCCAGGAAAGCGGACGAGGCCTTCTCACTTTCGTCTCCACGAAAGCGGACAAGGCATTCTCACTTTCGTTCTCTACCGTTCTCAGAAGGAAAAGACTTAATTTTTCCGAGAGGTGGCCTGTCACCCTCGGAACGCTCTCTCTCTCTCTCTCTCTCTCTCTCTCTTTGATATTGTAACGAGCAGCGGCCTGTCGCGCTCGACTTCTAAATCTCTAATTATAACCCCCCAGAAGATAGTGTAAGTTTGGTCGGCACAGCTCCGACCACGTGGTGTTTTACCCATTCCGGGTTTTCCACGCTAAAAAGTCCCAGTGCAATCAACGAATCTCAAATTGACTGTTTGCGCGCTTGGTTCGCTCCCGAGCTAAGGTGGTTCAAGTAAACCGGTCTACCAAGAGCCCTAAGCGACCCGCAACAAGAGCGTAAGGAGGAAGGATGCATGGAGTCAATGGTTGCTGTCCGTCAGGGGAACAGACGTAACCGGAAGGGTAACCGGAGGAGGAATAGGGATCGGGTCAGCCAAGGATGTCAAGGAAGTATCAAGGTCGGGGAGGCAGGAGTGAGTTTTGGAGAAGCGGAGCTCGGATCTTTCCGCAAAGCGAATTTCCACCAGGCCTACCGCCAGAATGTCGCTCCGACCTCTCAAGCACCACCCCCGCTAGAGGAAATCACCTTCTCGGAGGAGGGCATGTTAAGGGATGAGAATCCCTTCCATGAGGCCTGTGTGATTGATGCGATCGTCGAAGACTTCACCGTCAACCGAATCCTGGAGTGCAACGGGGGATCTGTCTGTGTCATCTTTACGTCGTTCTCATGAACACGTTTGACAACCTGGAGGTCGAGACAATCAGGATGATGATCCTGGACAGTTCCCTTTTTTGATTTCTTAGGTAAGCAAAAGGTGGACGCGGCAGGAAGATCAGCCGCCGTCGGGAAGCTTAATCCAAGACGGGAAGAACCCTTCATCGTGAAGGGGAGCTGTTGGAAAACAACTGGAACAGAGACAACTTGAAAGGGTTTGGCTCCTGAACGGGAGTATGTACACATCCCACCCCTGTAAATTTGTTATCCATAAATAAAACCATCACCTCCCTGAAACATGGGAAATTGTGAGTCTTTTGTCTCTTTCGGCTATGTGTTTTCAAGAAAGAAGAAAGCGAGCGAAGCCGATCTCCGCGTCAAGTTGGGAAACTGTCCTCCGACTTGATTCTCATAAAAACCCAGAACGGGTGATGGGACAATGTTGTTGGAGCATGCGTTTCGCACTCCTCCGGTTTGATAATAACAAAGTCCCGTTTGTATTTGATTCTATTTTTATTAATGGTGTACAGGTAACAGGTATGAGATGTTCACATTTCTGCTGGAGCTCAATTTGAGTGTAGGAAAATTTCACTGTCGGAAAATTCCGACAGCTGATGTCGCCCAGGCGACAGCAGAGAAGTTACAACTACTTCCCCCCCACGGCAGCATGACGAAAGGTAGTTTTGCGCTGTCGGAAATCCGACAGCGATGTCGCCCAGGCGACAGCTCGGAGGTTACAACAACTGCCCACGACAGCACCACGACCGGCAGTTTTGCGCTGTCGGAAAATCTGACATCGATGTCGCCTAGGCGACAGCTCGGAGGTTACAGCAACTGCACGCACGACAGCACTACGGCGGCAGTAGCGCTGTCGGAAATTTCGACTGTTGGAACCCGGATACCGGTCCAACTTGTTCGAGACTCGGGGAGTAGCTTGAGTTACTTCTCTCTTCGTCGGATCCCTAGAACTAAATATTCCGAGCTAAGAACTGACCCTCACAGGTTGGTAAGTAGCTCCCTAAGAATGACCCACTGGCTGCAGCGAGGAGGTCCCGCCACTAACCCGGAAATCTAACTTGATTTCCCCTCCCAAAAACCAGAAGCTGAGCCTGTCTCAGACAGCACAAGGAAGAAAGCACAGGCTCTCTCAAGGGGGGTGAATCTGTGCTGATCTGAGACATAATGGGTCCTATTTATAGGGAAAGACTTCTCAGGGGTAGAATGGTCCGGATGACCTGCGGATAGCGTAACTCCGCCTTACTATTTTACTAAACGCACTCCAAATTGGTCTGCAGGTAGCCAGACTCCGCTGTCCTGAAGGGCTATAGGCAGACCATCAGGGGTGCCCAGATGATTCTACTCCCCAGAATTTGACTCTACTCGTCAAGGGAGGCACCGGTCTACTTGCCAAGCCTCCTGACTCTACTCGCCCGGAAACGGGTCCACTCGCCTGGAGGTGTCGGCCTACTCGTCGGACGCCCTCGGATCTACTCGCCAGGGGGTGCCAGCCTACTCGCCGGACACCCTTGGCTCTACTCGCCAGGGGGTGCCAGCCTACTCGCCGGACACCCTTGGCTCTACTCGCCAGGGGGTGCCAGCCTACTCGCCGGACACCCTTGGCTCTTATCTGCCGAATAGGGGTTGTACACAATCCCCGCTCTTTGCGAGCTCGTTAGAGGTCGGAAAGAAGAGTCCAACCTACTATTCGGCGGGGCTGCGCGCTGACAGGGCCTTCTTCTATAAATAGGGTGAGGGTGTACCATGATCCCCTCATTCCAAGATGTCTTCTGGGGCGGGTTCTTCTCGGGCTGATAACCGGGTTCTCGCGGACGACGAACCCGAGGCGGCCGCAGTCCTAGACATCCTTGGCGAGTTTTCGACGCCTTGCCTCCCAGGTTCCGCGAGAAAAATGAAGCATAGGAGAAAGAGGGCCGAACCCGAGCTGCGGGAGAGGTCCTCTATCGATCCCGACTCTACGGCCCGGTGCGATCCCCCACTTAAGAGGTCTACCGCTTCGCCGATCCCTGAAGAGCCCCACGCTGACGTTCCTCGCCGAGAGAAGGAGGGCGGGGTTGAAGTCACCACCGGTGGGACTGAGGACGCGAGAATGCCTCCAATCCTTACGACCGGCCTGCTGCTCCCACCCGCTTCTACCGTCCTGACGTTGGGTAAGGCTACGGTTTTCTTCCGATTATATCTGCCAGGTCTTGACTTCATGCTCCGTGCAGCGCTCTCTACTCGCCCTCCTTTACAAGGGCAATCTGCTGCGGCGCCCTCAACGGATTTAGCGACCGCGTCATCTTCAATTTTGGGGCGGGTTGGTGCAACTCCGGCTCCTCCCTTGCAACAGCCCCTGTCTCAGTCTGGGATAGGTCAGCCCGCCAGCCCAACCTCGGGGGGGGAAGTCGCTGACGATGGGCCCCTTGCCGGGGAGGACTGGTGTGGTTCTTCGTCTATCCACCTCCACCGAGGGGTTGCGGACAGATCCACCTCGGCTTCCGGGAGAGGGCAACGCGTTGGAAGGTATTCGCCTCGCTATCTCGTCTCTATTCTTCTTTCCGTCTTATCCTTCTCGCCTGACTTCTCGTCTTCAGGCAGCCACGGGTCCCTCCCGTCTAGTCGTCTACCATCTTCTGACTCGATTTTGGGGTCGCCGCCGCCAGCGGAGTCCACTCCCTTGAGGGAGTTTCTCGCGGACCCCCCTGCCTTCAACGAGGAGTCATGGACTCGCCTGATGGCCGTCCTTCGGGCCCATGATTCCTTCTTGATGACTATGCCGCCGGCCGAGGTGAAGGCCCAATTGGTCAACCTGGGTGATCGCCTCGCCGAAGTGGAGGGACTTCACGACAACCTGCAGGGTGAAGACGGCCTACTTGGCCGGATGGATGATGCGGAGGCGAGGTTATATGAGGTGGAGACTCGCCAGAAGGCTACCGATGACGACCTTCATCGCTTTGCTCAGGTGGCGGGCACCGTGGGGGAGGCCTCCCTTTTGGAGGAGCACATTAGGCGAGGCGAGGAACACATCCGCCAAAGCGAAGGGATCCTGGAGAGGGCTCGCGAAGACTTGCGTGCGGCCCAAGGAATCGCTTGGAGAGCTCGCCACCCCCAACGCCCTCGCCGTCGGGGTCGCGGTCCGGTGCATCATGGTTGAGATCTTCAGGGATAGTCCCTGTTCTTTCTTTTGATTTTTTTTTGAGAGCCTGCTCAGCAATCTAACTCGCGGCCCACGGGTCCTTGTAATCCTCAGGCGTCCTTTTATGTCCCTTTACTTGTACTCGCGCGGGGCACCCCAAGAATGCTTATCATATATTTACATGTTCTTTTTGTGCTTGTGTGGTATGCTTCCTTCGTTCGTTATTCTTCCCTTTTCTGATGGGCATGCGTTCTTTCTATATCTATTCGCTGCTTAGGGCCTACTCGCCACGCTAGATGATCTGCTCGCTCGCGGTTAGTCCTGGGGGCAGGGTCTATAAATAGAGGGCCCTCCTGCGCTGGTAGGTACGCTTCCCTACCCTTCTCAGGCATCCTGTCTCTGAACCTCCTCCACCGAATTCCCTTGCTCCTACTCGCGGCCCGCTATGGTGAAAGAACCATCCGAGGAGGGGCGCGCCTTCTGCGTCCGCAATTTCAGGGCGCACAACTTTCCCAGCTCGCAGACCCTCGGCGAGGAGTTGGCGGATATCGAGAATCGTTATCTGCCCCCGGGCTACACCGCGAGGCGGCCAGGACCGGGCGAGTTTCTCAACTCGCTGTATAGTGGAGAGCTCGCCCTTCCCTTGGCACACTTCCAGGTAGGGTTGAGGCTGCCCCTATGGCCTGAGGTTCGTCAAGTCTTCCGGTATTTTGGGATGATCCCTGTGCAGGTCAACCCCAACGCGATCAGCGTCCTGGTCGCTTATGCCTGCTACCTCCGCGGAGAGAAAATAGAGTTCAACCTCTCCACCTTCCGCAAAGTGATGACCCTGAAGGCGACCAGCGACGACACCTTGTTTTTCACCAGCGTGTGCGTCAAGGTTGCCGAGACCTTCAATAAGGTCCACCATTGTACGGACAAATTCGTCCTGGTGCGGGGCGACTACGGCAACATTCCCTTCGCCCCCATCCAGAAGACGGAGGCAGAGTACCGACCGCCTCGCCTGAGGGGAGACGCGCTCGAACTCTACCGTTTCCTGAAGGACAAGGTCTTGGACGTCGTCTTCCTGCGGCAGGGCGTGGATCAACTCGCCTTCGTTAATCCGGGAGCGGGTAAATCTTACTCGCCTCGCAGCATTGATCATCTGTTCCTAGTGGGGGTGGTTACTAACTGTCTCGTGTTTAAATGCAGGAGAGCACACCGTCCCCCTCCTACCCCCTCATGATGCTTCTCGGCAACGGTCAAGTGAGCCTTCCAGGGAGGGGTCTCTCGCAGGGGTGGTGGTCACGGTGGACAGCGAACCGGCCTCGCCGGTGGACAAGGGCAAGGGGCAGGTAGATCCCGAAGCCGCCTCGGCAAGCGAGCCGCGGCCAAAAAAGCGAAGGACAGGGGGTTCTTCCTCCCGCCTTCCGGCGAGTCCCCCCCCCCCCCCCCCCCCCCCGACCCTTCCACTCACCCGCATTACGGGCTGGGGATGCGGAGTAAGGACTCCGGGGGAGACCCCCTCATGATATGGGATCACGAGGCGAATCGGGTTTCCGTGAGTGCGCTCCTCCCTTCTTGGGAGGATTTCGAGGAGGTCGGCGATCAGGCGTTCAATCTGATCTTTGGGTTGTACGGGCGAGATGACGCCGAGGTACTCGCGGAGGTTCCTATCCGCGAGTTGGCCAACCTAAGTTGCCGCTCTGCCCTCCGGACAGCCGAGCTGATTCATCAGACCGCGCGGCGGGGGATTCAGTCGAACAGGCGGCTCCGCGACCTGGGCGCCGCCCATGCGGAGTTGGAGAAGAAGATGATTGAGAGGGATAGGGAGATAGCAGAGCTCCATGCCAAGGGGGTTCCCCCTCCCGAGGTATTTAGCCCGCCTCGCCCCCCGTCCTACTTGCTTAATCTTGGGATTGGCTAATGTCTCGTTTCTCAGGAGGCCGCGGTGGCACTAGTGACGCGGATATCAGAACTGGAGGAGCAACTCGCCGCCTCGCAGCGTCAGGTCGATTATCTCGGTAATCGCCTCGCCGAAGCCGAGTCTGAAATAGAGGAACTTTGCCACCCCAGCCGGGGGGAGTCGTCGAACGCGCCAACCCTCCACTTTACCCCTGCTCAAATCGCTGAGACGCGCCGGAAGCTGGCGATCGCGACCGCGGTGTTCGTGCGGGAGCGCCTCCGGCGCCGCTTCATGCTTACTGCTGATGGGGCCCAGGTTGATCTCGCCACCCTTCTTCCAGAGTTATACCGCGAGGCGGTGAATCCTGCTCCCACCGAGGCCCAAGATGAGAACTCCTCTAGCGGGTCAGAAGAATAGGGTCCGGACGTCTAACCCTTTTGGATTTGTAACAATAAACTTATCTGGGCGTGTTTATTTTGGGTGTACTCGCCCTTCTCCTTGTATTTGCCTTGATGCGTTTTGCTTTGTTTATTCTGTGGTTATGTCGCTCATGCTTAGGATCAATTTTTACGCATACGCATTTTCTACTCGCCCTTAGGGTGTACTCGCGCGTGACTGTGACTCGCACAGGAGGGTTCTTTTATAGATTCGGCGCCCATGCCCCCTTCCCTGGTCACTAAAGCGAGGAGGCTGGCGGAAGACTCGCCGCTCTGGTTGCTCACGCGTTCGCACTGGGACTTCCTGCGAGGCGGTAAGATGGCGGCGGTGTCGGACTCGCCTCGGAGGGATGTTGATACCACTCACCTCGCCCACCTGTTCATCCTCCCCTGAGGTGGTAACAAGGTTCTAGTACACTATAGGGTACAACCCTCACACGAGGGGGCAAGTAGTCAGCCTGCAGGGGAGGAGCCCAGTGCTACGACCTGGTCTACGACAACAACACATCTCGAGGACTTAGAACTCACTCGAGGGGGCAAGTAGCCGGCCTGCAGGGGAGGAGCCCAGTGCTACGGCCTGGTCTACCGCAACAGCATATCTCGAGGACTTAGAACTCACTCGAGGGGGCAAGTAGCCGGCCTGCAGGGGAGGAGCCCAGTGCTACGGCCTGGTCTACGACAACAACACATCTCGAGGACTTAGAACTCACTCGAGGGGGCAAGTAGCCGGCCTGCAGGGGAGGAGCCCAGTGCTACGGCCTGGTCTACGGCAACAACATATCTCGAGGACTTAGAACTCACTCGAGGGGGCAAGTAGCCGGCCTGCAGGGGAGGAGCCCAGTGCTACGGCCTGGTCTACGGCAACAACACATCTCGAGGACTTAGAACTCACTCGAGGGGGCAAGTAGCCGGCCTGCAGGGGAGGAGCCCAGTGCTACAGCCTGGTCTATGGCAACAACACATCTCGAGGACTTAGAACTCACTCGAGGGGGCAAGTAGCCGGCCTGCAGGGGAGGAGCCCAGTGCTACGGCCTGGTCTACGGCAACAACATATCTCGAGGACTTAGAACTCACTCGAGGGGGCAAGTAGCCGGCCTGCAGGGGAGGAGCCCAGTGCTACGGCCTGGTCTACGGCAACAACACATCTCGAGGACTTAGAACTCACTCGAGGGGGCAAGTAGCCGGCCTGCAGGGGAGGAGCCCAGTGCTACGGCCTGGTCTACGGCAACAACACATCTCGAGGACTTAGAACTCACTCGAGGGGGCAAGTAGCCGGCCTACAGGGGAGGAGCCCAGTGCTACGGCCTGGTCTACGGCAACAACACATCTCGAGGACTTAGAACTCACTCGAGGGGGCAAGTAGCCGGCCTGCAGGGGAGGAGCCCAGTGCTACGGCCTGGTCTACGGCAACAACACAACTCGATGACTTAGAACTCACTTCTCGATGCCTGTCTCCTAGGTGATGAGACGTTATATGTTTGCCATGGAAAGTGTTATTATTTTCAAGCATATCAAGGATCGACTAAGTATTACATTAATCCTAGGAGTAGAAACGTTTCAAGTCGTCTCCACTCCACGTGTTTCCTAAGAGTTCTCCCTCAACGTTCTGCAGGCGGTACCCGCCGGTTCTCAACACCTCAGACACGATGTAGGGGCCTTCCCAATTGGGATGAAGTTTGCCCACCGCGGCGGATCTTCCTGCGGCGTCCACCTTCTTGAGAATCAGGTCTCCCTTGGTGAACTGCTTGACTCGGACCTGCTTATCAAAGTGCTTTGCCATCCTTCGCTTGATCTCTTCTTGTCGGATCGTGGCCTGGTCGCGAAGTTCCTCCACGAAATCTAAGGCGAGTCGCTGCGCTCCTTCGTTCTCGAGTCTCCACCCTTCATCCCCGCCTTCTGCCGCTACCACCCTGGGACTCCGGACTTCGAACTCTATCGGGATGAGAGCCTCCGAGCCGTGTGATAGCTTGAATGGTGTTTCGCCGGTTGCCGTGGTGGGGGTGGTCCTCAGGGCCCAGAGGATCGAGGGGAGCTGCTCCACCCAATTTCCCTTCAGGTTTTCTACCTTCTTCTTGAGCTGGTTGAGGATGACTTTGTTGGCTGCCTCAACCTGGCCGTTGCTTCGCGGGTGATGAACTGAAGCGAAGCGGAGGTCGATGCCAAGTTGACCACAGAAATCGGTGAGCTCAAGGCTTGCGAATTGCGGGCCGTTATCGGTGACGATGGCGAGGGGTAGGCCATGTCTACAAACGATCTCCCCCCAAATGAAGTTCTTCACTACCAGGGAGGTTGTTTTTGCCAGGGCCTTCACCTCCATCCACTTGGAGAAATAATCGATCATCACCAGGAGGTATCTCCTCTGCCCGCTTGCCGGGGGGAATGGTCCTACCAGATCCATCCCCCAAATGGCGAAGGGCCAGGGGGTGGTGATTGACCGGAGACGTTGGGCTGGCTGTAACTGGAGCGGGGCATAGAGTTGGCACTTTGAGCATCTCTTTGCGAACTCTTCGGCGTCTTTCCAGATGGTGGGCCAAAAGTATCCCGCTCGGAGTACCCTCTTCTCTAGGGTTCGGCTTCCCGAATGACTGCCGCACTCACCTGCGTGAACCTCCTCCAAGACCCGGGAGGCCTCCTCTTCGGACAGGCACCTGGCTAGGGGACCAGATAGAGTCTTCCTGTAGAGCACCCCGTCAGTTAGTAAATAATAAGCGGACTTATACCTAAACCGTCTCTTGTCTTGAACCTCTGCGGGTAAGCATCATGTGGTCAAGAAAGTGACCAGGGGATCCATCCACGAAGCGGGTCGATCGATGTCCATCACCTCTCCCTCCTCAACTCCAAGAACTCAGGGCACGTGGCCGTCGCGTGGCCCTCCAACTGATGGAAGTCGCAGTAGGGCATCGCCCGACGCTCTTCTCCACCTTGAGGCTGTCGCGGCCTTCCTCCTCTTCCTCGTCCTCGTCCTCTCCTGATCACATTAGCTTCTCTGGGCGGTGTTCGGTTTTGCCTCCACTGACCTTGCCTCCGCTCGGGGGAGTGACAACGATCTCGTCGCTCCAGGGAATACCTCCCTCCCGGTCTCCCTTGGTAGCCCCCTCCAGCAGGTCTCCAGGCCGGCCGGCGGGGCGGAGCATGGAACCTCCTCTCCTGATCTCGCTGATCCCGGTTCTCCCGGGACACTCCCTCTTCTCGCCTCCTCGGCTCACTCCTCTTCTTGGACTCGCGCCGGCCGCTCCCCTCTCCTTTTTTCTCCCATCCCTCCAATCTGGCTAACTTGGCTACGAACTCTAGGCTGGTTGCCTCCCCCGCGATCTGCCTTCTGGCCCGATTGACTAACTCCTCGAACGATAGGGGGGATTGCGAGTGATCTCCATCTTGAAAAACCCTGGCTGCAACCCCAGCTTGAATGCCAAGATCAGGGTATGTCCAGGGACCTCTTGGACCAGAAGGATCTCCTCCTGAAAGCGATCCAAATACGACCCGAGCATCTCCTGGGGTCTCTGCTTGATAAGGAAAAGATCTTCTGAACCCTTCCTCCTCTTCTTGGACGTGGAGAAGCGGAGCAAATAACTTCTGCGCAGGTCATCGAACCCGTAGATGCTTCCCGCCGGTAACTGGTGGAACCAATCTCTGGCTTTTTCCTGGAAGGTTATGGCGAACAACCGACATTTGAAGGGATCCGTCATCGGCTTGATGGAGACCATATCTTCAAACCACTGCAGATGCTTGACGGGATCTTCTTTACCGGAGTAGAAACTCATGGTGGGCTCCGTGAATCCTGCAGGAATGGGAGCGGACAGCACCAACTCGCAGAACGGACTGCGCGGGGCGAGCTGGCGGATGGGACGAACTTGGTCGTACTCGCCATCTGACTGGCGAGTCTCCGTCGGGCTGGTAAAGAGCACTCGCGCGCGGAGCGGCTGGTCTTCCTCCCCTAGGAGCGCTTCCCTGTCGAGGCGCTGACTAGGACCTGCCTCCGTGGGCGAGGCGACTGCGACAAGGGGGGATACTCCCACCTCGGCGTGAAGCGTGAGTAAGCTCCGGATGGTATCCTCCATCGCCTTCATCCCCTGCTCGAAGACACTCTTGGTCACGAACTCGCCCGAAGGCGGCGAGTTCCCCTGGCCGGTTCTCAGCTCGTCACGTTCAGTCATGGGATCGTCAGATGAGATTTTCTTCTCTAGCTACAGTCCACGCTCACCGCACCAAAAATGTTGGAACCCGGATACCGGTCCAACTTGTTCGAGACTGGGGGAGTAGCTTGAGTTACTTCTCTCTTCGTCGGATCCCTAGAACTAAATATTCCGAGCTAAGAACTGACCCTCACAGGTTGGTAAGTAGCTCCCTAAGAATGACCCACTGGCTGCAACGAGGAGGTCCCGCCACTAACCCGGAAATCTAACTTGATTTCCCCTCCCAAAAACCAGAAGCTGAGCCTGTCTCAGACAGCACAAGGAAGAAAGCACAGGCTCTCTCAAGGGGGGTGAATCTGTGCTGATCTGAGACATAATGGGTCCTATTTATAGGGAAAGACTTCTCAGGGGTAGAATGGTCTGGATGACCTGCGGATAGCGTAACTCCGCCTTACTATTTTACTAAACGCACTCCAAATTGGTCTGCAGGTAGCCAGACTCCGCTGTCCCGAAGGGCTATAGGCAGACCATCAGGGGTGCCCAGATGATTCTACTCCCCAGAATTTGACTCTACTCGCCAAGGGAGGCACCGGTCTACTTGCCAAGCCTCCTGACTCTACTCGCCCGAAAACAGGTCCACTCGCCTGGAGGTGTCGGCCTGCTCGTCGGACGCCCTCGGATCTACTCGCCAGGGGGTGCCAGCCTACTCGCCGGACACCCTTGGCTCTACTCGCCAGGGGGTGCCAGCCTACTCGTCGGACACCCTTGGCTCTACTCGCCAGGGGGTGCCAGCCTACTCGCCGGACACCCTTGGCTCTTATCTGCCGAATAGGGGTTGTACACCGACAGTCGATGTCGCCCATGCGACAACGAATTTCTATAAATTGACTCCTTGTGTTCGTGCATTCCAAGAATTGAGAATTCCAAGTCCCTTCCTGAGTGCATACGAACCAGAGAGCTCCAGAACCTCTTCAACTCCCATTTGTGCAAAGAAGGATTGAAGATTGAAGACGAGATCGGGCGTGCTTCTACATCAACGATCATCTCGAGGCTTCAACCATCCTTTCAGAGATCTGAAATTCTAGGGAGTTGTTCTTTTCATATTGTATTTTCATTTACACACATTTCATTTTGGATTGGTAGAGAAATCGTCGTCTTGCGTGCGGCGTCTAAGTCCTTGCGTGGCTTAGGGGAAAATCGCTTCCTTGTGTGGAGCGTCCAAGTCCTTGCGTGGCTTGGTGGGAAATCGTGGTCTTGTGTGCTACGTCTAGATCTTGGGAAGATCTAGATGATAGGCTTGGTCTTGGTCTTGGGAGAGACAAGTGATAGCCTTCCGATCCTTGGAAGAAGGATTGGTAAACCAAAATTGTTGAATTTTTTATTAACATAATTGTGCCTTGATCTTAAGCATTGTTAAGATCATTTTTATTGTATGCAAATTTCATGATTAATATAATTATGTCTTTTTCTTTAATTACATATTTGGTGGCATAATCCTTATCTTAGAAATTTGTGTTTGGTTTAATAAAAAAATTGCATTGGTTTGAAAGTGTTTATAAGTAATTTTTTAAAGTAAAATCTGTTTAAAAAAAATTTATTAAGTAAAACTTATATTTTAAACACACCCTTATTCACCCCCCCCCCCCTCTAAGGGCGTCATACGATCCAACAAGTGTTATCAGAGGGAGGTTACTCCAAAACGGTTTTACCACCGGGAGTAATGGCGCACAACGATCATGCGTTCGTTGAGGGGCAAGGCATAAGTAGACCACCTTTCTTCACAGGCACAGACTATAATTATTGGAAAACACGTATGCGTTGTTTTCTAATTGCACTAGATATAGAAGTCCGGAATATGGTAGAATCTAGCTACACTTCTCCAACATTTGTTGTAGGAGATGTAACTATGGATAAGCCCAAAGACAAATGGGATGACAATGATAAATTAAAATGTAAGAACAATGCAAAAGCCATGAATGCTTTATTTTGCGCACTAGATCGCACTGAGTTTAATAGAGTTTGTGCTTGTAATACTGCATTTGAAATTTGGAATCTGTTAGAAATCACTCATGAAGGTACTTCGCAGGTAAAGGACTCAAAACTATTTCAACTGGAATCTGAATTTGAAAGGTTCAAAATGGAGGTAGATGAAGAGATTGATACGATGTACACACGATTCACAAAAATCGTGAACGACTCAAAGGTGCTAGGAAAGGTGTTCTCAAATGGAGACTTAGTAAGGAAGATCTTAAGATCACTTCCCCCGAAGTTCAATCCTAAAGTGACTGTAATTTCCGAGTGTATAACTCGTAATTCGTCGAGATCAGAAATGCAAGAGGACAACACAGAAGACCTCCCCCACCTGGGCGAGTGCAGAAGACCTTCCCCACCTGGGCGAGGACAGGAGACCTCCCCACCTGGGCGAGTGCAGAAGACCTCCCCCACCTGGGCGAGTACAGAAGACCTCCCCCACCTGGGCGAGTACAGGAGACCTCCCCACCTAGGCGAGTGCAGAAGACCTCCCCCACCTGGGCGAGTACAGGAGACCTCCCCACCTGGGCGAGTACAGAAGACCTCCCCCACTTGGGCGAGTACAGAAGACCTCCCCCACCTGGGCGAGTATAGGAGACCTCCCCACCTGGGCGAGTACAGAAGACCTCCCCCACCTGGGCGAGTACAGGAGACCTCCCCACCTGGGCGAGTGCAGAAGACCTCCCCCACCTGGGCGAGTACAGAAGACCTCCCCCACCTGGGCGAGTACAGGAGACCTCCCCACCTGGGCGAGTACAGAAGACCTCCCCCACCTGGGCGAGTACAGGAGACCTCCCCACCTGGGCGAGTACAGAAGACCTTCCCCACCTGGGCGAGTACAGGAGACCTCCCCACCTGGGCGAGTACAGAAGACCTCCCCCACCTGGGGCGAGTATAGATTTCTACCCCGTTCAGAAGGCAAGAGCGGTTATCCGCAGCTCATTTCAGAAGGCGGGAGCAGCTAATCGCAGTCCATTTGGATTTGCCTATAAATAGGACCCCAAGGCACAAGTAGAAGGCACCTTCACCCCCCTAGGGTGGGAGAGTACACTGCCTGCCTCTCTTGTGCCAAGCTCAGCATTGGCTTTAGGAGGGGAAGTTCCTATAGACTTCCGGGTATGTGGCGGGACCTCCTCGCTGCAGCACACGGGTCTTGTTTATAGGCAGGTTGGAGTGGTTTTGTATGCTGCCTAGTTTCTTATCACCTTGTCTCGCGTGGGTCGATCACTAAACGAGTAGCCTTTGGTCACCCCCAAGTCTCGAACAGTTGGACCGGTATCCGGGTTCCAACATTTTTGGTGCGGTGAGCGTGGACTGTGACCGGAGTAAGAAACTTTAGTGTGAGACCTCACGGTGAGCCTTGATGAGAAAGGTCCTAGGCGAGTACCAGTTCAGGCGAGTACAAACTCAGGCGAGTACCAGATTAGGGGAGCTCAAACTGGGGCGAGTACCAGTTCAGGCGAGTACAAACTGAGGCGAATTCCAACTCAGGCTAGCTCAATCAACTCGTAGGTGTTCCACTCGCAGATACTGCCTACAGGTGTTCCACTCGCAGATACTTCCTACAGGTATTCTACTCGCAAATACTCTGCCTACAGGTGTTCTACTCGCAGATACTCTGCCTACAGGTGTTCTGCTCGCAAATATTCTGCTTGCATGTGTTCTACTCGCAAGGTGCAAGACAACCTAATATAGGTGATCCCTGCCCGCTGACCGGGCAGCGGAACCCCCGAAAACTCTGCGTAGGGGGTCATAAGGCCAAAGGTGACACTTGTATTGCCCTCGTTTTCACCTCTTTTTATTGCTAACACATTTTCATACATAGTACATATTAACACTCATGGGTGCTTTGGTAAAACCCCTGAGTGTTTTCACCTGATTTGCATATAGTGTGACTTTGACATCTTGAACACTATGACAACTGTCACAGAGGGATCCATATGACAGGGTCATGGTAGAGAGTATATTTCACGAGTCCTTTCTACTTTATTCCGCGAATTCAACTTGCGAGGTATTCACTTCAACAATTCAGGTGTTTTTCTATGTATCCCGCGAGTCCGTACTCGCGAGTTCATCACTTCAGCAACTATGGTGGTCTATTAATTCCGCGAGTCCGTACTCGCGAGGTCATCACTTCAGCAACTATGGTGTTCTATTAATTTCGCGAGTCCGTACTCGCGAGGTCATCACTTCAGCAACTATGGTGTTCTCTTTAGTTCTATCTTGAGAGCTGATACTCAGCGAGTTCATATTTTCATGGTATTCTCTTTGGTTCCGCGAGTTCCTACTCGCGAGAATGTATCCAACTACTCATCTCTACAAGATTCAGAAGAAATCTATATTCGGCGAATGCTTACTCGCGATGGGTGTTCTTACTTGGGATGATCTTATTCAACAGCTTATACTTCCTGATGAAAACTCAAGGGACAATTATTCATAACTCACTTTGGCGAGGAAAAGTCATCATGAATCAGGTCACGCAAAACTCATTCTTCTTCTTGTTATTCACTACATATAACAATATTGATCTATCTATTGCAAAACTCTTAAGAATTAGATCGGGCATCCACTCGAAGTAGTATGATATATTCAAAAGCATTTTAGGATGTGTGATCTCACCTCTCCCCTTGAAACTTTTGGTCGAGCAATGAGATGACGTCTCGGGTTCAGTGCGCCATCCTAAGTCCAAGCCTCTGCATTGCCGGCCGAGATCAGCTCCCCCCTTGAATGTTGGCCGATCTGCCCCTCGAGTACCGACTCTCTTTGCCCGTGCACTAGTTACTAGGGGAGAGAGTGGAACTATATTCTCAGGTACTCTAAGTAAGTTGAAGTCCTCGAGATGTGTTGTTGCTGTAGACCAGGTCACTGCACAAGCTCCTCTCCTGCATACCGGCTACTTGCCCCCATGAGTGAGTTGAAGTCCTCGAGATGTGTTGTTGCCGTAGACCAGGTCACTGCACGAGCTCCTCTCCTGCATACCGGCTACTTGCCCCCTCGAGTGAGTTGAAGTCCTCGAGATGTGTTGTTGCCATAGACCAGGTCACTGCACGAGCTCCTCTCCTGCATACCGGCTACTTGCCCCCTCGAGTGAGTTGAAGTCCTCGAGATGTGTTGTTGCCGTAGACCAGGTCACTGCATGAGCTCCTCTCCTGCATACCAGCTACTTGCCCCCTCGAGTGAGTTGAAGTCCTCGAGATGTGTTGTTGCCGTAGACCAAGTCACTGCACGAGCTCCTCTCCTGCATACCGGCTACTTGCCCCCTTGAGTGAGTTGAAGTCCTCGAGATGTGTTGTTGCCGTAGACTAGGTCACTGCACGAGCTCCTCTCCTGCATACCGGCTACTTGCCCCCTCGAGTGAGTTGAAGTCATCGAGATGTGTTGTTGCCGTAGACCAGGCCGTAGCACTGGGCTCCTCCCCTGCAGGCTGGCTACTTGCCCCCTTGAGTGAGATGAATGTCCTCGAGAAGAGAGTTGCCACCTAGTCAACGCTAAAAGCCTAAAATGTTTGGCACCTCCCCCAGTTGAGCTCGCTTGTCTAGTGAATGGCCTGGAGGGTGTCTAATCTTCTCCACCTCCAGTTGAACCTCGCTCCTGGAGGGTGTCGTCTCTTCTCCACCTCCAGTTGAGCCTCGCTCCTGGAGGGTGTCGTCTCTTCTCCACCTCCAGTTGAGCTCGCTCATCTAGCGAATGGCCTGGAGAGTGTTGACTCTTCTCCACATCCAGTTGAGCCTCGCTCTTGGAGGGTGTCGACTCTTCTCCACCTCCAGTTGAGCCTCGCTCCTGGAGGGTGTCATCTCTTCTCCACCTCCAGTTGAGCCTCACTCCTGGAGGGTGTCATCTATTCTCCACCTCCAGTTGAGCCTCGCTCCTGGAGGGTGTCTTCTCTTCTCCACCTTCAGTTGAGCTCGCTCGTCTAGCGAATGGTCTGGAGGGTGTCGAATCTTCTCCACCTCTAGTTGAGCTCGCTCGTCTAGCGAATGGCCTGGAGAGTGTCGACTCTTCTCCACCTCCAGTTGAGCCTCGCTCCTGGAGGGTGTCGTCTCTTCTCCACCTCCAGTTGAGCTCGCTCGTCTAGCGGATGGCCTGGAGAGTGTCGACTCTTCTCCACCTCCAGTTGAGCCTCGCTCCTGGAGGGTGTCGTCTCTTCTCCACCTCCAGTTGAGCTCGCTCGTCTAGCGAATGGCCTGGAGAGTGTTGACTCTTCTCCACCTCCAGTTGAGCCTCGCTCCTGGAGGGTGTCGACTCTTCTCCACCTCCAGTTGAGCCTCGCTCCTGGAGGATGTCGTCTCTTCTCCACCTCCAGTTGAGCCTCGCTCCTGGAGGGTGTCGACTCTTCTCCACCTCCAGTTGAGCCTCGCTCCTGGAGGGTGTCGTTCCTTCTCCACCTCCAGTTGAGCCTCGCTCCTGGAGGGTGTCGTCTGTTCTCCACCTCTAGTTGAGCCTCGCTCCTGGAAGGTGTCTAATCTTCTCCACCTCCAGTTGAGCTCGATCGTCTAGCGAATGGCCTGGAGGGTGTCTAATCTTCTTCACCTCCAGTTGAGCTCGCTCGTCTAGCGAATGGCCTGGAGGGTGTCTAATCTTCTCCAACTCCAGTTGAGCACGCTCGTCTAGCGAATGGCCTGGAGAGTGTCGTCTCTTCTCCACTTCCAGTTGAGCCTCGCTCCTGAAGGGTGTCGTCACTTCTCCACCTCCAGTTGAGCTCGTTCGTCTAGCGAATGGCCTGGAGAGTGTTGACTCTTCTCCACCTCCAGTTGAGCCTCGCTCCTGGAGGGTGTCGACTCTTCTCCACCTCCAGTTGAGCCTCGCTCCTGGAGGGTGTCGTCTCTTCTCCACCTCCAGTTGAGCCTCGCTCCTGGAGGGTGTCGACTCTTCTCCACCTCCAGTTGAGCCTCGCTCCTGGAGGGTGTCGTCTCTTCTCCACCTCTAGTTGAGCCTCGCTCCTGGAGGGTGTCGTCTCTTCTCCACCTCCAGTTGAGCCTCGCTCCTGGAAGGTGTCTAATCTTCTCCACCTCCAATTGAGCTCGCTCGTCTAGTGAATGGCCTGGAGGGTGTCTAATCTTCTCCACCTCCAGTTGAGCTCGCTCGTCTAGCGAATGTCCTGGAGGGTGTCTAATCTTCTCCACCTCCAGTTGAGCTCGCTAGTCTAGCGAATGGCCTGGAGGGTGTCGACTCTTCTCCACCTCCAGTTGAGCCTCGCTCCTGGAAGGTGTCTAATATTCTCCACCTCCAGTTGAGCTCGCTCGTCTACCGAATGGCCTGGAGGGTGTCTAATCTTCTCCACCTCCAGTTGAGCTCGCTCCTCTAGCGAATGGCCTGGAGGGTGTCTAAACTTCTCCACCTCCAGTTGAGCTCGCTCGTCTAGCGAATGGCCTGGAGGGTGTCTAATCTTCTCCACCTCCAGTTGAGCTCGCTCGTCTAGCGAATGGCCTGGAGGGTGTCTAATCTTCTCCACCTCCAGTTGAGCTCCCTCGTCTAGCGAATGGCCTGGAGAGTGTCGTCTCTTCTCCACCTCCAGTTGAGCCTCGCTCCTGGAAGGTGTCTAATCTTTTACACCTCCAGTTGAGCTCGCTCATCTAGCGAATGTCCTGGAGGGTGTCTAATCTTCTCCACCTCCAGTTGAGCTCGCTCGTCTAGCGAATGTCCTGGAGGGTGTCTAATCTTCTCCACCTCCAGTTGAGCTCGCTAGTCTAGCGAATGGCCGGGAGGGTGTCGACTCTTCTCCACATCTAGTTGAGCCTCGCTCATGGAAGGTGTCTAATCTTCTCCACCTCCAGTTGAGCTCGCTCGTCTAGCAAATGGCCTGGAGGGTGTCTAATCTTCTCCACCTCCAGTTGAGCTCGCTCGTCTAGCGAATGGCCTGGAGGGTGTCTAATCTTCTCCACCTCCAGTTGAGCTCGCTCGTCTAGCGAATGGCCTGGAGAGTATCGTCTCTTCTCCACCTCCAGTTGAGCCTCGCTCCTAGAGGGTGTCGTCTCTTCTCCACCTCCAGTTGAGCCTCGCTCCTGGAGGGTGTCGTCTCTTCTCCACCTCCAGTTGAGCTCGCTAGTCTAGCGAATGGCCTGGAGGGTGTCGAATCTTCTCCACCATCATTTGAGCTCGCTCGTCTAACGAATGGCCTGGAAGGTGTCGACTCTTCTCCACCTCCAGTTGAGCCTCGCTCCTGGAAGGTGTCTAATCTTCTCCACCTCCAGTTGAGCCTCGCTCCTGGAGGTTGTCGTCTCTTCTCCACCTCCAGTTGAGCTCGCTCGTCTAGCGAATGGCCTGCAGGGTGTCGAATCTTCTCCGCCTCTAGTTGAGCTCGCTCGTCTAGCGAATGGCCTAGAGGGTGTCGACTCTTCTCCACCTCCAGTTGAGCCTCGCTCCTAGAGGGTGTCTAATCTTCTCCACCTCCAGTTGAGCTCGCTCGTCTAGCGAATGTCCTAGAAGGTGTCTAATCTTCTCCACCTCCAGCTGAGCTCGCTCGTCTAGCGAATGGCCTGGAGGGTGTCTAATCTTCTCCACCTCCAGTTGAGCTCGCTCGTCTAGCGAATGGCCTGGAGAGTGTCGTCTCTTCTCCACCTCTAGTTGAGCCTCGCTCCTGGAGGGTGTCGTCTCTTCTCCACCTCCAATTGAGCCTCGCTCCTGGAGGGTGTCGTCTCTGCTCCACCTCCAGTTGAGCTCGCTCGTCTAGCGAATGGCCTGGAGGGTGTCTAATCTTCTCCACCTCCAGTTGAGCTCGCTCGTCTAGAGAATGGCCTGGAGGGTGTCGACTCTTCTCCACCTCCAGTTGAGCCTCGCTCCTGGAGGGTGTCTAATCTTCTCCACCTCCAGTTGAGCCTCGCTCCTGGAAGGTGTCGACTCTTCTCTACCTTCAGTTGAGCCTTGCTCCTAGAGGGTGTCGACTCTTCTCCATCTTTTTTAGTTAAATTTGCTCAGCCAGCGAAGGGCTTGAGAGGGATACTAAGTGACATATCATCTAATGCCCATCTCTCCGAACCACGGGTCCTACATTGTTTTTCTGAGCTCGTATCGAGCTCAAAAAAAGCGGGGATTGTGTGTAACCCGTAATTCGTCGAGATCAGAAATGCAAGAGGACAACACAGAAGACCTCCCCCACCTGGGCGAGTGCAGAAGACCTTCCCCACCTGGGCGAGTACAGGAGACCTCCCCACCTGGGTGAGTGCAGAAGACCTCCCCCACCTGGGCGAGTACAGAAGACCTCCCCCACCTGGGCGAGTACAGGAAACCTCCCCACCTGGGCGAGTACAGAAGACCTCCCCCACCTGGGCGAGTACAGGAGACCTCCCCACCTGGGCGAGTACAGAAGACCTCCCCCACCTGGGCGAGTACAGAAGACCTCCCCCACCTGGGCGAGTACAGGAGACCTCCCCACCTGGGCGAGTACAGAAGACCTCCCCCACCTGGGCGAGTACAGGAGACCTCCCCACCTGGGCGAGTGCAGAAGACCTCCCCCACCTGGGCGAGTACAGAAGACCTCCCCCACCTGGTCGAGTACAGGAGACCTCCCCACCTGGGCGAGTACAGAAGACCTCCCCCACCTGGGTGAGTACAGGAGACCTCCCAACCTGGGCGAGTACAGAAGACCTTCCCCACCTGGGCGAGTACAGGAGACCTCCCCACCTGGGCGAGTACAGAAGACCTCCCCCACCTGGGGCGAGTACAGATTTCTACCCCGTTCAGAAGGCAAGAGCGGTTATCCGCAGCTCATTTCAGAAGGCGGGAACAGCTAATCGCAGTCCATTTGGATTTGCCTATAAATAGGACCCCAAGGCACAAGTAGAAGGCACCTTCACCCCCCTAGGGTGGGAGAGTACACTGCCTGCCACTCTTGTGCCAAGCTCAGCATTGGCTTTAGGAGGGGAAGTTCCTATAGACTTTCGGGTATGTGGCGGGACCTCCTCGCTGCAGCACACGAGTCTTGTTTATAGGCAGGTTGGAGTGGTTTTGTATGCTGCCTAGTTTCTTATCACCTTGCCTCGCGTGGGTCGATCACTAAACGAGTAGCCTTTGGTCACCCCCAAGTCTCGAACAGTTGGACCGGTATCCGGGTTCCAACACCGAGTCACATGATCTTAAGACCTTACAATTGGAGAGCCTCATTAGGAACTTGAAAACTCATGAAGTTGAATTGAAAATTCAACAACAAGAGTATATGGAGCCAAGGAAGAAGGGATTGGCTCTAAGATCTAAGAAGGAAGAAACTAGTGATTCTGAGGAGGAAGAAGGAGATGAGGAAAGTTTATTTGTTAGAAAATTTAGAAAATTTATGAAAAATCCAGAGAGGAGGAATTCGTTTAAGAAGTATTTTAAGAATGAGACATTTAGGAAGAAAAAAGGAAAGGAAGGCGATGAAGAGGAAGAGAGACCGCCACCGGAGTGCTATCACTGCAAGAAGTTAGGACACATCCGAAGCAAGTGTCCAAAGTACTTGAAAGAACTTAAAGAAAAGAAGCACAAAGGGTCAAAGAAGGTGTTGAAGGCGGAAACATGGGATGATACTACTTCTGAGGATGCAAGCAGTTTAGACTCAAGTAAAGAAGAGGAGGCCAACATGTGCTTAATGGGAAAGAGCGTCATATCTGATGACGAATGCAGTGTCCAAAGCGACACTGAGGTAACTCCTCCAACCTATGATGAATTATTTTCTGAATTTTTAAAGACTTGCAATTTTTTTGAAAAAAGTTTAAAAGATAATGATCTTCTTAAATCTGAAAATGAAATTTTACTTAAAGAAAACAAAAAATTGTTAAAGGAAATTAAGACTATTGGAAAAAGAGATATTTCTTGCCAAGAGTGTGATCACTTTTTGGGAAGAATTAAAGAACTTGAAGAATCTCTTTCTAAATCTCATTCTACAATAAAAATTCTTACTAAAAAGAATGAGATTTTAGAGAGAGATCTGAAATCTTCAATTTCCAAAATCCATGAGGGAAAGAAATCTTTTGAACGTAGATGTGTAAATCTGGTATCTGAAAATACAAAAATGAGAAACCAGATTCATGACTTAACACTAGCCATGAAAAAATTTGGAATGGGCCAAAGATCACTGGATATGATCTTAGGATACCAACGCCATGGATCTGGAAGGTTTGGACTCGGATACACGTCAGGAAGCTGTCGCCCGGCGACAGTGGTACAACCACTGTCGCCGGCGACAGTGAAAAGTCCAGAAAATCTACTTTAAAAAATTCTAAAGTTAATGAATTGTCAAATACTGCATCCTCATCCAGTAAAAGTCCAGGAAAGTTATACTCTTCTAAATACATTACATGTGCCAAATGCAATAGATTTGGTCACACTACGGACTCTTGTTGGAAGGAAGGAAAAAGTAAAATTAAACAAATCTGGGTACCTAAGGCTTCTACCTATACTATGGGTGGAACCACCTGGGTAACCAGATCTTTACTCACCTCTTCTTTCTAGGTGTGTTGGCAGGCTAAGGACAAAGAAGACGTGTGGTACTTGGACTCGGGTTGTTCAAAACACATGACGGGCAATAAAGATAAGTTCCTTAGCCTGGAGATGAAGAAAGGAGGAGTTGTTACATTCGGAGACAATGGAAAAGGAAAAATCATCGGCATCGGAGTTGTGGGTAACGAAAATTTTTCAATTTCAAATGTTCTATTTGTAGAAGGATTAAAGCATAATTTGATTTCTATTAGTCAATTATGTGATAAGGGTTTAAATATTTTATTTGAATCTTCTACAAATTTGTGCAAAATTATTAATTCCAAAACAAATGAAATTGTTTTTACCGCACCTAGATGTCATAATGTATATATGATTAAATTTCTTAATTTTTCAAATTCTACCTTAAAATGTTTTATCAAAAAATGATGAATTAGATTTATGGCATATGCGACTTGGACATACTAGTGCCAAGTTAATTACAAAACTTTCAAAAGATAAATTAATTAAAGGTTTACCATTGTTAAATGGAAATTTATCTTCTTCACTATGTGTGCCTTGCCAAAAAGGAAAATTTTCAAAATCATCTTTCAAAAGTAAAAACATTATTTCTACCACTAGGCCACTTCAATTAATACATATGGATTTATTTGGGCCAGTTGGAATTTCTAGCTTAGGAGGTAGAAAATACACATTTGTATTGTTTGATGATTATTCTCGTTTTTGTTGGACTTTATTTCTAACCTCCAAATCCGATGCATTTTCAGAATTCTCAAAATTATGTTTGCGTATTCAAAATGAATTTGAGTTAAAAATTAAACTCATACGATCGGATCATGGAGGAGAATTTGAAAATGAAAAGTTTATTTCTTTTTGTACGGAGTTAGGAATTAAACATGAATTTTCCGCTCCACGCACACCACAGCAAAATGGTGTAGTGGAGAGGAAAAATAGAACTCTTCAAGAGTTAGCCCTTACGATGCTATCTAAATTTAAATTACCAAAATCTTTTTGGGCTGAAGCGGTTAGTACGGCATGTTATGTAATTAATAGAGTAATGCTTCGCCCTATTTTAAAATTAACTCCTTATGAATTAATTTTTAATAAACAACCAAATGTTTCTTATTTCAAAGTTTTTGGTTGTAAATGTTTTATTTTGAATTCTAAAGATTCCTTAGGAAAATTTGATGAAAAATGTGATGAAGGTATTTTTATTGGCTGTTCTTCAACTAGTAAAGCTTATAGGATTTTTAATAAAAGAACAAAAATAGTTGAAGAATCTATTCATGTTAGGTTTGATGAGTTTGCTTCATGTGTAGAAAAGAAAATTACAGGAAAAGAAGATGAACCCCTTCCTTCGGTGGAGAATGATGATGAAGAACTTGGAGAAAATGAAGAAGAAAAAGAAGAAGAAAGAGAAGAAGAAAGAGAAGAAGAAGATAGAGAAGAAGAAGAAAGAGAAGATTATGTGCCTCCAAGTGAATTGAAATTTTCAAAGGATCATCCAAAGGAGCTTATTATTGGAGATCCGCAAAAAGGGGTTAGTACTCGTTCAACGTTACATGTTTTATTATCAAATCTTTGCTTTGTCTCTGAAATAGAACCAAAAGATGTTTTCACCGCTTTAAATGATGAATTTTGGTTTTTAGCTATGAATGAATAACTTAATCAATTTGAACGTAATAAGGTTTGGAATCTTGTAGAACGACCCAAAAATCATCCTGTCGTTGGAGTTAAGTGGATTTTCAAAAATAAATTGGATAGTGAATCTAGAATTATTAGAAATAAAGTCAGATTAGTTGCAAAAGGTTATGCACAAATTGAAGGGGTAGATTTTGATGAAACTTTTGCACCCGTAGCAAGATTAGAAGCGGTTAGGATATTTCTTGCATTTGCTTGTTTTAAAAGATTTAAATTATATCAAATGGATGTCAAAATCGCATTTTTAAACGGATATATAAAAGAAGAGGTTTATGTAGAACAACCCCCTGGCTTTGTAAATGAGAAATATCCAAATTATGTTTATAAATTAGATAAAGCGCTTTATGGATTAAAACAAGCGCCTCGTGCTTGGTATGATCGATTAACTCAATATTTATTAAAGCACGATTATAAAATAGGAAGTGCGGATTCTACACTCTTCATTAAGCAATTTGATCATGATTTAGTTATTTTGCAAATTTATGTTGATGATATTATTTTTGGAGCCACTAATGAAGAGTTGTGTAATGAAATAGTTCAAATTATGAAAAATGAATTTGAAATGAGCATGGTTGGAGAACTTTCATATTTTCTAGGTTTTCAAATTACACAAAAACATGATGGTATTTTTATATGTCAAACCAAATATATTCATGATATGTTAAAAAGATTTGGATTTGAAAATCTAAAACATGCAAACACTCCTATGAGTACTTCCCTAAAATTAGGAAAAGATGAAAGTGGTGTTTCAATTGAACAAACCCTTTATAGAAGTATGATAGGATCTTTATTGTATTTAACCGCATCTAGACCTGATATTATGTTTGCCGTTTGTTTATGTGCTAGATTTCAAGCTAATCCTAAAGAGTCACATTTAAAAGCGGTGAAACGTATCTTTAGATATCTTATAGGAACATCTAAATTAGGATTATGGTATCCTCATAATGATTCCTTTATTTTGCATGGTTTTTCGGATTCAGATTATGCGGGATGTTCTTTAGATAGGAAAAGCACAAGTGACACTTGTCATTTTATCGGCCCTTCACTTATTTCATGGTCGAGTAGGAAACAGAATTCTGTTGCCCTCTCTACTACCGAGGCCGAATATATTGCACTAGGTAGTTGTTGTGCCCAAGCTCTTTGGATGTCACAAACGTTAGAAGATTTTGGCATACAACAAAGTAGTGTAGAATTAAAGTGTGATAATAAAAGTGCTATAGACTTAACTAACAATCCCGTATTACATTCTAGATCTAAGCATATAGATGTCCGACATCATTTTATAAGGGATCATATTAAGAAGGGAAATATAAAAATCAATTTCATAGGAACGGATTCACAACTAGCGGATATATTCACTAAACCGTTACCGGATTCCCATTTTTCTATGCTTAGGCTAGAATTGGGAATCCTAGACATTTCACAATGAATATATCACTACTTCAAAACATATAAATTTAAAAAAAATCATCACAAAACTTATACATTTTAAAAAGAAAAATTAAAATATTAAATCAAACCATAGAATTTGAAATGACTTAACAAAGATCACACATCATTAATATTACATAAAATTTGTTCCATAAAACAGTAGAATTCAACAAAAGTTTAAGTTCATTAACAGAATACGAAATCTGAAGAAGTTCATTGTCGCCCAGGCGACAGTGGATGTCGGAAAATTCCGACATCAATCAGAAGCAGCACCCTGATAAAAACTACTCAGAATCCTCATAACCAGCCCCGCTGCTCTCTGGACAGTCTTCTGGAGGTCCTCGTCTTACGGCCTTACCACGTCGAGTCCGCCTCACCGATTGGCGTGGTGGTTCTTCATCAGGAATTTGCCATTCGGCCGCTTCCTCCGGTGTAGGCTTTAACTTCAAAGCTTTGACCAAAAATTTCATAAACTTTTGCATTCTACTACGATCCTTCTTCACTTCCTTCTTGTGATCCTCTAGTGAATCACGAAGATCATCTATAGACTCTCATAGTGATCCTGCCCTAGGCATTGGAGGCTCTCTAATCTCAATTCCAGGATGGGCCTTTTTATGCGTCTTCTTCACTTTCATGGTACCCGTATAATATATCTCAGGAAAACAATCATCAAAATACGAATCTTGAACTATCCATCCATACTTCTTATATAGTATACGCTGAATTATAGCCCCCATTGGGAGAGTATGAACCTTCACCCATTTTGGATGCTTTAATCTAAAAGCATACCGAATCTGGGAAAGTATGAAGTCCGCTACATCAAAAGGTTCCTCCTCCATAATAAAGTAAGTAATGAGGGTCAACTGTGCCGTGATACTCCTTGTATCTCCACTCTTTAACATAACTGAGTTCCTTAATATATCTTGAACTAAATATGCATCCGGAGTGAGTGACGTAACTTCAGTGGTTAGAGTCTTCTTTTGACTCCCATGTAAACTCATGTTTACAAGGGTCCAATCTCTATCCTTTCTATAACTCTCCACTATATCCGGCATATTTTCACTCATAAGAAGACCGAATTCATCTCTTAGATCAACATGTGTTATTTCCACATGTTGACCCTGGATTCTAGATCTCACTCCCCCATCCAATTCAGTATAACTCGAGTCTTCCAAATGATTATAAAATTCTCGAATCAAAAAGGATGAGAACGAATCTGCTGTGATTACTGAAATTATACCTGCATTCGCAAGACGATCATAGATATGATCGTGCTTCGGCGAATCAAATTCAACATATTTCGCTACTCCAACTATGGCTTTCTCCACCCCAGGGTAAACTTGATACGAACTATGCGCATCTTCAGACGTACTCCTTCACGCTTTAGAACTGGAAGCCATTCTGCAAACAAAATATAACAAAAATAAATTAAACAAGTCCTGTGCTCTGGAACACTGTCGCCCAGGCGACAGTGACTGTCGGAAAATTCCGACAGTACTCCAGTGAAATTTTCTTGAAATTTTTTTTTCACTTACAGATCTACTCAAAATCAAGTTTTATTACAACATCAAGTTAAAAAAAACAATATTTTTTTTTAAAAAAAACTACATCTTCTAACATCTCTTTTACTATTCATCTTCTTCACAATCTTCAAAAGGAATGCTTCAGTTTTTCCAATTCCACCATGTCAAAAATACAAAACTTCAACCACAAGAATCACAAAATCAAAACATTTTTCCCCAAGATCCAACAAGATCCACTTGCTTTACACTAGATCTACACTTTTAAAACACAAAACTTTAAAGATCTAAACCATTCATCAATAGTAAAATGAAAACCACATTTTTCTTCTTCTCTACTTTCAAAAATCACAAATCCATAAAAAACTTTTGAATCAAAAACTTAAAAATCCAAAAACCATACCTTAGATCTAGGTTGTCGCCGAACTCCGACAGCTTTCTCTCGCCCTTCAGACCAGAAAAATGATGCACAATGGGGTTTGACTCGGTCTAAAGCCGTATTTATATTTTTAGCTGTCGCCTAGGCGACAGTGACTGTCGGAAATTTCCGACAGCTCCCGATTTGCTTAATCTTCAATTTTTGGTCCCTTTGATGCTTTCAAATAGTTATATGTCATTATTAATGCTTCAACTCATGACTTGATGACAAACCATGTGCTTTTTATTTTTTAAAAAAGGGCTCTTACATGATTATATGATTTCATTTCCAAGCTATCATCGTGTTGACACTCCTACTTAGTTAATTAGACCATTGGAAATTGTTTTCGCATGCCTCTAAGTATGAGAAATTGTTTATATATCATAATGAACTTTCACGTTCACTTCTTTTGATCAATACGTATGTCTTTCTATTTAATATATACATGAATCATATTTGCTTTAACATAATACAAAAGCACTTAATAAATACTACTTTCAACCTTGATTTGTTAGCACATCAAAATATACACCATCTTTTGCGATTCAAGTGAATTCGGAGATCCTTGGTCAATTAAAAAATTATCAATATCTCAAAATTAAGATATCACAACATATGTGATCAAAATATTTAAAATAAATACAAGGATACTTCACCAAGCACTACTTACCCTCCTGATAAGTCTTAATGAGCATTGTGAGGTTAAGCACCTTGGAAAGAATTGTAAAGTGTCTTGTGCAAAAGAAAAATGGTATTCTATTCTTATTATGCTATATCTTCAAGGTCAAAGTTGTCTTTATATGCTTATATTATGTTCTCCATTTCGATGATCATGTACATTAAATAACTTCCTATGTTTGATCTAAGTATCACATGTACACATCATTATGTTATATAAACATTAATCTCATGAGAATTGGACCGAAGATATTCCAAATTTCTATACACTATTGTGTCTTTCTATGATACTTTCAAATGACCTTAATCATGTATAAGTTATTTTATTTTATTACTTCATATGGTTATACCATCTCTTCATGAGTTTATTCAATATTATGGCATATTACTATTAATTCGAGACCTTCAATCATTTTCCCAGCAAGTGCTTCCGCTTACTCTTATTTTCTACATCCTATTTCTTCCCTTTCGAGCTACTCATTTGTCTCATATTATCTTTTGTTAATACCAAAAGGGGGAGAATTATAAGTATATTCAAGAAATCAAAAAACTATTACACCTAAATATTCCACCTAGACAATACATCATTTCAACTTACTTTAACATTTAGGGGGAGCATTAATTTAGGGGGAGCATTCATTTAGGTGGAGCATTCATCTAGGGGGAGATTATTCATTTTAAGAGGAATTTATCATGTGCACACACCATATGTTGAAAATCAACAACCTAAATAGACATGATTTCTTTTTATACGGATTTGTTATTATCAAAAGGGGGAGATTGTTGGAGCATGCGTTTCGCAATCCTCCGGTTTGATAATAACAAAGTCCCGTTTGTATTTGATTCTATTTTTATTAATGGTGTACATGTAACAGGTATGAGATGTTCACATTTCTGCTGGAGCTCAATTTGAGTGTAGGAAAATTTCACTGTCGGAAAATTCCGACAGCTGATGTCGCCCAGGCGACAGCAGATAAGTTACAACTACTTCCCCCCACGGCAGCACGACGAAAGGCAGTTTTGCGCTGTCGGAAATCCGACAGCGATGTCGCCCAGGCGACAGCTCGGAGGTTACAACAACTGCCCACGACAGCACCACGACCGGCAGTTTTGCGCTGTCGGAAAATCCGACATCGATGTCGCCCAGGCGACAGCTCGGAGGTTACAGCAACTGCACGCACGACAACACTACGATGGCAGTTTAGCGCTGTCGGAAATTCCGACAGTCGATGTCGCCCAGGCGACAATGAATTTCTATAAATTGACTCCTTGTGTTCGTGCATTCCAAGAATTGAGAATTCCAAGTCCCTTCCTGAGTGCATACGAACCAGAGAGCTCCAGAACCTCTTCAACTCCCATTTGTGCAAAGAAGGATTGAAGATTGAAGACGAGATCGGGCGCGCTTCTACATCAACGATCATCTCGAGGCTTCAACCATCCTTTCAGAGATCTGAAATTCTAGGGAGTTGTTCTTTTTATATTGTATTTTCATTTACACACATTTCATTTTGGATTGGTAGAGAAATCGTCGTCTTGCGTGCGGCTTCTAAGTCCTTGCGTGGCTTAGGGAAAAATCGCTTCCTTGTGTGGAGCGTCCAAGTCCTTGCGTGGCTTGGTGGGAAATCGTGGCCTTGTGTGCTACGTCTAGATCTTGGGAAGATCTAGAGGATAGGCTTGGGCTTGGTCTTGGGAGAGACAAGTGATAGTCTTCCGATCCTTGGGAGAAGGATTGGTAAACCAAAATTGTTGAATTTTTTATTAATATAATTGTGCCTTGATCTTAAGCATTGTTAAGATCATTTTTATTGTATGCAAATTTCATGATTAATATAATTATGTCTTTTTCTTTAATTACATATTTGGTGGCATAATCCTTATCTTAGAAATTTGTGTTTGGTTTAATACAAAAATTGCATTGGTTTGAAAGTGTTTATAAGTAATTTTTTAAAGTAAAATCTGTTTAAAAAAATTTATTAAGTAAAACTTATATTTTAAACACACCCTTATTCACCCCCCCCCCTCTAAGGGCGTCATACGATCCAACAAATGCCTCGGTTATACGTCCCCCTAAGACCAAGCTTCTGCAATGACGGTCGAGATCAGCTCCCCCCTTGCATGTTGGCCGCGGTTCCCACCGGCTGCACTTCTCATCCGACTGGTGAGATTATCAGGAAGAAGTCTGGACGCCGACCTCCCAATTCGATGAAGGAATAATCGACTTCGGCAAGGCGGTGCTCGCCCTTATCTGCTTCATCAAAAATGTGTTTTCCGGTAAAAGAAGGGAAGTAGGTGAAGTTGATCTCCACGGCAGGTTGGGAAACTGGCCTCTGACTTGATTCTCGTAAAACCCAGAACGGATGATGGGACAATTCCCCGGTTGAGCATTCCCCTAAGTCCAAGCCTCTGCAATGACGACCGAGATCAGCTCCCCCCTTGCATGTTGGCCGCGGTTCCCACCGACTGCATTTCTCATCGTTGTACAGATTTGCAAAAGTGAGCCGCGACTATGCATCATCATCGCCACCATCCTCGCCGTCAGGATCGACATCTTCACCATCATCACCCTCGTCCTCAGAATCGTCATCTTCGGAATCGGTGGATGAGGATGGAAGATCTCGCATGGGAGAATTGGACTCTTCGGCGAGTTGTGTCGGGATGATGTCCATCACAGTCAGGTTCATTGCCTCCGGCTTCAAGAGGCCATCGGCCTTCAGACTGCTTAGAACCACCTTCCCGGTTGCTCGCGCGATCTCCGGACGAATATGCACCATATCGTCGCCGACTATCCGGATCTGCTTGCCAACCCTGGAGGGGCCCGCCGACGAAGGCTGTTGCTCGGCAGGCCGAGTTTCCAGCTCGGCGATGCGAACTTGGGCGACCTCCAAGGTTTGCCGAGTATCCTCCAGCTCCTTCTCCAGCTGGGACACCTTCTTCGCCATTTCCAGCTCGGCGGCCTGTACAGATGAAGACAACGGTTAGCAAACATCCATCGGCACGAAAGGCGACTAATCCCAAGAAACCAGAAAGGCGATGAGCGAGTACCTCCTGGTCTTTCCACTTGGCAGCCTCCAGCCCCATGGTGATGAGCTTCTTGCTCTACACCTTGATCACCTGCTCATATTCAAGCAGTTTCCTCGTCGTCGCATGACCAAGCTCGGCAGCTCGCAGGTTAGCTCGCGAGCTCTAATGGGTGAGATATTCGGCCGAGACGTCTTGCAAGGATTCGGCGTCTGCGCGACCATAAAGGGCGAACGTCACGTCGAACGCCTCGCCCACATCCTCCCAATCCTCCGACCAGGCGGGGAGGCTGGTGCTCAAAGTCACTTCATGGGCTCGCTCAGCCCAGGACACCAGAGGGCGACCATAGGCATCCTCGCTGCCCACACCTTCGCCGAAGAGCGGATGGCCACTGGGCTCGCCAGCTTCCGAAGGATTTGCCCTCGCTTTCAGGTCCCTCTTGGCGACCTCCTTCTTCCTCACAGTCTCGGCGGACTTCCCCTTGGCCTTCCTCTTCTTCGAGGGCCCAGCATCGTCGCCAGCGACCTCCTGATCATCGCCGCCGGGCGACAAATCAACCAAAGCAGGAGCCCCCGCCTTTGGCACCAAGGGAAGAAGTGATAAGAAAATAAACGACGTAGGAGGCAAGCGCACCTATCGCGTGTAGTATATATGATAAAAAAATCATATCAAGGTCGTATTTAGTCCTGGGTCCCGTCGAGTATTGCTTCGAGCTACGGCTATTGTTTTATCGGATATTAAAAATGATGAGTTTGTATTAATTTGAAAACAAAAATGATAACAATCGCGGGCTTGGTGTGCGTTTAGCAAAAACCAAGAAAAGCGATAAAAAGAAAAAGGACGCACTAAATGAAAAACTCACGCACTCTACGGGAATTTAAATGACTGAAATTAAATGACAGAAATTAAAGGAATGCAATCTCTACCCGAACGGGTAGAGGGGAAGTAAATGCGTGAGCAAGTTCTACCCAAATGGGTAGACGGGAAATAAATGCGTGACAGAAATGAAAGCTAAGCTATTACAAAAAAGGCGCAAAATTTATCCACCTACACACACACACCCTTGCTTGAAATGAAATCTAAGTTAAAGAAAACAAAATCTATACTCATACACACACACTATATGAAATCAACTAAAATTAAAAGAAAAATACAAATAAGTAAAACTACTCTCAAACACACACACACACACACTTACAAAAAAAAAGAAAAAAAAAAACATGACATGAAAAAGATTACAAAAAAAAAAGAAAAACAAAACAAAAGAAAAAAGGAACAACATGAAGAACACTAGAAGAACAAGATGAAGAACTTGATGAACAATAACAAAAACACTTATCTATTTTATTAAGCCAAAATATTACAACACAAAGAGATGACAAGGGGAAACAATGAGAGAGAAAATAAAACATAAACAAAGGTGGAACACAATCCTAAAAAGGATTAGAAATTGTGAACCCTCAAATCTATGGCCAACCCCTCTTATTTATAGGCAAGAAGTGGGGTGCTAATAGCAAAAAAAATAAGCTTAATTGGTGGGAAGCAGCTGGCTGTATGGGGGTTTGAAGGAGCAGCTGGCGGGCTGAGCTGGAGGTTGGCGCAGGCAGGAACGGGCGCGGGCAGCAGGGGCGGGCAGGGCGGCAGCGGGCACGGGACAGCAGGGCGCGGGCAGGCGGCAGCGGGCACGGGCAGGCGGGGCGCGGGACAGCTGGGCAGGGGCGCGGGCAGGCGGCA
This sequence comes from Dactylorhiza incarnata, assembly GCA_033032865.1. NCBI lineage: Eukaryota > Viridiplantae > Streptophyta > Magnoliopsida > Asparagales > Orchidaceae > Dactylorhiza > Dactylorhiza incarnata. Next base: position 4,666,834 of record JAWHQI010000157.1, on the reverse strand, counting down.
GCGGGCAGCAGGCACGTGGAGGAAGGGCAGCAGCGTTGGATTTAATCCAGCAAAAATATGCGCTCCCCCGGATTCGAACCCCGGATGCCTTTCAGACTAACACACGCGCGCGCCAGCTGAGCCAATGGTTTTATCTGTAAACACAAGGACTATGTTATATATATTATATATGGTTACAGATTTTTATATTAATACATATTAATAAGCTAACTTAATTATTATTTATTATTATTATTATTATTATTATGATTATTATTTATTTATTTTTATTTTTATGAAGCCTTTATATAAATATATATATATATATATAATATAAAATCATAAATTCATATATATAAACTAACTTTATATAGCTTAAATTTTTCTATAGTTAATTTTATTATTATATTTTTTAACTTATTTATAGCTTATATTTACATAAGTATTTATATATAGTTTTTAAAAACTATAAAGATATATATTTACATATATTTTTAAATACTTAAAATATGCATTTACATATATATATATATTTACATAAACATTTACATATACATTTACATATGTATTTTTACAAAAGTACTTACATAAATATTTACATACTTATTATATAGTTTTTATTTAATATATACTTAAATAATTTATTTTTACATATAAATATATATGTATAAATATACGTAAAAACAAGTCATTTATTCAATAATTAATAAGAAATATTACAAATTTTGTATAAAACTATATAAGAAACTATATAGAAAATACGTATATTTTCATATTCATCAAATACCCTCATACTTAAGCTTTTGCTATTCTAGAGCAAAAAGTAAGGGATACCTATAAGACGTTTAAAAAAATTTTAAATTTACTAAAGTTTTATTTAATCAAAAGTAAGATCGAAATAAATTTAGGAGATTTAAAGAGGTAAGTCCTAAATTATGAAGATGATTTAAAAAGAGCGAAAAAGTTTTAGCGAGACTTCTAAAGTTAGTTAAATAGCGTCGAATATTGCAGTCTTTGGCGCCTTTAATTAGAGTAGAATTATATAAAACTTTAACTTTTTAAAGAAAATTTTTAAGAATAAATAAAACCTACCAATTATGCTCTCGCAAACTTTTTAAATTAAAATCTAGCCTACAATTTTATTGGCTAAGGGGTAGGGGAAAAAGGTAGCCTTGCAAAAAGAAGAGTGCTTAGATTAGGGGTGATGGATTTAATCCTCTCACCCCACCATTTTGGTGGTTTTGCTTTGATTCCCAGCGTTGGTTTACGGGGGATAATTGAAATCTTTTTAAACTTAACCCAATGCCCGTGTTTATGGAATTTTATTTTTTATTCCCATTGACACGGGATTTCTTTTAACAATATTAGGTGCCTGTGTTTACGGAATCTTTTTATTCCCATTGACACAGGATTTCTTTTAAAATTTCTTCTTTTACTTTTTTATGCCAAGCTAAAGGGGTGAGGGTTTCAAAAGAAAAACTAGAATAATAAAAAAGGATTTGAGAGCAAAATTTAGTAGATTAGAATATTCTAAAGTTTCACAAGTTTCGAGTTAGAATAATTGAATCTAAAAAAGGTTTGCCAATTTAATACAAAAGCGAATCTATTTAGGGTTAACTCGAGGTAGTGCTAAAAATTTTGTTCTCAAATTGAATTAAAATCACAAAATTTTCTTTACTACTGAAAATTCCTCGATTTAAATTTTTCAAACTATGAAATAAATAAAATTGATTTAGTAAATCAAAAATAATGAAAAACGCTTAAAGATAAAACTAACCTAGCCTTGGAAATAACAAAAAGCTAAGTAGGGATTTTATTTTATTTTTGGATTTTTTGATAAGTTTTTCAATATTTTTTTTTTAGTTTTTAAGATATGATATTTTTGGGATTTTTGATTTTCCTTATAACGAAATGCATATATAAATACTAAAAAAACAAAGAAAGAAGAAAATTAAGAAAAGTAAAAATACATACAAAATATTTTTGATTTTTTCTAAGAAATTTTTTCATCATATATATATATATATATTTTTAATTTTGTTAAAAATATGTACATTAAAAAAAAGAGGGAAAAAAAGAGAAAGAAAAGAAAATAAAAGAACATAAAAATTTTTGGTGTTATGACAAAATTAATTTTGTTATAACAAATTTTTAAGTACATTTTTCATCATTTTTTTTTTGGATTTTGATTTATAACAAAATACATATGTAAATACATATATATTTACATTAATACTAAAAAATGGGAAAAGAAAGAAAAAGAAAGAGAAAGACATATATATTTTTTGTATGTTATGACAAAAATTTTGTGAATTTTGTTATAACAAAATTTTTTAGTAAAACTTTTCATCATTTTTTTTTATTTTGATTTATTATTATAAATAAGGATTTTTATATACAAATAAAAGACATAAACATAAAACATTTATATAAAAACAAATTTTTGTGTGTGTTTTTTCTAAATTAATTAATGATTTTTTTGGATTTTTCATTTGATTTCCTATTTACATATTAATTTTTTTTTTACAAAAAGAAAAATGAAAAGAGGGACAAAGATGTTGCAACATAATTTTATTATGTTGTAACATATTTTGCTATTTTATTTATTTTGTCATTTTTTGGTTTTTTCTAAGATGGAGGGGCAAAAATAATTACAAAAAGAGGGAAAACACCCCCATACTTAAACATCAACATTGTCCCCAATGTTGAAGTAAGTATGAGGAACAATCTTATGTATATACAAAAGCATAATAAAAAGAAAAATACAAGGAGGAAAAAAAACAGGAGGAAAAAGCACGCCCCTATTTTGGAGACGGGATGACCGGAATAATTACCTGCAAAAGATGTTAAAACATAATAATAAAGGTTATTGTACATGGGGGGGGGGGGTGATAAAAATGATAAAATCATATGCATATATATATATAAGTTTTTTATTTGTTTTTCCAATTTTTCTTAGTTACAAAATAAAAAATAAAACATATATACATAAAGCAAAACTATATATATTTTTTTGAAAAGTTTTCTAAATATATTTTCATCATTGTTAAAATATGCATATATATAAAAACCTTTATACTTAATAAAAAGGAGAAAAATAAAGAGAAACTTTAAAATAAAAAGCAAAGAAGAAGAAGTGAAATGAAAGGATAAAAGTAATAGGGTTTCCCCTTTTCAAAATATCGACAAAAATCCCCTTTCGGGTCTGTCGAGTAATCCTACTTCGAGAAAACTACATATTATTCTATCTCAAAAATTCCAAAAATTCTTTTTGATTTATGTTTCAAAATTTTCTATTATTTTGTCATTTTAATTAGAGTATTATTTTGTTTTGTTTAAATATGCATATATAATCTTAATGAAAATAAAATAGAAATCATACCATTTTTTTATGCATATTTATATACAAAATTAAACTTAATAAGTAATAAGACTTAAGAAAGAGAGAAAAAAAACAAAGAAAGAAAACAAAACATATATTTTTTTATTTTTCAATATTTTCATCATCATTTTTTTTTTGGATTTTTAATATGATAAAAATATATATAAATACTTAACAAAAAAGAAAAGCAAGAAAAAGGAAAGAGGAAAAAAGAAAAAATAAGAAAGCCAAAAATACTTAATTAATTTTTTTGTGAGGTTTTTTAGTTCTTCCATCATCATCATTTTTTTTCAAAATTTAGCCAAATATTTACATATATAATTTACATATATAAAACCTAAAAATAAAAATAAGAAAGAAAAAAAAAGGAAAAAGATATTTACAAAAAGAAAGATACATAATTATATTAATTTTTTTGGATTTTTCTTATATGTACATTTATATACATAATGATACTAAAAAAGGAACAAAAATAATAAGAACAAAAAAGAGAAAAACAAAGTAAAAAGAACATTTATGAGTTTTGGTTTTTTCTATATCACAAAAAGGATGAAATATATATATATAAAGTAAAACCATATATATTTTTTTTGGAGTTTTCTAAATGTATTTTCATCATTTTTGAAATACGCATATTCAAATTTATATTAAAACATAAGAAAAAAAACAAAATTAATAAAGAAAATCTTTAAGATGAAAAAGCAAAGAAGAAAACGTAGAAATAATAAGGTAAAAGCAACGGGGTTTCCTCTTTTCAAAATATCGACAAAAATCCCCTTTCGGGTCTGTCGAGTAATCCTACTTCGAGAAAACGATCTATTGTCATATCTTAAAATTCCTAGAATTCATTTTGATTTTGGTTTTAAAGTCTTTCATTATTTTTTTCATTTTGAAATTTAAAATAATATGTTTTCAAATATGCATTTAAAAAAAACTTAATGAAAAACAAATAGAAATCCTATCATTTTTTTGAGTTTTCTTATATGTACATTTATATACAAATTAAAGCTTAATAAAAATAAAAGTAACTTAATAGAAAAACAAAAAGAAAAAAGAAGAACAAATATTTTTTTTCTAACTTTTTCATCATCATTTTTTTTGTTTATTTATAATGGATGATAAAAAGGATATAATATATCTATATATTAATACTTATCAAAAAAGAGAGAGAAAAATAAATTTTTTGGATTTTTTTATAAGAATATTTCATCATTTTTTTTATTTTTAATTTGTTATATTTACAAATTAAAGCTTAAGAAAAAGAGAAAACATATATTTTTGAAAATAAAAAACCTTGATAAGAAAATAAACGACGTAGGAGGCAAGCGCACCTATCGCGTGTAGTATATATGATAAAAAAAATCATATCAAGGTCATATTTAGTCCTGGGTCCCGTCGAGTATTGTTACTTCGAGCTAGGCTATTATTTTATCGGATATTAAAAATGATGAGTTTGTATTAATTTGAAAACAAAAATGATAACAATCGCGGGCTTGGTGTGCGTTTAGCAAAAACCAAGAAAAGCGATAAAAAGAAAAAGGACGCACTAAATGAAAAACTCACGCACTCTACGGGAATTAAAATGACTGAAATTAAATGACAGAAATTAAAGGAATGCAATCTCTACCCGAACGGGTAGAGGGGAAGTAAATGCGTGAGCAAGTTCTACCCAAATGGGTAGACGGGAAATAAATGCGTGACAGAAATGAAAGCTAAGCTATTACAAAAAAGGCGCAAAATTTATCCACCTACACACACACACCCTTGCTTGAAATGAAATCTAAGTTAAAGAAAACAAAATCTATACTCATACACACACACACACACACACACACTATATGAAATCAACTAAAATTAAAAGAAAAATACAAATAAGTAAAACTACTCTCATACACACACACACACACTTACAAAAATAAAAAAGGAAAAAAAACATGACATGAAAAAGATTACAAAAAAAAGAAAAACAAAACAAAAGAAAAAAGGAACAACATGAAGAACACTAGAAGAACAAGATGAAGAACTTGATGAACAATAACAAAAACACTTATCTATTTTATTAAGCCAAAATATTACAACACAAAGAGATGACAAGGGGAAACAAGGAGAGAGAAAATAAAACATAAACAAAGGTGGAACACAATCCTAAAAAGGATTAGAAATTGTGAACCCTCAAATCTATGGCCAACCCCTCTTATTTATAGGCAAGAAGTGGGGTGCCAATAGCAAAAAAAATAAGCTTAATTGGTGGGAAGCAGCTGGCTGTATGGGGGTTTGAAGGAGCAGCTGGCGGGCTGAGCTGGAGGTTGGCGTTGATTTGCGTATATATTTTTAAAAGGATATATATTTACATATATTTTTAAATACTTAAAATATGCATATATTTTAAAAAGGATATATATTTACATATATTTTTAAATACTTAAAATATGCATTTACATATATATATATATATTTACATAAACATTTACATTTACATTTACATATGTATTTTTACAAAAGTACTTACATAAATATTTACATACTTATTATATAGTTTTTATTTAATATATACTTAAATAATTCATTTTTACATATAAATATATATGTATAAATATAAGTAAAAACAAGTCATTTATTCAATAATTAATAAGAAATATTACAAATTTTGTATAAAACTATATAAGAAACTATATAGAAAATACGTATATTTTCCTATTCATCAAGAAGCTCGCTTGGTAAGGGGCGAGTAGCTGCACCCAGACATAAAGAAAAGAGCATTAGGCACCGACTGAAGACAAGTGGCGAGCATGACCAAGTACTCGCTTAGACGACTACCTTCACCAGGGAACACCTCGGCGAGCTCATCTACTCGTTTTCTCCAGAGGACGACATCCAGACGGCGACCTCGGAAGCTGTCGAGTAGCTTCTCCGGGCTCTCCTCCAGATAAGGGGCAGCGAAGGCACTCTCTGCCGGCTGGAAGGATGAAGTCGGCACGACGCCAAAGTCGCCCTTGATGACGACTATTCGCTCGGTCCAGCGATGGTTCTTGTTCGCTGTGCCGACCAGCGTGCAGACATGGCTGCACAAGAAGACGACGCCTTCGCCAGTGGCGCCGAAGTGGAATACTCGCCGGAAGACGGAGAGATCAAAGGCGATCTTCTGATCGCGCAGGTAGCAGAGGAACCCCACGATCATCGCCACTCCGTTTGGGTTGATTTGCGCCGGGACTATCCCGTGATAGCGGAGTATCTGGCAAACCTCCGATCACAAGGGTAGTCGCAGGCCGACTTCAAAGTGGCGGATGGGGAAGACCAACTCGGTCGCCGAGAAGGAGTCCAGGCGTTCATCCTCGCGAGGAAGCCTGACGACAAACTCCGGCGACAAATACTTGGCAGAGAACTCCTTCAGGTCGCTCGGCCGAGTAATCGGCTTCTTGAAAGAAGTCCTTCGCATGACTCGCACGGCGAATAGCTGCCTCGTCAGCCATTCCGGAAGAAAGGTATTGAAGAAGCGAGTATCAAAGATGCGAGGAGAGGAGCAATCGGCAGATACTCGCTGAAAAGGGAAGATCGCCAAAAGCGTATTAAATACGTACCCACCCCCTATTTATAGTACTCGACGAAACTTGGCTTGCCGCGTACGCCGCCGCGAGCACAAGCCAGGGTGGCGAGTATCGAAGAAAGTCGCCAAAACCAAGGATGCACATCAAATCATCAGTGTCGAACGAGCGAATACCTGCATCAGATCTTTAGGATACTCGCCACATCAACGCGACATTCAACAAATACTCGCGGAAACAAAAAACAAAAAAGAAAATCAAGACATCACAGCAAACAGGAAAGGCAACAAGGGCGATATTCATACTCGCCAAATATCAATTTACTTAAAGAAATCAAATAGTTCAGAACTACAAGCATTTGCCAGAAGGCTACAAGCGACTATAAAGGAAAAAAGGGCAGGATCCTAGGGGTTCGGCTGAGCATCGGGAAGTTGTGGTTGTCGCCCAACCCAGCCCATTCTGCGAGCTCGCTTAAAATGCTCGAAGGCCACGGACATAACATCCTCGCCTTGTCGCAGCTGCTCCTCCATCCTCGTCAGGCGACCAACGGAGCCCGTGCTCGCACGCATCCCCACCAACTCGTCATGATGCAGCTGCTGGCGATGCTCCATCCTACCAACCCGGCGCTCCAGATCGCCGACAGACTGAAGGCGAGATTCTACACTAGCCAGACGAGTATCTAACTCTTCCAGCCGTGATGCTCGCACCTCCAGCTCGGTCAGACGACGCTGGGAGTCAGCAGCCGCCACGAGCTCCACTCGCGCTTCCACCGCAGTCAGGCGCCGATGAGACTCGCTGATCGCCAGACGCTCCAACTTCGCCTCCAAGTCCAGGATGGCGCGAGTAGCCCTCTCCTGATACTCGCGGGAGGGAAGCCCGACCCCGTCAACCAGAGCCCCGATAGGGGTGTGAGCGCGAGCTGCAGAAAAAGACATAAAAGCAAACCCTTAGTGGCGAGTAGCGAGAAGACCCTTCTTTGAAGATATTCGGAAGAATAACGGCTCCATTTACCAGGCCGATGAGCATCATTCCGCAAGTCGCGACGAGGACTCCGAGATGGTCGGCGAGGAGAGCCCCTTCCCCGATGCGGGGACAGGCTGCGACGAGCGCCATCTCGCCGGTTGGAATGCGACCCACCGATGTGCTCCCTGCTGGAATGCACATCACCCCGACCGCGACCATCCACTGATCGCCCTCCCCCTCTGGGAGCGAAGAAGCCAGAAGACCCCGCCACCCCGCCTCGGCGCGAAGACTCAGCCGGATGAGTGGTGGGAGCCGAGGAAGAAAGAAGACGACGATCATCTTACGTATCGGCAGGAGGTGGAAATGGAGGAGGCGGAGGAAGTTCGTCCGCGGGCCGTCGCGGGCTACTCGCCACCTCTGGTTGCTGCAAAGGTGGTGGCGGCGGAGGAGGGTTACTCGCTGAAGTAGCCCTCTGCTCGCTCATCGGCCTCTTGTACACCGCAGAGCTGTGAAGGATCCGCACCGATCCACCCCGACGAGTTCCTCCCCCAGTCTTGGGCGGGATCATAGGCGATGATCGCAGAGGAGTGGCGCTCAAAGGCTCCTCCCGAGCATCGGCGAGAAGCAGATTTGCGAGATAGTGTAGAAAACGTCAGAAACTAACCAACACTTGGGCGACTAAAACTTAAAAAGTGGCGAGTAGGTAACTCTCACTTTGCACAGGAGGAACTTCGGTTTGAACTTGGGCCGAGATTCCAGCAGTACTCGTCTAAGGGGCTACATTCGACGAAAGAGGATCAGGAGCAGGCGAGCCGCCTGACTGACCGAGACCCAAGTCGGCGATTACCTGCTAGGTAGTGCCGACCTGAGAATCAGCGACATTCTCAGGAGCGTCGGCATTCTTCTTCTTCTTGCTCTTCTTCCCCTTCTTCTTCTCCAGACGCTTCCTCTTCCTAGAAGCGAGGAAGTCCTCGAGCTCGGCGTCGCGAGCAGGCTTCCGCAATGGAGGTATCCGACTCGCAAGCTCGGCCATGTCCGCAGCAGCTTCCTCGGCAATACTACGCGACATCTTGAAGCGAGATCAAAAATGCCTTGCCATCAGAGACCCCTCCCCCTCTATATATAGAGCCAGGGCGACAGAAGCGAGATGCCGACTATCAATCAATACCCGCCAAAAAGACAGCTCGTCGAATCAGGGTTGGATAATTCTTTCCGAGCAACTACGTTACTCGCAAAGAGCGGGGATTGTGTACAACCCTCATTCTCCGAGGGTAGGACCCACCCAAGGCCACATAGACAGAGGTCAAAGTCAAAGAGTCATTACGACAGTCAACAGTTCGAGATACCAAGATAAAGTCGGCCAGCAGGCATAATGGAAGAGTTCGTCAAGCATAGGAGCAGAAGAAAGCCTAGGCGAGTAGGGGTGCACTCGTGCGAGTAGCCCGGATACTCGCCAAAGGTGGGCGACCATAGGTGATACTCGCCCATTTGCCCGGGGAGATCGCCTCAATGTCGCTAGTCGCCGGGCAGGGGCTGGGCTATAAAAACCCCCATACCCCTTGGTTTTCCTATAAATAGGACCCCAAGGGTACTTGGATTGGCATCTGGACTTGAGCTTTCGAAACCCCGCTCTTGCATTCTGGAACCTGTCGTACTTGGCCGCTACTCCCGGTACTAGCCAGGTCGGTGCCTTCCTTGTACCCTGCTCGGCCATTTTTGGTCTTGGAGGGGAAGTCTCTTCAGAGCTTCTGGGTACGTGGTGGGACCTCCCTGCCGCAGCACCTGGGGTCTTGTTTGTTGCTCTTCTAGCTCCGTAGTAGTCGTCAGCCAGGTCATCTCGTTGGACTGCTGGGCGAGTAGCCTCCGGCTGCAACAGTCCGAATCTTGAGGTAAGGATTTTCCTGGCGTCAACACTCACTTTTCAGGAACAGCTTGTCGCCTTTCCTCGAAGGGCAAGATGATCATTTATGAAAAATGGTGATCTGAGGGCTCTGAACCGGAAAATATGATTCGTCCTCCCAAGTGGTTATGGTGGTTACAACAACAAAATTACTGGGCTACCCCCGGCCAAAACTATAAAAGGACCCCCTAGGCTTCATTTGAGAGGATCCGGCCTTGGTGACCAGAGAGAGCTCCTTGAAGATTTCCACGGATTTTTCCTTCGGCGCTTGAAGATCTCCTTCGTGGACTTGAAGTCCTCCTTCGTCCCGAAAGGCGACTCGGCAGTCTCACTTTCGTCCCCACGAAAGCGGACATGACATTCTCACTTTCGTCTCCACGAAAGCGGAGAAGGCGGTCTCACTTTCGTCCCCACGAAAGCGGACAAGGCATTCTCACTTTCGTCTTCACGAAAGCGGACAAGGCGGTCTCACTTTCATCCCCAGGAAAGCGGACGAGGCCTTCTCACTTTCGTCTCCACGAAAGCGGACAAGGCATTCTCACTTTCGTTCTCTACCGTTCTCAGAAGGACAAGACTTAGTTTTTCCGAGAGGTGGCCTGTCACCCTCGGAACGTTCTCTCTCTCTCTCTTTGATATTGTAACGAGCAGCGGCCTGTCGCGCTCGACTTCTAAATCTCTAATTGTAACCCCCAGAAGATAGTGGAAGTTTGGTCGGCACATCTCCGACCACGTGGTTTTTTACCCTTTTCGGGTTTTCCACGCTAAAAAGTCCCAGTGCAATCAACGAATCTCAAATTGACTGTTTGCGCGCTTGGTTCGCTCCCGAGCTAAGGTGGTTCAAGTAAACCGGTCTACCAAGAGCCCTAAGCGACCCGCAACACTTGAGCATATGCATATTTAAACTTCTTGTACGTATTGTAAAATTATTGGGTATGCAACAATATTTATATGACCTATTATAACATTATTGAGTATCCAAGAAAAGCGGAGCAAAAAATTGACAATCTATTTTTTGACATTTACTTTATAAAATTTGTTATCTTTTGAAGTGTATAATAGCGAAAATAATATTTTTATTATGTTAAAAAGAAATTGACAAAAAATAGCTAATAGTAATAGTGGTTTGCTAATAGACATGTTGAGTGCGAATAGACAATCACTTAAAACAACGCTTGCTAATAGCGGCGAGTGCAAATAGACAATCACTTAAAACAACGCTTGCTAATAGCGACGAGTGCAAATAGACAAAGGCACAGTGCTTATAGCAACGCCAAAAAAAAAAAAACTCTTGCATTTAACCACGCGGTTAAATCCAATTACAGATTTCACACTACCTTGACTACCTTATGTCCCAACATTTATGTCAACGCCATCTCCCCCCTTCTCGCGAGTCGCGACCTCGCCTGCTCTCTAATCTGTAACCTTCCGTCATGGAGGAGACGGTGACTTACAAAAGAAGCTGGCACAGCGAACGCCACACTAAGTCGTAGAATCTTGCCTTTTCCAGCGAGATTAGATTTATAGGAACCCACCAGAGTGAGCACCACCAAGTCAGAGGCACCCGCTTCGTTTATAAGATAGATATAGTGGAGGGTGAGAGCTGGAGATCTTCCGATCTGATGCTACATGTCGAGAATGAAGCATCTCCTTCGCAAGCTCCACATCGGCGGTGGAGGTGGCGACCTCGAGCATCAGTCCAATCACCATCACAGATTAGTTGAACCGAAAACGGAAACGCCACCTCCATCGACGACGACGACGACGACGACTCCGCCAGCATCGTTACCTTCTCCGTCGCTGCCATCGACTTCGCACTCGCCCTCGGGGGATGTCACGGAGAGCAGAGCAAGCAGATCGTGGAACGAGGCGGCGTCCACGGCAACGCTGGGGGGAGGGAGCGATTTTAGCCTGTTGGAGGAGGAGTACCAGGTGCAGCTAGCCTTGGCGATAAGCGCGTCTGATCCTTACGGGATCGATGATCTGGATTCGGTGCAGATCAAGGCAGCTAAGCAAATGAGCCTAGAGACTGCCGCCGCTGCGGCAACATCTGGTGGCGGGGGTAACACAGAGAGCGACATGGAATTCCTCTCGCTTCGATATTGGGTAAAGTATTAATTAACCTTGACTTCACTTTAGGGGTTTGTTTTTTGTGTTTATTTTGGAGACGGTGTTTGGACGCGCAACTGGCCATGATCGATGGTCGAGATAATGACCACGGTTCTGGCGAGCGATCGAAGCGAGTTTTTCCTCTCTTCTCGCGGGCATGGGATCGCAGATATTGAATTGAACCTGTGTTGAATCTTTTATTAAAGTGATTTTAAGCTGGGTTTACCTTGTTCAATCTTGAATATCTGATTGGCAGTGTAGCCATTTTCTGCGTTGTACTGATTAAAGGTTAACTATTTTGATTCCCTTAGATTTTCTTTCTATGTTTAGGGTTTCCCTAATTTTGGCTTTGTGAAGGGACAAGTGAACAGCCTATCTATAGCGTGTATCATTATAGATGTTGCATTCTCATTTATGCTGCCGAGTTCTGCTATTGAGTGGGTTAAAATCTCTATTTAGTTCATGATCATGGTTGTAATTGAACTTATTGATATATTTGAACGAATTGTTATATCTATATCATAATCTTTTGTCCTCTTATAATAAGACTGTTTAATTAATTTGACATTTCTTAACTATGATAGATTACCAATAAGTTTAGTTCTTCGATCGCGGGATGATATCACTTCTATGAAAATCTCTAAGTCTGAGCAATCATACACATAGATTCCCAAAACGTTCAACACAAAATGTTTCCATTTCAAATAAGTATGTCAGTCTCCAAGTCTTATGTAACTTGTTACCAGTGAGTCAACATTTATCGAGGAAATCTCACCCATACTTATCCTCCTACACCGCCTTTTCATGATTTGAGTATAAACTACTCAAATGTCATTACATTGGTTCAACCATAGACTTCCTGCAGTTCACCAACAATTGATTGTTTGCCCATGACATAGGTTCTGATGGAATATTTCTTACTATATTCCTAAAATAATGTACTTTTTCGTTTTAAAAACTCTTATAATATAAATAGCAGATCTTGAAACAAGATTATAAAAATAAACTTGACGTAAGTTAATTTATATTCGACGCATTGAAATCGATGTAAGTCGATTTGTAGGAAAAAGAAATTGGCGCTCGGTGGGAATGGGCAGAACTTGACGTACGTCGAAATGTAGGCGTAAGGAAATCGACGCACGTCGATTTATGCGCGGGAGAATTCGACGCACAGTTTGTTCTGAAAAAAATCAACGCACATCGAAATATTATTCGGCACACAGACTCGACATATGTCGAAATGTATTCGACGCAAGTCGATCTGAGGAATGTGAAATCAGCGCACTTGCGTATGTGTGTGATTCATGGGTTCTCCTTATGTTTTTTCAACAAATAAGAATGACTAGATTTGTTTATATACTCACTACTTCAAGTTGTATAGGCAAGGTGAAATTAATCCTTTCATCATTTTCTATGAAAAAGTTTCCCTTTATATTTTGGAGTTCCCTCCATTTGGTTTTGAGCTTTTTCCATCAATTGATGTGGAGCCCAAACATCAAACACAATGAATGCTCCATTAAATATTATGAAATAAATATTTTAATTTAGAAATTTCTAACAATCCCCTACAAAAGCGAAAAACTAAAAAATGAAGTTCATAAATAATGAGATTAATATTAATAAATAAAAATTTGTTTCATCAAGTTGTATCTAATGCAATGGGTGTAGGTGGAATGTATACCTTGAACCTACACTTAGTACTTATTTCCTCTACCGAAGAATATAATATGCCAGAGGTTTTGATTTATAAACTTTTTACCGGTAAATTAGTTAATCACACAAAAGATTGGTTGTTTATTGGGTTATGGCAGTGGACGCTTTAATGGCCATGCGCAGTCCTTGATTTTTCATATAGGTTATTAGGGTTTAGCCAAGATCCCAAAGTCGCGGCCTAACGGCTACCCCTACATAGGTGATGTCTCAAGAGATATTTCGTAACTAATATCTCGCAAAAATATATGCCCTTGACAACCATTAAAAACTTTAAGTTCATCCTAATCTGTTACTTAGAGCACAAAATCATAGGAATGACGAGGGAATTTCCTCAACCTTTAAATTTTGTGCTCCCAACTACGCTACATGAACGACTTCGTTTCAACCACATTGAACCCAATTCATGAGATCTCAAATTACATGAGTTGGGTATCCACCGTTGGCAGCAAATCATGTGGGCTTAAGCTCCATTCCCCTCAATGACAATAATATCTCCCTTCCGGACATTCCTTTGGTTAAATTATCAACCATATTCAGTTTTGACTTTACATAATTGAGTGATATCACTTTTTTTCTTCCCTGCTTCGCTAATTTGTACCAGATTTTCATGAACTTGTTCATTTTAGAATTAATACTGTTAGAAGCAGTTAAATCAATAACAAAATTTATTATCACAATGTAATGAAATAACATGTATTGTTTTTTGGATAAACAAGAATTTCATTAAGTAAATTTCTAAGCCATTCGTCTTCTGCACAAATGGTGTCTAAAGCTATAAGCTCGGATTCCATTGTGCTTCTAGAAATCATAGTTTGTTTCATATCTGCCTATAAAATGATGACTTCTTCTAAGAGAAATACATATCCTGTCGTAGACTTAACATCTAACGAATCAGTTATCAAATTGACATCTGAATATCCTTCTTGCACGTCGGGAAAGCCTGTATATACTAAACTCTAATCAATAGTCCCTCGAAGATATTTAAATATCCTTGTTAGTGTTACCCAATGTTCATTACTCGGGTTGCTAGTATATCTATTTTATTTTCCTACGACATAAGAATTGTCGGGCCTAGTGCGATTAGCGATATAAAATAGTGATCTTATCATTTGTGCATATTTATGTTGATCAATATGTTTACCTATATTTTTGCAAAGTTTTTTGCTAGCGTTATAAGAAGTAGAAGCGATTGCGGAATCATAAAAACTAAATTTGTGTAACATTTTCATAATAGAGTGAGAAAGAGATAACGATACACTTGAATCGGTTTTAACTAATTTCATGCCTAAAATGACGTTAGCTACCCCTAAATCTTTCATATCAAATTTAGATGATAAATAATTTTTAATGTTAATAACAATTTTTATACAGGTTCCAAATATTAAAATGTCATCTACGTAAAGACAAAACAAAATGGTTGCATTGCTATCTTGTATTGCGTAAATGCATTTATCAAATCCGTTAACCAAGAAGTCAAAAGATAATACTATGAAATCGAACTTTTGATGTCATTTCTTAGATGCTTGTTTTAGTCCATAAATAGACTTAATAAGTTTGCACAGTTTATGTTCATGGCTTTTAACTACGAAACCTTCGGGTTGGGTTATATAAATTTCTTTATCTAAGTCTCCAGGCAAGAGATCGATTTTGACATCCATTTAATGAATGATCAGCTTATGGATCGAAGCTAAGTCTACTAGCACACGAAAAGATGCGATCCTAACTATGAGGGCATATGCATCTAAATAATCTTTTCCTTATTTCTAAGCATAATCTTTATTAACAAGGTGAAGCTTATACTTATCTATTGAGCCATCTGACTTAAGTTTTTTTTAAAAAAATCCATCTACTACCTATGACTTTGACACTGAGAGATAGATTGGTTAGAATCCAAGTTTTATTTTCTAGAATATAGTTTATTTCTATGTTTATTGCGACTTCCTCATATGAGTTAGGATCTCCTTCAATTAGATAAGTGAAGTAATCCTCTCCAAATGTTATTTCGGTTTTTAACTCTTTTACTTCTTCTAGGTTCATCCATTCCTAATAGGTCTAAATAAGAAGAAAGTTGAGTAGAGCTACTAGAAGATTGAGATGGGTTATTTAATTTATATGAAAATTTATCTTTAAAATAAACTGTATCTCTAGCTTCTAGAATAATGTTATTAGAGATCTCATTAATTTGAGAGTTAGTTATGAAGAATTTATTAGCACTACTATCAAATGCATATCATATAAAAATAAGGTCTATGATTTTAGGTTTTATCTTCTTTCTCTTAGGCTCGAGAATGACTACCTTAGCTAAACACCTACACACACGAAGAATATGGAGGCTAGACTTCCTTAATTTGAATAATTCAAATGAGGTTTTATCATTGTGTTTTGAAGGAATCCGATTAAGGATAAATGAAGAGGTAAGCAACGCTTTTCTTCAAAGATTTTTTGGGGCACCGTACCCGACTAACATGACATTGATCATGTTCATAAAAATCTGATTTTTATGTTCAGCTACACCATTCATTTGAGGTGAATAAGGAACGATTATTTGATGAATAATCCATTGTTTTTGGCAAAACAAAGTTAGTTCATTCAAAGTATATTCTCCACCTCGGCCGGATCTAATAATCTTATTGGAGAACTTAATTGATTTTATACTTCAGTTTTAAAAACTTAAAATATGAAAATACTTCATCTTTTGTCTTTAATATTGTAACAGTATTTGGTAAAATCATCAATGAATGTTACAAAATATTTATTTCCACCTATGGTATGTTGACGGTTCGAGTCACACACATCCGAGTGAATTAACTCTAAAGGATTCGAGGTTCTTTCAACTGATTTGAATGATTTTCTAGAAAATTTAGATTGCACACAAATCTCATATCTAGCACTTGAAGATATATTAATTTTCAGAATTAGATTTAAAGACATCATCATTCTTTTCATACAATCAAACTTAACATATCCTAATCTAGCATGCCAAAAATCAGAAGATGAACTAGAAATCAAAGAAGAAGAAATTTGATTAACTTCCAAATCAACAATATTTAATTTAAATAATCAATCAGATATAAATCTTTTTCCAATAAAAATATCATTCAAAGTTATCACAATTTTTTTTAATTCTAATACAATTTTGTAGCCCTTCTTCACTAACAAGGATCCGCTCACTATGTTTTTTCCAACTCTTGACACAGAGTATATCATGCAAGATTAGTGTCTTCCCAGATGTCAACTTAATATCCACTCACCCACATCCAAGGATTTGTGCAGAAAATGCATCTCCTAAGATCACGCTTCCTCCATTGATCTCCTGAAAGGTGTCAAAGCAAGAACGATCAAAACAAGTATGGACATTTGCTTTGGAATCAAGCCACCAATCTGATGAACAAGTGAGAAAAAGACTATGAGTATAATCTAACCTGAAGAATGATTGATCTAGTGCTTGAATCATGTTTGCCTGAGGCTTGACCGCATAGGATTTACTGGTCATAAGTTCCGTCTTCTTGTAGAAGCAGTTAATAGATAGATGATTTCTGCGGCCGCAAATGAAACACCATTTTCCTTTACCTTAATTTTAGTTGGAATGACCAGATTTGTGATGATTGAGTTTCTGATGGTGGGAACCTGGGCAGAAAGATTTCTTATGATTCTTACCCTTGGGTTTGAAGTGATGGTGAGAGTAATGGTTTCCATGTGATTCAGTGAGATTGACTTTAGGTGTATGGTCTTTGGGGATTTGCAATTCTTATTCTTATGTTCTTCCTCTCCGTAGATAGTATTTTGGATTGAACATAAGTAAGATTGAATTGATCATATCTAAGCCTAGTAGAAAAGACAGACCATGAATCAGGAAGAGAATCTATAAAACACGTAACTAAATAATTTTCAGATAGGATTGAGCCATTGGCTTGGATCTTGGATATCATCTCATCTAGTTGGTGAACTTGAGGATTGATTGACTTAGAAGCATTAATTTTGAATTTGTGGAAGTTGGATACATTGTAGCGTTCTATACCTGCATTGTCGAGGTTATAGAGCGTTTCAAGTGCATACCACAAATTCTTAGTCATACAATATTAGAGAAAAATATCGTAAATGCTGTCAGATAGAGCACCAAGAATTCGATGACGACAATGATATTCAATATCTACCGGATTTCTATAAAAATTACGTCTAACGCATGTTCTAGTGGTGTTCGCTCTAGAGGATAAAGACGATTGAAGGGAAGAGGCGACTCCAGTTGCAACACCATTGGAGTTTTCAGTTTCTACAGTAGAATCGAAGATGTCGGAAAGTAGACCTAAGATATTAAACCAATATTCTACTTGAGCTTGACAACGACGAAAATCTTTTCCATTAAAATTTTCAGGTTTGATCCCCGCGGAATCATCAGATCTAGATGCCATTTGTAGTTACTGAAATTTAAAATAAATACAATAAATTGCAGTACTAATGAAAATGAAAATAGAGAAAATCATTTTGATTATTCGATTTGCGGAGATGATAATGCTTAGGTGGATGTGTGGTCACACGAGACTGGATAAATTAAGAATGAATGTATCAGGGATAAGACAGGAGTGACGCCAATTGTAGAGAAGATGCTAGAAGCTCGTTTAAGATGGTTCGAACATGTACATAGGAGACCATTAGAGGCACCTGTTAGGTGTTGTGAGAGTTTAGTCACTAGATATGTTAAACGGGGGAGGGGTAGACCAAAAAAGACTTGGAATGAAACTATAAGGAAAGATATGATGTACTTAGGCATTAGTGAGGCTATGATTAAAGATAAGGCGCAATGGCGACAAAGGATCCATATAGCCGACCCCACTATGGTGGGATAAAGGCTTGAGTGTTGTTGATTTTATTATCTTGTTATTCTTAGATTTCCCAAGGAATACTCAATGACGAGTTCTCACTGGTACTAGACAGTTTGTGAGATGAGTCAAACACGACTTTTTCGCAAGAGATTAAATGATGTGGACTAACAATTTCTTTAGATTGATGAAATATTTCTAAAATAATTTATATTTTTTTCATCTTGAAAAACTCTTATAATATAATAACAGATCTTAAAACAAGATTATAAAAACAAACTTGTAAACAAAGAGATAAAGAAATCAGAATAATATATAGTTTAGAATCGAGCCTGGGTAAGGTGTGTGATCACTACCTTAAATAGGTTGCATTACTCTCCGACAAGGCTTTCAACTGATGCTCACTCCTCCAACTCATAACACCTGGCTAGATCTTGAAAACTTTTGATGTGCGCGGACACCGAAGAAGCACAGATCACCCGAACTCTCACTTAATGAAGCAAACGTCAAGAAAACAGAAGCAAAATCATAGCAGTAGGATCGTGCGAGAGAATGAGAGAACAAGTGAACAAGAGCGTAAAGAAACGATTCAGGAAAACCTTCTATATAGGAGTCTCATAAAAATCACAAACAATAATCACATAATAATTTCCCAACGGTTATAATTAGTAAATTTTATGGTGCATGAAAATACTTTGATTTTAAACGTATAATTTAATACGACAAAACACATATAAAATGTGCACAAAATCACGTAAGGCGGAAGGAAGAAATCGACGTAAGTCAATTTTTATTCGACGCATAGAAATCGATGTAAGTCGATTTGTAGGCGAATGAAATTGGCGCACAATGGGAAAGGCTAGGACTTGACGTACATTGAAATGTTGGCGTAGAGAAATCGATGCATGCCAATTCATATGTGGGAGAATTTGACGCACAGTTTGTTCTGAAGAAATCAGCGCACGTCGAAATAATATTTGACTCACAGACTCGACGTACGTTGAAATGTATTCGACGCACGTCGAATACTACTCGACGTAAGTTGTTACCGATATTCACGACGGCGAACAGCCATGGCGGGCATACAAGCGACGGGGAAGGCGCCAGGCGAGGACGGACGAGACCGGGCCCGTCGGAGATGGACCGAATATGGGTGCAGGCGACACGGGCTTGGGCGGGGCCGACCAATGTGGAAACTTAATATTCAGTTCCTGTTTTGGTCATTATATGTTGCTGTTTTAACATTCAGTTATTTTGGTATGCTGCTATTTTAATATTCTGTTGTTTTGGTATGTTGTTGTTGTGCCGCGTCGACAGCTGTCGCGACCGATTCCCTCGACTCCGCAGCTTGCCGCGCCTTAGCCGCATGCCCTCCTCGCGTTCCGCCGCTACCCGCTCGCACGCCGCGCAGTTTCTCCGCCCGGATCGCATCACGTTGCTGGTTTCATAGCCATTCCGCCGTGAGTTACCCTCCGCCGCGCGTCCTCTCTTCCCCATGTCCCCCAACACACGCGCACGTTTGGACCTTCCGGCTCGAAATGGTCCAACGGTACGAGCCTCGCTACGCTGGTTCGGCGGTTGTGCATCTCTGCAGTATCTGCCATTCGTCACCCTAGTGACACATGTTCCGGGTCTTCCGCCGGATCGCTATTTGTGTTTCTTCATGCAAGGCCTCCTTCCGTTGATTCGCTCCCGTCTCCACACCCACCATCCTTGGACGGTCTCCGAAGAACTCGATCTAGCGCGTGCCGTAGAGGCGGACCTCTTTGCCCGGCCGCCGACCGCCACCGGACGCCACCGGGCCTCCTCCTCCTCGACCGCCACCTCCGCAGGACTTCGGTCCGCGGCCACCTCCCTCGGGCGGGCCCCGTCCAGGCCGCACTCCAAACACCCATCGCCTTTCTAACAGGGATTACAATGAGCTGAGGAAAAAAGGGGTTATGCTTCAGATGCCGACAACCTTATTCTACCAATCACGAGTGTACCGTGAAAGAGTTTCATGCAATTATTAAGGACCCGGGCCCCGAAATCACATTGGAGGGCTTTGAGGCGCTCGAGATATCCGACGAGCCGCCACCCCTGGAGGTCGACAGAGCCACCTTCCACCGCTTGGATCTTCCATGCTT
The DNA here is from genome assembly GCA_033032865.1 of Dactylorhiza incarnata. Taxonomy (NCBI): domain Eukaryota; kingdom Viridiplantae; phylum Streptophyta; class Magnoliopsida; order Asparagales; family Orchidaceae; genus Dactylorhiza; species Dactylorhiza incarnata. The sequence continues at coordinate 4,646,306 of JAWHQI010000157.1, read as the reverse complement.
CTCGGTGGGCGGCATCACCGGGCCTCGGACGATGAAGTTAGCGGGCTTCGTCCAGGGCCACCCAACCCTCATTCTGATTAATAACGGCGCCATCCACAACTTTGTTTCTCAACACTTTGTCCGACGTCTCTCCATCCCATTCACCCCGTCGCCGGATTTCACCGTCTGTTTAGGCGACGGCCGCCGACGTCCGACTGCAGGTTCGTGCACCGACGTGCAGGTAGCCTTGGGACCGTGTTCGGTGACAGCCGATTTTTATGTCTTCGAATTGGGCGACGTCGACATCATCCTGGGCGTCGCATGGCTAGCAACGTTGGGCAAGGTCCGGGTCAATTGAGCCGAGCTGTCTATGCAGTTTTCCTGGGAGGGGTCCCCTTGCCACCTCGTGGGCGACTCCACTCTTCTCCGCACACCGGTCTCCTTTCAATCTATCTGCCGTACTTTCGACGTGGAGTTCTCGGCTTGGCTCTGGCTGCTGCAGGCCGCTCCGACGGGCACCGCGAGGCTCCCCTCCGACCTTTCTCGACTCTTTGACGAGTTCGCCGATGTCTTCACCACCCCCACAGGCTTACCGCCGACGTTGGCCACTGACCATGCCATTCCGCTGGTACCTCACACCGCAGCCGTCTCCGTTCGGCCTTATCGCTACGGGCATGTTCAGAAGGACGAGATCGAACGCCTCGTGCAGGAGATGCTCATGGGCGGCCTCATCCAGCCTAGCGCCAACCCCTTTTCCATCCCGGTCCTGCTCATGCGCAAGAAGGACGGAAGTTGGCGCTTCTGCGTCGACTACAGGGAATTGAACGAAGCCACGATTCCAGACAAGTACCCATCCCAGTCATTCAGGAGCTTTTGGATGAACTCCACAGAGCCGCCTTCTTCACGAAGCTCGACCTCCGGGCAGGGTACCACCAGATCCGGGTGCGACTGGAAGACGTTCCAAAGATAGCATTTCAGACACTTGACGGGCATTACGAGTTCCTGGTCATGCCATTTGGGCTTACCAAATCCCCCGCCACCTTCCAGCCACCATGAACAACATCTTCCGAGCGGTACTCTGACAACATGTCCTTGTTTTTTTGATGATATCTTGATATACAGCTCATCCTGGCAGGACCATCTTCGCCATGTGCGACTCACACTTGAGACGATTCAGCAACATCATCTGGTCATCCACCGCAAGAAGTGTTCGTTTGGTGTGACCACCGTCAGCTATTTGGGCCACACGATCTCGGCTTAAGGCGTGGCCATGGACGACGACAAGGTGGCAGCCGTTCTACACTGGCTGACTCCCACTTCCCAGCGGGATGTCCGGGGCTTCTTGGGTCTAACCGGGTACTATCCGTGCTTCATCCGGGAGTACGACGCCTTGGCCCGGCCCTTGACGCAGCTGCTTAAATCTTCAGAGGAGGGACCCTTCACATGGACCCCAGCGGCCATGTCCGCTTTCACAACTCTCAAGGCGGCACTCGTAAATGGCCCCGTGTTGGCCATGCTGGACTTCACCCAACCATTCATCGTAGAGTGCAATGCCCCGGGCACCAGCGTGCTTGCGGTGTTTATGCAAGGCGGCCTCCCCATCACTTACTACAATCGGGCATTTTCCAGCACCATTCGGAGCCGTTTGGCCTATGAGAATGAACTCATGGCCCTTGTCCTCGCAGTTCAGCATTGGCGACCGTACCTCTTGGGACGCACATTCATCGTCCGCACCGATCACCGCAGCTTGCGGCACCTCCTCCAACAGAAGATCGCCACGCCAGCGCAGCAACTTTGGGTGTCCAAGTTCCTCGGATACAATTTCACTATCAAGTTCCGACCGGGCCGCACGAATCAGGCGGCGGACGCTTTCTCCCGGCAAGTGCAGTCCCCCCGAACTCCGCGCCATCTCCCGCCCGGTCTGGGAGGATGCCGCCTCAATCCAGCATGATGTGGAAAGGGATCCGCACCTGGCCTCCATTCGGACAACCACCCCCTACTCATTAGTGGGCGGCCGACTCTTTTACCTCGGACGCTTGGTACTCTCCGCGACCTCTCCACTCATCCCACGCTCGCTGGCCGAGTTCCATGCTACACCATCCGGAGGCCACGCCGGGGCCTACCGCATGTACCGACGCCTAGCAGCGTCCCTCTACTGGCCTCATATGTTCAAGCAGATCAAAGCCCATGTAGCCGCCTGCCTTCCATGCCAGAAAGCAAAGTACGAAACCATGTTCCCGAGAGAGTTACTGCAGCCCTTGCCCATTCCGGACCGCATTTGGGAGGACATCGTCATGGTCTTCATTACGCGTCTGCCACGGTCCAACGGGTCCGATTGCATCCTAGTGGTAGTGGACCGACTCTCCAAGTACGCAAATTTTCTTCCCCTCCAACGGGTCCGATTGCACCTTGCCTTGGTCGCGCCGGGTCGTTACATAAAACCCCAACCAAATCACTGAGCCTGTTTCTCAGCAACAGTAGGTTGTTGAGGCCGGGATTCGATCCCGCTCCCCCTTGATAAGGCACCTTCAACGGCAGCGGGAGTAGCCGACAACTTCATCTCTGGAGTCGTACGCCTCCTCGGATTTCCATGCTCCATCGTGAGCGATCGTGACCCCCTCTTCCTGAGCAGTTTCCGGACGTCCTTATTTCGCCTTCAAGGCACGCACCTCCGCATGAGCTCCGCCTACCATCCGCAAACAGATGACCAATCAGAGGTTCTCAACCCTTGCTTGGAGACGTATTTACGTTGTTTCATCAGCGAGCGGCCCGGTACTTGGGCCAAGTGGTTGGGTTGGGCCGAGTATTCCTACAACACCGCCTACCACCATGCCGCGGGCACGACTCCATTCCATTCCGTCTACGGCCGCCCACCACTAGATGTCGTACGATATCTCCCCGGGGAGAGCCTCCCACAAAGTTTGGCGCATCATCTTTAGGATCGGGACATTATTTTGGACAGCCTCAAACACCACCTCCGTCGGGCCCAGTCCAAGATGACGTCTTTCTCCAACCGCAAACGTCGGGACCTATCATTTCAAGTCGGAGAAAAGGTCTTTATCAAGCTGCATCCGTACCGAAAACTCTCGGTCGCCGCATGGCCGTGCCCCAAGCTCGCTCCGCGATTCTTTGGACCGTTCACCGTCCTAGCCCGGATTGGGGCTGTCGCTTACAAGATTCAACTTCCCGAAGGGAGCCGCATTCACCCGGTCTTCCACGTCTCTCAGCTACGCCGAGTCGTGGGTGATCACCCGACATTGGACCACATACCGAGCGATCTGGAGTACTCTGACACCGCCCCCACTTATCCGCACAGCATTCTGGACCGCCGACACAATTTACCCGGCGACGCCGACCCAGAGGAGCTCCTCGTGGCGTGGCACCACCGCCCACTGTCCGCAGCCACGTGACTACCGCGGGACGATTTTCGCCGACAGTTTCTCGACTTTTGCCTTGAGGACAAGGTAAATTTTCCAGATGGCGGTATTGTTACCGATATTCACGACGACGAACAACCATGGCGGGTATACAAGCGACGGGGAAGGCGCCAGGCGAGTACGGACGAGACTAGGCCCGTCGGAGATGGACCGGATATGGGTGTAGACGAGACACGAGCTTGGGCGGGGCCGACCAATGTGGAAACTTAATATTCAGTTCTTATTTTGGTCATTATATGTTGCTGTTTTAATATTCTGTTGTTTTGGTATGTTGCTATTTTATGTCTGGACCCCCCCTCCCCTCTATATAAAGGGCGGAAATTGTACTTGTAATTCTATCTCAGAAGTAATGTCAAGGGTTGTTCCCTGGTTTTCTCCTCCAACCCTAGCCTCCCTCTTCTCTCCCTCTCACCACCGACCCTCCCCCTAGCCCGGATTCGTCTCGAAGCGTAATACAAGTCGATCTGAGGAATATGAAATTTCCAAAGTGGCAAAAATATTTGTCAAAAAAATACAATTCAATTCAATTATTCTCCAAATCCGAAATCCGGATCCGGTGCGGTGCGCGCGCGTCCGATTCATAGGTTCTCCTTACGTTTCTTTCAATAAATAAGAATGAGTCGATTTTGTTATATGCTCACTACTTTAAGTTATATGGGCAAGGTGAGACTAATCCTTTACCATTTTCTATGAAAAGGTTTCCCTATATATTTTGGAGTTCCCTCCATTTGGTTTTGAACTTTTCCTATCAATTGATATGGAGGCCAAACACCAAAAACCATAAAGGCTCCATTAATCATTATGAAATAAATATTTTAATTTAGAAATTTCTAACAGTTCATGCTGCAACATTGAAGTATCAAAAGAGCTTGCTAATAATCTGCATGAGAGCCTTAACTGCATCTTGCAGTCCCCACAACTCTCCAAGCAACCGAATAGGGTACTCAAAAGTTTCCTCCATATTTTTGGCTCAATATATCCGTCTACCAATCACCGAATCTAACCACAAGGCGAACATCTCAAAAACATAACATGAGCACACATCGAGTTACACCACACTGTTGCAATAGTTTCTCTCTAGCACAACCAAATCCACTAAGTCGTAAGGCTACTAAGCCCACATTCGTCCAGTCCATAAGGACCCCTTGTTGTCTCCATCAGTAACACAGAAATATATCAGCATAGCTGGAGGCTAACCATAGCAATTAGTCCACGGTTCTATCATTCTTCTCAAGACCTATCTAGCACCTTAACCAATAACCATGAAAAAATGTGTACATGAACGATTTTATTTTGTTCATAAAATAATAAGTTTATTATTAAATTGTTGTAATTAAACTTTATTTTATAAATATTATATTAATAAAATTATATTTAATTATATTAAATCTATTAATTAATAATGTTATTAATATATTGATTAATGACATTAATTAATAATGTTAGTAATATAGTCAAAAATATTAATAACCGGCATTATTGATATATTAAAATAATTAATCAATAACATTGGTTATTAATTTATAAACATTATTAATTAATCACACACACCTGCAAGCCACACACACAACCGCAAGCCACACACGCACACACACCTGCAAGCCACACATGCACACACACCTGCAAGCCACACAAACATGCACCTACAAGCCAGTCCAAGCCACACACACACCCACACCTGCAAGCCACACACCCACCCACACCTGCAAGCCACACACCCACCCACCTGCAAGCCACACACACACACACACACACACACAAAGCTTCACTAAGGCACTAAGGCTCTGTACACACTAAGCCCCAAACACTAAGGCTCTGTTTACACACACACGCACACTAAGCCCCAAACACTAAGGCTCTGTTTGGCTCAGCTGCAACGTTGAGAGAAGCACTGGTCGAAAAATCACCCGTTTTATAGAGTAGTGGCAAATTCACTGAAACTGTGAAAAATTTGCATTTGCAGTGCTATTTGAAAAAATGTGTATATCGACGATTTTATTTTGTTCATAAAATATCAAGTTTATTATTAAATTGTTATAATTAAACTTTATTTTATAAATATTATATTAATAAAATTATATTTAATTATATTAAATCTATTAATTAATAGTGTTATTAATATATTGATTAATGACATTAATTAATAATGTTAGTAATATAGTAAAAAAATATTAATAACTAGCATTATTGATATATTAAATTAATTAATCAATAACATTGGTTATTAATTTATAAACATTATTAATTAATCACACACACCTGCAAGCCACACACACACCTACACACCTGCACACCTGCAAGCCACACACACACCTACACCCCTGCAAGCCACACACACCTACACACCTGCAAGCCACACACACCTACACACCTGCAAGCCACATACACACCTGCAAGCCACACACACACCTGCAAGCCACACACACACACACATGCACACCTGCAAGCCACACACACCTGCAAGCCACACACACACACACACCTGCAAGCCAGTCCAACACACACCTGCAAGCCACACACGCACCTGCAAACCAGTTCAACAACAACACACACACACACACACACACACCTGCAAGCCAGTTCAACAACAACACACACACACACACCTGCAAGCCACACAGACACACACATGCAATCCAGTCCAACAACCCAAACACACACATGCAATCCATTCCAACAACCCAAACACACACATGCAATCCAGTTCACCAACCCAAACACACACCTGCAAGCCAGTACAACAACACAAACACACACCTGCAAGCCAGTACAATAACAAACACATTTAGGGGCTACACCCGTGCTTGACTTCTCTTTGTTTGAGTCGGCTTCGCCCGTCCATGGGCTGCGAATGGGCTCCGCCTGCCCATGGGTGGCAAACAATAAATGTGCATATGCTCTATTCTCCCCCAAAGTGGTCGAGTCAGTGTGCGACTGATTTTGGGGTGTAATCGTGTATGGAAACATACAATACTTGTGCGCAACTGATTTTTGTGCCATATACACTACTCGTAAGAGCTTCGGATGGCTGGTGGCATGGGACCCGTACAGGACTATTCGTATCCCATATGCAATATGACACCTATATGCTCATAACAACAATGCAATATTAAAAAAATCATACATTTATTCATTAGACACTCAAACCACTTACAAATATACTGCAAATAAGGTAAAGTAAACACTTAGATTAAAATTTAAACAATTGGATGATATAAAAATATATTTTCTTTATAATGTTTTAATGAACATCCAAATTTTGATGACTAAAAGATTATAAAACCATACATATCATATTTTTAAAATTTAAGAGGTACTTCATACATCACTAAAGCAATATTTTCTCCATGGAATCGGAAAAGGGGAAAACAGGATATTCCTCGGAAATTTGTTATATTAAGAAAAATGATTTTTTTTAACATTCTATAAACCTTGAAAAGACATGATCGAGTACCATGAGATTTGATTTTATGCACATTTAGGAAGGCAAATATGTCAAAGTTATTAAAAGATATTTATTTGAGGAGTGATTTCTCATTAAGTTCACATCAAATATCAACATTGAGTTGACATCTTTTTGATATAGTTATGAATATACTTACAAAATATATTTAAAGTGAGGTGCCTTAGTGTATGTTTTTTACTTGTGATAGTTCTAATCCGCAACATATATATTAGATAAGTGACAAATTAGAGCAATTGAGATATTCCTTAGAAAAGATAGAAAGTTTCAAATTAGCAGAACAAAGATCAACACATGATCTGTAATTTTTATTAGATTGATATTACTAATTATCAATCTTATTAGAAATAAAATAATACCTAAGTGTGATATTCTTAAAATTAATTTTTCAGAAGAGGATATAAATAATGACATAACCTCTACGAGTTAGTCTTGAAGGATTAAGATGGATGTGTTGCAAAACTAGAGAAGATAAATTAAGAAATGCTTGTTTTAGAGAAATAGTGAGATTGCCATATATTTAAATTGGAGAATAGACTTAGGTGGTTTGGGCATGCACAATGACAGTTAGAAAATGCACCAGTTAGATGAATATTTAAATTAGTCTTGAAGGATTAGGTAGTATAATATGTAGACATAAGATAACACAGATGAAAATTGTGCAAGATGATTAGTATAATGAGATTAAGATCTCAGGTACCAATCAACATGGACGAATTAAAAAGATGATTTGTAAAGGCACGACAAATAGATGGGTTAAGGCTATTGATGAAGATGATGAATTTGTTTATCTTCTTGGGCTTTTAGTTAACTTATTTAAATACTGCTACGTTATGTTTGGGTTGTTTGCTAGATAATTTATGCTGTTTTGCAGAGTTACAATGTTGTGAATTATGATGAGAAGCTTATGGATGGGTTTTACGATGTCCATGATATCATCTCTAACAATGATCGGAAGATGCCTTCTTTGGTGGACCTTCTAGCAACATCAGTTTCAGAGACAGTAGGATATGAAGTAGTTTTACTGAACCGAACAGTGGATAGTGGGTTGCAACAATTGGAGAGGAAAGCTTTACTCATTGCTTCAGAATGCAAAGCAATAGAAACTGGACCAATAGCTAGTGGTTTGATCCAAAAGATTGCACATCTTGTTACTGAAAATATGGGTGGGCCTGTTGATGATGCTGAGGATATGCATAGAAGGTGGACAGTTAGGAGTCATGAACTGCGTACATCTCTGAATACTGTGGTTCTTCCTCTTGGTTTACTGGAAGTTGGATTGTCACGCCACAGGGCCTTTCTTTTTAAGGTTGGCACCTAACAACTTTATTCTAAATATCTATACACTGAATCAGACTTTCTTCTATTAATTCCAAAAGGATATAAATGGTTAATCTAACTTGGTGATTTAGATATTTAAGCATGCTTATTTCAGATTTTCTTTTAGATACCATTTTTTTTATTTATAAAGAGAGTCCAAATTTCTCCATCAGATCATTCTTAAAGATCTTCCATACTATTTTCATATACTTTCTAACCAAAGCTTGCCTTCCCAGTGGACATAGTTCTTAAGCTCTATTTGAAGTCTGAAAAGTCAGCGGAAGAAAGAAGGAAAAATAATGAAATCTTATTTCCAATGGGCAATGCCCTCCTCTATATATATGTATTGAGAGGACTTAAATGGGTCAGGAAAAAGGAAAATAAAACATAGGCTTTTTGCAATATGAGAAAAGACTAAATAACTCAATCTCCCCCTTAAGATGAGAGTATATGTCGAACGTTTTCAACTTGGTAATATTGTCTTTAAAGCTATCATAACTTAGGCACTTGGTGAAGATATCCGCTTGCTGATCTTTAGATAGGACGAATGGAGTACACACGTTACCTTTCTACAGGTGATCCTTGATGACGTCTATCAATCTCCACATGTTTTGTACAATCATGTTGAACAGGATTGTGAGCAATGTTAATAGCAACTTTATTACCGCAGTATAATCGAATAGAGGTTCCAACATGTAGACCAAGATCCCTCATTAATGACCGGAGCCAGAGCCCTTCAAAGATTCCTTTTGACATTGCCCTGTACTCGGCTTCGGCACTGGACATTGCTACTACATTTTGTTTTTTACTCCTCCAGGTCACAAGATTCCCTCCAACAAAGAAACAATAGCCGGTGGTGGACTTTTGATCAACTTGACTTCTAGCCCAATCATCATTAGTAAATACTTCGACATCCAGTTGTTTATTCCTGGAGAAAAGAATTCCACGTCCGGGAAACCTTTCAAATATCATAGTACACGCATAACGGCTTCATGATGTCATACCTTAGGAAAATGCATTTATTGGCTTTGGATCCCAACTACATGTGTGATATCTTGATGGGGATGTGAGAGATGGATCAGCTTTCCCACCAGTTTTTGGTAACTTGAGGCGTTCACTTTCTCGTCATCCTTGTCCTCATCGATCTTACAATTGACTTCCATAGAAGTATCCGCAGGAGCACAACCAAGCATCCTGGTTTCCTCTAGAAGGTCTAAGGTGTACTTTCTTTGAGAGATAAAGATTCCACTGTCAGATCGGGCGACTTCTATCCCCAGAAAATACTTCATATTTCCCAGATATTTAACTTCAAATTCCTTACATAGGCGAGCTTTATGCCATGTGATTTATGCAGCATCATTCCCTGTAATGATTATGTTGTCAACGTAAACAATGAGAATAACCACATTCTCCCCTTTCCTTTTTACAAAGAGGGTATGATCAGAGTGACCCTGTTTGTATCCCAATACAATCATGACATTCTGGATCTTTCCACACCAGGCCCTGGGAGATTGTTTTAAACCATACATAGACTTTCGGAGTTGACACACCTTTCCTTCGGATCCTGTCTTTACAAATCCCGGTGGAACCTTCATATAGGCCTCTTCGACAAGGTCTCCATGTAAGAAGGCATTCCTGACATCAAGTTGCTGCAGCTCCCATCCTAAGCATGCCGCACATGACAAAATGACACGAATGGAGTCCATCTTGGCAACAAGAGCAAATGTTTCGTGATAGTCAACACTAGGTGTTTGAGTATATCCTTGAGCGACAAGACGAGCCTTATGTCTCTCAACAACTCCTTCCTGATTTTGTTTCACAGAGAACACTCATCTGAAACCAACCGATTTCTTCCCAGTAGGTGAGATGAGAGAGAGTTCAGGTTTGATTCTTCTCCAATGCCAGCATCTCTTCTTCTATTGCCTTACGCCACACGGGTATCTTTATTGCTTCCTGCCAAGAACTAGGAATGCGAACAACATCCAAAGTGGAGATGAAGGCCTTATAAGCTGTTGTCAGATTATGATAAGAGATATAATTGGCAAGTTGGTATTTCACGGGTTGATGGAGCATCATCAGAAGCTGAATCCGAAGAGCATAATTGTAGTGGCGGAATGATCGGGGATTGTAACACCGTTGTACCAGGATTGTGGCGGTGATAAAAATAAGGGAATGGTGGAATAAGGCTGCTAGAAGGAGGCCGAGTCATAGGTGGTGGATGCACGGAGGGAAGAATTACGGAAGGATTAGCGGCCGACACGGGAGAGGGGGTGTGAGGCCACAATCGGCAGGGGATACATGTGATTGTCGTTAATAATAATGTCGTCCTCCCCCTGACGAGAACCGAAATATTGTTCCTGCTCACGAAACGTCACATTCATGGTGCAATAAAACATTTGGAAGGGGGATGGAAGCAACGAAACCCCTTCGTAGTACCAGAGTAGCCGATAAAGATGCAACAGAGAGAATGTGCATCCAACTTGTCACGATGGTTATGATGGATATGAACAAAGCAGACACACCCAAACATACGCCGGGGTAGTTAAGAGGTATGAACGGTGCATTTGGTAGACAAACGGGAAATTGGAGATTCGTAGGTTAAGGTACTGGAGGGAAGAAGATTGATGAAGTACGCAGCAGTGAGGACTGCATCACCCCAATAGGGCTTTGGGAGATTCATGGTGAGAAGAAGACAACGGGCAGAGGCCGTGAAGATAGCGGAGATAGTGGGCAGAAAGGAACCGTTTGATCAAACCGCTGAACGATGGAGAATTCGCGACGGAGAAGTCGCGAACTACGGAGAAGTCGCGAACGGCGGAGTAGAAGGCAGAAGCGAGCGTTGGAGAAGTCGCGAGGAGGCGAGCGTTGGAGAAGTCGCGAGGAAGCGAGCGACGCGAAGAGGCTGCGAACGTTGGAGAAGTCGTGAGCACCCGCTGCGAGCAGAAGGCGGAAGCGAGCGAACACCCGCTGCGAGAAGAAGGCGGAAGCGAGCATTGGAGAACAACAGAGGCTGCTAACGCTGGAGAAATTGCGAGCACCCGCTGCGAGCAAAAGGCAGAAGCGAGCGCTGGAGAAAAACAGAGGCAGGCGCTCGACCAAACGCATTAGAGCAACCACTGCAAGCTACACTGGGAGATCAAGAGCACGCCAAAAAAAGTTCCCGTGGCTCTGATACCAAGTCAGCGGAAGAAAGAAGGAAAAATAATGAAATCTTATTTTCAACGGTGCATTTGGTAGACAAACGGGAAATTGGAGATTCGTAGGTTAAGGTACTGGAGGGAAGAAGATTGATGAAGTACGCAGCAGTGAGGACTGCATCACCCCAATAGGGCTTTGGGAGATTCATGGTGAGAAGAAGACAACGGGCAGAGGCCGCGAAGATAGCGGAGATAGTGGGCAGAAAGGAACCGTTGGATCAAACCGCTGAACGATGGAGAATTCGCGACGGAGAAGTCGCGAACTACGAAGAAGTCGCGAACGGCGGAGTAGAAGGCAGAAACGAGCGTTGGAGAAGTCGCGAGGAGGCGAGCGTTGGAGAAGTCGCGAGGAGGCGAGCGTTGGAGAAGTCGCGAGGAAGCGAGCGACGCGAAGAGGCTGCGAACGTTGGAGAAGTCGTGAGCACCCGCTGCGAGCAGAAGGCGGAAGCGAGCGAACACCCGCTGCGAGCAGAAGGCGGAAGCGAGCATTGGAGAACAACAGAGGCTGCGAACGCTGGAGAAATTGCGAGCACCCGCTGCGAGCAGAAGGCGGAAGCGAGCGCTGGAGAAAAACAGAGGCAGACGCTCAACCAAACGCAGTAGAGCAACCGCTGCAAGCTATGCTGGGAGATCAAGAGCATGCCAAAAAAAGTTCCCGTGGCTCTGATACCAAGTCAGCGGAAGAAAGAAGGAAAAATAATGAAATCTTATTTTCAATGGGCAGTGCCCTCTTCTATATATACATGTATTGAGAGGCCTTAAATGGGCCAGGAAAAAGGAAAATAAAACATATGCCTTCTAGGGATTTTACAATATGAGAAAAGACTAAGTAACTCAACTTGGAATTTGTGCTCTAATGTACGTGCCATACCTTGCTGCATGATACAACATGACTGGTGACCTCTTCTTATTTGATTAAGTTACCTGGATACTTGGTCCAGTTTGCAGTTTGACTTTGTCATGAAGGGATCTCACTGTAATTGTAGCCTAATTTATTTTGGCGTAAATGTTTTGATCTCCATTCTGAAATCAGGGAAGAATAGTTTTTCTTTATTATATATATTGTATCACCAACATATTGCAACTCCCCTTTATATATAGTGTGAAATATCAAGAAACAAGATGTAGTAGTTTTATTACTACACTAAATTAAATACAAATATATATACACATTTACAGTTCGGAGGAGTGATAACTACTCCAAACCACAATATGAGACTAAGCTATACAAGATGCTCCTAATGTTCCATAGAAATGGGCCTTTACATTGAGCTTCATAAACTCTTTTGCTATACTCCCCCGCAAAATGGAGCATACAGATCGTATGCTCCAAGCTTGGAGACGAACTAACGATAGAGTGGGGGCGAGGTAAGACCTTTGTGAGGACATTAGAGATTTGATCAGCAACGGGAACATCTCGAAGATCAATTTTGCGGACTTGAACTTTCTCTCTGATAAAATGATAATCTACTTCAATATGCTTGGTTCGTTCATGAAAATTTTGATTTTCTGTAATATGGAGAGCAGCCTGATTGTTGCAGTAGGTGATTGCAAGAGAGAAGAGAGAAACACCAAGATTAATAAGAAGACTCTTTAACCAAGTGAGTTCAGAAACGACATAGGCCATCAAATGATACTCAACTTTAGCAGATTAGCACGCCATAACCATTTGCTTATTTCTCCGCCAAGGGCCAGATACCCTCCAAAGTATGTGCAATAGCCACTTGTAGTACGTCAATCATCGATAGAACTTGCATTATCCGCATCAGAATAGTCAATCAATGAGAGGGAAGGGGAGGGATTATAAACAACTAACACAAGCCCTTGACACAAAGCGTTCTTCAGATACCAGGATCCGCTTGACCGCGTGAAGGCGGAATGCCTGAGGAGCATGCATATATCGGCTAACCACTCCAACAACGAAGGAGATATTTGACCGAGTTATAGTAAAATAGATAAGCTTGTCGACTAGGAGATATTTGACCGAGTTATAGTAATTAGATAAGCTTGCCGACTAGGTGCCGATAGTACCCTAGATGGTAGAAGAGGATTAAAGTCATACTCGTAAGCATAAAGCTTGTGGTTTGCATCAATGAGTGTGTCAGCTAGCTCACGACCCAGTTTCCAATATCATGTAGAAGATCTATGCAGTACTTTGAGATACAAGACCATCCGGTTGACGAGCTACCTCAATACCTAAGAAGTATCTTAGGCGCCCTAAAACATTGGTATGAAAATGAGAGACCAAGTTCTTCTTGATTATAAAGATACCATCAAATTATCGCCCGTGATGATAATATCATCCACATACATAAGGATCACAGTACCCTATTGGCGACAATGTGTTAATAAGGAGAAGTCTGCTGAGCTTCGAGTGAATCCAAAATCTTGAACAACCTTACTAAATTTGTCAAACCATGCTCGAGGAGATTGTTTTAGGCCATATATATAATTTCTGAGGCGACAGACAAGAGACTCCTCCGTGGTCTCATATTCAGGAGGTTCCTGTATATTTACAATCTTCGTTAAATCGCCATAAAATACGTTCTTAATATCAAGTTGATGCACCTGCTCATGGCGATGGAATGCCAATGAGATCAATACTCGCACGGTATTAAGCGTAACCGCTAGATAGAACGTTTCTTCATAGTCAATGCCATATTACTGAGTAAAGTTGTGAGCCACAAGACGTGCTTTGAGACACTCATGTTTACTGTAACAAGTTGCCTCAATATGGTTTGCTCATCCACATGGGTGCACATGCGAGTGCTCGGTCCCTTAGGATGATTTCGTCCATCACGCCCACTGCCTCGAGACCCCATGTGACCTCTACGGTGCCTAGAGTAGTTGGAGAAGGTAATACATTGACACATACACTGCAAAGATGAGGTGATATTTTAGCCATCATCATTGCTATGCCAACTGCTTCATTTTGATCCCTTCTTGTCGCCAAATCCAGAATATGATTGGCGTTGAATTCAGGCCTCGATGGGGACCTTATACTGCGCTACGAACGACATCATATCACCATCCGCACCGGGTTCAATTGTTTGGAGGTTCCAAAATAGATCAAAAATGTGTTGAAGGCTATCAAAAATGTTAAAATGCGTCAAATAAAACTCCAAATACTTTTGTTAATACATTTTCAATGCGCACCCATTGATCGTGTTACAATTGTACCTCGATCCAACGTTGGCTTGGTCAATCTCGCTCGAGGTCAGGCCCTGCGACCAAATTTAGTTTTGCGCATTAAATTATGGGTGTTATAGAGAATGCACAAAGAATGTGAAGGAAGCACTCAAATTTGCATAGTTCGTCTCAGTTAACTTGGAGGTGGTGCCAAGATTGCCATTTGAATGGTGAGTGCCGGATAAAGGCACAGATAAAGACATGCTGCGATAAAGGTGGACTCGCGTATTGACATGGAAACACACAATGAGCATCCACGTAGAAAATATCATCACAGGAACAAAGGAAGCACAATATATTAAAGACATTCAAGCATTAAGAGAAAGGACCGACACATGGGTCGGGACACATTAATCCATGTCCGGGAAACAATAGAGCGGTTTGGTGAGAAGGGGGCTGCAAGGCCTTGTTTTGTTAGAATTGTCGTGGGATGTACTAGCGGGACTTGCTGATAATGCGAGAAGTGTTCAAGCGCTACACGATATCAGATGAGACTGACAGGGAGTGGGAGTTGCTGGTACGATGAGAACTTGTCGCGGTCTAAGCGAATTTTATCGAGGTCTATGGAGGAAGCGAGACGAGTCTTGCAAGTTCTTGCTATCGAGGTAGAAGCTGGACGAGACGAGTGCTGCTAGGCGAGATTAGGCAGGGCTTGCGAGTCCTGCAAGGCGAGATTTGTTTAGGGTTAAGATTGTTGTTTTGTCGACTCCCAGGATTTGTAGGCTGTGATACAATGTTGATTCAGGAAAGAGAAGTTTTTGTTTATTATATATTTTGTAACACTAACATATTACCTCTTCCCTCTATATATGCTATAGAGGGGTTTACAATATAGGAGGTGTGAGACTAAAGAGAAGAAAAATAGAATGAGCCCTAATAATGAGCTTCTACACATGGACTTTAAGAGTGTTCAAGTGCTTGTTAGGTAGTAAATGAATTATGAATGTAAGTGTGTTTTTTTTGTCAAACTTCAGAAAATAAGGATTGAATTTCAATTATGAGAACATGAAAGTTACCCTCAATTTTTTATTTTTCGTTATAATAATAATGAAACATCGCAATAATAAAATGAGATGAGATTATGTTAATATGAGGACAAGCTAAACTTAGTTACGAAAATAGTATAACAATATAAAATTAGCAAGAGTATGGTGTATGCCATGTTTGGACATTTCAATGCTAATGCCACATCAGAGGACAAGATGGGGCGCTTGAAAGAACATTCTGACGCAGCATAAGGAGTGCAAATTAAATATTCAAGAAGAATTTGGCAAATGTATTCTAGATGAGCACTCACCATGGGGAGATAATTCTAGTTTCATCACAACTCATCAAAAAACTATTTGACATCTTGAAGTCGCCGACAATACCGATTTAGTTCGCTGGAGAAGACAAATTGATGGCTTCAGAAGGGAAACGATTGGACAAGGTCTAAGAAGTAAAAACTGTCTAAAAATTTGAACAGGTACATTGCGTCAGAGGATAATCAATGCTAACATTTGAGTGTTTTAGTTTCAAAAGATGAACTAACACTCATTAATGACATGAGATTCATGAAACACCTTGAGATATGTATAATTGATCTAGAACTGAGGATCTTGACTCCTTTGCTTAGGGTCAACACTAACTCAGCCTAAAGGAAAGCGAGGGAGGATAGCCTGGTTCCTATAGGCCGTGGTCAACGAGAACTTAGTTCTTCAGTGGTTAACAGGACAGAGGATTTCAACCTGGTTGGACAGATCCAGCGGGCCTCAGAAATATCCCGCTCTTCGACTTCGAGGATGTCCTCAGCACATGTACTAGGGTTTATGTGCAATCAAATGCTTCCTTCCTCGATTGCTGAGGCCAAAAGAGTACTAAGATGGATCGGGCTGTTGGCTCAGAGTATTTAGTGTGTTCCCGGGTACGCCAAGCAGGTTCTCTGCTGAGATCAATAGAAATCGAAGTCGGAATGCAAACGATAATGAGGGAAATACTCTTTTTGGTGACTTTTGGATGCTGAGATACTAAATCTAATACAAACTAGGAGAAGAACCCGACAAGGGAGGTTGCCGGTGGAGGTGAGAAGAGGAAGGGGAAGGGGAATGAGAAGAACATAGAGAGCAACCCTAAAACATATTCATCCAAACACGAAAACCCTAATGAGACATTCAACACCCTTTATAACAACGGGGTGCGAATAACTAGAGTTCCGGTGTGCACATAGCAAAAACAAAATTAACATTCAAACAGAAATATTTAAATGAAGATGGTTCCCGCGGTCTCCTCCAATCCCGGTGGGATAGGGGCCGTTGCCTTCCTCCGAGTGTAAACTCTCCCCGGTGCGTCGCCGGCATGCGCGACCGTAACAATGTCGCCATCTGGAAAATGTGCCTTGTCCTCAAAGCAGTAGTTGGCGAACTGGCTGCGGAAGTCATCCCGGGGCAGCCACATGGCTTCGGACTCCGGACGGTTATGCCAAACAACAAGGACCTCCTTCGAACTAGGGTCCCCCGAAAGGTGTTAGCGGCGATCAAGTATCTTGGCTGGGTAGTATGACGCCAATTGCTGTCCTTCTTTCGGAACAAAAGGATTGGGCTAGAGACTGGGCTCGCACTGGGACGGATGAGGCCCCATTCAACATCTCCTGCACCAGACGCTCGATCTCATCCCGCTGCACATGACCATAACGGCACGGCCGCACCGAGACTGTTGCTGTTCTAGGCTGGAGGGGAATGGTGTGGTTGGTTGACACAATTTACGCGCACATCACCAAGCGTGCGGAGCCAAGCCACCCCCAAAATGACGTCAATACCGCCAAGGCCGAACGCGCAGAAGTCTGCGGATACAAAACAAGACCCCACACAGAGAGTCGCGACAGGGCAATGACCCTGAGTCGGTCGGTGTAGCCCATCGCCATGGCGGACCGAAAAATCCAGTGATGGAAACGATGGAAGTCGGAGATGCTGTACCAGTCGCTCAGAGATGAGGTTGTGGCTCGCGCCGCTGTCCACCATGATGATGATCCGTCGATCAAGAAGCGTGTCCGAGAGTGTCATGGTCTGCGGCCCGGAGATCCCGCACACCGATACACAGGATAACTCCAAGCGGTGGAACGTAGCGGTGGAGG
Organism: Dactylorhiza incarnata; assembly: GCA_033032865.1. Classification (NCBI taxonomy): domain Eukaryota; kingdom Viridiplantae; phylum Streptophyta; class Magnoliopsida; order Asparagales; family Orchidaceae; genus Dactylorhiza; species Dactylorhiza incarnata. The sequence goes on along the minus strand of JAWHQI010000157.1, from coordinate 4,628,612 downwards.
GGTTGAAAGAAGTACCCTCCGCTGAAAGCTATAGGGCCTCAAAATTAGCCAGGGTAACCTCAGGGTCGACAACGCCGATGATGGCATGAAACTCCTTCACAGAGCACTCATGGTTGGGGGAGTAGGGTTGGTGGCACCGAAAACACAGACCCTTGCTGCGGAGCTCATTGTAATCACTGTTCGAGAGATGCTGAGGGGCCGAGGGGCGCCTTGGGCGGGGTCCCGCATGCGGCGGGAGTGGTGGAGGAACCGAGGCGGGCGTTCGCCAAGGTGGCTGCGGAGGGGACTGGCTGGCCGGAGAAGCACGAGGTCTAGGGGAAAGGTCGACCTCCACCAAATGCGCCATGTCAAGGGCGCCAAAGACTGTCTGAGGGTGGTGCGTGCGGAGTCAGGAGTGGATATGCGGGAGCAGGCCTTGAATGAAGATGCCAAGGTAGTGGTCGGGCGGAAGGATGTGAACATGGGTGACCAGTGTGACGAACTCATCAATGTAGTCATCAAGCCGTCCGTCTAGCGAACACCGCAAAGACGCTCGATAGCGGAGCCGGAGTAGCGAGTGTCATACCGCCGAATCATCTCCTGTTTGAGCTCGGGCCAAGAAAGGAGGTGGTTGGTCTGGCGGAGCCAGATGGCCTAATGGAGCACGGAACTGTCGAGACCTACCAGAACGGTAGACACCTTGTACTGTTCCGGCGTGAATGTGAGGTTGAAGTGCTGCTCCTCCTTGGCGGTCCAACCCATTGGGTCGACACCGACGAATGATGGAATGTCGAGGGAGAGAGCGGAGCGGCCTGGCGGCAGATGGTGGAGCGGCTCAGCGCCGAGGAGGGAGCCCCTGTCCGCGGGCGAGCCGGAGCCGGAGGCGGCGTTCGACGCTTGGAGGGAATCGATCTTGGAGTGGAGGGCGAGGAGCGAGGCGTGCATGGAGGCGTGGAGTTGATCGTGAGTGTCCACGCGGTGGCTAAGGGAGTCGGCGGGGGCATCCGGAGTGGGGTCGCTGTTGGAGTGAGTGATGGAGCCATGGGGTCGGCGACCCCTTGCGAGGAAGCGGCCGAGCGGAAGCTGAGGGTCGGCGATGCTGGAGTCGGTGGAACCTTGCAGGCCATCGTCTGCTGTAGCCGACGAATGCGCGGAAGCGTGAAGACGCGCGACGCACAATGCAGGACGCGAAGGAACCTTGCGGAAGGCGGGCTGGAAGGCACCGACGGCTAGCTGGCGGGCAGTGAGGCAGGTCAGACCAAATTAATACAAACTAGAAGAACTCGACAAGTGAGGGGGCCGATGAAGGTGTGAAGAGGAAGAAGGGGAAGAGGAATGAGAAGAACTTAGGGAGCAACCCTAAGACACATTCATTCAAGCATGAAAACCCTAATGAGACATACAACACCCTTTATAACAACGGGTGCAAATAGCTAGAGTTCCGGTGTGCACATAGCAAAAACAGAATTAACATTCAAACGGAAATATTTAAATGGAGATGGTTCCCGCTGTCTCATTCAATCTCGGTGGGCTAGGGGCCGTCGCCTTCCTCCAAGTGTAGACTCTCCTCGGTGCGTCGTCGGCATGCGCGACCATAACAAAATCTCTCAGGAAAAAGGGAGGGACCTTTAATTTTAATGCTAACAACCTTTTATTTTTGATCATCTCCATGTACTTTTTTGACTGCTCTATAGTGAGTAATACTCAAACAAACAATGAGAATAGATAAGAAACTCAAACAGCATTATTTGAAAACCACTTCAATGAAACTCACTACTACAATTACGATCCAATCACAATAGCTCAAGACAATTCCTTAACTCATTGACATCATGTTCACCCACTTAAATTTCTCCCAGAAACCCATAAGGTTGACTTGAAGTTGCCAATGGTGGCATCGAGCAGTGTTCATCGGCACCACAAGTTTGTGAGGAGCATACACTGAAATGCCAGCTTGTGGTAATCACGAATGATTGTATTTGGAATTTTAAATGTTGTGGTAGAAGATGGCAATGAATTTTGTTTTAGTTTGGTATACCTGAAGTTGTCTGCACCACTGCTATGTGAGAAGCATTTTTGCAAGAGGCTGTTGTTTATTTAATGAGTAAAAAATCTAATAGGCTGCTATGGCAGTTTCTTCTATTCACATCTAGTTGTTCATATTCTGATTCCCTAGTCATGATCTTTTATTCTCATTGAGTTTCAAAGTTGTTGCATTTCTGATAACACAAAGATTAGATAGGCAATTTTATGTGTTGTAGAATGGTTGGTTTTAATGCTTCAGACATACATTTCCAGACTTGTCAATTTCAGTTATATCGATAGGAAATTTATGATATGTAAAAAATTGAGGGATTAACATCTCTCACGACTGTTAACAGGTTATTTTGGAAATAGTTTTATGCTAAAAACATTCCGGTTACATCTGTGCCTCTCAATAAGCTTACGTTTTTACAATTTATTTCATTCAACAAGTATATTATCCTGAGAGTTGGTTCACTTGAAGTGTGATTTGTCTTAGTTTGAATATTTTATTTGTACTAGTATATTAATCTTTGGCACTAGTCAGACTATTATACTCAAAATATGTTTTATCCTATTTTAATTTTAGTATAAGCATTGTTTTTAATGTCGACATGTAGGTTTTGATTAAAAAATCAACATTTGTTTTCCTGATAAAATAGGTTGTCGTTTAGTAAAGTGTAAACTGAGATATTCGTTTTTCAATATATCGATCGACATGAATTTTGAAAACATCGTTGGTTATTATATTTTAGGTAATGTTAGTGGTATTCATGCTTAAATTATTTCTATGTATTGCATTATATATGCTTAAATCATTTAGATTTATTGTTTCATTTTCTTTGGGCGTTATTCTTACAATCAATTTTGTACAATTATTCCATGCTATACATTTTTTAGTTTATATTAAACAAAATGCTAAAACATTCAATACATTGTTAGTTAATGATTTTTATGCTTTTAATGCAATTTTATTTAGCATGGGACGAGTTATTATTATTCAAGGACATTTAACTTTAAATATTTTTTATTTAGTATTAACCAAATAAAATTATTGTACAATATTAAATCTATATATATATATCTTGTTATTAGTAGTCGTAGTGTGTTACTAGTAATTTGTTTTGGATACTCTTCAACTTTATCGTGCAATATACATGACTCATTGTTTGTTTGCTTGTTATGCTAAGATTTACTTTTAGAACATATAAGTATACTTAGTATATAGTTTTATTTCTGAGATGTATAAATCTGATAAAATATACTCGACGTCTCTCCGACATTCAACATCGGACATTTTAAGAACCAATTATACAACTTGTCGACATCTGATATCTACAACGTTGGGTGGGAGGCATTGAATATTGAAGTATTATACTACACGCAGATGGTCTAATGGAGATATTATGTAATATTCCTTGGATCATTGTAGACATAAATCATGATGAGATTCTAGTGCAATTACGATTTACTTTACAATTGTTTGTTTGCATTGAAAACTGAACTTTTCACTTTTTTGCTGCCAGGTACTAGCTGATCGGATTGATCTTCCATGTAAGTTGGTGAAGGGGAGTCATTACACTGGAACTGATGATGGCGCCATAAACTTAATTAAAGTTGATTATGAAAGGTACAACCTTGTCAGCTGTTACTATTTATCCTGCTACTGATGCAGCCTTGATGATATACGTTATATTGCCCTTGTTCTTTTTATTTATGTTGAGTTTGGTTTGTTACTATTCTGATTTATTATTTATTTTTTGTTTTCCCTCTTTTTGGAATCCAGGTATTATATTATGAGTTTTATTGAAAATGGAGCTTCATTTCATGTAATGAAAAAGCACTAAAGAGTATTAATTTATGAGTCAGAAAATGGAGCTATTAGAGAAATATATGGAAAATTGACATAAAAAATCAAGGTTGCAGATGTTGGATGTCTGGGATACGTTGGTTTAGGTTTTTCATGCCGGTTTTAATATGTCGGGGGATATATCGGAGATATTTTATATGCCGGGTTTTAATAATTAATTATTTTTATGCATAATTATATATAAATATAATTTTTTTAATTTATATATATTAATGTATTAATAATTTAACATTTATTGAACTTCTAAATCTACCAAACAAGTATAAATATTTTATGTTACACATTTAATAACAATATAAAACATAGAAGAAAGCAAGAGGAAGCCAAAAAGTTGTCAATAGCGATGGAAGATTAGGAACTTTCAGTCTAAAATCCGAAGGCCAAGCAGAATCGTTGTTAATGACGGATGGGCGCAGGGGAAAAAGTCCGAGGAAGGACACAACTACCTAGCAACAAAACAATTTCGGTTTATTGTCTATTAGACTATAGACACTAAATAAAATAAAATTGAAATAAGTCAGCCGATATACGTCGGGATATATCGACCGATATATCAGTGAATATATCGTCCGATAGCGGATATATCAGATGATATATTCCAAAAGGATATTTTGTAAAAAATATCGGAAACATGTTTTGTCCATGAAACTTTTATGTCGGCCGACATATCGGCCATGTCTGAAGATATCCACAACATTGTAAAAAATACATCAATTTTAGAGATAATTTTGTTTCATGCCAAGATGTGCTATTATAGTGATTTGTGTCAATACCAAGGTTTTAAGAACCGGACCGGAGAACAAACCGGTGGGATCAATGGTTCAAGGTCGGACCGGGGTTGAATCGTGATGTTAGATAATAACATATTACATATAATGAGTAATAAGTTCATAACATATTACATATCATGTAAATATCAAATTGAGCTCAAATGCAACTAAATAATATAATTATAGTTTGATAAAGGGCAGCCTACTGCACAAAGGCATCCCCGCGGAGCGAGGGTCCGGGGAAGGGTCCCACCACAAGGGTGAAATGTTTTTTTGCAAGAGGCTGTTTCCAGGACTCGAACTCGTGACCTCAAGGTCACACGGCTACACCTCAACCGGTGCGACAAGGCTCCCTTTCTAGTTCGATAAATATCAAATTTTAAAACTGAATTAAAATCATATACATAATTATAGTATACACACAAATAAATATGATATATATAATACTAATACTAATACTAATATGATATATAAGTTTGTAAGTTTATTACATTAATTAATATGAATATATAAATTAATATGAATACCATTATATTATATAAAATATATTTCAATGGTAAGCAACTAGACCAGCTGGTGCAGTGGCTGGGTCTCATGGATTCTCCTGGGGGGTTTAGGTTCGAATCCTGGCAGCGGGTTTGATTTTAAAAATTTTTAAGTTAGAGAAAGTTAGGTGTAGCCAATCCCATGACCCGCCCGGTTACCGGGAACCGACCATGGTTTCCGGTTTTTCGGTCAAGCCGCCTAGTTCCCCGGTTCCCAAGTGGGTCTTTGATGGAGCCAACCGCATACCCTGACCAGACCGGCCAGGGGTCCAGTTGATAGTTTGACCGGTCGGACTTGCCAGTCCGGTTTTCAAAAGCTTGGTGAATACTATTATTGAGTTTACAGAGTACAAAACTCGTCATATCAATTTTATTGATTGTATATGGCTGAGCATCACGAGAATTGATATTTATATGCCTGACGAACACGTGACTCGCTCGGATGTTCGTTCTCATTACAAAAAGTTCTCTCGGAGTCATGATTACCTTTATGGCTTATCTTGTATTCTTAATTAGTGACGTATTTTGTCTTTAAGTATATTTCATTTTGTAGCAGGCCTCCATCTTATATAAGGAGGCATAGTTGGAGAGTTATGCTTCTAGATTCATTGTCTTGTTTGTCTCTCATTGAAGAGATCGAGTCAGAGGGATCCTTCTCTTAAGAGTTTGAACATCGAGCTTGTCTCGATATATTGTATTATCATTTCAAGTAATCTATTTCTTGTTTGGTTCGACAATAGTGATTAGCTATCAGGAATTCATTAGATCCTCATTAAGAAAGAAATGTGTGTCAAATGTATGTTGAGATTATGAATGTTATGCATGATGGAGCAATAACTAATATTAGAAGTACTTCTGGAGTGTTCCGACTATAATATAATTACATTAGAGATCAACACTGAATCCATGTTCTTTTTATTGGTTATGGATTACAAAAGTGAAAAGTTAAAACATAGAATATGGAAGGCTTAAAATTAGTAGAACAAACATGTAATTTTGGCAGTTGTGATATTAAAAATTATTAATCTATTTTATTGAAAAATAAAGTGAAACGGAAGTGTTTTAATCTTATCTGTAGTTTTATATTTTCTCCCATATAGCATTTATCATTCATGTAACTCTCCTATATCTGCTTATAGTTGTATTTGTACCCTTTTTTGAGATGCCAATTCAACAATTAATTTGCACATGGTGTCATAGAGGTTCCCACCTAGCTGTTTGTCCTTTTCTTCTTGCCAGTTGCATAAGCTTCTCCTCTTTTAGTAGGGTTTGGAGAACTTGATACCTCAATAGAGGCTCAAGGATGTATTTATATAGAGAGATACTGAATACAGGAAAATACGAAATACAACATCATATCTAACACTCCCCCTCAAGTTGGACATGAGTCTTAACTTGACCAAACTTGTTACTTACTGAAATGCGATGTCTGAACGAGTCATGGTAAGGTAGTTCAATTTTCCAACCACTCTTCGGTATTTTTTCGGTGAATCACATAATTTACTTTTGACATGGAGGTTACTTTCTCCCGGCTCAAGTGTGGAGTCCATAGGAACACTCATACATTCCAAGATCTGTTAGCAAATCGAGAGCATATTTACGTTGACAGATGAAGATGGAGATCATAATCTGCGTCTTCTCTGCCAAGGAATTATCGCAATGAGCCCAAATCCTTGGTTTGAAAGTTGGAGTGTAAGAAGGCCTTGAGATTGGTTATCCAGCTTTGAATTACTTGTGATAACAATATCATTGGCTTACACTACTAATTGGATAGTTCCTGCCGGAGAGTTCTGATAGAAGAGGGACGAGTCTTTCTTACTCTTTGTAAGGCCAAACTGAGTGATTACATATCTAAAATGGGCAAACCATGCTCGAGGGGATTGCTATAAAGACTTCTTGAGGAGACACACCTTAGTCCTCTCCCCCTCAGCAACGAACCTAGGGTTTGTTCCATCTAAGCTTCGACTTCTAATGACCCATGAAAGAACACATTCTTTTTGTCCTATTCGAGCAGGGTCCATTGGTGAGTAGCTGCAAGAGATAGAAGAAGGCGAATGGAGGACATTTTGGCGACCGGGGCAAACGTTTCATCATAGTCTACTCCATAACTTTGAGGATCGTCTTGAAAAACCAAGCGGGTTTTCAAACGATCAAGAGAACCATCTGAATTCAGCTTGATGGAGTAAATCTATTTGCAACCAATAACCTGCTTTCTAGAGGGTAAAGGAAAGTCCCATGTTTGTTTGAGTTTGAGGGAAACCAATTCATCTTGCATTGCAGCGGCCCAGCAAGGATGAGTTTGTGCATCAACAACGGTGGATGGAATGCTATATTGATCAAGTGTGGAGGTCAACATAGTATGACAAGTAAGTAATCCCTTATAAGAAGTGGAAAATAGAGGTTTGTCCCGACAAGCACGACTTCTCTTGTGCACAACAATGGGTGGATCTTGGTTGACAAGCAGAGGATCCACGGGTGTATACACATGTTCTTCACGAGGAACAATCTCCAGACTACTGTGTGAAGTGGTAGGATGAGGTGGGTTCGTGGATGCGCCTTCAGAAGGGTGACGAGAGTAGCTTGTCCCCAAAGGAAACTCGGGTTGTATTCCGGGGAAAGGACAACATGTGCGGGACGGGGTACGAGTACGAAGTCAAGAGAGAGTTAGTCGCTGAGGATCCAAGAGTAATATGAAGATAGGAGTTAGATTCAAAGAAGACAACATCAATTGAAATAATGTGTCTGTGTAAGTCATGGGAGTAACACTTGTATCCTTTAGTGGTACGAGAATATCCATGCAAGATACATTTTAAGGAGCGAGGACCAATCTTGGAAACAGAGGGTTGAGCATCCCTAACATATCAGACACATCCAAAGACACGTAAAGTTAGGGAGAGACTAGAGTGAGTGGGGAATTCAAGCTTGAAAAGCATATTGTAGGGTGCCTCCCTTTGAAAAAAATGAGAGTGAAGATGATTAATAAGATGTATGGGTGTAAGGACACCATCACCCCAAAAGTGTTTTGGTACTTGCATATGATGAAGAATGACACGTGTAACCTCAATGAGGTGGCCGTTTTTTCGTTCATTCACACCATTTTGTTGGGGAATATCAGAACAAGTGGTTGATGCAGGATGCCTTTGTCTAAGAGGATGGAACACATTGACTGAGATAAGTATTCTATACCATTATCAGTGCGAAGACATTTAATACGAACAAAAAACAGATCAAATGTTTCATTTCACAAGTTTTGAAAAATAGAAGAAAACTCAGAATGATTTTTCATTATGTGCACTTAACTCATGCGAGAATCATCAATAAAGATAACATAATATTTATGTCCTAATAACGTAGAGACATGACAAGGTCCAAAAACATCAGAATGAAGTAATTCAAAAGGTTCAACAACATGCGTACCAGTACGAGGGACATAACTAACTCTATGCTGTTTAGGAAAATAACAAGGCTCACAATTGAGATGGGAAACATTCCCAAACTCAGGATACAAACGACGCATAACAGAGATATACTTATCTCTCACAATACAAGAAATGACTGGAAATGAGAACATTCACCCCTATTTATAACGAGAGGGGTTGTTGGGCATCCAACAGGAACGACTATGATTGTCTGTTACGGCCGGTCTCCTAAAACACTAAATACAAGTCCAAATAAAAAAAACAAAATACATATAAATAGTAAAACGACGCTCCGGACATGCTCGCGGTCTCGGATCGCCGATCCGATCAATGCATCCCATGCAAATATGCAGAAGCGGGTTCCGCCGAGTGGTGGCCCGATCTCCTCCATCGATCACGATCACGCGGCTGATCCCCATCACACCCTTAACATCTCTGCTACCACTCTTCCACCCCATATCTTTGGGTGCCTTTGCTTGTCTATACCCATTCTATTCACCGCTTCAAGCTCGGTTCTCGTGCTCCCAACTGTGTTTTTATTGAGCATTCCTTTATGCAAAATGGGTACAAGTGCTTCCACCTTCCTTCTCGGAAGACTTTTATCACTGTGGATGTCACCTTTCGTGAATCCTACCCTTTCTATGGGATCCACTCTAGATAAAGTTTCGACTGGAGAATGAAGTGCGTTCCCTTATTCTTCATTTACCTATTCCTCGGACATATATCTCTACTCCTTCCATTGATATCTAAGTTCTCTGGGAGACTATTCCCCAGAGACAAACAATTACAGGTTTATATGAGGAGGACAAAGACACAGGCACAACCCACGACTACTGTGCCATCGCCAGTACTGTCTTCAGAGTCTTCTGATCTTCTTATTGCTCTCAAAAGAAGTATTTGATCTTATCCCCAACATCCTATATCTCATTATGTGTCATATGACTCATTCACATCTTCTTATAAGGCTTTTGTGTCCTTAGCCTCATTTTCTTTTTCCCTCATCTTAGCAAGATGCACTTGATCATCATGAATGGAAACAAACGATGATTGAGGACATAATCGCTCTTGAAAAAAAAACTACTTGGGTCCTTGCTCCTCTTGCTATTGGAAAGAAGACAGTTGAGTGTAAATGAGTGTATTCTATTAAGCGGAACTCGCATAATGTGTGAAAAGTGATGTGTCTGTTTAACATGTGTGCTATTTGGCGGCAAGTGCATCAGTCGCATAAGTAATAAAAAGTAATAAGAAAGTTTCATCTCCATATAAATTCGAATTGAACGACAATATAATTACTCTTAAGACAACATATCTAGAGGAATGATTGTTTGAGGTTAATTTGTTCTAATTTCTAAAATAAAAAGGAAATAACTATGACTTTAAAATAAGAAAATAAATGAATTACTTAAGATTAAAAGCAATGAAACTTTGGTTAAGGTGATTGCTTTGTTCTACTTAGATTAATTATAAGTAAAGAGGTAATTTTATTGAAATCCTTGTATGAGTGGCGACGATTCTTCCTAAGTTTGTTGAAACCCCTTGGTTTGAGCGAATCTATTAAAATTCACTAACAAACGACATGTCGTGGATCAAACGTGTCTATAATGAATTAATGATAACAAAAATTTAGTACTCTGTGAAAATACTAACTTCATTCAATATTGTGGATGAAGTTGCCGCATAAACTAATTCCACATGGCTCGTACACATTTAAATTCATGGTTCTATCCACGAAATCTGCAAATCAATTGATACATGGTCGGTTCATTTCTAAAAATCAAAATATTAATTCACAGTACTACACAATCACCTCAACATGAGAGTTAATCTCTCATTGTTGGGCAATCCATTAGAGAATTTAAAATAAAGAATAATTAATACATGATTTCAGATAACAAGTGCATAAGAGAGAAAATAGAAAATAGAAAATAGAAAGTAGAAAATCAAACATCACAATGGTTTTCATTCTTGTAGAAAGTTTCATGTCCAAACTCCAATTTTTCCTTGCAATTGATGTTCCTTCAATCTCCAACCATTCTCCTTTATAAATTCTCTTTGGGGGCTCCTTAAAATACTCTGAAAATGAAATGACTTCGGAGCCCTCTAGTATTGGCTCTAAAAATACGTACTCATAATGACAAAATGATCTTATATAGAAACTAGTAAAATGCACAGTTGTGCGCCAAAACGCATGGTCGTGCCTTGAGTGTAACTGCAAAAATCGTGGAGGAACTGGGCAAACACACAAGCGTGCTTATAGGCACGAGAATGCTTCCTGAAGAATGCGCGGGCGTGCGTTCAATTTGAACTACATACGCATAGGTGTGAAGAATCGCACGTGCGTGTAGGGTTGTCTTGCGCATTACGTAAATTTGGGCGTGCACTTAAATTTTCTTCATCCGGCGAAAGCACAAATCCTGCTGCTAGGCGTGTGTTAAAATGCGCAATCGTGCATTTTGGACGCGCGTTTCCTTGTTTTGCTCCTTTGTCGATGCTCCAATATCTCTTGATTGCTCTAATGTGCCCCCTCATGTTTATCTTCTCACAAAAATTCAAAGATATGTGAAATGATGAGAATAAGTGTCACCTATATGATGTTATTAAAAAAATGCAAAGCCAAACCAGTTGCCAGAGGTTTACACAGTCCTCTGGAATTGATTACTAGGAAATTTTCACACCAGTTGCTAAGATGAACTCAATTAGAGTCCATTTTTCTTGTGCTGTTTGTAAAGAACCGCCTTAGCCAATTAGATGTAAAAAATGTGTTTCTTCACGGTGATTTCGAAGAGGAAGTATATATGTCCCTACTACCAGGCTTTGCTCCTAAAGAATAAGAAGGCAAAATTTGCAGGTTAAAGAAAGCTCTATACGGGCTAAAGCAATCACCCCACGTGTTTGGTTTGGTTGGTTTCACAGAGCTATGATATCTTTTAGTTACAAGCAGAGCCATGCTAACCATCCACATTTGTAAAACACAAGGTAAATTAACTATTCTCATTGTGTATGTATACAGTAAGACCGCACTTATGGATAGCGCTAGATTATAGATATTCTATAAAGATGAGACAAGTGCATCCTTCATAGTATATAATAAAATTATATCAAGATCATATTCCCTGGGCACCACTAAATACTTCTACTTCGCTCATCTCTTATTATCTTACTAATTATCTTTTGATGAAATAATATTAATATAAAAAATATTGAACTAATAAACCTAAATTTAATATATAAGAAAATCATTTGAATCAAATAAATATTAGGCCGCCAGGTTTGTTTGAATATATTAGATTTACTAGCCTTTAATAGACTTTATGATAATAAAGTCCTGAATAAATTGTATGCCTTTTATTCTAGACCATGGTGATTTCCCTATTACTTCGAACTCCTTGGTCCAGATGGATAGATACTAACCTTAGGTTGATCTAGTGAGCGTTCCTCCCAATGTTAAAACCCCCTAAGAATTGCCTTAGTGTTATGTGAATCGCGCTATTAAGTTTGACCTTAATCCAGAAAATTTATGTCAATCTTGTTATGAACGGAGAAGAGGAGTAGGGAGATTGGGAGGGGAAGAGGAAGAGAAATAGGGTTAGGGTTTGAGAGAGGGAGAGAATACATGGAAATATATCTTGCATAACCCAACAAAGAGAGCCCCGGGGTTATAAATACCCCGGGACAAGAGAGGGCTGCCCCCCCCCCCCCCCCCCCCAATAGGGGCTGAACCGGGTGGTTCAACCCCTCTTGGCTCTTTTTATTGATTGGGGGCTGACTGGTTGGTTCAGCCCCGTTGCTCCGTGTGGCCTCCTTCGGTCGTCGAGTGTACTTATACCCCGAGAACCGCAACGCGTCCGGGGGCATAACATTCCCTCCCCATCAAGCACCAGCTTGTCCTCAAGGTGGAAGGCCGGAAACAGCTCACGAAACTCCAGTAGATTAACCCAGGTGTTGTGCGCCTCAGTCAAATGTTTCCATTTAACAAGAAGTTCAGGGCGGTACTCCACGCCGCGTTTCTTCTACTTAGTCAGCAATATTTTCTCCGGTAAGGGGCGCAGTTCCCCCGCTGTAGTTGCCTCAGGTAGGAGCGGGCTCGCCTGAACTGCGTCACCGATCTTCTTTTTGAGTAAGGACACATGGAAGGTAGGATGTATGCGGGACCCCTCAGGGAGGGCCAAGGTATATGCCACCGGGCCCACCCGCTGGATAATGCGGAAAGGACCATAGTACCGTGGTGCCAATTTCTGGTTTGCTCGTCGGGACACGGAGAGTTGCCGGTATGGTTGGAGCTTGAGAAAAACCTCGTCCCCTACGACGAATTGTCGTTCTGTCCGATGTCGATCTGCTTGTACCTTAATGCGGTCTTGAGCTGTCCGGAGGTTGTCGTGTAACAGGGTCAAAGTGCGATCTCAGTCACGCAGTGTCCGGTCTACAGCGGGAAAAGCCGTGTTGTCGGGCTCATAAGTACCCAACGAGGGTGGAGGACGGCCATAGATGACCTCAAATGGAGTGAGCTTACTGGCTGTATGGTAAGAGGTGTTGTAGCAGTATTCAGACCAATGTAACCAACGGGTCCAAGTACGTGGCTTATCCATCACGAAACATCGTGATACCGCTGCGGGTATCGGCTCGCCGATAGGGTCGGCGATAGCGGAAGGGGTAACGCCTGGGCTGGCGCTGGGCGACAGCGGCGGCGGTAGAGGGGGAACGGACGGGGGAAAGAGAGAGAGGGAGAGAAGTAGAGAGAAGGAGAAAGACAAGGGGAGCAGCCCCTCCTAAGTTGATTGATCCAAAGATAATGTCCAAACCCTAAGGTGATCCCTTATATAGGGGGAACCCACCTCTACCAAAAGTTCACAAAACAAAGACGACATAAAACATTTAATTAAAACTGCATAAGAAACACTTGGGCCGGTCGGCCACTTCAGACGGCCTTCGCCGAACCGCCCGCTTCGGTGTTGTCACTTGGTCTCGCGCGAGCCCTCCTCGAATACACCTGCCATTCCGGCTTGTCCGACTGGATGTCAGTAACAATACCGCCATCTGGGAAATTGGCCTTATCCTCAAGGCAGTAATCCGGAAACTGCCGGCGAAAATCATCCCGCAAGAGCCAAGTAGCGGACGTACGGGGGCGGTTGCGCCACGCCACCCGTACCTCCTCCGGTTGGGAAGCTCCGGCCGTTGGCTTGCGCTGATCAAGAATGGCTTCCGGATAGAGCGGCTCTGAACTGGGCGTGTCCAAGTCGGTCGGAATGTGGTTGGAGACGGGATGATCGCCTATCACGCGCCGAAGTTGTGATACATGAAATACGGGATGAATGCGAGCGGTGTCCGGAAGGCGGAGTCGATAGGCCACGACGCCGATGCGGTTGAAAATCTCGAACGGTCCAAAGAAGCGCGGAGCGAGCTTGGGGCAAGTGCGGCGGGCCACCGTGAGCTGGCGATAGGGATGAAGTTTAATGAACACTCGCTCTCCCACTTGGAATTGAAGGTCCCTGCGTTTCCGGTTGGCAAAATACGACATCTTTGCCTGAGCCCGTCGAAGATGGTGCTTTAAACTGTCCAAGATGACATCCCTATCGTGGAGATGATCCGCCAAGCTAGCCACCGGGCATTCCCCGGGTAAGTAGCGGAGCACGGTCGGCGGTGGCCGGCCATATACCGTCTCGAATGGCGAGGTGTTGGCAGCGTGGTGGTATGCGGTATTGTAGGAGTACTCTGCCCAACCAAGCCATTTGGCCCACGAACCTGGCCTCTCTCCGATGAAACAGCGCAAGTAAGTCTCCAAGCACCTGTTGAGGACCTCAGATTGGCCATCCGATTGCGGGTGATATGCTGTACTCATCCGGAGTTGGGTCCCCTGCAGACGGAATAGCTCAGTCCAGAAGCTACTGAAAAGAAGTGGGTCCAGATCGCTAACGATCGAACGGGGAAACCCATGAAGATGGACTATCTCCGCGATGAAGCAGTCGGCAACAGACGCCGCAGTGTAGGGGTGGCGAAGTGGGATGAAGTGCGCGTACTTCGTTTGGCGGTCCACGACCACCAAGATGCAATCGAAGCCGTTGGAGCGGGGCAACCGGGTGATGAAATCCATAGCTATGTCCTCCCAGATACGTTCCGGAATCGGTAGGGGCTGCAGGAGGCCGCTGGGAAACATCGTCTCGTATTTGGCCTTCTGACATGGTAGGCAGGCCGCTACGAATGCTTTCACCTGTCGAAGCATGTGGGGCCAAAAGAGCGAGGCCGCCAACCGGCGGTATGTCCTATAAGCACCCGCGTGGCCGCCTGATGGGGTGGAGTGGAACTCCGCTAGCAAAGCCGGAATCATCGCCGATGATGCAGATAAAACGAGGCGGTCCTGATGGAAGAGGCGGCCCCCTATCAGTGTAAACGGTGGTCGGGACGAGGGGTCGGCCAACAAGGCGGCCCGAATATCCTAAAGTTGGGGGTCCCGGTCCACCTCGTGTTGAATGGCCGCGGCATCGTCCCACACCGGCCGGGAGATGGCTGTCAACTCTGGCGCGTGCGGGCGGCGGGAGAGCGCGTCGGCCGCCCGATTAGTCCTGCCCGGACGAAATTCCACCGTGAAATCATAGCCGAGCAACTTGGCCACCCAAACCTGCTGCGTTGGTGTGGCTATCTTTTGTTGAAGTAGATAACGGAGGCTGTGGTGATCGGTGCGGATGACGAAGGGCCGCCCCAGGAGATAAGGCCGCCAATGTTGGACCGCCAAGACTAGCGCCATGAGCTCGTTCTCGTACGCCGAGCGGCTGCGCACCGCATTGGAGAACGCTCGACTATAAAAGGCAATTGGCCGGCCGGCCTGCATCATGACGGCGCCGACGCCGGTGCCCGAGGCATCGCACTCGACGATAAACGGCTGGTGGAAGTCCGACATGGCTAAAATTGGACCGTGGATCAAGGATGACTGGAGCGCCGTGAAGGCCTCCAAGGCCGCCGGTGGCCATGTGAAGGGCCCCTCCTCGGATTTCTTCAGCAGCTGAGTGAGGGGGCGGGCCAAGCCGCCGTAATTTCTGATGAAGCGCCGGTAGTATCCTGTCAGGCCGAGGAAAGCCCGGACGTCGTGCAAGGAGGCGGGAGTCGGCCATCGCAGCACCGCCTGAATTTTGTCTTCATCCATGACCACGCCGTGGGCCGAAATAGTATGGCCCAAGTAGCTGACAGTAGCCGTGCCGAAGGTGCACTTCTTGCGGTTGACCGTGAGCTGATGTAAGCGGAGAGTGGCGAACGTCTCCCGAACATGACGGAGGTGGTCCTGCCAAGTGTGACTGAAGACAAGGATATCATAAAAAAAAACAAGGACATGCTTACGCAGAACGGGTCGAAAGATCTCATTCATGGTTGCTTGGAATGTCGCGGGGGCGTTGGTGAGCCCAAATGGCATGACCAAAAACTCGAAGTGCCCATCGTGCGTTCTGAAGGCTGTCTTGGGCACGTCTTCCGGTCGAACGCGAATCTGATGATAGCCGGCCCGTAGGTCCAGCTTGGTGAAGCAAGTCGCGCCGTGTAGCTCGTCCAAGAGCTCCTGAATTACCGGGATAGGATATTTGTCCGGTACCGTGGCCTTGTTGAGCTCCCGATAGTCCACACAGAATCTCCAACTGCCATCTTTCTTGCGGACTAGTAACACCGGGCTGGAAAAAGGGCTAGCACTGGGCCGGATGATACCGCCCAACAACATCTCGCGAACGAGTCTTTCGATCTTGTCCTTTTGGGCGTGCCCGTAACGGTAGGGTCTCACGGACACCGCAGACGACCCCGGATGGAGAACGATGGCATGATCAGTCAGTCGGGGAGGTGGAAGGCCCGAGGGGGCGGTGAAGATGTCCTCGAAATCCGCAAGGATGGCACCCATGTCGGCCTTGATAGGTGCGGCCGCCTCGGGGGGGGGGGGGGGGGGGGGGGGGGGCTCGCCTGAAGGGGCCACAACCAGGCCGAGAAATCCACGTCGGCGACGCGTGTCATAGCCCGATATGACAGCGGTGAACGGAGGAGGGTAGGGTCACCCACCAAGCGACACTGGCGGCCCTGCTGCTGAAAAACCATCGTCATCGAAGCCCAATTCACCCGGACGTCTCCAAGGGTCTCTAGCCAAGCAACGCCGAGAATAGCGTCGAGGCCACCTAACTCAAACATGTAAAAATCAGTCGTGACCCGGCACGGTCCCACTGTCATGGAAACATCCCTGCATTGGCCCAAGGTCGGTCGGCGGCGGCCATCGCCTAGGCACACCGAAAAGTCCGGTGACGGATCAACCGGTATGGCGAGCTCCTGCGCTAGATGGGCGGACATGAAGTTGTGACTTGCCCCGCTGTCCACCATCACGATGACGGGGCAGTTGAGTATTTCGCCGGCCAACTTCATGGTGCGGGGCCCCGTTAATCCCCCCACGGAGTAGAATGACAGTTCTAACACGTTGAGAGGGGCGTCCTCGAGATCGGCTGAAGGTGGGTCGGGTGGTGGCTCCAAAGGTGGCGAGTCCTCGGTGGTGGCGTACCCTTCGCTGTCGCTAAAGATAGCGTGGAATTCTTTGACCGGGCAAACATGCTGAGGCGAGTATGGTTGGCGGCAGCGGAAACACAACCCGCGACGCCGAAGGTCGTTGTAGTCCACGGTGGAGAGGCGGTTGGGACCGTCCGGACGTGCCGGCCGAGCGTGGGGCGCGGGGGCCGGTCGAGGACCGGTATCCCGCACTGGTGGATGACGGAACGGTTGTGGGCCGGAGTGCCGGGGGCCGATGTCCGCCTCGACCGCACAGGCAAGTTCCAGGGCGTCGGAGACCGTTCGAGGGTGATGAGTTCGAATGCGGAAGCGGATGCTGGGGAGGAGACCTTGCAGGAAAAATCCCAGGTAATGGTCAGGCGGGAGGCCGGGAACTTGTGTGACAAGAGCAACGAAGTCATCGATATACGCGTCCACCGTTGTTGATTGCCGGGCGGAGCAAAGCCGCTCGATAGCGGAGCCGGTGTAGCGAGAATCATATTGGCTAATCATTTCTTGTTTGAATTCATGCCACGGAATGAGGGGTTGCTCTTGGCGAAGCCAACGTGCCCAATGGAGGTCCGAACCGTCCATGCCGACCATAGCGGTGCCGACGCGATCCGCCGGGGGGGGGGGGGGGGGTACCATTGAGGTCGAAATATTGCTCCGTACGGGCAACCCATCCCATAGGGTCCGTCCCGGAGAAAGGGGGAACATCCATTGCCAATGTGGGGCGAGCAACGACAACCAGCGGAATGGCTGGGCACGGTTGGGACGCCGCCGACGCGGACGCCGGCTGCGAGTGGGGAAGGGGGGGTGCCGAGCAGCGAAGCCGTGTCCGCCGGGGTCATTGGTGGCGGCGGTGTGCTCGACGACGGCTGCATGGCGTCGAGGCGTAATAAGATCGAGGATTGAGTGGCTAAGACGGCCTCCATCATCGATTCCAACTTGGAGATCTGAGAGCCGTGGATCGCAACGTTGGCCGCGAGGGTGGAGTCGTCGTCGGTGGCGGAAGAGTCAGCGGGATAAAGGCGGGTGCTTGGGGCCATTAGGGTTTCCGGCGGCTGAGAGGACGCGGGCGGAGATGGCAGGTCGGACCAATGATACCGCTGCGGGTATCGGCTCGCCGATAGGGTCGGCGATAGCGGAAGGGGTAACGCCTGGGCTGGCGCCGGGCGACAGCGGCGGCGGTAGAGGGGGAACGGACGGGGGAAAGAGAGAGAGGGAGAGAAGTAGAGAGAAGGAGAAAGACAAGGGGAGCAGCCCCTCCTAAGTTGATTGATCCAAAGATAATGTCCAAACCCTAAGGTGATCCCTTATATAGGGGGAACCCACCTCTACCAAAAGTTCACAAAACAAAGACGACATAAAACATTTAATTAAAACTGCATAAGAAACATTTGGGCCGTCGGCCACTTCAGACGGCCTTCGCCGAACCGCCCGCTTCGGTGTTGTCACTTGGTCTCGCGCGAGCCCTCCTCGAATACACCTGCCATTCCGGCTCGTCCGACTGGATGTCGGTAACACAGCGCAGGTACGTCTCAACTCCCCGGTTAAGGACCTCCGTCTGACCATCCGTTTGGGGGTGGTTGGCTGTGCTCATGCGCAACCTTGTACCATGCAGCCGAAAAAGCTCCCGCCAGAAGTTGCTCACGAATACTGGGTCCCGATCTGAGATGATGGTACGGGGTACGTCATGAAGTCGAACAATCTATGATCAATTCACTGCAATAGGTGCAAATTAAATAATAAACTACAAATAAGTATTCAAGAATACAAGCTAACATGGAATAATGTTTGATTGCATGAATAAAAAGATATGATGAAGTACATAGGGAAGAAAGATCTAGAAAAACATAGATGTAAAATTGAAGAACTTATTGTAATCTTCTTCTTCCTCCTTTATCTCCTTCTACTTGCACTGATAATTTTGGCATATGGATGTCTCCGAATAATTCTCTCCCTATCCAGAGAAATGATCATTTGTTTATAGTGGGACATCCCACACATAATTTTACTTTTCACGGCCCGACGACACGACTTGTAAGGCCGTGTCGCTTGAATCGCCGCAACTCTTAAATTCCATCCGTTTCATAGGCAATTCCACCAACCCGAGCCCGGGGCCTTTGTCGATCCACATGACTTCTCGACCAACGTGTCCATGACCCGTGTACCTCTCTGTATCATTTGGCTGTGTCAATCTTCTTTCAATACCGCGTTGTCCCTTTAATGCTCTTGAATACTTCTTTTTTCAGGTACTGTCATATTCTTAGTTAGGTGCAATGCAAACTTGCATCTACATCAAATAACGTGTGAAATATACAATTTGAATTTTAAATGAGAGCCTAAACATATGCATATGATGCTTAATATAATAATATATTTATACCCTCATCACATACCCCACACTTTCTTTCCTATTCCAGAGCAAAGGAACATGTAATTAAGAATATGAAAATATAATACACAAAAATTGTCAAAACATAATTGCAAAAGATGAAAAGAAAACAAAAACGAGATAAACATAGTCTTAAAAATATAACCACCCTTTAAGATGAAAACAAAACAAAAACTAGATAAACATAAAGTCTTAAAAATATAACCGACTTTCAAAAGAAATGAAATGAACATAATTAATTTTAAGGACTTCTCAAATTAAATGTTCCCAAGCAATTTTGCATTGAGTCAACTTCATTAGTCGTATATAGGATTATATTAGATTGATTAACACAATGTACTATCTAATGATATTGAATGAATACAACTATCATAGTCTTAACTTTCTACACTCTCTATTAGATGAAAATTCGACTTCCGACCAAGGATCACTTAGGTCTTGCCTATGTTGTAATATGACTTGCGTAGAATCCTCTCTAGATTTCTAAAACAGGACTACAAAATTATGAGTTCAAATTCAATAGAGAGTGAATTTTTTTATAAATTTCATAACATTTCCATTTACTCTCTAATTTCTATTAAAATCTTTGTGCATCCATCTAGCATTGAAAAGAAATCAACATTCGAGATAATAACACACCTGCTAAAAATTACCATCTAAATTTATGAATACAATGTTCCTATTCTTTACAAGTTAATATGTTTGCTCTAAAATAATGCAGGAGATCTAATGTGAAAGAAGCATGCTATATTAAAATCTCTTGAAAGAATTAAAATTTACAACCCAATAAAATGTGCACAAATATAATATACCTTATAATATATCCTACCCTCACATTTAAAACTAATATTGTCCTCAATGTTAAATGATTTCTAAAAATTCAAGCGGGAAAAAGAATAATATTACCTGGATTTAGTTGTCTTGTGTAAAAATGGACGGAGTGATGCACCTTCGGCTCTTGCTTTTCCGGTAAATCTACCATATACAACTTCACTCGGATGCTTTTCCTGCAAAAAACAAAACACACACAAGCAACAAAGCGAAATTCAGGTACAAATTTTACCTAACAATTATACATCATAACAATTATACATCATAAATACATATAAGAAATGAAAATGCAAACAAACAAACACTAAAAACTCAAAATATGTAGTGAAGCAACATGGTAAAACTGTCATTATATTAGAAATTGTTTTTAAACTTCTTTCCCTCTTGTAAATCCTTGTCGACGAACACAAGTTCGTCGTCTACTTCTGATTGATCAGCACGCTCTCCTGCGTTCTTGTATATCACTTCCAACTCCTTGAACTTTTCCACTGATTCTGCTTTGACTTCCCAGCATTTCCATGAATCCAACTTATCTCCTGCGCAGCTTAACTTCAAAAGCATTAGAAATGACAAGCGAAGAATTTATATTAGGAAAAATAGCAGTGTCATCCTTTTGGAGTGTTACAAATTCATTCCATGCCCTTGAAGTTAATATTCCCTCTTCTATGTTAAGATAACTCTAGCGGTTGATAGGAAGGGACGTCTGAAAGTCAATGGCGACGCTAATTATTGTCTTCTAGTTGAAGAACCACAAAATACAATGGAAAGATAAATCTATCTAGCTTCACTAAAATGTTTTCGACTACCCTCTACGGATAACGGATTGACTTGTCAGCTCGTTGAAGCGAAATATGAGCGGTCTTTAGTTCTTATATACCTACCTTTTTTAAAAATTGAAAACATCATATTGATTGACGCGCCATAATCACACAACTCACTTAGAGTGATATTAGAGAGAAAACCAGGGTTATTGAAACTTCTCGGATCTGTAAGCTTCAAAGGCATATTGTTTTGAAAAATAGCGGTGCACTCTTCAGTTACATTATTTGTATCAAATTTCTCCAAACTTCTCTTCGTAGACAAAATTCTTTTGAAAAATTTGGCATAACTCAACATTTGTGTGAGAGCGTTCAGTAATGGCATGTTAATATTCACTTTTCTTATCATCTCCAAGAATCTGTTAGAATTCCTCTCATTCTTATTCTTCACTACCTCCTTTGGGTAAGGAAGCGTGGGTACATAAATGTTCGGTGAGGCCTTCTTCACAGCCTCTATTGTAACTCGGTCGGGTTTAAAATCCTTGTCATTCTCTTGAAGGGTTTTCCCACTAATAAACCTAAATATAATTTATGAGAAAATAATTGGTTGAATTAATATTTAAAGGGCAGCCCGGTGCACAAAGCATCCTCGCGCAAAAAGGATCCGGAGAAGGGTTCCACCACAAGAGTGAAATATAAGCAAACCTTACCCTGTTTTTTTGCAAGACACTGCTTCCAGGACTCGTACCCGTAACCTCAAGGGAACACGACAACACCTTAACCGGTGCGCCAAGGCTCCCATTCTTGGATGAAATAATATTAATATTAAAAAAATACAAAATAAATAAACCTAAATTTAATTTATGAGAAAATCATTGGATGAAATAAATATTAGGCTATCACATTCGTATGGACATATTAGATTTAATAATCCTTAAATAGTAAAGTCCCAAATAAAATGTATGAATCCTATTCTAGACCGTGATGATTTCCATATTACTCTGAACTCCTTAGTCTTAATGGACAGAGACTAACCTTAGGTTGATCTAGTGAGCGTTCATCTCAATATTAGAAACCCCTAAGAATTGCGTTAGCGTTCTTTAAATCACTCTACTTAGTTTGATCTTAATCCTGTGGATTTATATCGATCTATTTGGAGATGTGCATGCAATTCCATTTATTGACATTTCATCTATTCACATTTCGGGGTATGGAATTCTATGGGAATAGGAAAATCACCGGCTGAACTCAATACTCTTGAAATATTGATTCAGTCCATTAAACTACCCAAATAAATCTATAAACGATTCATCACAATAAGTTTATACGAAATAATAATCTACAAATAAGCATTCAAGAGTACAAACTAGCTTGTAATAATGACTGATTACATGAATAAAAAGATATGATGAAGAATGTTGGGAAAAATCCTTTGGATTTGATGGTACAAAACCTTATCTGATTGATGATAGGAATCCTAGAGAAGTTAGCAGTCCCTGTCTCTGAGGAAGCGACCCTGAAGCAGAAAAATGCCCGAAGGAAGCCCCTCAGGAGGAGAGGTTCGAAAGCTGCTTTGAAGAAAAAGCCAAGCTCAAGGTGTCGGAGATCACCGATCTGACGTTCTCCAATTGGGGATCCGATCACTGATCAGAGAACGAATCGCAGATAACCGTTCTCAGTTGCAATGCTCCCATACCGGTAGAGATCTCCGTTCATTTACCGAAGATGTAGTCGATTGCCGACCAAGCCAACTTTTCTTCAGTGCCCACAAAAGGAAGATTCTGCACTTGCCAGTCACGGACTAGAGCTCAACGCTTGCCGACCGACCAAGTGCCAACGTTCGTTGACCGAGTCGAAGATTTGTCAGGACTCAGGGAAGAGTCGTTGCAGAGTCAAAAAGCTGAAGCTGCTTTCTGCCATCTCTATATCCTTGGGACTTGGACACAGAGACCAGAAGAAGATAAGGGGCTTCACCTTGAATCCTCCCCAATCCGAGGCAGCTGTTAAAGAAGGGAAAGGACTTGAAGATCAATGTGACAAGTGGTGATGCAACAAGAAGAAAAGCTGTAGTACGAGCAAAATAAATGAATAAAGAAGTCAATAAGAAGAAACAGAGAGAACAACACTCTCTGTATGTGGAGCACTCTTCCATCTGATAAATGTGGATCACTCCCCTTTTTTACCTCTTCTCAATATCCCTTCTCACTTCCTCTTCCAATTTAAACTGTTTTTCTCCTCTTCTTCAGAAACACATCTAAAAATCACTCTCTTATGATTACATATCCTCTCTCTCTCTCTTTCTCACCTCACTGTATGAGGTTTCATGATCTCCTTTTAAAAAGTCCGCTAAGGTTGATGAGTCTCCTAGCAAAAAGTCTCGTTGAGTTCTTATGCATCCAGGAGGAACAAGACTCAGTAAGGTTCTGAAGTCTCCTATCAAAAAGATTGTCGTGACCTTGCATCAGATAGTGTTATCCTACATGGACTATGTAA
Organism: Dactylorhiza incarnata; assembly: GCA_033032865.1. NCBI lineage: Eukaryota > Viridiplantae > Streptophyta > Magnoliopsida > Asparagales > Orchidaceae > Dactylorhiza > Dactylorhiza incarnata. Next base: position 4,605,031 of record JAWHQI010000157.1, on the reverse strand, counting down.
GAGAGGACTAGTAAATTTATTGTGGAACCTCTTTCAAAATTTATGTCTCCTCTATGTGAATGTTCTCGATAGCTTAGATCTACTTTTATTTTATTTCTTATGTTCCTGCTTTTGTTCTCTTCTTCTCTGTGATCTAAAAATGTTTAAATGGGTAACTCATAAAGATAATTTCACTCTCTTTTCCCCAATTTTGTGAAGTAATATTCAGATCCATCTCCGCACTTTTAATTGGTATTAAGAGGCAGGTTCACCTTTAAGGGCTATCACCTTGGTGAACCATGATCTGGTTGTCTTAGTATCCATGTATAATTGACTGCACTCTTGAATAATGGAAATCTAAAGTCAGGCTATATAATTTTTCTGACAGGAATACCATTAAATCTACCCTTTTGACTGCAGATACTAAAAGTTTTTCCAAGAATCACACTTAAATCATGGAAGGAGGAAGACTCCGGGAGTCTGTTAATAGACTGCTTGCGCGAACTGAGGATCTCCCCTCTATTATTCAGAACATACATGAGGAGAAGTATAAGAAATAGGAGTAGCAGATGCAAGTGGAGAAAACCCAATAAATTGTTGGGAGACATCCCTTGGATTTGATGGTACAAAACCCTATCTGATTGATGATAGGAATCCTTAAGAAGTTAGTAGTTCCTGTCTCAGAGGAAATGACCCTGAAGTAGAAAGAAGAAGCCTGAAGAAAGCCCTTCAAGAGGCGATGTCAGAAAGCTGCTGTGAAGAAAGAGTCAGGCTCGTCCTGAAGGTGTCATAGATCGCCGACCGGACGTTAGCCAATTGGGGACTTGATCACCGACCGAGTACCCAATCACTGATCGGAGAACTTATCACAGACATTCATTCTCAGCTGCAACGCTACCAGATCGGTCAGAGATCGTCGTTCGTTAACCGAAGTCATAGGAGATCGCCGACCGAGCCACCTCTTTTCCCGTGCCCATAGAAGGAAGATTTTGCACTTGCCGATCGCGGACCAGAGCTCAATGATTGCCGACCGACCAAGTACTCATCGTTCATTGATCGATCTGCTAAATGGGGTGTCGTCTCCCCAAATTGAGGCTCATACAGTCTGCTATGCCCTATGAGTAAGATAGTGTGCCTCTATCTATCATGAGAGATAGTCTCGATCGTGCCTCCTGATCATTTTTCATTAACTGTTGGATTGCATGCTTATGCATCTAAACGTCTTAGGTCGTGCCTCTTACTAATTATTTATCTTGTATACATACTCGTATATTCCTCGCATTCTAAAGATATACGGGATTACATGTACTGTATATTTCCACAAACTTCAGACTGGACTATCTGAATTTGAGTTTACATTATTTATGATCTACTCGTTTTAATAGCACACTTGATCCGTTTATAGTTTCTTAACGACGATTAATTTCGTAAATTGATATGTGGGTTTCTACTGTTACATGTATTTTGTTAATTATAAAGGAAAACATTTTATGCAATACTATCTGGTATGTCTAGCCCAAAATAATTAGAATTTCTTACCTCAATGGTGCGGCGCTGGTAGACGCGGTGCGGCGACATGATTCCTTATAAGACGTATTCTTAAGCCCAAATATTTTTTTTGATTGCCAATGGGGTCTACTTCCTCAAATCGCCTCAAAACCCTAAAAGGGCAAATGAACATATATTCATTTCTCCTAAATTTTATGAATATTATTTCATCATGGAGAAAACGCACTTACCCCTTCTCTAACAGTCGAGGGTTAGGATTTCAGAAACGGAATGACTACGCCTAAATCTGAAATCGTCGCTTCAAATGTGATTATCTAGGAGATCCATTAATTAAAATAGGGCTTAAACAAAAGTTCTGAATGATAACCACATAAGAATAATAACTGAAATTTTCGGAGGAGACAGATAATACTTGAAAAAGGTTTCCTGACAAGGTTGATTTGTCCAGAAAAGTCGGCCTCAACTAGGGCTATCGAGGCAATGGAGCAATCCTCAACTTCAAGATCTTGCTGGGAGAAGAGGAGAAGGGATTCCAACCGATAGTCCAGAGCATATAGAAAGATTGAAAACCACGCAGCTCTACTGAAAGGCCTCGTTGAAGACTTCTGGAAGAAGGTGGAGAGTCGAGGACTGAGAAGAAGTGACAGGGGGCGCCGTCTAGGGCTTATCAGAGCGGTAATTGGGCACTGCACCTGCCGTCTATGACGTAGGAACGAGAGGAGCGGCGGTTTCGATTTGGGAATGGTTGGGAGAGACACGATAAAAAAATGACGCCCTATTCTTTTAAAACTTGGGAACGTGGGTTGCATGTGGAGTAACCGTGTCAACTGTTCTTAATAGGTATTACGGGTAAAGTAATGAAATGTCCTAAATCACTATTTCTTCTTCCCATATAAAGGCTCCTAATTAAGCGCTTAAATCCCCTTTTAAATTTCAAAACGCAAGGAAAATAACATATGCAACACTTTCCCATCACATAATATTTATTAAATTATATATAGTCTTGACCATAGGGAAACTAATTACCTCGATACCATAAAAGCACGAACAAACTTCACTCGCGGTCGAACCCTACAACTAAATAAGGGACAATAAATAAATCTCGGATGTTACAAGATGACTCCAAATAGCTCTCTTTATTCAGAGAAACGATCATCTACTTCTAATGGAGCATCCCACTCAATTTTACTCTACACGGCCCGACGAAACAATTTGTAAAGTCGTGTCACTTTAATAGCCGCAACTCTTCAATTCCAACCGTTTCACAGGAAATTCCACCAACCCATGTCTTGTGCCTTTGTCGATCCACACGACTTCTCAACAAACCAGTGTCCATGACTCATGTATCTCTGTCTTGGCTCTGCATGAACCCTTGGCACGACTTCATGACCAACCCGCCCCCTCCGATCCTGTCGATCTTCTTTCGATCCTGGGTTGTTTCTTTAATGCGCTTGAATACTTCTTCCTTCAGACACTGCCATATTCTTGTTCATCTGCAATGTAAACACAAATTTACATCAAATAACATATGAAATATAACATAGAGGTATAAAATGAGAGCCTAAACATATGTAAATGATGAGTAGTAATAGTATATTTATACCCTCATCAGTATGTTCATGACAACGATTTTTGGTGATGACACTGAATAACAATTAACATTAAAATAACAACTTGTGCAGGAGTATGAGGTTAAAGACATCGAAAATCTTTGATATTTTTTGGGTATCGAAGTAGCAAGATCAAAACACGGGATTTTCATTTCAAATGGATTTATGTCCTTGATCTCCGTGAACAAAGTGGCATAAGTGGGTGTAGCCCTACCGATACACTTATCGAAGCGAACCACAAATTAGGAAGGCACGACAGGGAAACTGTCCATGGTGTTATTGGATATCATAGATTGGTGCACCCAAACTGACAGCTACACTGAAGTTTATAGCTTCCATTTGAAATTTCTTTGTGGTACTCTAGATTGCTACGTCCCATGGGCTTAGGCTAGGATTCCAAAGTTTATAATTTCAGTTTTACATTGGTCATACCTCATGTTGATGCCTCATCTCATTTTGCCTCTAGAGTGTAAGTTCTAGTGCTTTTTTTTGTTGGTGGTGTACAGCTATCTTTGGTTGAACATACTGGCTTGCTGTTTTTAGCCAGTGCGACCTTGTTTTTTTCATTTCTTTGTGCGTTAGGATGGATCTTTTGTATCAAGTAGCTCAACTAGACTATACTAGGGGACCAATTTGCTGGCTGCCTGGTCAGTTTTGGTCTAATTCGATTGTCATATCATAATTACTTATCAATGTTATCATAATTTTTTTTACTTTAGTTACTTTTACAATTCCCCGAAAAATGCGTTGCTTTCTCTGTTTAACTTTCCATGGAAAGTATTTTATCACTCTTGTGACTTTTTTATTCTTGTCAGTGAGTATATCATTGATCTTATGGGAGCTCCTGGCACATTAATTCCTGCTGAGGTCCCCAGCAGTCATCTTCAAAATTCTGGAACTATACTGCATTGTGCTGATTCCGTTGAACAGTCTGTAAAAGATCTTTGCTTGGCCCTTGATAAGGTTAGCTGTCAGTTAGAGATGAAAGGTGAAGTATTAGAAGTAAGTTCTTCTAATAATTCCGTTTCAGGAACTGTTGTTCGCTTACAGTTACAAGAAAAACCAGAGCACTTCAGTGAAGGTGATGATTTTATGAGAGTTGAAGGAAATAGAGAAACTGAAGGATGTGAAAAGGAAACTGATGCGGTTGCTCAAACGGCAAGTGCAGTGCAACGAGACAATTTTGGAATTACAGGAGAAATATCACCTGTTGAACAGATGAAAGTTAATGATGTCTCAAAGTATGTTGTTACTGCTGCAAAAGATCCAGAATTTGCAAGGAAGCTTCATGCTGTTCTGTTAGAGAGTGGTGCTTCACCACCCTTGGATTTATTTTCAAATCTAAATACTGTGCATGAGATGGTTGAACAACGGGTCCTTACAAATAACATTAGTATGGAAGGAGCTCTTTGTAAAAAAGAAGGTGAGCTCCCTCAACCCTATATATTATCGGTCATAGAGGAAGGCTCTTTAAGCTGTTGGAATATCAAGAGTGATAATGAAAAAAATGTTGTGGAAATGACAGCCAAGGACGAACACACACCTCCTTCATCTGCAAATAATGCTATTGCTAGAAAATCTTCACCTCTCCTAAGGATGAATCAAAATTCTATTTTCGACAAAGCTCAACTTAAGGTAATTTCCTTCAAGAACTTAGGACTAAAGTTACTGTCTTCAATTTTTGAGTGGCATACTTAACATACAATTCCATGCCAGGGATGTCATGCCACAGACGAGGCTGATACAAGTAATGCTAAAACATCTGCTGAGCAGTCTGAGGCAAAAGAGGGTGAGAATCAAAGCAGTGTCTCGCAATTTGAACTTCTTTTGTTGATATGTTCTTTTTAATATTGGTTCCTATGGAATCCTCAGAACTGAACAATTATGATCTGCCCCCGTCGAGCGGTTCTGAGAAGGAAAGTTTCACACCATTACTGGATGGTGTTGCTGAATGGGAGATTCCATGGGAAGATCTCCAGATAGGTGAGCGAATTGGTTTAGGTAAGCTCTCTTACTTTACATATTATATATATGTATTATCTATGGATTACCAGTTTACTATGTAAATATTTTTCTTTGAAATTTTAATATGGTGCTTCAACTTAACAATTGTGAGTGTTTCTTTCATGTAAATCTGTTTTCTCTTCTTAAAATTTGATATTTGTAGTCTTATGACCATGTTCAACTTGTGAATTTTGTTTATTGCTGTGCGATATGGAATGATGTAAATATAACTTATTTATGTTGTGTGAAAAGTAAGGCGGGAAAATTTGTTACGAACATGAAAATAATTGTATTTAAAATGGGAATAGCCAGATACAGATCATGAGGGATACTCGTGCCTAACGCCAAGAGGATGATTCCTCCATGAAGTACCTCTCTAAATGAGAAATCCATACTCTAACGATCAAACGATGCCTAAGACTGTCAAGTCCCCTTCTTATAGGGAGGACTCACATAAGTAAAAAATACATAACTACCATAAAAAATAAAAAGCTATATGTTGTCATCGCCGCGTGTTCGTAACAATACATCCCGCATGAAAATCAACCTTGTCTTCAAGCTCAAGTCTCCGTCATGCCACTACTAGTGGTACACCTGCGGGTTGTCCCCTACTAAGGTGCTCATGTTTTTGTCGGGTGTTGTGTCCTCGAATGCGAGGGCCTCAAAATTGGCAATGCCAATGTCCTCCAAATCTCCTCTTAAAATGGCGCGGAACTCCTTGATGTGGCAGTTGTGGGTGGGAGAGTAGGGTTACTTGCAGTCCTTCTCCCTTTGCAATGCACACACTCAGAGAGATGATGTCCCATCAATCTTGCTAGGAGCTGAGGATCCTCTGATTCGAAGAAGATGGTAGCAGGGAGTGATGTTCATGTATCTTGGAGCTTTGACGAACCACGTAAGGCTTGAAAGGGTCAGGCATATGTCACTGTGGGAAGCTCGACCAAAGTGGTCAAGCAGTCCGCCGATTGCTTGGTTCGACTTTGAAATTGTTCCACAAAGCTTCATGGAGCCGATCGTAGGCTTCTACAAGGGAGCTGCGGTGGTGACAGCCGATATTGGGAGGGCAAGTTGCGGAGAGTGGAGCGGCACCGGTAGCGGTTCATGATTGCTGGGATTGGATGTAGGGGGTTTGCGTGGTAGTTGCATGTCGTTGGACCCATGCGAATGAAACGAAAGGGCATGCAAGTCGGCTCATGCAGAAGCTACGAGGGCCACATGTCGTAGGGCTGACTATTGAGGAGCGGCAGGTGTTTCTTCTGCTCGTTGGTGGTTAGTTGAATGTGAAGGAGTACGTGAATCTCAATCCAATTTTGTTACGGGCAAACCTGTAGCACGTCAACATCTCATCGACGATGGTGTCTGAGGCGGTGTTATGTGCTTCTTTTGGAGGATGCGGGGATACGGGGGATGTCGGTGATACAAGGAAGTTCAGCTCACCCGAAGGGGGATGAAGGAGAGGAAGAGGGTGGGTGGGGGGACTTTCTTAACCAACCCTAGAAGGAGGGTGAGAAGGAACTAGAGAGACTAGAGAAATTTATTAAATTCTTGCATGAAATTTCCTTAGTCCATGGGGCCTTTAAATAAGATTACATGACTTGGACTTAATTTCCAAAATGCCCTTGTATGAACTAAAACAATACATTCATAATAACTTTAATAATGCAAACGCCTAATAATAACGACACAACCTAGGAAGCACTAGTACGGGTACGAGTGCCGGGTACGATACGTATCCGATACAGCGGTACGACAAAATTTAAAAAATAAAAATATGGGTGCGGCGGGATACGTTGTATTAAATATAATAAATACATATGTATAATCTTACAAATGTAATTAAAAGTCCTCAAAATAATAAAACATTAAGCATAATTGCATAAATCACCAATTGAAGTACAAATTCATAGTTAATGCAATATAATATGAATTTCTAAAAAAAAATATTCGTAATCATTTCAAATTTAAGGATGTTTATCAATCATTTTATTCCTCTTCTTCCCCATTATTGGAGATTAACGCATCTTCAACTTCAGGTTCGTCTAGAGACAAGTTAGCAAAATATTAAACATAGAAAAATTCATGTTGAACAAGTAGAAACAGTACCATTTTGAAACATCAAATCTTTAAATATATATAGTAAAAAAACAAAATAATAAAATTTAAATCAAATTCTTTATAGTTTAAACGAAAAAAGATACTTAAATCTGAAGAACATTTTGTTACTATAATAAACAAGCATCATTAGTTGCATTTCTGGGTCACAATTTTTCTTTTCCATTATTGAGGAGCATGCGCCTGATGATTGTATGTTCATAGGGGGGAATGCACTAGAGTTCGGGTGGAGACGAGTGCTTAGGATGTGACGAGGGCTTGCAGGTTGCTTTATGTGCTCTAGTAGTAAGTCGAGCGGTGGAAGAAAAGTCATATCTTGATTTATTATGAAATTAGGGAAACACATGTTTATATATATATGGAAATAATTACCCGTACCCCCCCTGTAAGTTAGCATAATTACTGAGAGCACCCCTCTTATTTTCGAAATTACAAAAACCTCCCCTGAACTTTTCATTTCATAACATCATGAACAAAAATTCAGGATTTTTTTGTAATGAAATTGTACACCGATGGGTTTTTTTGTAATGAAATTAAAACTTCAAGGGAAGTTTTTGTAATTATGCTAACTTATAGGGGAGTTTTTTGTAATTTCGAAAATAAGAGGGGTGCTCTCAGTAATTTAGCAAAGTTAGAAGGGAGGTCCCGGTAAATGGCCCTATATATATGTGTGTGTGTGTGTGTGTAAAAGTGGGTTACAATGGAAATAATAAGAAAAGAAAGAATACATTGCTTTAACAGATTTTATACTAATAATAGTATTCAACTTGCTATATTATCTTACGTGAGCTTGTAATTTTTGTGCGTGACAGTTTCTTTATTTATTTCTTATTTATGAGGGAACCTAGGTAGCAGTTTCTTTATTTATTTCTCTTAAGCGATGTGACTGGGATTGTATTAGTTTAACTACACATTTTGAGCATTGTTGTTGAAAAAACATTGTCACTAAATGAGATGATCATGACATGAAGTTGGATAAAAATATTGCACTGTTCCTTTTCTGCTTAGCGTTAATTGTAAAGACACCTCTGTGTAATGAATTTGCTAACTTCTAGAGGTCCCGATACCTGATTTCTGAAATTATCATCCACTCAGAGTAGTGTTTGTAATTCTAAATTATTACCAAGTTGCATATCCAGTTGTAAGTTAGGTAACTTTTGAATGTTGATATTCGACCTGGTTTGAACTTAATCTTTTGATGCCTTTTAATAGACTATCGTTTCATCAACAGTAATTATTCTCATTGAACCTTTTTTTCTATATTGCAGGCTCTTATGGGGAGGTATATCGAGCAGACTGGAACGGCACTGTGAGTTCCCTACATATGCTTGTGCCATATTGTACATTAGAATTGATTTGGTTGTTTCTGAGCTAAAGTTAAAAAACCTGATTAAACCTAGAGACTTTTCACATTCTTGAGGCCTTATCTGGAAGAAGAATTAGAGTTGAATCCCTTGATAATGTGTTGTCGAGGCACTGATCTTATCTTTAGCTTAGAAGTTGGAAGATCTTATCTTTAGCTTAGAAGTTAGAAGATCTTATCTTTAGCTTAGAAGTTAGAAGTACTGATAGAACATGCGATCAAATCAGATTTGCATTAAGATAAAAGTACGGGGATATAACTCCCGAGGTATGTGCTCCCCTAGCTTCCTGTTGTTGGTTCCCTTTTGAATCTTTAGCTTAGAAGTTAGAAGTACTGATAGAACATGCGATCAAATCAGATTTGCATTAAGATAAAAGTACGGGGATATAACTCCCGAGGTATGTGCTCCCCTAGCTTCCTGTTGTTGGTTCCCTTTTGAATCACCACTTCAAATGAGACACAAGCGTAGAGGACTCAAGAGGATTATAAGACACTCCCCCCCCCCCCCCCCCCCCCCCCCCCCCACCCACACACACACACACACACACACACACAACATGGGAGAGGGTGGATGGGTTGTGGACACAAAGGTGCACATGGATGTGGGGCTACAGATCATTGAGGATGTACATCACGTACTCCAGGTAATGATGGGGAGAGGTCTGTCATGTGTGTGACGACCTCGATGAACTCCACAATGTTGGCCGTGATGGTGTTAAACTGATGAACAGAGCTGATGCGCTTGTGCACATTGTCCGCCTGACACGTGTCGTAGTGGTGAAGAAGTTTCTTGAGTGCTATCCGGGAGAGATCAGAAACATTGTGCAACGTCCGACACAACTAGTGGAGCATGAGGCCTTTCATGTAGATTGTCGCCATTGGGACCTTTTGATTGGCGGGGGTCTTTTGAAGATTAAAGAAAAGTTTAGCGCGGGCGATTCAGCCGTGGGGATCCATGTCGTCGAACATCCGGATCATAAGATGACGGAGATGGGGCAGGTGAATGTTCATGGTGGGGTGAAAGTACCCTACGTAGTTAACATTTGGTGGGCGGTGGTGGAGGTGGATGTCGAAACCAAACCATCCTCATCGGCATCGCCTTCCGCACCCCAGGTAATGACAGGGAGAGGAAGGGTACTTTCACCCCACCATGAACGAATTGTGGGCATTGAGCGGAAGGGCCGGAGTGGGTGTCAATTCTTTGAAGGAGGGAAAAGGAAGAATGTTGTTGAGAGATGGCAGATCGAGGGAGAGGGCTGATGAGAGCGTTGAAGGTGCGTTGCTACCGAGAAATAGAAGATGCGCAGAGGGGCGGAGTTCCGATCGTGCAGATGCATTGGCGTGGGCCATCGATCAGAGTAGGGAACGTGAGGATTGTGATGAGGAAGACGAGCCGGTCCACTGGAAAGCGTTTGGATCGTGAGGTGGATGGCATATGCGTGGGAGCCACCTTGATCGTGAATCAAGATTCACTGGAGGCAGGATGACGGTCCCTCGAAAGCTCGGGATCACGGGATCGCCGATGCTGTTTGACAAAATCCTAACTGATGGGGGTCTCGACTTTTGCCGAGATAAGCATTTCAGACCAATTGATAACACCTACTATCAAATCAGATCTGCAATAAAATGAAAGTGCGGAGATACAACTCGCGAGGTGTGCTTGTGCATAGCTTCTGAGGGTTGGTTCCCTCTTGAACCCCTCTCCAAATGAGAGTGAAACCTAGAAAACTCAAGATGACCATAAGACACTCCCACACTCCCTTATATATGAGAGAGTGGACATGCATTGAATAATACCAAAATGCCACTAGGACTATATAGTAGATGAGCGCGTGTGATGGCGAGGCGGTACTGTGATTGGCCCCACCGATTCTGTGGCCTCGTGTACCTTGACCTTTTCCTGGCTCGCTCTGCATAAATTCGGTGGGTCCCGTTTATAAATAGGTGGGTCAGGGTCCCTATTTAATGTTCTTTTTTCGTTCGAGCTTTTGCCTGCAACACGAATTGTGTGAGTTCTCTGTCTCAGTTCGCTTGGTTAGCGATGGCTTCCCCTGAGAAAGATGATGACGGTCACTTGTGTTGTGCGGGAACTTTTTTGCCCATACGCTTAAGAAATCTAAAACCTTAGATGCCGACCTGGAATCCTTCCGAACTCGATACCTCCTTGTGGACTACGAAGCAAGGTGGCCTAAGGAGCGCAAGTTCATCAACACCTTCTACTCCGATCAGCTTGCCTTCCCTCTGACGCATTTTGATGTGGGTCTACAATTTCCTCTGTGGCCCAAGTTCTGACAGATATTGCGCTACTTTGGATTGGTCCCGACTCAGATCAACCCCAATGGTATCACGACTATTGTCGCACACCTATGCTTTCTCCGTGGAGATGGTATAGAGTTCAACCTGACGGTCTTCAGAAAGATTTTCACCATGAGGGCGACCCATGAGGGAGTCAGCTACTTTGGGAGCGACACCTTCAAGTTGCTGGGGACCTCGAACAAGGTTCACTTATGGAACGAGAGATTTGTCTTTATTAGAGGCAACTTATCCATCCCGTTCAAGCCGCAGGAGGCGGGTGCGAAACTCTTCATTCCTCCTGTTCTGAGGGGGGCTAGGCTTACTCTTCGGCTCGCTCTGAAGAAGAAGAAATTCGACGTCGTTCATTTCCGACGGCGAGTCGACGAACTACCCTTCATCCAACCCGGCCAAGGTTAGTTCGAGCTAGGTCTTTTGGGCGAGGTTATATTTAGCGAGTTTGTTTATACCTCGCCCCATATTGTTGAGGTTTCTAACCTTTTTTAGGATTTATTCTCTGCAGGAGTTCGCCCGGTTCCTGTAACTGTCCTTCCTTCCGTTCCTGAGGTGGCTCCGCCTTCAACATGCGCGAGTACCTCCAGTCAGCTCGCCGATGACCCTTCCAGAGAACGTGGCGAGGATCCCTCCAGCCAGCGTGGCAAGGTCGTCGATCTTGAGGAGATAGAGGATCTCCCTTCCGAGTCGCCTCAGCATCCCGAGGCTGAACCCTCTCAGCCGAGGTGACACAAGGCCGTCGCTTGTAAGTGACGTTGCGAGGATAGGGTGGATGATACTTACGAAAACCCAGAGTTACACCCTAACTTCGGCGAAGAATCTGGGAGCACTGACCTCATGGGTGATCCCCCGATTGTCGGCCAGCATGCAAGAGGGGAGCTGATCTCGACTGCCAATGCAGAGTCTTGGACTTAGTAAGATGCACTATTATCCCGAGGCGTCATCTCATCACCTTTCACAACACGCTTGGTGGGTGAAAGTGCCACTTAAGGGATCGTTGACCAGCATGCAAGGGGGGAGCTGATCTCGACCGCCATTGCAGAGGCTTGGACTTAGGATGATACACTATTATCTCAATACGTCGTCTCATCATCTGACCAAGACTATTTTGGGGTACTCGTAGAGAAGGATTGTATGCGCTATTACTGGAGAGTTCTCATCCTGTTACTCAAGAATTCGAGGAGATTAGCTCTACTAACTTTCAGATGTCTTATAGGACATAAAAATGAATTATTTCTTTACTCCAGATACAGCTTAGGAGTTTGTCAAGATGTTGACTTTTGAAGTTGATCTAGCTACATGATATATAAGCATCTCGCAGCTGAGAGGGAATTCATATCTTGTAAGTTGGTTTAGACTATGACTCCGCGCTCCTTCCTAATACCTGGCAGATGGATGAGAAGTGTACTCGAGGGATCGTCGGTCAACATGTCGGGGGGGGGGGGGGGGTGATCTCGACCGTCAATGCAGATGCTTGGACTTAGGAAGTTACGCTATTAACCCGAGGCACTGTCCCATCACTCAATCTGGAGGTTACCCGGGATGAGACAGGTTCAAGTTCTAAACTACTTGCGGAGAGGGGTTTCACCTCGATGTCTTCTATCCCGAATTCTTTTGAAAAACTCGGACTTTTCTTTGTTAATTAAATGATTACATATTTACAAAGAACATATCTTGACGTACATTTGTTCTCCCCTTGCTGTTTTACAGGTTCATGGGTAATATCACTTCAGATCATCTCCGCTCCAAGTGTTCCCGAGGAGCTTCCCTTCTGAGTTCTACATGCGATATCTTTCTGTCTTAGTGCGCCCTGGATTATGAATGGCCCTTCCCAATTTGAGTTGATCTTGCCGATGGCGGCGGATCTACCTGTCGTATCCACTTTCTTTAGTACTAGATCTCTCTTCTGGAATTGCTTGATGCGAATGTGCTTGTCGAAATGCCTGACCATTCTTCGTTTGATATTCTCCTGTTAAGCAAATGCAAGGTCGCGGAGCTCTTCGATGAAGTCGAGGGAGAGCTTCTGGGCTTTCTCATTCTTGAGACGTCATTCTTCTCAATCTCATGCTGCTACCACCCTTGGGCTCATGCCTCGAACTCCACTGGGATGAGAGCTTCTGAACCATGAGATAATTTGAAAGGAGTCTCCCCAGTAGAAGAGTTTGGTGTAGTCCTCAGAACCCAGAAAACTGAGGGGAGCTGCTCCGCCCAATTCCCTTTTTAGATTTTTTCACTTTCTTCTTTAAGCGGTTCAAAATGAGCTTGTTAGCGACTTCGACTTGACAGTTACTTCAGCGGTTATGGACGAATGCGAATCGAAAATCTGTTCCCAGCTGACTACAAAAATCGATTAGCTCTAGGCTGGTGAATTGCGGATCGTTGTTCGTGATGATCACATGGGGAATCCCGAACGTACAGACGATCTCTCTCCAGATAAAGTTCTTTACCACCTATGATGTGGCATTGGCTAGCGCCTTAGCCTTGATCCACTTGGAGAAATAGTCGATCATTACCAGGATGAACTTTCTCTGACCACTGGCTTGAGGGAATGGTCCAAGCAAATTCATTCCCCAAATAGCGAACGACCACGGGCCAATGATTGTGCGAAGTTGCTGAGCTGGCTGCAGCTGATGTGGGGGTGTATAATTGACATTTCACTTCCTTGAGAAAAATTTTGCGTCCTTTCTGATGGTCGGTCAGAAGTACTCTTGCCTTAATATTCATTGCTCAAGTGTTCGGGTCCCAGAGTTACTCTCACACTCTCTCGAGTGAATCTCTTTTAGGATATGAGGGACCTCCAATTTGGTGACGCATCTGGCTAGCGGGCCTGATAGGGTCTTCCGGTATAGGACTCCATTAGTAGGCCTCCTTGTATCAAAATTTCCTTTGATTTTCCACCTCCGTCGGGAATTGACCTGTGGTGAGAAACGGCCAAAACAACTCGGCTATCATACCTCCGGCCCTTGAGCTATATTTCGCCAACCTGTTAGCCTTCGAGTTTTCCTCCCTTGGCACGTGCTGGATGAAGAAGGATCAAAAAGATCTTATTAAGATCTTCACCTTTGCTAGGTACTGCTGCAAGGACCCCTCTCTTACTTCGAACTCTCCGCGGATTTAAGATGCGACCACCAACTAGTCGGTGTGAGTCACGAGATCTTGTACTCCCAACTCCTTGGCCAAGCGAAGGCCTGCAATAATGGCTTCGTACTCCACCTGGTTGTTCGTGACGAGGAAGAGGATCTCTACCGCCTGCTCGATCCTTGTCCCTTGAGGGCTCACCAAGACAATACCCACACCGAGGGAATTCTTACCCGGGGCCCCGTTAACAAACATCCTCCACGACACATACTCTGGAGAACTTGTCGGCTTCTGCGGAGAAGTCTGCTAGAAAATCAACCACTGCTTAAGCCTTTATTGTCGTCTGGAACACGAAAAAGATGTCGAACTCACTGAGCTCCACAGACCACTTGGCTAGTCTACCTGAGTGCTCCACTCTATCTATGATGTTGCGTAGAGGGTGGTCGGTCACCACTCGTATGGAATGTACTTGAAAATACGGCCTGAGCTTCCTAGCTGAGATAACTAGGGAGAAAGTCAGTTTCTCCAGGATGAGATATCGTAGCTCGGCCTTACGCAAGACCCTGCTTACGTAGTAGATCGGGAGCTCTCTTCCCTTCTTCCCTGACAGGAATCGAACTTACCGTTTCCGCCCCAACTCCCAAGTGGAGGAAGGTCTTCTCCTTCCCTGGGCCCTGACAATAACAGGGCCTGCGTTAACTGAAGTTTCAAGCTCTCAAAAGGTACCTCACACTCCGCCATCCATTCGAACCTTCGGTTTTTCCGAAGAGTTTTGATGAATGGGGAGCACTTTTCTCCGGCCTTAGACAAGAACCTGCTCAATCCGACCAATCCCCGGTTAAGCGATGCACCTCCTTGGCATCTCTTGGAGATGCCATCTCCATGATGCCTTTCACCTTGTCAGGGTTAGGTTCTACTCCCGCTGGAGTCAGAAGATGGTCCAAGAATTTTCCCTTCCTTTCTCCGAACTTGCACTTTGTCGGGTTGAGCCTCATTTTGAACTTTCGCAGCGTCGCGAAGGTCTCAACCAGGTCTTCGAGATGCTCCTGAATGCTCTTGCTTTTCACCATGTGGTAATCCACATAAACCTCTAGGTTCCTCCCCTTCTGCTCTTTGAAGACGCGATCCATCATTCGTTGATAGGTTGCTCTCGCGTTCTTCAGCCCTAAGGGCATCATCTTGTAACTGAAGCATCCGTCGTTTGTTATAAAGGAGACGTCCTTGACGTCGGTGGGTTGCATTCGGATCTGGTGGTATCCTGAAAATGCATCAAGAAAACTCATAACAGGAAAACCGACGTCTGAATCAACCCGTGGGTCGATTCGAGGCAGATGATAACAATTCTTGGGGCATACTTTATTTAATAAAAAAAGTCGATACACATACACCACTTCCTCTAGCCTTCTTCACCATTATAACATTAGAGACCCAACATGTGTGCTCGATCTCCGATACAAAACCTGCCTCCAACAACTTCTTCACCTCTTCCCGAATAGGCTCTGCCAAAGTAGTGGCTATCACCTTCTTCTTTTGCCTTATGGGGTGGACCCTTGGGTCAGGGATGAGGCGGTGGCACGCTACATCAGCATCGATGTATGGCATGTACGCGACGCTCCAAGAGAAGACGCCGAAGTTCTACTGCAGGATCGCCACGATCCTTCGCTTGTCTGCTTCCTTCAGCTCCATATTCATCTTCACATTTTCAAGCCTCCCGCCCACAGTCACTGTCTCCACTTCTTTCACCTCTTCTGCCACCTTCAAGTGTGTCATTCCTTCTAGTACTTTCTTGACTTCTTTAGCCTCTTCCGTCCAGCCGATCGTGTTGACGACATTGAGATATCACTCTCGGACTACCTTCGGATCGATGCGGATCATGATCTGCACTCCTCTTGAGCTATACTTTAAGCACTGGTGGTACGAGGAGGATACTGACTGGAAACCACTGATCAGAGGCCTTCCGAAGATAACATTATAACTGCTCGAGCATCAACAATGATGAACCAACAATTCCTTGATGTTCTGCCGAGAGTGTCGAGGAGTTCCAATCCTCCCTCTACCCCCTTTCTTTCTCCTGAAAATCCAAAGCGTGGCCCATTCGACGTCGTGACCCTCTTAACTTTAATCTTCAGTTCCTCGAACGCCTTCTTGAACACCACATTGACAAAACTTCCGTTGTCCACCAGGATCCGAGAAATGGTGAAGTTCTTGATCGCTGCCTGGATAACGACGACGTCATGAAATGGGTTCTCATTCCCCAACATAACCTCCTCAAAGAAGGTGATTTCTCCCATCGGAGGAGTAACCTGGGAGGTTGAAGTGACACTCCGTCGATAGATCACTTGAAGACTTCCTTTCCTTGAGGCCTCTGCTCCCACTTCCCTGTGGATGACGCTGATCCCTCTGCGCGTCCCAACATCCACCCTGTCTTCACATCTTCACTGGCCCGGGGCCTGAACCAACTCTCCCTCAGCAGGATCCCGTCGTTGTTAATCTTCCCCCCTCCTCCTGGGGGTCTTCTTCCTTCTACTCTTCTTCTCGCTTCTAAGAACTCTGGGCATGTAGCAGTAGCATGCCCCTCTGCTTGATGTAAGTCACAGTAGAGGATGTTATTCCTACGCGGATGCCTTTGATGGTTATTTCTTCCCTGGGGACGACCCCCTTGTCGAGCAATCGTCATTGCTTCCCGAGGAGGGGACCTGTTCTGCCTTCCACCTCCTTGCTGTCTCTCGAGAGGATTGAAACAATCTTGTTGTTCTGGGGAGAAATGTCTCCCAGGCCCCATAGGATGGGGTCTCCCTACCGGCCTCCACGACGGCCTATTCATTTGAACCTGAAACCTCCTATCAGGTCCTCGATTCTCTGGAGCCATGACTGGCCTCCTCATCTCCTGCCTCCTCGGCTCCTCCTGCCTTCTTTGCTCCATTCTCCTCCCCCCCATTCAGGGTCTTGGCTTCCTCCGCTCTGGTCAATCTCGTGAGCGAGGCTAAGAAACTGTTATTTGTGGCCTCTCCTTCGATGAAATGTCTTGCCCGGTCGATCAAGTCCTCAAAAGACATCGGTGGGTCCTGGCTCAGCTCCAACTTAAACAAACCCTCCCGCAGGCCAAAGGTGAGATTCAGCTGCAAGGAATAGCTCCCCACCTCCTGAATGTTCAGTACTTCTTCTTGGAAACGGTCAATGTAGCTTCTCAACTTCTCGTTGGCCCCTTGCTTGAGAAGAAAGAGGTTTGTCGACCCCATCTTCCATTTCTTGGACATTGCGAAGCGCAGCATCAACCCTCAGTGCAAGTCCTCTAAACAGTAAATAGAACTTGCCGACAACAGATGGAACCATTCCCTAGCCTTCCCCTTGATGGTAATCTCGAAGAACCCGCACTTGAAGGCATCTGTCATAGTTCGAATGGAGACAATGTCATCGAACCATTGCAAGTGCTGGATGGGGTCATGCTTCTCCGTGTAGTAACTCAGCGTGGGTTCCATGAACCCGTCGAGAACTGGTGCAGACAGAATCCCTTCACAAAATGCACTGGTCGTCTCAAACTGGCGAGCTGTCGGGTGGAGATCCGGCTCCAGCTCGCAGAGGCGAGCTCCTTGCGAGCTCACCAGGGTGTCAACCTCGCGGAATTGAATCCCCCGCGAGCTCGGCGGGTGACCTCGTGACTGCTGGAGTTGCTCCGGTTCCTCACGGACGACCTCTTTGCCAGGTCGCTGAGACGGCTCGCAAGGAGCTCATGAGGCGAGGTCGTGGTGACCTCGACACAAGGTGCGAGGAAAGCTTGCATGGTGTTTTGCATCATCCTGCTGAACTCCGTGAAATTTGCTCTTGTCACGAACTCGTTATCTTCTCGCGAGTTGCTAACGTCGTTCTCGTGCTCTCCATTGTGAGTCATGACGTCTTTTCACAAGAATTTCTTCCTTTAACTACGGTCCACGCTCACCGCACCAAAAATGTTGGAATCAAGAAACCGATGCACAAGAGTTCGGACCTAAAGGGTAGCCCGAAGTCTAACACCACAGATCTGATGACTAGAACAAGAGAGGGAAAGAAAGAGCTAGATGCATGATTGCCTACAAATAAAAACCACGTGCTGCAGGGAGGTCCCGCTAGACACCCGGAGGTTTATAAGAACTTCCCCTCCTAAAACCTAAGCTGAGTAGGCACAAGGAAGGCACAGACTTGGAAAATGGGGAACTTGGGGGGGGGGGGCAACATGCCTTTTCTTGGTTCCCTGATGTCCTATTTATAGACAATTCATACTAGGGGGATCTGAAATGCGAATAGCCTCCCCAACAAAATACCCGATGCACTTAGGTGATTGAGGCTGCTTGAAAAGACCTCGTCGGTCTGGAGCCGGTGCTGCGGGCTCATATTACCATGTTGCTGAAGATATCGCCTAAGAGCGAGATCAAGAGAGATCTCGCCTAAGAGCGAGATCAAGGGGATCTCGCCTACGGGCAAGATCGAGAGGGATCTTGCCTACGGGCGAGATCGAGAGGAATCTCTCATACGAGCGAGATCAAGAGGGATCTCGCCCATGGACTGTTTTCTGCTCCTGACGATGCTTATGTAGTCCAGGGTCTACTGTTTGTTGTAGTTGGTCTATAGCTGAGCTGGCCCTACCCTTGGTGAATATGAGTTGTGCAATCTTCTTCCTTGCACTCTATAGGAGGTCCGGGTAGGTTACTCTCCAAGGGTATAGCTAGATTTTCCGCAAAGGATCTTTTATTTGACCTAGAAATCAGAAGAAACACAATACCCTTAGAATCAACGTACAACGCTCTAATTAATTCACTTAATTAAAAATAAAAGCTTCTCGTGTTCATCCTCTGGCTTCATCAAATCCGCTTTGTTTAGTTCTCACGTCCACAACATCGATAGAACCGTCAAGCAATTCTCTCGAATAAAATTTGCACAATTTCAATATGTTTTATCATGGAAGGGAAAACAGGATTGATGCAACTTAAGCACACACTTGTTAACACCATATTATTGAGTAGGTTGTTAGTTTTTGAACAACTATAAGTATTCTAAGCGAAATGCATTCAGCAGCTCCCAATGAAGCCTTAAATTTTACTTCAATTGTTACTTTGTTACGAGTGAAATTGAGTCTTGGTTCTACACCATGAAATAGCTACATATTTCATATTGAAAACGTTGACAAGAGTAGATTTGCCACCCGCCAGTCCACCAACGACCATCCACCTAGTTCGTGACGACAATTGTCGCCGCTTCCATCGCTTGGATCTATGCCTACAACTGTTGTCAGATCCTGTTGCTAGTGAGTATTTTGTATAATTTCTTATTATCTTACTTAATATTGCAAATTATCATATATTTAAATGGAATTTTGTATTGTTATGTCGTTTGTTTATTTTCCTTATTTTTCTATAAGTGATTAACTCCCTTCGTGCGAAGGGGAACATAATTTGGTCACTCGATTAAACTTATTGTGAACACCGTGTAATGCTACTAACTTTATTTAATTCTTTCCGCTACATTTATTTCGGGCTAGTTTGAATCACACATCGTATAAAATTAGATTGCACGAGTAAACCTGACACCACTTACATTGGTTTTCATTAGTGTTCGTCCACTTCCACAGCCTACACAATGTCATATTTGGTATTAGTGCCCAATGTTTGGGCCACTTGTATGTTACGTAGCGGTAGGGCTTTTCGTCATTCCATGCCCGACCTGACCTAACCGACGAGAGGACCACCAACTCCAACTCTGAGATGACTTCTGCCAAATTCCAACGAGTGATGCTAGAGCGGTTTCATCAAATGACCGCTTGATTCGATGACCTTCGTACTCTTATCGAAACCCTTAAGGATCAGGGCTGGCATGCCACTCCCCAGAGGAGAGAGGGCCCTGCCATCCCACCTGACGATCATTATGAGGAAGAGTGGCACACCCTCCATTCTCACAATTGACATGCTAGAAATCAAGCCCCGCGAGAACCTGCCCCACCTTTGAGGCGATTCCTTGATCACATTTATGACCATCGACCCAGACCCCCCAGATAGTCTTTTCCGTCCCCAGGAGGACTATCAGCCTTAGCACCCAGGCCCTCATGATTGAGCTCCTGGCCATTTTGATTATGGGCGAGACGACCACTATGATGGTATCCCGAGCCGCGTAGAGGAGCTAAGGAGCACCACATGTTGATGATGACGTCACTCGCCGCATACGTATTGATGCTTCTACCTTTGATGGTCACCTGGACCCGAAGGACTTTAGCAACTTACTCCAGGAGATGGACGACTATTTTGAGTGGTACGATATAGTGGAAGAGCGACACGCTAGATTTTACGAGGATGAAACTCATATGTGCAGTGAAGATTTTCTAGACTAGCTTGGAGAGATCCTTCCATTGTGATGGCTACCAGATTCTTCGCTATTTTGGGTTGGTCCCTGCACAGATCAACTCGAACGGGATCGCCATCATCGTGGGGTTCCTAGGCTTCTTGCGGTCGGAGAGGATCACGTTCAATCTCGCCGTCTTCCAGAGGCTCTTTTATATGGGCGCGACGAAGGATGGGGTGGTCTACTTCGGTAACCACCATTGATCGCTAACCGGAACCTCAAATAAGGTTCATCGCTGGAACGAGAAGTTCGCCTTTGTCTCCGGAATCCCTTGGCGTCCCCAGCAACCGCCGACGGGGTTGTTCCTCGCACCCATCCTGGGTGGTTCCCGCGAGGAGTTTATCCTCGCGATGAAGGGTAAGAAGTTCGATGTCGTCTTCTGGCGACAGAACATCGGCCAACTCGCGTTCGTCGAGCCTGGCGAAGGTCACCTCGCAACTACTGGTGCGAGTAAGATTTGAGCCGAGTTGGTTGTTGCTGTGGCTAACACTTTTCTTACAGGTGTTCGGTACGTGCCGGCGATTATTCTTCCTATCGCAGGCCAGTCTCCTCCCTTGCGTCTCCGTCAGACCGTGCGAGGGTCGGGGACGAAGAAGAGGCGGTGGAGATAGACTCTCCGATTTGGGGGGGGGGGGGCTTGCTGGGCTCGGTGATCCAGTCGAGATCCTTCGCGAGTCGGGTTGGGATGAGGGCGAGTCCTTGACCAATAAGAGGAAGGAGATCGCTCAGAAATTGCAGGAAGATCGGCAAAGGGAGCAGGAGGACAGCGTTCCCGAGAACCATCCCAACTTTGGGCAGGGTTCGCAGAACACTGTCCTGGATGGCGAGCCGCTCATTGCGTTGAGCAGAAAGAGGAGCGAGGTTCGCCTCAATTCTTGCCTCCCTTCTTGGAGCGAGGATGAGGTGCCGAATGATGACGCTTTTTGCGTCACATTTGGGCTCTATGGGCGGGATGATGCGAAGATCCTGAAGGAGGCGTCTCCCCGGTTCCTCGCGGATCAGGGGTCGCGGGCGATGCTGCGAGCAGCCGAACTCGCTCATCAGACCGCCCGCAATCTGCTCGGTGCCGAGGAGGAGAATGAAGTCCTCAAGAAGCTGCTCAAGGCGGCAGAGGCGCGTCAAGTTAATGGCGAGGCGCGGGCCAGCGCGGCCGAGAACAAGGACTCTCTGAGCAAGGACTTCGAGGTGATCTTGGTAGCTTGCTAAAATCCTCGTGTAACTCGCCCGTCACCTGTCCTTTGCAATTCTGTAATCCGTGACTTTTTCCTTTTCCAGGAGGAGCAGCTCGCAGCGGCCGAGGCGATCTCCAAGCTCGAGAGCGACATGCGAGCTAGTCAAGCCTCGCTGGAGGCGGCGCAGGTTCGCATCGCGGAGCTGGAGTCGAGGGCGATGGCGCAACCTTCCTCGGAGGCCGGACCTTTTCGCCAAGCGGGGGAAATCTCCAAATCTTCGCAGGAGTGGTCCGCTCTTCGGCGTGAGATTGCGATCCTCGCCGGCGACCTGGTCTTTGCCAAGCTCCAGGTCGGAGGCTTCCTGACGCCAGATGGCGAGACCCTGACGACGGAGGATATGCTCGCCGATATTGTTAATGTCAGCGACGAGGATGAAGAGCAGGATGACAGGGAGCACGACGGGTCGTCGAATTCTTCGGACTATGCTCCTTCGCCGCGCTAATCTTTTTATACTTGGACAATATTTGTAGCTCTTGCGAGAATGATATGTAACATTTTTTTGACTGATATAGTATTATTATTTTGGAGATGCGACCATCTGTTCGTCTTGCTTATGTTGCTGCATTGATACTCGGTAGGCTCATAGGCTCGCCGACGCTTGAGTGTTCGCTCGCTAGGCTCATAGGCTCGCCTGCGCTTGAGTGATCGTCGTCACGATTGGTGCGACCTTGCGGGGTATTTGGTGCGGTCGACAATCGTACCTTACTCGTATATAATATACTCGCTCCCCTTGCTCGCATGGTAGATGCTCGCACCTTCATACTCGCATATTTCAAAATTTTCGATGGTGCTTGAGTTGTGATGGAAACTTGAGGGGTCCCGCAGGACGCACATTCTCAAGGCTTCTGCTTGTACTTGATGAGAGTTGTTTAAGATATCGTGATAGTAATAATAAAGATAAGAAGAGTAAGCATGGAATGACTGTCCGGGAGGTCCAATGGGATACACCATCCCGAGGTCTCCATCCTTTTTGGATGTTGGATGCTGACGAGTAGGGAATGACAGTCGGGGAGGTCCAAGGGGGCACACCATCCCGAGATCTCCATCCTACTGCGCTGCTGAATGTCTGACGAAGATCTTTCTCGCTTTGCTGCGAGCTTTTAACCCTTTATGGGTAAACGATGCCTTTATTCAGGGGTATCCTGGTTGGTTAAATCGGTCATCACTTCGTCGAGTTGGGTGGTTGGTGTCTGGACTCTCCTCTGGTAATTTTTCCAGTCGGATGAGAAGTGCGATCGGGGGGTAACTCGGCCAACATGCAAGGGGGAGCTGATCTCGACCGTCAATGCAGAGGCTTGGTCTTAGGAGAACTCACTCCCGAGGCTCTGTCCCACCACTCGACTTGGATTTTTATGAGAGTTGAGTCGGAAGCCTGTTCCCTAACTTGGCTGCTAGGTTGCTGAAAAGTATTCATCCTGTCACTTGCCAATCAGAGGGGGTTAACCATACCAACTCTTATGATTGGCAAAAAAACGCAGAGAGATTATGCTTTGTCGCGAGCCTTTGGCCCCTTAAGGGTAGACGACACCTTTATTCAAGGGCCTCTTGGTTGGTCAAATCGGTCATCTCTTCGTCGAGTTGGGGGGTTGGTGTCCGAAATCTCTTCTGGTAATTTTTCCAGTTGGATGAGAAGTGCGATCGGGGGTAACTCGGCCAACATGCAAGGTGGGAGCTGATCTCGATCGTCAATGCAGAGGCTTGGTCTTAGGAGAACTCACTCTCGATGCTCTGTCCCACCACCCGACTTGGATTTTTTATGAGAGTTTAGCCGGAGGCCTGTCCCCCAAGCCGATCGTGGAGATCGATTTTACCTACTTCGGAAAACTTCTAGAAGGAAAAGAACTCTCGCAGCCCTATTTCAGGGGGAGAGGATTTTATTGAAGCGAAATAGCTTTACAAAAGAGGGGCATACACGTTCCTGCTAAGGGTAGAACCTTTTCAGGTCATCACCACTCCATGTGTTCCCAAGTAACTCCCCTTCATAATTCTGGAGACGGTATCCGCCAGTTGCCAGGTCCTCGTGGATGATGAAGGGTCCTTCCCAGCTTGGATTAAGCTTCCTGACGGCGGTTGATCGTCCTGCCGCGGTCACCTTCTTCAGGATGAGGTCACCTGCCTGGAAGTGCTTGAGGCGGATGTGTTTGTCGAAATATTTTGCCATCCGTCTTTTGATTTCTTCTTGCCTAGCCGAGGCTAAGTCCCGAAGTTCTTCGATGTAGTCGAGAGTTAATCTTTGAGCATCTTCATTTTCCAGCCGCCATTCTTCATCCCCCTCCTCTGCCGCAACTTCTCTTGAACTTCTGACCTCGAACTCTACAGGGATGAGAGCTTCGGAACCATGAGAGTGCCTGAAAGGAGTTTCTCCTGTGGCCGAATTAGGAGTGGTTCTCAGAGCCCATAAGACCGAGGGGAGCTGGTCCGCCCAGTTCCCTCTTAGGTTTTCAACATTTTTCTTTAGGAGGTTGATGATCAGCTTGTTGGCGGCCTCCACTTGTCCGTTACTCCTAGGATGATGTACTGAGGCGAACCGGAGATCGGTCCCCAATTGCTTGCAGAAATCTTCTAGCTCCAAGCTGGCAAATTGAGGTCCGTTGTCGGTGATGATGACGAGGGGATCCTGAACCTGCATGCTATTTCTCCTCAGATGAAGTTTTTCACGACTTGTGAGGCGGTCTTGGCCAGAGTTTTGGCCTCGATCCAGTTGGAGAAATAATTGATCATGACGAGGACGAACTGTTGCAGTTTCTGAGGTGATCTCAAAGCAGTCAACAGTTAGTCTTACTGCCAACGCAATATGAGCCTATAGGGTCGCATATAAAAGTGTTTGGAGAAGTTGGAGAAAGGATAGTGTTGGCCTCACTCATATTGGATATGAGTGAAAGACCAATCCTATGACTGTTCGGAATTGAATTGAGAATGTCTCAAACGCGGGAAACAAGTTCTCTTGAAGAATCGTCGAAATGGTTTCAACGAATTCTTTAGGACTTGGCAGAATTCGTCTAAAGTCTTTAGTCGAATTTGACAATTCGTCGAAAGTCTTTAGTCGAATATGGTAATTCATCTAAAGTGTTTATTCGGAATTATCTATTCGAGTTCGTCGAAAGTGTTTAGTTGAATATGACAATTCGTCGAAAGTATTTAGTCGAATATGATAATTCGTCTAAAGTGTTTAGTCGAAATTATCTGTTCGAAATCGTCTAAATCGTTTAGTCGAATTTGAGACAATTCGTCGAATGTATATAGTCGAATATGTTAATTCGTCTAAAGCGTTTAGCCGAATTATTATGTATTCGACGAATATGAATCATGGCAGAAATGTTCTGTTTTCCCCTGGTCTGCGGATAGCCTGTTTTTATGACTTGCGTATAAAAGCGATGAGATTAGGTCATAAAGCAGATCGATCCTTTTCGCGACTCGGAAGTGTTCCGTCGTCCCCGTCCGCAGACCTCGCCCAGTACGCCGACCTTGTTCGCCGCCGATCGTCGTCGCCTCCCCTCCAACGGACCTAGCAGTTCGTGGGGACGCAGAGGGTTGTTCTTTCTCCGACCCATACCTTGTGCGACAAGGCATTGGGGTTCTCCTTCATTGTGTGGATCTCTGTAGAGGGCCGATACATTTCGGTGCTTGGAACTCGAAATTCGTCTACCAGATTCCTTCTTGGAGCATCTTGGTTGAGTATTGACTCAATCCCGGAAAGGTATATCGCATTTTGCTTTCCTAATCTCTTGATTCATGAAATCTGTAAGTTCCTTACTCTTTGGGTTGTTCTAGTTATTTCTTCCACTGCGCACATACTGATGTGTTCATATCATTATGAATGGTCTGTAGAAAACCCAACACGAACTTCCTCTGGCCACTGGCCGGGGCAAAAAGGGCCTATCAGATCCATTCCCCAGATAGCGAACGGCCACGGGGCCGTAATGGAACGAAGCTGATGAGCCGGCTGTAGCTGGAGAGGAGCGAACAACTGGCATTTCTGGCATTTCCTGGAAAAGGCTTCGGCATCCTTCCGGATGGTCGGCCAGAAGTAGCCGTGCCTCAGGATTCTTTGCTCCAAAGTGCGAGTCCCCGAATGACTTCCACACTCTCCTGAGTGGATCTCCTCCAGAACTCGAAGTACCTCAACTTCTGAAACGCATCTGGCCAAGGGGCTCGAGATGGTCTTGCAGTACAGCTCCCCACCGTGCAAAAGATAGTACGCCGCTTTGTACCGAAACTTCCTCTGATCTTCGTCATCTGCTGGAAGTTGACCGGAAGTCAGGAATGCTACAAACGAGTCCATCCAGGAAGGACGTTGCTCGATTTCCATCATCTCTCCTTCTTCGATGGACGATCGGAACAATTCGGTGATAGTTCCTCCCGCTCTCGGCCCGTATTTAGCCAAGCGATCCGCAGCCGAGTTCTCCTCCCTTGGTACATGTTCGACGAAGAAGGATGGGAAGCCTCCAATCAATCCTTTTACCTTGACGAGATACTTCTGCAGAATGGTGTCGCGCACTTCGAACTCTCCCAGAATCTGCGACGCGACCATCATTGAGTCCGTGAAAGCCCGAACATCCTGGATGCCCAACTCCTTGTCGAGACGCAAGCCTGCTATTATAACTTCGTACTCCGCTTGATTGTTTGTGACGGGGAAGAGGATCTCGACCGCTTGCTCGATCCTAGTTCCCTATGGGCTGAAGAGCACAATGCCTACTCCCACAGAGCTTTTGCCTGAAGCTCCGTCCACGAACATTTACCAGGCCACCATATTAGAAGGCTCTCTATCTGGATCCGTTTCTCCTGAGAAGTCGGCTAAGAAGTCCGCCACTGCTTGCGTTTTGATCGCCACCCGGGGTGAGAAGGAAATGTCGAACTTATTGAGTTCTACCGATCATTTCGCCAGCCTTTCCGAATGTTCCACTCCTAGGATACTCTGGAGGGGATGATCGGTGACGACCTGGATGAAGTGAGCTTGAAAATAAGGTCGGAGCTTCCGCGCCGACACCACCAAGACGAAGGCGAGCTTCTCCAGGATAGGATATCGCAACTCCGCCTTCTTTAGCACTCGGCTAACATAGTAGATGATAAGCTGCTTCTTTTCCCTCTTCTTTGACGAGCACCGAGCTTACCGCCTCCGCCCCTACTCCCAGCTAAAGGAGTAGGCCTTCACCTTCCTTCGGGCTTTGGAGGAAAAGTGTCCGGGTTAGTTGCTGCTTCAACCTCTCGAATGCGTTCTCGCACTCTTCGGACCACTCAAAGTTTTCATCCTTTCGGAGTGTCTTGAAGAATGGAGAGCACTTCTCCCCGGCCTTTGACAGTAAGCGGCTAAGGCCCGCCAACCTTCCAGTCAATCTTTGGACTTCTTTGGTGCTCCTCGGCGAGGTCATCTCTAGGATGGCCTTAACCTTGTCAGGGTTAGGCTCTACTCCCTTTGGGGTGTGGAGATGCCCCAAGAACTTTTCTCTCCCTGCTCCGAACATGCACTTTGCTGGATTGAGCCTCATCTTGAATCTTCTGAGCGTCGCAAAGGTTTCCTCCAGATCGGCCACATGCTCCTGGACGCTCTTGCTTTTGATTAAGAGATCGTCCACATACACTTCCTGGTTCCTCCCCTTTTGCTCCTGGAAAACATCATCCATCATCCGCTGTTAGGTAGCTCCCGCATTTTTCAGCCCGAAGGGCATCATCTTATAGCTGTAGCAGCCATCTCCAGTGATGAAAGAAACATCGCGACAATCGGGGGGATGCATCCGGATCTGGTGGTATGCTGAAAACGCATCAAGAAAACTCATCACAGAAAAACCGACGTCCGAATCAACCAGCGCGTCGATTCGAGGCAGAGGATAACAATCCTTCGGGCAAGCTTTATTCAACAATGAAAAGTCTATACACATTCTCCATCCTCCTCCAGCTTTCTTCACCATTACAACATTCGAGACCCAGCCTGGATGCTGGATCTCCGACACGAAGCCTGCCTCCAGCAGCTTCTTCACCTCCTCCCTAATCGGTCCGGCCAGCAATACGGCACTTAACCTCTTCTTCTGGCGGATGGGTTTGACCGCGGGGTCCAGATTGAGGCGATGACAAGCGACCTCCGCGTCAATCCTGGGCATCTCAGCAGCACTCCAGGCGAAGATGTCGACATTCTTTTGCAAACATGCCGCCATCTCGATCTTTTCTTCGGTCTTCAAAGACCCACCTACCTATCATCAGCAATCCAGGTACTCCTGCCTCGGAGAGTTCCTCGATCTCTTCCACCTCTTCCGCGGCTTCAAGCCGAGCTGCTCCCTTCAGGGCCTTCTCCAGCTCCTCAACGTCCGCCATCCAGCTGATGGCTCTAACCGCGCTGAGGTAGCACTCACGAGCGGCTTTTGGATCGCTCTTGATCCTCACCTGAACCTCCCCTTGACAATACTTCAGGAACTGATGGTAGGAGGATGGGGCGACCATGAAGCAGTTGATGAGCGGCCTCCCAAAGATCGCCTTGTAGCAGCTCGAGGCATCGACGATGAGCAATCGACACTTGAGCGAGGTGCCACCGAGGGTCACTAGCAGATCCACCCCTCCTTCTACCTCTTTCCTCTCTCCGGAGAAGCCGAAGAGGGGACCATCTGGCGCCAAAACTCTCCCTGCCTCGACTCCCAACCCGTCGAACGTTGTCTCGAAGATAACATTCACGGAGCTCCCGTTGTCCACGAGAATCCGATCGACGGTGTAGTCCTCCACGACAGCCTGAATCACGAGGGCATCATGAAAGGGGTTCTCATTCCCTAACATGTCCTCCTCTGAGAAGGTGATCTGCTCCAACGGGGGCGGTGCCTGTGAGGTCGAAGCGACACTCCTTCGATAGATCTGATGGAGGCTTCCCTTGCGGGAAGCTGCAAGCCCTGCTCCCCCGTGGATCACTCTCACGGCGGCTCCTCCTCCTGCTCCCTGGATGACCTCCCCTCGACCTCCTTGGTCGATTCGGTCTTCGTTCCGCCTTCGAGCGGCAGCTTGCATTGCCCGCAGCTCGACAGGGGCTTCTAGCCTCCTCGGCTCTGCTCCCACTTTCCCAGCAACTAGCCTTCTCCTGGCCTCCCAAAAATCTAGGCAGACCATCGTCCCGTGCCCCTCCACCAGATGGATCTCACAATAGAGGGGTACGATCTCTTCCGCCGGCGGCCTCCTCCGCTGGTTCCTCCTGGCCTGCCTGTTACCTTGCCGATCAACTGCCATCGCTTCCTCGCGTCCTCTCTCCTGACGCCTCTCTTGCTGATTCCTCCTCTCCGGGGAGAACCTTCTTCCTTGACCTGGACGCTACTGCCTCCCTGCTGGCCGCCACGACGGCTTGTTGGCACGGACTTGGTAGCGCCTCTCCTTTTCCCGACGCTCCGGGGCCGCTGCGGGCCTCCTCCCTTCCTGCCTCCTCGGCTCTTCCCTTCTTGGCTCTTCCCTCCTTGGATCCTCTCTCCTTCTCTCCTCCGGCCTCTTCCTTTCCTCCAGCCTCTTCCTCCCCTGCCTCCGGGGCTCTTCCTCCTTCCTGCGCACGGGAGCCTTCTCCTCTTCTTCCTCTTCCTCCCTGGTTAGCTTGGTCAGCTTGGCCAAGAAGCCACGATTCGACGCCTCCCCCTGAACGAACTTATTGGCCCTTTCAATAAGCTCTTTGTAGGACATGGGAGGATCCCGGCTGATATCCAGCTTGAAGAGGCCTTCCCTCAGGCCGTACGTTAGGGCAAGCTGCAGGGTGAAGCCATCCACCTCCTGGATGTCCAACACTTCTTCCTGAAAGCGATCGATGTAGTTCCCGAACGTCTCTCGCACTCCCTGCACCAAATAGAAAAGGGCCGTGACCTCCTTCTTCCTCTTCTTCGCTATGGCGAATCACATCATCACTCCCCGGCGTAGGTCTTCGAAGTAGTAGATGGAACCTGCTGCCAGCTGGTGGAACCATTCTCTGGCCTTCCCCCGAAAAGTGATGGAAAAAAGCCTACACTTAAAAGAGTCCGACATGGTTCGGATGGAGACTACATCCTCGAACCACTGGAGGTCTCGGGCAGGGTCATCCCTCCCGGAGTAATAGCTCATCACGGGCTCACTGAACCCCTCCGGCACGGGGGCAGCTAGAATCTCCTCGCAGAAGGGGCTCCTCCCACCTGCTAGGCGACGATCCTCGGCCGGGGGAGCAGCTCCCCCGTACTCGCCATAGGGACGAGTATCTCGGGATCTCGCCTGCTTGTCCACCTCGCCGAATCGAATTCCTTGCGAGCTCTGCTGGTAGAACTGCGGCCTCCTTGGTCGCTCTGGCTCTTCCTCCACTGGATCCTTCCCTGCTCGCCGAGGAGGGCCACCGTCCTCGGACCGAGCCGCGCGATGAGGCGAGGTCGCCGTTCCTTCTGCCTGGAGAAGGAGCGCGACTCGCATGATCTCTTCCAAACGCCACGCGAATACCTCGAAATCAGCGCGCGTCACGAACTGGCCTCCTTTGGTCGAGCTACCCGCAACTCCCTCATGGTCGCCAGCTTGGACCATCTCGCCTTTTCACCAAACTTTCTTCCACCAACCACGATCCACGCTCACCGCACCAATGTGTTGTAGCCAGGAAAATCTCGACTCCAAAATTCGGATCAATGCAGCCGGAGGTTACTCGCCTAGCGGTCCGGCTAGACGACTTAACTGGAAACAACTAAGGGACTATGACAGCAACAACGGGACCTCAGGTGCTGCAGCAAGGAGATCTCACCACATAACCAGAAGCTCAGAAGAGACTTCTCCTCCAAAACCAAAGAGTGGCCGAGCTAGGTACGAGGATGACACTGACTTAGATGGGAATCTCGCCTGGGGGAGGGGGGTTGTCTCTGATTTTTCCAGTGCCCTTCCTGGTACCCTTGAGGGTCTATTTATAGACAAATCTTGGGTGGGGGGGGGGGGGGGGGCAGACGACTATGCCTGACCCCCTGCGAGATAGGATAATCGAACCTGAGGAGCAGGCGACTAGGAGAGGACGTCGGTGACATCTGGCGAGCAACAATTGATAGTCTCCCATAGGTGAGTAGCTTTGAGGCCTCCTTCTAGTCGCCACATTGGGGCGAGTATCTTCGATACTCGCACCTGGCTGTCCCATCCTCTGGTGAGCTGCTCTGCTTGTCGTCTTCAACTTGAACACTGACTTGGACTTTTATCCACGCGACACTGATGGGCCCTACCCTCGAAGAATATGGGTTGTACAATCCAGTTTCTTATTTCAGACGATTATGCCTGACCCCCTGCGAGATAGGATAATCGAACCTGAGGAGCAGGCGACTAGGAGAGGACGTCGGTGACATCTGGCGAGCAACAATTGATAGTCTCCCATAAGTGAGTAGCTTTGAGGCCTCCTTCTAGTCGCCACATTTGGGCGAGTATCTTCGATACTCGCACCTGGCTGTCCCATCCTCTGGTGAGCTGCTCTGCTTGTCGTCTTCAACTTGAACACTGACTTTGACTTTTATCCACGCGGCACTGATGGGCCCTACCCTCGAAGATTATGGGTTGTACAATCCAGTTTCTTATTTCAGTGAGAAAGTGAACGAGGCCCGACAAAAGTACTCCAACTACGATAGATAGTTTTACACGGCATTGCAATCATTTAGATATTGGAGTCATTATCTCCTATTGCGAGAGTTTATCCTATACTTTGACTATCAGGCTCTGCTGTAACTTGACTCACAACGGAAGTTGGGGCATAGACTTGCCAAGTGAGTTGAATACTTGCATGATTTCCACTACATTCTCAAGCACCACGCTGGTGTTGAGAACAAGCTTACTGGCGCTCTTAGTCGTCATATCACCCTCATCCATACATTGAGCACTAACATGTCTATCCTTGATTGCCTGCCTAAGGATTACCCTACCCGCGCTGACTTTGGCAAGATTTATTCTAGATTCTTGTGAGATCTCCTTAGCCCGTGGGGGGTTCAATGTCGTCGAGGGATATTTATATCATGAGTCTCGTCTCTATATTCCCCGGACCTCCTTCAGGACTTTCGGATTGGGGGATGCCTGGTGTGGCGCCGTTGGTCACTTCAGCAGAGATAAGATGATCACTTTGGTTGAGGATCGCTTTTATTGGCCCTCTTTGAAGAAGGATGTGCCTTGAGTCGTACGTCACTGCGCAACCTGCCATACTGCGAAAAGTTCAACACAAAACACTGGACTCTATACCCCCTTCTGGTCCCACGTCAGCCTTAGGTCGATATTAGCAGGGATTTTATACTAGGCCTTCCTCGCACTTTTAGGAGTCATGACTCCATTTTCGTGGTGGTAGACCGGTTTTCAAAGATAACTCATTTTATCGTCTGCCGCAAGACTGCAGCAGCCCAAGTGGTGACTCTCTTCATTTGGGACATCTTTCGGTTACACCGGTTACCCATGTCTATAGTGTCTGACTGTGACGTGTGTTTCATGATTTATTTCAGGAGGATGTTATGGCACGACAAATACTAACCTAAAATTTTTGACGGCTTATCACCATCAGACCGAGGTTCTGAATATAATTTGGGAATCTGTTACGATGTCTAGTTGGTGAGCACCCTTCGGTTTGATATTCTAAGTTGCCGGTCGCCGAGTTAGGGTGATTGACTTTGATTGACTTCTTTGTTTATTAATATAAATGGCAGTATGGGCATCTGTATGAACTTTGAATCTTCTGGGTTATGTTTTGTTCAGTTTCTTCTTGTTTTCCATCTATTGAAAGTTAAATAGACACTGTAATATATTATGTCAATTATCTTCTTGTATTGACCTTAACTTCTAACTAGATAGATATTCTGTCATAGGATGTTGCTGTGAAGAAATTCTTGGACCAGGATCTATCAGGGGATGCATTGGAGCTATTCAGATGTGAAGTAAGAAATGAATTGAATATTCAGATTAGCATTGTCTATAGGCACTATTTGTCATTGCGCCCTTTTAGAACTAAGATCATAGTTTTCAGGCTTAATTTGTATCCAATGACTTGTGTGAATCTTGTAGGTCAAAATTATGTTAAGGCTACGACATCCAAATGTGGTCCTTTTTATGGGTGCAGTCACACGACCACCAAACCTCTCTATATTGACAGAGTTTCTCCCAAGGTATGTTAAATTTTGAAATTTCTGGCCTCTGTAGTTTCACTTCTATAACTAAACTAATGCAGACCTCAGAAGATTATGAAAGTAGGTGCTCTGGAATTGCTTTACTACTAATTTTACGACAAGATATTTGGATAGCTGCTTCGTTCACTTTTTGTGATGAAAATTTATTCATTAACAACAAATATATTTAATAATTTTAATTTCTATTTTATTTAAATCTGAGTAAATAAATAATTTTTTGGAATGATTAAAATAAAATTTTCAATATGCATATTTATATAAAAATTATGACCAAGAAGTGGAGCCTTGGCGCACCGGTTGAGGTGTTGTCGTGTGACCTTGAGGTCACGGGTTTGAGTCCTGGAAGCAGCCTCTTGCAAAAATGCAGGGCAAGGTTTGTCTACATTTCACTCTTGTGGTGAGACCCTTCCCCGGACCCTCACTGCACGGGGATGCTTTGTGCACCGGGTTGCCCCCCATATAAAAATTATGAGCAATGAAATATTTTACAAAATGTTTAAAGTTTCTCCCAAGGTATGTTAAACTTTAAAATTTTGGCCTCTCTAGTTTCACTTCTATATCTAAAGTAATGCAGACATCAGAAGATTATGAAAGTAGGTGCTCTGAAATTGTTGTACTACTAATTTTTCGACATATTTGCATAGCTGCTTCGTCTACTTTTGTGATAAAAATTTATTCATGAAATAACAAATATACAACAACACACAAGCCTTTATCCCACTATAGTGGGGTCAGCTATATGGATCCTTTGTTGCCATTCTACCCTATCTTTAGTCATAATTTCACTAATGCCTAAGTACATCATGTCTTTCCGTATAGTTTCATTCCAAGTCTTTATTGGTCTACCCCTCCCCAGTTTAACATGCCTAGTGACAACTCTCACAACGCCTAACAGGTGCCTCTAATGGTCTCCTTTGTACATGTCCAAACCATCTTAATTGAGCTTCTCACATCTCTACAATTGGTGTCACTCCTGTCTTATCCCTGATACATTCATTCCTAATTTTATCCAGTCTCGTGTGCCCACACATCCACCTATGCATTCTCATCTTCACAACTCCCTTTTTTTGTTCATGTACACAATTCACTGCCCAACACTCAGAACCATAGAGCATCGCTGGTCTATTTGCAGTACGGTGAAACTTGCCTGTAAATTTTAATGATACTTTACGATCACATAAGATCTCTGGCACGCCTCTCCACTTCAACCAACCTACTTGGATTCTATGTATCATATCTTTATCAACACCTCCATCTTTTTGAACTATCGATCCAAGATATTTAAAGCACTCACTGCGAGAAATATCTTGATCACCCAACTTAATAACGAAGTCATCCGTCCTTCTTGCACTGTTAAATTTAAGCTCCACATACTCCGTCTTTGCCCTGCTCAACCTAAAATCCTTCTTTTCTAAAGTGTCTCGCCAAAATTCAAGTTCCGCGTTTACACCATCGCGTGTCTCATCGACCAAAACGATATCATCCGCAAAAAATAAACTTTATGGTAATGCTTGTTGGATATGTCCGGTGAGCTCATCCAAGATAAGGGTAAAGAGATAAGGGCTTAAATCTGAACCTTGATGAAAGCCAACTGTGATAGGGAATTCCTGTGTTAATCCTCAGATGTCCTCACCCTCGTCACTGAATTTGTATGCATATATTTGATTATGTCAATGTATATTACATTTACATCTTTCTTTTCTAAGACTCTCCATAAGATCTCTCTTGGAACCCTATCATAAGCCTTCTCAAGATCGATAAACAACATATGCAAATCTTATTTTCTTTCCTAATAGTTGTCAATGACTCTCCTCTAGAGATTTATAGCTTCCATGGTCGACCGCCCTGGCATGAATCCAAAATGATTCTCCGAGATGGTAGTCTCTCGTCTTACTTCTTTCTATTATTCGTTCTCATAGTTTCATGGTATGACTCATTAATTTAATTCATCTGTAATTAACATAATTTTGTATATCTCCTTTGTTCTTATACAAAGGTATCAAAATACTCTCTCAATTGGGCCGACATCCTCTTTGACTTAAATATCTTATTGGAGAAACATGTAAGCCATAAAATTTCTTCTTTCGTTAGACATTTCTATACTTCGATGGGTATATTGTCTGGCACAACCGTCTTTCCATTTTTCATCTTCTTTAGAGCTTCATTTACCTCCGATTCTTGAATTTTACGATAAAACATTATGTTTATATACTCCGATTTACTTAACTCTTCCAAGTTTAGTTCATTGTCTTTTGTTTCATTATAGAGTTGATAAAAATATCTTTTTCATCGCTCTTTAATAGCCTCATCATCCAT
Organism: Dactylorhiza incarnata; assembly: GCA_033032865.1. NCBI lineage: Eukaryota > Viridiplantae > Streptophyta > Magnoliopsida > Asparagales > Orchidaceae > Dactylorhiza > Dactylorhiza incarnata. The sequence continues at coordinate 4,570,059 of JAWHQI010000157.1, read as the reverse complement.
CAAAACTGTATCTGTTTCATCTTTTATGCATTTAACTTGGTTTATATCTTTTGTCTTACTCTCTCTAGCTCGAGCAATTTTATATATGTCATGTTCTCCATCTTTAGTATCTAGTCGCTTATAAAATTCTTCATAAACTTGATTTCTTGCTTTACTTACTATATATTTAGCTTCTTTCTTGGCGACTTTATACCTTACCAAGTTTTCATCATTTCTACAAAGCGTAGAGTGTTTTATATCTGACCATTTTTGCCCTCACTTTGTCTTGCACTTTCTCTTTCCACAACCAAGAGTCTTTATTTGGTGGCGCACGATCTTTTGATTCTCCAAGTACATTCTTTCCACTTATCCTTAAATGTGAAGACATAACTTCTCATGAGACACTATGATCAACATAAGGGTCACCAACTAGTTGTTTCATAACTGTTGTCTTGAAAGCAGTCTGTTTTTTCATCTTCAAGTTCCACCACCGAATTTTTGGCAACACTTTTCTCCTTGTAATAAATTTATTATATTTAATTTGCACGTCTAACATCACTAATCTATGTTGTGTTGTCAAACTTTCTTCTGGTATGACTTTGCAATCCTTACAAATCATTTATTCATTTTGCGAGTTATACAACAACAACAGAACCCATATAGTCCCCAATCATTGGGGGTATGGGCGGGGGAAGATTGGAAACAGACCTAACCTTTGGCACTATGCACAAAGTGGCTTCTCTCAGAGGAGAAAGACCTAACCTTTGACATTAAATGCACAAAGTGGCTGCTCACAGAGTACCACTGAAATAGTGGCCCCATATACCGTCGCGTTTGCTGCGGAATCATGCCCTCAAATCAAAGCCAAGGACATCAGAGAGGGCAGACCCAAGAATCCATTTTGATTTATGTGCACATAACCATGCTTCCTTCATTCATTTTGCGAGTTATGAAATAATAAATTTGTGATTTATTTGGTCCGCTTTTAAACGTAATTAAATGTTCTTCCCTCTTTGTTAAAAGCGTTTTTATCACAATTAGCTTATGTGCTATGTCAAAGTCTAAAATAGTTCTTCATTCATTTCTTTCTCCATACCCAAATCCTCCGTGAACCTATGTTGTTAAAGGCGCGCCTAAGGCTCCAGGCTCAGTGGCTTGCGCCTTCGTGCGCCTTTTTACGCCTTTGGAGCAAAAAAAGTGCGTCAGGGTGCGATTTCTGTTGCAAACCTTTTTTTCCAAAAGAAAGAATGAAATAATGTAAGGATTCAATAATGTTTGCATGATTTAGTGTTTGTGAAACATAATCAAGTGTTAAGATTTAGATATGATGCAAGTGACCACAATAATTCTATTTTTTAATAAATATAAATGATATTAATGAACAATTAATAAGTAGAATAGATGAAGGATCTGATCAAAAAGATGAACTGATGTTTGATGCTTATTTTTTAAAATGAATGTGGTTGCGCCTTGTCTTCGTCAGGCGCGCGCCTGCGCCTAGGCTCCAAGACCCCTTTGCGTCTATTTAAAAATGACGAGCTATAAAATATTTTACGAAATGTTTTTATGAACAAAATTATTAGTGATTTATTTAAAATGTGTTAAAAAATATGAAGTTAGGAATCAAGCCTGGTAAGGTGTATGAACATTTCCTTGAAGAAGTTGAGGCACCATCTAAAAAGTTTTTACCACCGATATTCACTTCTCCAAGGTACAACATCTCGCTAGATCTTTAAACTCTAGTTTTCACGGATATCGAAAAAGCACATAACAACCGAACTTTCTGATACGAGCCTCCGATTGAGAGCAGGTGTGCGGTCTTGAGAGGGAGAATTCTCGGAGAGGATCGTCAGGACCCTTCCTCTCTAGCCATTCCAATGGCGGGAGATACAACAAGAACTGGGTTCAACCGAGAGAGGAGGGAACAGAGGAGCCTTGCTCAACCCTAGCCATAGCTAAGAGGATAAAGGAGAAGGATGAGATTCAAGAGAGAGAGAATTATGGTTTAATTTTTATAACCATCAAGCCCACTCTCCCCACCTATATATAGTGAGAGGAAAAGGGTATAACAAAAAGTACCAATTATGCCCCTCACCCGGGCTACATAATGCGTGAGAAATAAAACGTGCAGAAATAAAAATAATAATAGTGTGCGACAAATAAAGATATAATGTACTAGAAGATACACATCCTCCCAGACACGCATCATCAACCCCTTCGTAGGGCCATCACATCTCCCCACCTCGGATCAAGCTTTTATCCTCAAGCTTGAAGTATGGGGGTTAAAAAATTATTAGTGATTTATTTAAAATGTGTTAAAAAATATGAAGTTAGGAACCAAGCCTGGTAAGGTGTATGAACATTTCCTTGAATAAGTTGCGGCACCGTCTAAAAAGTTTTTACCACCGATATTCACTTCTCCAAGGTACAACATCTCGCTAGATCTTTAAACTCTAGTTTTCACGGATATCGAAAAAGCACATAACAACCGAACTTTCTGATACGAGCCTCCGATTGAGAGCGGGTATGCGGTCTTGAGAGGGAGAATTCTCGGAGAGGATCGTCAGGACCCTTCCTCTCTAGCCTTTCCAATGACGGGAGATACAACGGGAACCGGTTTCAACCGAGAGAGGAGGGAACAGAGGAGCCTTGCTCAACCCTAGCCCTAGCTAAGAGGATAAAGGAGAAGGATGAGATTCAAGAGAGAGAGAATTATGGTTTAATTTTTATAACCATCAAGCCCACTCTCCCCACCTATATATAGTAAGAGGAAAGGGTATAACAAAAAGTACCAATTATGCCCCTCACCCGGGCTACATAATACGTGAGAAATAAAGCGTGCAGAAATAAAAAAATAATAGTGTGCGACAAATAAAGATATAATGTACTAGAAGATACACATCCTCCCAGACACGCGTCATCAACCCCTTCGTAGGTCCATTACATCTCCTCCCCACCTCGGATCAAGCTTATTCTCAAGCTTGAAGTACGGGGGTCCCACTGATCCAGCATTCTCGTCCTCATCATCTAGGGGGTCGTCCACTTCGAGCCAAAAAAGCTTGCACTTGTATCTGGACGAATATGGTTCATCACAATTAATACAAAGGCCCTCTGCACGATGTTCTGCTCTCTCTGCCTGTGACAGTCAAGGTTGCAGATGTCGGATGTCGGGGACATGTCGGATTGAGTTTTAATATGCCGGATGTCGGAGACATGTCGAATCCGATTTTAAAATATTGGATTCCTAAAAAATATTTATATTATAAGTTATAACAACTTTGGATGTATGTTTCTATGCATCTGCTCTTTCCACCACCAGTAAGCATTGCGACAAAATGTTAGCTGCAACATTTTATACTTAAACTGGGTGCAATTACCTAGTATTTCTAACTATTATGGCAGTTTGTGGGATGATAACTCGCTATGACCCTTTTCACAAGAGGTTAATTATGTGGAGAACAAACTTTTTTAAGTTGATAAAAATTATTTATAAAATAATAAATATGTTAATGAATATAATTTCTTTTTAACTTTAACGAGTAAAACTAATATTTTTTTGGAATGTTTAAAGTAAAATTAATAGATAGAATTATTGATAGAAAAATTATATGCTATAAAAATATTTTACGAAATATTTTTATGAACAAATAATATATTAACTATTTATTTACAATGTAGTAAAAAAAATGTTGAATAATGAAAAGAGAGACTTAATTGATTGTATTCATCCCTCAAGGGGGCATATATAGTACTTACAAGAGTCAAGAGATAGTAAGACATGGTGTGGGACAAACCCATACAAGAGCAAAAAAATAAGAAAATACGCAATTGTCAACACCCCCCCCCCCCCCCCTCAAGTTCTGTGTGTGATGTCAACCATGGCCAACTTGCCAACGATCTCTTCAAAAATACGTGTACACAATCCCTTTGTGAGGATATCAGCCAATTGTTGTTCAGATGACACAAATGGAGTAACCACAATGCCTCTGACAATATTTTTCTTGATGAAGTGCCTGTCGATCTCAATGTGCTTAGTACGGTCGTGTTGCACTGGTTGTGGGCAATACTGATGGCAGCTTTGTTATCACAGTACATTCTGATAGGTTCATTTCTTTTAAGGCCAAGATCCTTCAAGATGGTTAGGGTCCATAGCCTTTCACAACACTAGATCTGGCAATCACATGCTGTTTTTTGCTTCTCCTGGTAACCAAATTTTCACCCACCTTTGTGCAATAACCAGACATGGACCGACGATCCTCAATCGATCCAGCCCAGTTTGCATCAGTGTAAACCTCAACGGTTAGCTCATCACTTGGTGAGTTAAGAATGCCCCTCCCTGGTGAGGACTTGAGATATCTGAGGATACGATGAGCAACATCAAGATGACGGGTCCTTGGGGAGTGCATGAATTGACTGAGCACTCCCACATCATATGAGATATCCAGACCAGTATGCGACAAGTAGATCAATTTGCCCACCAGCCTCTGAAAACTGGGAATGTTTTCAATCGGTTCTCCATCATCTCTGCCAAGCCTATGGTTAGCTTCAATTGGGGTGTCAGTCGGTCTACACCCACTCATTCTTGAAGCGTCAAGGAGGTCAAGTGAGTATTTTCTCTGTGATATGAATATCCCATACTTGGACCTTGCAACCTCAATATCCAAAAAATATCTCAGGTTTCCCAAGTCTTTCGTTTCAAACTCTCTGATCAACTTCTCTTTCAGAGCCTGTATCTCATCCTGGTCGTCTCCTGTTATAATGATGTCATCCACATACACTATCAGAGCGGTTAGCTTCCCTTCCCTGTGTCTGATATAGAGGGTATGATCAACATTACTCTGGGAGTACCCGAAACATGTCATGGCCTTGTGGAATCTTCCAAACCATGCTCTAGGAGATTGTTTCAGGACATATAATGTCTTCTTCAGCTTGCAAACCTTACCTTCAGATCTTCTAGGGGCAAGGCCAGGAGGCAGAGCCATGTAAACTTCCTCTTCCAGATCACCACGGAGGAACGCATTTTTCACATCCAGTTGACTGAGGTTCCATCCCTTACGAGCAACACATGATAAGAGAACCCTTATAGAATTCATCTTAGCAACCAGGGCAAAGGTTTCTTGGTAATCAATTCCAGCCGTATGAGTGTACCCTCTTGCAACCAACCTTGTCTTGTATCTCTCCACGACACCAAGGGAGTTCTGTTTGACATAGAACACCCATTTACATCCCACGATAGTCTTCCCTTTAGGCAGATGTACCAGATTCCATGTGTAATTTTTGTCCAGGGCATGCATTTCTTCAAACATAGCCGCCTTCCACCTGTCATCAGAAAGAGCATCCTGCCACGATGTAGAAATGGAGGTAGCAGACAAGGAAGAAACAAAAGCACTATGGGAGTCCGTTAGAGAAGAATAAGAAACGAACTGGGATAACAGATGTTGTGCAGAGGTACCTTCCCATATAGTAGACTCAGACGACGGATCTGATGTCTGCTCAAGGCTCCTGATAGGGGCCCGCGTGTTTGTTTCCTTAGGACGGCGAGAGTAAACCTGCAAAGGAGCGCGGGGTTTCACCATAGGAGCAACAGGAGTTGGCATAGGAGCAGTATGAGCCGGAGTCACAGGAGGCTGATACACCAGAGGAATAGGTAATGGGGTAGTAGAGGGACTCACTTCCAACCTAGGAGTAGACCCCCCTGAAGTGAGGGCCGGTAATAGCTCTCCGATTCATGGAACATGACATCCATTGATATAAAAACCTTGTGAACCAGATCAAAACATTTATACCCCTTTTGGGTAGGAGAATATCCAATGAAGACACATTTATGAGCAAAAGCATCAAGTTTAGTCTTTTGATGAATATGAACAAAACAAAGACAACCAAACACACGAGGTTGCAGAGTGGAAGGAGAAACCTGAAAAGTGTGAAGGGGAGTTTTAGACCCTAGAACCCAGGAGGGCATACGATTAATAAGGTAGGCGGCAGTGAAAACTGCATCTCCCCAATAATACTTGGGTAGGTGCATTTGAAGAAGAAGACATCGAGCAACTTCTAAAAGGTGGTGATTCTTGCGTTCGGCCACACCATTCTGAGTAGGTAAAGAAACACAAGACGTCTGATGGATAATGTTATGATCGGCAAGATAGTGATCGAATCGAGAGTCACTGTACTCACGACCATTGTCAGTCCGAAGGATTTTAATAGAGGTATCAAATTGCGTAGAAATCATTTTGTGGAAGCGTTGAAATAACGAAAAAACTTCATTTTTTGCTTTCATTAGATAAACCCATGTTGTTTGGGAGAAGCAGTCAATGGAAATGACAAACCAAAAATAACCAGAAATGGAAGCAACATGGCAAGACCCCCAAATATCACTATGGATAATATGAAAAAGGTGCAGAACTAGGAGATGAAACATGATTAAAAGAAGCACGATGATGTTTCCAAGTTCACATGCATCACAACAAAATTTATCAACTAATACAGGTGGTAAAGTAGGAAAGATTTGCTTCATAGACATAATAGAAGGATGTCTGAGCCAACAATGCCAGGACTCTAAAGTGTCCGTCTGATCAACATGAAGAGCTTGAGGAGGAGAGGTAGGAGAAGAGGAATCAAACACGTAGAGCCCATCTACCAGACTACCAGAACCAATCACTGTTCTTGTCTTCAGGTCCTGAAAAACACAAGACAAGGGAAATGTTACAGAACAGTTCATAGAGTGTTGGTCGAATGACTAATGAAGAGAAGATTACAAGTAAACTTAGGTACATGAAGTACAGAAGAAAGAGTAAGAGAGGAGCAGGAGATGGATCTTTTCCCAGCAATCTGGAAGAAAGAACCATCTGCAATACTCACCATGTCTCTACCAGACAAAGGGAAATAAGACACAAAACCTATAGCAGAGCCGGTTATATGGTCGGTGGCTCCAGAATCAATAATCTAGTGGGTAGAAGGATGAGAAGAAGCAGCATGAGCACCTGAGTCCCTAATGAGCATAAGAGGACGAAGAGATAGAAGCCTCAGTGGTTTGTCCATGCATCAGGCGGCGGAAAGCGTGGATCTCATCGGCAGTGAGAGACAGAAGAGCAGGCAGGGCAGTGGGAGGCAATATCTCCTCGGAGGCATTAGACATGTGAGCAGAGCGAAACTGAGAAGAGTGTCCTTGAGAACGACCATAACCACGACCTCCACGCGGTGCAGAACCCCCACGGGGTGTGGGAAATCCATGGAGATGAAAAAAGGTGTCCCGGGTATGACGTGACTTCCCGCAGTAATCACAGATCAAAAGATCTCTGTCAGTGGATTTGGGCCTGAAATGACGAGGAGCTCTACTGCCAAATTGAACAACAAAGGCAGGATCAGGAGTCCACGTCTGTCTCCTATCAAACTCCTGCTGAACTACGCTGTAAACCTCTGGAAGGGAGGGCAGAGGAGAGCACCCGAGGATCTGGACACTGATCGGATTAAAATCCCGATGTAAACCATGAAGAATCTCAAAGACTCTGTTCTTGTCTTCCCGAGCTCGGACAAGAATCTCATCCTCATGAGACACAAGAGTGATGGAGTCAAAGTGATCATACCTTGATAAAGTTGAGTGAATTCCAGGTAGTAAGCCGACGGAGGACGATCGCCCTGACGAAGAAGAAAGATCTTCCGGCGCAGTTGAAAAATCTGGGCAGCATTCCCCCTGCAGGAGTAAGTGGCCTCAACCCTCTTCCAAATATCTGATGTCGTGTCCAAAAAGAGGTAATTCCGGGCAATAGAGTCGACCATCGAGTTAGTCAGCCAGGACATGACAAGGGAGTTCTCAGACTCCCACTGTAACCACTCAGGGGAACCCTAGGTAGGAGTCGGAGTAGTACCCAGGACATTACCAAACAAACGCCTGCTCTTCAAGGCAAGGGTAACAGCCCGAGACCACGGACGAAAATTGGTGCCATCCAGACGAGTAGTCGTGATTTGAGGAGTTTTGTGGTCATGACTTGACCGAGTAGATCCAGTAGACAACAACGAAGCGGAGGAAACTCCGACCACTGACGATATTGTGGGAGAGTCGCCATTCTCCGACATGATGATCCAAGAATAGAAATCAATGAGTCAAGGGGAAAAGATAATGCCACAAACACTTAGAAAGAAACTAGGGTTGGCTAATAAAAGAAAGAACGAGACCAAATCCATATAAAATCCGCCAAAAAAAGACCGACACCGGAAATACCGTAATCTGGGGCAGCATTTCCGGTGCCAAACACTGAGCGGTAGCAAACCGGAGGCTGTCGGCTGGCGCTGGAAGGGCTGCCGCGGATGCGCGAGGAAGAGGAACAGTTGTCGGTTGGAGTAGAACGCGACAGTGGACGCGTCGAGTCGACCGCTGCTGTGGAGTCGAAGTGACTGTGAGCGCTGGATGCGCGAGGAAGAGTAACGACTGCCGGATGGAGACGAAGCCACGAGACTACGGACGGACATGAAAGACGGGACGCGGGACTGCGGGTGGATGCGAAAGACGTGACGCGGAAGCGGGAGTCGAACGATTTAGCCCTAAGGCTCTGATACCATGTTGAATAATGAAAAAAGAGACTTAATTGATTGTATTCATCCTTCAAGGGGTCATATATAGGACTTACAAGAGTCAAGAGATAGTAATACACGGTGCGGGACAAACCCATACAGGAGCAGAAAAAATAAGAAAATACACAAATGCCAACAAAAATATAAAGTTGAAAATCAAGCCTGGGTAAGGCGTCAACACTGCCAACTGCCTCAAAGAAGTTACACTATCTTTCAACAGGTTTTTTTTCTGCCGATGCTCACTTCTCCAAGGTTACCACCCGACTAGATCTTGAAACTCTAATATGCCCAGACACTAAGAAAGCATAGAGCACACAATACATTCACTGAGCGAAGCAAAAGTAAAACAAGAAAATAGACCAGAAAATATGAGAGATCCAGCGATGGAGATATAAATGAAATTTTTGGTGTCACAAACTCATGGATTGGAATGCTATTTATAGGATAAAAATATTTTCAGAATTTACTTAAAACAGTACAAACGTTAATCATAATATTAAAGAAACTAATAATAAAGTTATTATCATAACATTTATAATAACCTTATGATAATAACATTAATATAAACATTATATAATATAAATAACTATAATATTATTAATTTATATAAATTAAATTATATTGTTATCTTTATAACTGTAACATTAAAATATTTATAATATAATAAATACTCTCTCTCTCTCTCTCTCTGTATATATATATATATATATATTTATATACCATTAAAGAGATTAATACCTTTTTTAAAATCTAGCCTAGTTATATTTTATTTTAAATAAAATATTTGAATTTTGCATTTGTTGTACATGATATGGATGACATGGTAATTATTAGCTGCTTATACAATATCATTGATAACGATATATTACTATTGAGGGCTTTGATTCCGGACCTTCTGTTCAAAGGCATATAGCAATATGGCCAGAACTGCTAATTGTGAGATTTTCTGTAGTAACCGTATCCAGTGCCAAAATATTGTGTCTTTTCTTGGATCTGTACTCATCTGCTTCATTAACTGATGTTTTATGTTTTTGCAATGTTCTAAGTGGCTCTTCCTGGTTTGGCTACAGGGGAAGTTTATATAGGTTGTTGCATCGTCCCAATGTGAAACTTGAAGAAAAACGAAGAATGAAGATGGCGCTGGATGTGGTACAGTTTGAATAGATGTTATTATGTTGGTGGATACTTTTTATCCACTTTCACCTGATTTGACTTTACATTTTTAGGCAAAAGGCATGAATTATTTACATACAAGTCAAACCACTATAGTACATCGTGATTTGAAGTCCCCAAATCTTCTTGTGGATAGAAATTGGGTTGTTAAGGTATGATCAGGCGACTATTAATTTCACCATGTTCTTTAAATGTGAAGAATAAGAATCCACATATTCTGTGTTCTAAACTTGTAGTGTTTGATGTAGATGGCTGTTCTATTAAAATAAGTGCAAGTTTTGTTCTACAATCCTTTTTTTATTTGTTATCTGTTTGACGGAGGGGTATGCCTGATGTTTTTTAAGGCTGTGTGATTTCAAGGCCATAAACCTTTTTTTTGGTATAGAAATTGGGTTGTTAAAGTATGCTTTCTTCACAGTTAAACATGCTATGTTATTTAAGTTAGTCAACAATGCTTATATTGTGTTCTTTAGACTTCTAATGTTTGAAGATATTCTAGTTAAAAATTGAATTACAATTTTTGTAGACGAGAAGTACTGGAGATTTTGAGGTGGTGAAAGACCTAAAGTCTGAAGGCAGTAGCAACCCCCCAACCTTTTAATTGTGTTAAAGCTCAAGACTGAAAGCCCAATAAGGGGCCCATTGTACATATTTTCTCTTATATTTATTCCCACATCTCCTATTGTAATTTTTTCCTCCTCTACTCTATATATATTTAGTCCCACATTTATTTATATTTTGAACTCTCACAACTTGAAACTTGATGTGTCTCGCGGGCAAGTGCACCACGGTCGTACAAGTAATAAATAAAACGAGGAGTTACCCCGAGTATCGATCTCACATGGAACACGGCAGGGTGGAGTAATCTTTCGAGACGAGACTTGAGATAGACGTCTTTTTATGTCTGTGTTTTATGGGGGTTTTAATTTGGTTGCTAACAACTACTTGCAATAAAAGAAAGCTAACTAACTATGCGGGTCGGCACCGCTTCGCTCCTCCGCGGGTCGCCGGCCTCCGCTTCGCACCTCCACGGGTCGCAAGCCTCCGCTTCACACCTCCATAGGTCGCCTTCCTCCGCTTCACACCTCTGCGGGTCGCAAGCCTCCGCTTCACACCTCCGCGGGTAGCAAGCCTCCGCTGCACTCGTTGCGCCGTGCAAAAGCAACGACCAACCGAACACAATCACAACCACCAATCACAAACCACAAGCAAACTCATTCAAACCATCCACAATAGAAAATATACCTATGAGCATATACACTCAATGGCCATGGCGTGCATATGTTTTAGAATATATTACATTAAACACGCAAACATCCCAAATGAGAGAGAGGAGATACAAAGTTACCACTCCGAGATACGGAGGAGACGAGAGACTCTTCCTCGGGTTCGCAGAAGAGCTTGGTTTGGTCCACCGGCTCTTCCAACTCCGCCTTGGTTGTCGTCCACGATACGGGAGAAGTTGTCATCCTCTCCTAGTTATGTCTTCTCTCGGGGTTTGTCACCTCCACGTCAAGTGCTCCGACCTTAGAGCTCCAATGGAACCTTGAAAATCGACTTCTACACTTTTGGAATGCTTGGGGAGGTTGGAGGAGTCCTACGGACGAAACCCTAGCAAAAACGGCGAAAACACATTTCAAATAAAATTAGACACATGTATCCACTATACTTTTATGTCAGTCTGTGTTTATATCAGTCATATGCTATCATGTCCCAACGTAACACATTTCAAATAAAATTAACCTGACGATTTGTGGTTGTCTATTCTTGGTGGACGAATTCCTTCTTTTGTTGGATGTCTCGTTAGTTCTTCTACTGAGTTTTGACCAAGTAATTATTTTATTTCTCGTGAGCAGGTAGTGTGGATGGCTTCTTTTTGTTTCTTCTCGGTTGGCATCTTCGTCAACTTTTCTTTAACCCATATTGTAGTCTTGGTACCAAGTTGTAATTATCCATGGATTGTGGACAATTTCGTTTTGGGGCTTTTTCTTGAATACACCATCCCGGTTAGTGTAGAGAGCTAAATTTTTTCTTTTTACCTGATGGTAGCGCTCAGGCGTTCTCTCTGTTCCTTTCTTGGGCAATTAGTGTCGATGTTAGGTTTTTATTACTCACTAGTCCCGTTGAATGCAGGGACATTATTCCCCCTCACTGGAATTGTAGCATTTTTTTTCTCTGGATCAAAAGTGGGTAGGATCAATTGGCTAATATATGATTCCTTCATACTGGTTATAGTTAATAAACCGTTAAATATATTAGCTTATTAGTTAGTGCAGCTTGGATATGTTCCAAAAGTTATGCGATCCGTACACCAAGGTTTCTTAGTCAAGCTTGGCCGCTCTTGTACATATAAGCATTTACAAGTTTACTGGTTTCTTGCCAGAATAGAGTACTCACTATACTATTTTTTTCAGGTCTGTGATTTTGGCTTGTCGAGATTAAAGCATCATACCTTCTTGTCATCAAAATCAACTGCCGGAACAGTAAGTCTCTTCAGCTCTTGTTATGATTTCATATTCCCAGTGCTATTACCAATTATCTTCATGGGAACACTTTCCGATTATTGCCAGTAACTATTACCAATATTTTCCTTGAGCATTGTTGGTTGAATATTTAAAGATCTTATTAGGTGAACTTTTATAATATCTCTGCATAATTTTCTTAATTTAAATGCCTACCGTGGAGCAGTGGAATGCCACGTGTATACAAACCTGACATCAACTTCTCTAACAATTGGTGCATACGGATCCATCTATTGGCATCTATACTATATTAACCGGACTTGATTCTTTAATTGAAAAAACACATCAAATTTATTTAAAAAACAAATATTTGCTCAGACCACGTTGGAGGAAGATTGAGTAAACAAACTTTTTCTTATATCATTTTTCTAAAAATCATTTGTCGAGACATAGGTGGTTGTGTGCACACGATTATTTTTTTAAAATTAAATATTTTCTTAGATCAGAGGAGAATAGATATGTAGTCCTAAACCTATAATGCAAACATTATTAAAAGTTTGTTATAAATTAAATTATAACAAACTAAATGAAATTGTAAAAAAAAAAATATAAATACATAATGAAATAATAAAATAAAAATGTTCTTGCATAGGAGGAGGCTATGCAACAACTAAATGTATGTGCACAAGTAACATCGCGTGATGACCGTAGTATTACCACTACTGTAGGGGTATTAGTAGAACCGGATGATCGAAATATTGAGTACCGCCCTAACCGGGCATACACATAAATATATAGAGCCAAATAATAAAATACATCAAAAAATTAATTTCAACTCTCCCCCTCAAGTTGGGAATATATATTGATCATTCCCAACTTGTTTGTGTTGCCCTTGAAGTTGTCGCTATATAAACCCTTGGTAAAGACGTCCGCAAGCTGATCGGATGAGTTCACAAAAGGTGTGCAGATATTCCCTTTGTCTAGATGATCCTTGATGAAATGTCTATCAACTTCCACATGTTTAGTTCTATCATGTTGCACTGGATTGTGCGCAATACTGATGGCGGCTTTGTTGTCGCAGTAGATCATGATAGGATTGTTCCCCTGAAAGCCAATGTCCCGAAGGAGAGTCCTCAACCACAATCCTTCACAAACACCTTGTGCCATTGCCCTATACTCTGCCTCTGCACTTGATCGAGCTACCACATTTTGCTTCTTGCTCCTCCACGAAACGAGGTTGCCACCCACAAAAGTGCAATACCCAGTAGTTGATTTTCTGTCATCTTGGCTACCAGCCCAATCAACATCGGTAAACACTTCAACTTCTAAAGATTTGCCGTTCCTGAAAAGGATCCCACGGCCGGGTGCCTTTTTGAGATACCGTAGCACTCTAAAGGCCGCCTGCTGATGACGAATGGAAGGAGAATGCATATACCAACTGAGGACCCCCACAGCATACGTAATGTCAGGGCGAGTATGGGACAGGTATATGAGTCGTCCAACCAAACGTTGGTATTTTGAGACATCTACCTTTTCTCCACTAGTATCTGCATCAATTTTGTGATTAGCCTCAATGGGGGTGTCCACGGGTGCGCACCCAAGCATCCCAGTCTCTTTAAGAAGATCTAGAGTATACTTCCTTTGGGAGATGAAGATCCCTTGTTGAGACCTAGCCACTTCAATTCCCAAGAAATATTTCAGCTTTCCCAGGTCTTTAACTTCAAATTCCTTGCCCAGTTGTTCCTTCAAGTAAGTGATCTCCTCCATGTGATCCCCGGTAATGATGATGTCGTCCACATACACAATCAGAATAGAGACCAGGGCATCTTTTCTCTTAATAAAGAGCGTGTGATCAGCATGACTTTGAGTGTACCCAAGTTGAAGCATGAACTTGTAAAAACGCCCAAACCACGCTCTCGGAGACTGTTTCAAGCCGTACAGAGATTTTAGAACTCGGCACACCTTCCCCTTGGACCCTTTGATAACAGAGCCCGGTGGAATATCCATGTATACCTCCTCCTCCAGATCACCATTCAAAAAAGCATTCTTGATATCTAGCTGAAGTAGTTCCCATCTACGACTTGCAGCAATAGAAAAAAGGACACGGATCGAATTCATCTTAGCAACAGGAGCAAAGGTCTCCTGGTAGTCAATGCCCTGGGCCTGGGTATATCCCTGAGCCACCAAACGAGCTTTATACCGCTCCACAACACCATCTTGGTTTTGTTTAACTTTGAACACCCAACGGGATCCGACCGTTCGCTTCCCTGGAGGAAGGCTCACCAGCTGCCATGTTTTATTCTTGTCCAGGGCACGCAATTCCTCCTCCATTGCCGCTTTCCATTCTGGTATCTGAGCAGCCTCCTGCCATGTCTTAGGAATAACAATAGATGAGAGGGAAGAAACAAAGGCTTGATGTGCCTGAGAAAGGTGATCATAACGAATGTAGTTGGCAATGGGATGTTTAGTGCTACCCTTCTTACCTATAAGGCGAGCAAGAGGAATATGGAGATCGTCATCAGAATCTGGGTTGGAGGCATTCACCGGTACTGGCGGGACATCTTCAGCCTGCACATGCTCAACAGTCGTGGGACGACGGGAGTATGTATATATGATCGGAGGAGCGGAGGTAGAAGGAACAGGAGCAGGTGGCGGAGTAGGATCAGGTGGAGGAGTAGGAACAGAAGGTGGAGGAGTAGGAACAGAAGGTGGAGGAGCACAAATCGGAAGCGGGGAGTCGGTCATCTCGGCATCTGTACAAATCACCTCCCCCTGACGAGGACCAAAGTACGACTCCCCCTCACGAAAGGTGACATCGACGGTACAATAATACCGACGTGTCGGAGGGTGATAACATCTATACCCCTTGGTGGTAGAGGAATACCCAACAAAAACACAGCGAAGGGACCGCGCATCAAGTTTATCACGATGCGGGGTATGGACGTGAACAAAACACACGGAGCCGAAGATACGAGGGTGAAGGTGAGAGGTGTGGACAATGTGTTTTTGCTCTAGGCGAGAGAGAGGCGTAGCAAACGAGAGAGCACGGGACGGAAGGCGGTTAATGAGATGCGCGGCGGTAAGAACAGCATCCCCCCAATAGGATTTAGGGAGGTGCATAGAAAGAAGTAAGCACCGGGCCACCTCCAGCAACTGCCGATTCTTCCGTTCGGCCACCCCATTTTGAGTGGAGGTGTGGACACATGTAGTTTGATGAATTATACCATGGTCCGCAAGATAAGTCCCAAAGACACCGCGATCGTCATATTCCCCACCATTATCACTACGTAACACACGTATTGTGCCTCCGAATTGTTGGACCACCATCTTATGAAAATTTTGAAAGCAAGAAAGAACATCACTTTTCTTTTTAAGCATATAAAGCCAAGTAGTGCGAGAGTAGCAATCAATAAACGTCACAAACCATCGAAATCCAGATAAAGAGAGAACGGGGGATGGACCCCAAACATCAGAGTGAATAATATCAAATGGATACAGACTAGGGACAGACAAATGAGTAGAACGACACCGTACATGTTTAGATTGCTCACAAGCATCACAAGAAAAAGACGGAAGTAAATGAGAAAAAACAGGAAACAATTTAGCAAGATATAAAGGAGAAGGGTGGCCAAGGCGCTGATGCCATCGTCGAAGATCGTCAAGGGTCGGAGATTTGGTGGAAGATAGGGCACTGGGAGAAGACTGGTTCAGCAAGTACAGGCCGCCGACATTCCTACCACTGCCAAGTGTCCGCCTCGTAGCCAGATCCTGAAAAACACAAACATCAGGAAAGAATGTCACAGAATAGTGTAAGGAATTAGTCAAGTGACTAATAGAGAGTAAATTTCTGGGAAAAGAAGGGACATGTAAAACAGAGGAAAGTGATAGGTCAGGAGAACATGAAACTGTCCCTTTACCGGCAATGGCAGAGAGGGAGCCATTGGCAGCAATAACCTTATCACGACCAGAGAGGGGAGTATAGGAGGTAAAACCTGAGGCAGAGCCAGTCATGTGGTCGGTCGCACCTGAGTCGATTATCCATTCGGAGGGTGTGGAAGACACGGCATGAGCACTGGACAGACCTGAAGTGGCAACAGCAGCATGGGAGGAAGCAGGAGTAGAGTCAGTGTGAGAGCGCAACAGGCGACGGAAGGCCTCTAACTCAGCGGTAGACAGGCCTCCAGAAGTATCATCCAGAACAGCAATAGAGTGAGCAGAAGACTGAGAGCGGCCATCAGAAGAGCGACCACCACCACCACCACGGTACCCTCCTCTACCACGGGTACTAGAGCCCCGACCACTTGGAGCAAGGTGCGGGTGCAAACGAAAACAAGAGCTTTTGACATGGCCTGTCTTCCCGCAATGACTACAAACAGGAGAAGGACCACGAGTCATACTTGCCAGCGCAGAGTGATCGGTAGCAGAACCAAGAGTGCGACGGCGATTCTCGTCGCTGAGGAGCATGCTGAATGCCTCCCGAAGGGAGGGAAGGGGCTCACGATGGAGGATGTGCAGACGAACAGCATCAAACTCCATGCTAAGGCCCATAAGGAAGACATGAACACGGAAACGGTCTTTATCCTTCTGAAGGGCCACCGCATCAACCGTACAAGCGGCAGTAAAGGTACTAAAGAAGTCCAACTCCTGATAAAGGCGCTCAAACTCAGAGTAGTAGGCGGCAACGGTTAAGGTCCCCTGTCGCAATTCCAGAACACGGCGAGTGAGCTCATATACCTGCATCGAACTGCTTGCCTGGGAGTAAGTATCACGGGCTCTCGTCCAAATATCATATGCGGAGTCCAACAGCATATAGCTGCGATACACCTGAGGGGACATCGAATGAAGCAGCCATGAGACGACCAAAGAGTTGTCCGCATCCCATTTGCGCCATGAGGGATCTGAACGTGATGGCTCAACAATAGTACCATCAATAAGACCATACAACTGGTGGCTGCGAATCGCATGTTGTGCCGCCCTAGACCATTCCAGGTAATTGGTGCCATCCAAGGAAACTGTAGTAATCTTCAAAGACTGACCATGACTCCGAGGAGGATCACCCGAGAAACGATGCAAAGCATCAACCGGAGGGGCCGAAGATCCGGGAAGAGCACCGGATTGAGACGAGGGAGAATGTGTGGACGGATCGGGGATGGAATGATCTCCCATAGAGAGAAAAAAACGAAGATCTCAAGAGGAAAGAGAGAACATCTACCGGGTGCAAACTAAATCTGAAAAACGAAGAGAGCACCCGAGGATGGAAGATGGGCGTCTCCGGCAGCCCCCATGGAGGACAAAACGGCAAGCCGAAAGAGACGGCGGAGCAGGAGAAGACGCGTCAGCTGACAGGAGAGAACGTCGGCTAACGCATCCAGGGAGATCGGCTGGCACGCGGCTAGGCGAGCGCGAGCGGGCGAGGACGCGCTGAGCGGCGAGGCGAGCGGGCGAGGACGCGCGGGCGAGGACGCGCGGGCGAGGACGCGCGGGCGAGGACGCGCGGGCGAGGACGGGGCTGGAGATCGGCGAGGCGAGCGCGAGCGGCGAGGCGAGCGGGCGAGGACGCGCGGCGAGCGGCCGCGAGCGGGCGAGGTCGAGGACGCGAGCGGCGGAAGAGTTCCTGCCCTCTGATACCAAGTAGAACCGGATGATCGAAATATTGAGTACCGCCCTAACCGGGCATACACATAAATATATAGAGCCAAATAATAAAATACATCAAAAAATTAATTTCAACTATATTGTGATATGAACTTGCTAAGGGGTAGAGAGATCTAGAGAGAAACTACGGGAGAAGAAGAGAAATTAGGGTTTGGGAGAGGGAGAAGAGGATACCTGAAGAATAATACTTTGATAGTCGTCTTGGAGGAACCCTGGGCCTATTAATACCCGGGGCTAGAGGGGGCCGACCGCCCCCCTCAAGTAGGGGCTGAACCGGGGTGGTCAACCCCTATTTGGCCCTTTTAATGATTTGGGGCTGAACCGGATGGTTCAGCCCCGTTGCTTTGCGCGTGCTCCTTTAGTCGCCGAGAATACTTATGCCCGGAGAATCGTAACGCATGCGGGGGCATAACATTCCCCTCCCCATCAAGAACCAGCTTTCCTCAAGGTGGAAGTCCGGGAACCTCTCGCGGAACTTCAGCAAGTCGACCCAGGAATTATGAACCTCTGCCATATTCTTCCATTTGACGAGCACCTCTGGCTGGTACTCTGTGCCCCGTTTTTTCCATTTGGTCAAAAGAATGGCCTCCGGTGAAGGTCGCAATTCGCCGGCGGTAGTGGCCTCTGGTAAGCTAGAACTGGCCTGAACTGAGTCCCCAATCTTCCTTTTAAGAACTGAGACGAATGTCGGGTGGATGTGAGAGCCCTCTGGTAGTGCCAAGGTATAAGCTACTGGACCCACTCGTCGGATAATGCGGAACGGGCCGTAGAATCGTGGCGCCAACTTCTGATTAGCACGCCGAGAGACTGAAAGCTGCCTATACGGTGGGAGCTTGAGGAAAACCTCGTCGCCCACCGCAAATTCCCGTTCAGTACGGTGTCTGTCTGCCTGGACCTTCATGCGCTCCCGAGCGGCCCATAAGTTGTCCCGAAGTAACAGTAGGGTACGATCCCGATCCTGTAGTGTCCGATCGACGACCGGAAGAGCGGTGTTGTCTGGCTCATAAGAACTCAACGCGGGTGGTGGCCTGTCGTACACCATCTCGAAAGGAATGAGCTTGCTTGCCGTATGAAAGGACATGTTGTAGCAGTACTCAGCCCAATGCAACCAACGGGTCCACGTGCGTGGTTCATCCATCACAAAGCACCGTAAATAAGTCTCGACCCCCCCTGTTGAGAACCTCCGTCTGCCCGTCAGTTTGGGGATGGTTGGCTGTGCTCATGCGTAGTGTGGTGCCCTGCAGCCGGAAAAGCTCCTTCCAGAATTTGCTCACAAAAACGGGGTCCCTGTCTGAGATGATAGAACGTGAAATACCATGGAGTCTCACGATTTCCCGTGCAAACATCTCAGCAACGGTCTCCCCAGTGCATGGATGGCTCAAGGCTAGAAAATGCTTGTACTTGGACAGCTTGTCGACCACCACGAGAATGACGGACTTGCCCTGAGATTTGGGCAGGCCGTCTATGAATTCCATGGAGACCGTGTCCCAAATCTGGTGTGGAATCTCTAGCGAGGTAAGCAGTCCAGCGGGTGATGTGGTCTCATACTTTTGTCATTGGCAAACCTCACACTCCCGCACGAACTGTTGGACATCCCGTCGCATGCCCTTCCAAAAGACATTCGCACGGACTCGCTACGACGTACGAAGAATACCGGCATGGCCGCCGGTCGGGGATGCGTGGAACTCCTGCATCATAATAGTACTCCACGCAGACGTGGCGGGAATGACCACCCGACCGTGGTAGTAAAGTCTCTCACCTTGCAAGTGGTACCCGGGCACTGTGGTGTGCCCTTGCTGGAGTGCCTCCACAATGACTCGGAGCTCTGTGTCTTGGTTCACCTCCGCCTGTATCTCATCCAAGGACTCAATCACCGGTCCCGAAACGTGGGAGAGAGAGCTCTCCGGTATGCGTGATAGTGCGTCGGCCACCACATTTTCTTTTCCTTGTTTGTAGACGATCTCATAGTCGTAGCCCAGCAACTTCGTCAACCACTTCTGCTGCAATGGAGATGCCAACCTTTGCTCGAGGAAGTGCTTTAAGCTTTGATGGTCCGTGCGAACCTGGAAGTGTCGCCCTAGAATTTAAGGCTGCTACATGGCGACCGCGTGGAGTATGGCTAACATCTCTTTTTCATACGTGGAAAGTCCCAGCGTCTTCGGTGCCAGTGCCTTACTGAAGAAGGCCAAGGATCGACCCTCCTGCATCAGCACTGCTCCAATTCCGACCCCTGATGCATCTGTCTCGACCACGAACTCCTTGGAGAAGCCTGGAAGTGCCAAAACCGGAGAGGTGGTCATTGCCTTTTTCAAGGCCTGGAAGTCATCCTCCGCCTCTTCATGCCACTGAAAATCCTCCTTCTGGAGCAACTGAGTGAGGGGTCGTGCGATCTTGACAAAGTCCTTCACGAAACAACGGTAATATCCAGTGAGCCCGAGGAAGCCCCGTAAGGCTCGGATCGTCGTGGGCTGAGGCCATGTCACCATGCTAGCAATCTTCTTTGGGTCGGCCTAGACCCCATGAGCGGACACCAGATGACCCAAGTGCTCGACCTTTGCTTGCCCAAATGAGCATTTGGAACGCTTGGCATAGATCTGGTGCCCCCTCAGTATAGTAAGCACGTGCCGAACGTGATCCAGATGGTTTTCCCAATTCCTGCTGTAGATCAAGATGTCGTCGAAAAAGACCAGCACATCGGCGTAGAAGTGGTCGGAAAATCTCGTTCATCACCGCCTAAAAGGTAGATGGGGCTATTGTTAATCCGAACGACATCACCAAGAATTCATAGTGTCGGTCATGGGTACGGAAAGCCGTCTTGTGTATGCCCTCCTTCATCCGGATCTGGTGGTAACCAGACCGTAGATCTAGTTTGGTGAAAAGGCTCGCTCCATGCAGTTCATCCAACAACTCTTCAATCATCGGGACGAGGAACTTGTCATTGATGGTTGAGTTGTTCAACCCACGGTAGTCGACGCAGAATCTCCATGAACCATCTTTTTTCTTCACCAGTATGATCAGTGAAGAGAAAGCACTGGTTCCGGGTCGTATGACGCCGGTGGCGAGCATCTCTCAGACACTACGCTCTATCTCCGCCTTCTGGATATGAGGATAGCGGTAGGGTCGGATATTGGTAGGATCCGCCCTCGCCTTCATCTGAATCTGGTGGTCATGAAATCTCGAGGGAGGAAGAGTGTGTGGCTCCTGGAAAACATCCTCGTACTGTGAGAGTAGGGCCTGCATCTGCTCGGGCTCCTCAGAGGTGACTGGTACAATGGTCGTCACTCCTAGTACCATGGCCAACGTGTTTCCCTGCTCCTCCAATCTCTACAGGCTCCGGATAGAGATCTCTTTGAGTGAGGATGTTCGTATGTCGTGCAGGCAATGGTCCGTCCCCTGCTGAGTAAACTCCAGTGTCATCCGATCCCAATTCGTGGTCACCCGTCGCAACTGTCTGAGCCATTGAACCCCAAGAACCATGTCGGACCCCCTAATCGGTAGCAGGTAGACGTCGGTATGGCACACGTATCCCGCATCCGCAACTCCACCCCTTTCAGCACCCCCTCACACCTCAACTTGCTTCCATCGGCCACCATGACCTGAAAGGCGGCCTCTCTGTCAACTGCACGTCCCACCTTCAGCGCCACCGCGGGGTTGATGAAGTTGTGGGTAGTCCCACTATCTATCAGAATAGTCACCCGCTCCTGGCCAATCTTCCCAGCGATGCGCAAAAAAAGAGGCGTCGAGCACCCCTCCATAGCCTGGAGAGAGACTCCAAACTCCACTAGGTCCAATCCGTCCTCCTCCTCAATGTCTGCAGAGCCTTCCTCCTCGTCCTCCTCCCTTAGCATAAAAACTTGGACCTTCTGGCACCGGTGACCCGACGCGTACTTCTCGTCACAGTTGAAACACAGGCCCTTCCTTGCCTGCAACTCTGGCCAAGTAAGTCTCGTCACTGTCGGTGTAACTGCCGGCGTTGGTTCCCTTCGACCCGTCACTGGTGTCGTCGGGGCTCTTGCCGTGGCGCGGTTTCGCTGGCGGTTGAAGCGCTCCTCCTGTATCCGTGTCAGGTTGATGGCATGGCTCAAACTGCGAGGCAGGTAGGCATGAACCTCATCTCTCAAATAGTCCTTCAGCCCTGATATGAAGCAACTGAGGAGAGTCTTCTCCTCCCAATGGACTCGATTGGCCAGCTTCTCAAACTCAGTACGGTACTCTGTCACCGTTCCCTTCTGTCGAAGCTTCTGCAGCGTTGCCTCAACGTCTTCATACTCCAGTGGTCCGAAACGTGCGGAGAAAGCTTCCACGAACTCCGTCCATGGGGCGTAAGCACGGCCACGTTGGAACCATTTGGTCCACTGATAGACGTCGTCTTCCAGATGGAAGGCCGCCAACTGTACCCACTGCCCCTCAGGAATCTCCTGGTAATTGAAGAATAATTCGGCCTTTTGCACCCATTCTAACGCGTCCCCGTCTCCTCTGAACCTCGGAAAGTTCATCCAGGTCCTTTTTGGTTGAATGTAGGCCCGCTGGTTTCCACGTCCGTGTTCCCCTGCTTCTTGTCCTGGCGCAAACGGTTATCTCGGCTCCATCGGACCGGTGTTGGCGCCCGGAAAGCCCTGAAATTGTTGGCCGCCCCAAGGACCGCTGAGTTCGTAGCCGCCTGGGGGTCTGACACCATGCGGAGGAGGCAAGATGCCCCCCCCCCCCCCCCCCCCGTTCTCCCTATTGGCCCGCCTGGAGCCCTCCTGGCTTCACCATGCTCGACGCCGAGCCGCGTCCAAGGTGGACGGCCCACGCCGCAATCTCCCTGCTTGTCGTTGGATCGTCCTCATGGTGGGGGACCTGCGCCTGTGTCTGCCGCCCAGATCGGGACCGATCCAGCCCCGGGTGAAGCCCCGCGGGTTCCCCATGTCGCTGCGGTGCCCCCGACCACGCTGGCTTACGATCCGCTAGATCCCGCCTCTGTACGCACGGGATCGAACGATCCGTTCGTTCCGGCGGCCTTATTTTGCAACCCCCTGTCATCTTCGTGCATCGTCGTCTTCCCTTTCAGATTCTGCGCTAATAGCTCCTTGATTTCATCCAGCCGAGCGTCGATCTGTTCTTCCAATCGCTGCGTAGACGCCCTCATCTCCTCCTCGATGGAGGCCACCAAGTCCGCCAATCCGGCGCAGTTTTCTTCCAGGATTTCCAATCGAATGGTTTCCTCTTGCATGTGTGTGGTCACCATGGTGGAGAAGTGAATCCTCTGATACCAAATGATATGAACTTGCTAAGGGAGAGAGAGATCTAGAGAGAAACTACGGGAGAAGAAGAGAAATTAGGGTTTGGGAGAGGGAGAAGAGGATACTTGAAGAATAATACTTTGATAGCCGTCTTGGAGGAGCCCCGGGCCTATTAATACCCGGGGCTAGAGGGGGTCGGCTGGCCCCGTCAAGTAGGGGCTGAACCGGGGTGGTTCATCCCCTATTTGGCCCTTTTAATGATTGGGGGCTGAACCAGATGGTTCAGCCCCGTTGTTTTGCGCATGCTCCTTTAGTCGCCGAGAATACTTATGCCCGGAGAATCGTAACGCATGCGGGGGCATAACATATTGCCTACATTGAACACTATTATGAGACCTATTGTTAGTAGACATATTAGTCCCACACCTTGTACCACCACATCATATTCCTCAATGCTTAGTATAAATAAAGGGTGAGACCTCTATGTGAGGCACTCAGTTTTTTCTCCCAAATCCCGTAACATGGTATCAGAGCACGGTTAGTTTTTTTTCTCCCTTTCGAATCTCTCGCCCGCTCCGTCCCCGCTTCGTCTCTCTCGCCCGCTTCGTCTCCCTCGCCCGCTCTCGCCCGCTCTGTAGCGGAACGCGGTTTGGGAACTCCTACTGCGCGCCTCCAGTGACATCGACGGAGGCGGGGCTCGTCATGATGCCGCCTGCCGTCTGCCTCGACGACGCGTAAAGCCGCCGCCATCGACTGTCGTCTGCTCCAGCGATACCTAATGTCCTGCTCCGACGGATCTTGATCCCGTGCTGTCCACCTGCATTCTGCCTCGACGCCTCCTGCCGACCGACGACTCCTGTGCCATGCTTCGACAAATCCCGACGGTGCAGTGCTGTCGGCTGCCTCCTGTCGCCCTTTCTCGTCTGCGCCGCTAGCATCGACCTCGAAGCAGCCATTTCGGACGTCCAGTCCGCTCTATTTTCTCCTCTGTTTTGCTAATCGTCGTCATGGGCTCCTCTGTTACTCCCACTACTCCTCCGACCGTTGCTCCCGCAGGGGACTCTACCAATACCTTTCCTCCCAACGCGAGTATTGCAACTACTATCCTTACCTCCTCCAATTTTCAATTATGGAAGAAGGGGGTTACTATGTCTCTTTCAGGCATCCGACGTACTCACCACCTTACTCGTCTCCCAACTCATGACGTGGGGAGTACCGAATATGATGACTGGTATAGTGATGATTGCCGTATCTTTGCTCTTCTCCTGAGTTCCATGGATCCATCTGTCCAGCAAATGTGCAAAAACTGCGACAGCACCAAAGAACTATGGGACACTCTTCACATGATGTTCTCTCAGGCGAACAACCTCTCTCGACTTGGTGAACTCTTCCCCAAGATAGCTGACCTGAGACAGGGAGCGCGTCCTGTTACCGAGTACTTTGCCGAATGGAGGGTTCTGGCTGATGAGATTTTAGACCTTTGGGAGATTCCCTCTACTAGGGAAGGCCATCAGGCTCAACGTGAACACCTGGTGCTCCTTTGGATTTTGAATGGATTGGATCCACACTTCTCCACAACGAAGACTGAAATGCTAGCGAGTCCTACTACCCTTCAGACTGCTAGTGTGTACCATCGGCTTACTAAGGCTGGCTCCATCGGTACTTCGTCATCCGCTCTACATACATCCTCCGGCGAGTCGATGGCTCTTGCTTCACGTGGAGGAGGAAGGGGAAGTAGTCCGGGGGGGGGGGCGCTCTGGCCGTGGTCGTGACACTGACACTAGCCATTGTGCCCATTGCGGGCGTCGGGGACATACAAAGGATACATGTTGACTGATTCATGGGAAGCCAGACTGGGCCTCCAAACCTCCTCCACCTCGGTCGGCACACCTGGCTGACTCTACTTCTGTACCTCCGGGATCGAGAACTGTTGAAATATCCGAGGATGAGTACCGGCGCCTGCAGGCTCTCCAGATTGACTCACCACCTCATAGTGCGGCTGTGGCTCAAACCATTCAGCCTGTTTGTACCTCCCAGAGGCCGGTCCAGTGGCTGGCTGATTCTGGTGCTTCTGATCACCTGACTAGTTCCTCAAGTATCTTACACTCATACAAACCTCATAGCGGAGCTTCAATTACTGTGTCTGATGGCTCCCTATTGTTGGGTTTGGTAGCTGCAATGTGACACCTGACATGACACTCTCCTCAGTGGCGCATGTCCCTCAGTCTGCTTACAATCTATTGTCTATTAGTAAGCTTACAAATGATTTGAATTGTATTGCTATATTCACCTCTTCTGGTTGCATTTTTCAGGAACAGTCGACGAGCCGTATTATTTGTAGAGGGAAGCTGCGTGGTGGCGTCTATGTCCTGGACGAAGTTTCCCACCTTGTCTGTACCGCGACCTCCACCAAATTCCTGGATCTTCATTATCATCATGGCCATCCATCTATGCAGGTCATGCGTCGCCTGTATCCGGAGCTTGGGAAGTTTCCACTCTTAGTTGTGAGTCTTGTCTGTTTGCTAAACTCCACAGAGTTAGCTATAGTCCTCGTCTTGATACTCGTGCTTCTGCACCTTTTGATTTACTTCATTCAGATGTTTGGGGACCGTGTCCTGTTCCTACGTTGTTAGGGCACAAGTATTATATCACTTTCATTTATGATTTTTCTCGTATGACTTGGGTCTATTTAATGAAAAATCGTTCTGAGCTACCTTCTATTTTTCAAAACTTATGGAATGAAATATTTACTCAATTTTTTGTACGTGTTAAGTGTCTTCGTACTGATAATGGCCGAGAATACCTATCTCAGTCTATGTCTACCTTTCTTTCTGACAAATGAATAACCCACCAAACCAGTTGCCCGGATATCCCTCAACAAAATGGTGTTTCATGTGTCACGACCCGTCTCGACAAGAGTCAGAGTGCGCTTCGGGGCGGGCCGTGATGCCACAGGCATGGGCGGAAAGAAAACCATGACTGCTAAGGCGGAAGCAGAGAAGCTGAATATAAGTTTGAAAATAGTTAATTTGAAGGAAAACAATTGTTTTTATGCGGAAGCTTTCAAGTTAACAGTGAAAAGGATTTGATGCACATGTATTTTTGCAAAGAAAAACTTATGATACAAGTTCTGGAACAGAAATTTATGCAGTGAACATCACAAATGAATGAACATGCAAAACATGTCAAATTCTAGTACTTATAATATTTAACCTAGCAGTTGTCCATGAAACAAGAGAAAATGGCTGATCGTAATTACTACATAACAAAAATATCCGACAGTAAAAGAAATGAAACATAAACACAAAACCTGAAACTTGACGCAGATCGGCCCCAAAGAGCAGGCGGCGCAGGCACGAACACTAAGGCAAGTCCAAACAGAAAGAAAAGCCTCAGAACATCGAAATACACAAGAGCAAGCAAAATAAAATACGAGCGGGAGAAACATAATATTTGTGCACTGCTTTTCATGAAGCAGAGCTAACAAGACAGGCAAGCAAGTGAGACAAGCAGAAATATCTAGAATTATTAGACTACTCTGAAGTATAGCCTAAACATTTATTTTGCAACGACATAAGCTGTAATCGATGAAATGCGTAGGTGTTTATAGTGGGTGCGCATGGTTCACACTCAAGTCCAAATGTTAGTCTTACTAGAATAAGAGTATTTCCTGCTTACCGCGACCATGCAAACAAGACGATGCACCACCTAAACCCTAGTTTCCAAGATTTGCTTATGACACGCAGGACCTAAGTGATTCAGAAATTTATGCTCGCTATGACCGGTCCTTTGTTCCCATTAGGGATTCAAGAGGGAACCCAAGTCAAGAAGTTTCATCAATTAAACCCTAGTTTTCAATGTTAACTTACGTTATTAACGACTTAGCGCAGGATTTCGTGGATTCTAGCATATCAAGACATGTAACCAAGATACTGATTCAGATATATTACAAACGTGAAATGGGAGGAATCAAGTTATAGAAAATTATTTACTCATGTCTTAGAATCAGACAGGCGTAAGAAACAAGATTCGATGACTCAGAGAACTCGATAGAGTTTAGAAACTTGCGGATTCAAGTATTCACGAGTAATAAGTTTATTATACACCATTTTCCAGGATATCAAGTATTCCCTTAGATTACGTCATTCAAGGACATGAATATCTTCTAAGTAAACATGTGTACGAGCCGAATATTTTATATCAAGCACAATTCATCTAGTTGCTAGCAGGATCTTAACATTTATCATTATAGCAATTAATGTTTCTGCTCGAAAAGATCTAGTCTTCCATTTATCAATCAAATGATATGCAATTCAATTAAGTGGAAATCCAATTTAAACCACTTTCGTTCACTAACTCGTCTTCCAACAAATGAGACACAATTCACCTAAATGAATATTCAAGTAACCCTCATTCACATTCACAATTTGTGACATTCCAAACACGTGATACCTCAATCTATTAATAAGTCTATTTAGGGATTCGAGGTCTAAATTTATTTGACGGAACGAGCATCCAAGAGTGAATTCATATAAATATAAGAACAAACAAGACAATTAAATCCAATGCTTGCAAGAGAGAGGGATCTCTACTTGCCTTAAATGAGGCTGAATCTGACGGCGACCGCTAAGCGGCGCAAGCAAAATAGAAATCACATTTTGAACCCGGTCAAACACAACGAAAACGAAGCTGCATAACTTACTATGCTAATACAAGCATTCTACGACGCGGAAATTAAACAACGAGGATTTAGCAAATTTTACCTCCCTCAAAAGTGAGGGGAGAAGAGATTCCACGCGGAGACGGAGACATGACGGCGCTTAGGTTGCGGAAACCCTAAATCGGAGAGGACTTTGCGAGATCCCGCCAATTAGAGCGACGAATGGCACCGGGGCACGAATACCTAAAGATTTGGCGATTAGGAAGTGCACCAAAAATCGGAAATGCAAAATGGGGCACGAATAAATCATTAGGGTTTATGAAAATTCTGAAATCAAGGGTGGAGGAGGAAGGTTCTTACCCAAGGAACCAAATCCGAGTCCAAAATCCGAGAAGGAGGGTTCGAGCAAAACCCTAGGCGGAAACAGAGAAGAAGAGGGCTGTCGGAGGAGAGCAGAAACTGTTGTCGGGCCTTGAGGAGGCTGCTGCCGACCTTGGAAGGGGAAGAGACTGTCAGCCCTTGAGGAAGAAGCTCCCGTCGACCTCTGCAGGAGGAGGTGCCGCCGGCTTTGAAGTAGAAAAGGGAGCAGGAGGCAGGGCGGCCGCCGGCCATGAGCGCAGAGGAAGCAGAAGGAGGGGAGGGTTGTCATCGACTAGAGGAGTCGGAGGAGAAGGGGCGGCGCCGGCTGGAGGCGGATCCGGGAGCAGGAGGCGGATCCGGGAGCAGGAGGCGGATCCGGGAGCAGGAGGCGGCGATGGCTCTGCGCGCGTGAGACGGAGCGGGAGCGGAAATCGGGAGACGGGAGACAGGGATCGGGAATGGGAGACCTAGATTGGGGTTTTAATCGGGTGGCTGCTCGGGATTTAACAGAGGGGAGCTGGGGTGCGGCTAGCCATTAGGGAATTAGTATTATTATTCTTGAATTTTAGGGGTTGTTACATCATGAACGCACAAAGCACATAGAGGTCGACTGCCACTTTGTTAGAGAAAAGTATGAAGAAGGTCTTGTTTCGCTAAAGCATGTGAAGACCGGAGATCAAGTTGCAGGCATTCTTACGAAAGGGGTTACGGGGACTCGAATGAACTATATATGTAACAAGTTGGGTCTGGGAAGTTCCCATGATCCAATTTGAGGGGGAGTGTTATGAGACATATTGTTATGAGACATATTAGTCCCACACCTTGTACCACCACATCATATTCCTCCATGCTTAGTATAAATAAAGGGTGAGACCTCTATGTGAGACACTCAGTTTTTTCTCCCAAATCCCGTAACAAACACTATGTTATGGGACACTTTGCGATAGCCAAGGGTACTTTGTAGCTTGACAATATGCAATTGCAGATTGTCGTCACGTGACACATTGTAACAAGGAACATTATGCGACGATTGTAGTACTTGCCTCCACCGTCTTGGTTCTGCCTGCATAGGATATTTTATATGATGAGGCGCCTTGTGACTATTGGGTGCAATTTCAATGGTTGAACAATATGCACGAGGAGATTCTCTTTGCCAAGACACCATGCACTCAAGGACCTTTTGTTGCATGGTGGGACCACACCTGTTCAATAATAAACCTATTTAGAAATGTATGAAAAATAAGTTGTTAGTATTTGTGAAAGACATTTAGCATTTGTCAAACTTCATAGGCTTTGTTTGGGTATGTGTTGATACCAGGATAAGCAAGCCGGTGCACAAAGAATCCCTGTGCAGCGAGGGTCCGGGGAAGGGTCACACCACAAGGGTTAAATGTAGGCAAACCTTACCCGACATTTTTGCAAGAGGCTGCTTCCATGACTCGAACCCGTGACCTCAAGGTCACATGACAACACCTTATCCAGTGCGCCAAGGCTCCCCTTCATGTATACATTTATTTACAACAACAACAACAACATCATAACCCATATAGTCCCCAATCATTGGGGGTATGGGCGAGGGAAGATTGGAAACAGACCTAACCTTTGGCACTATGCACAAAGTGGCTTCTCTCAGAGGAGAAAGACCTAACCTTTGACAATAAATGCACAAAGTGGCTGCTCACAGAGTACCACTGAAATAGTGGCCCCCTATACCGTCGCGTTTGCTGCGGAATCATGCCCTCAAATCAAAGCCAAAGACATCAGAGAGGGCAGACCCAAGAATCCATTTTGATTTATGTGCACATAACCATGCTTCCTTCATTCAGCATCCAGAGCATTGGTGAAGCACAATACATGTATACATTTATTTATTATAAAAAAATACAAACAAAATTCTTCTTTTTGACGAACTGTGCTCCATAACTTCACAAACATTATAGACATATTATAGTAAGTATTTCATTTTGTATTCCCCCGGTGTGTCCGCTTAATCAACAAATCAACAGTGTCTGTTGACTCAACTTACTAG
Source organism: Dactylorhiza incarnata (assembly GCA_033032865.1). Lineage (NCBI taxonomy): Eukaryota > Viridiplantae > Streptophyta > Magnoliopsida > Asparagales > Orchidaceae > Dactylorhiza > Dactylorhiza incarnata. The sequence continues at coordinate 4,539,948 of JAWHQI010000157.1, read as the reverse complement.
ATCATGACACATGGTAGATACTACAAAAAAACATTTTTAAAGAGCATGATCATGACACATGGTAGATGCTACAAAAAAAAAACATTTTTAAAGAGCATCATAACTGGGAAAGACTAATCTAGCAATCCCTTCCTAGGTGTCTCCCCCAAGGATCCTCATCTCAGAGCGGCCCTTTCGGAAAGACTAATCTAGCAATCCCTTCTTAGAAGGGCAATCATGTCCAATGTACCAGCCCCAAAGGTAACGCCACCCATACGCCTGAGGTGCACATTCGCTTTAAATGCAGACCTAGTAAGTGTTAAGGTTTACATCACACAGACAATCCTCTGCTATGACTATCGGTTGGATCATATTTGCTAAGGAAACTCCAAACCCTTGCTCTTCGCCCAGGCACTATATATCTATATTCTAAACAGAAGGCAGATCCAAACCTTTGCACCCGATCCTTCTCTCCTCAAAACTCTAGCTTGTAATATCTATTTTTGTAGGAAGGTTCATTCACGCTCCTGGGTCAGCTGAAGTTCCCCCATTAATTAACAAGCTAATCTCAACATCGATCTCTTGACTTTGTCTCTCAGATGACCACACTTCATTGTTTAGGCCATCGAGTTGCAAGTAATATTCGACTGTCTGCCCGTGGAAAAATTTGGGTCTAACACCCTGAAAGTGCACTGAGCATGGACTTGTTGGCCGTCAGTATAGAAATCACTACCATTGCCGACGAGCAATGATCACATGCTCAGGCGAGGGTGTAGCCACCAGACAAAACCTCTTGTATTTGGGGGAACTTTTTAAACGGGCAGTTACGACAACACTAAACGCAACCGCTAGGCTGGTTGCCATCGTTGCCTCGGCACTGCCAATCCTTAGATTGCCATAGAACACAACAAATAGAGAGCCTTTGATTGGTGCAGTCTCGCCCCTCCGCGACATCTACCAATCCTTTTTGACGTCTATTCAGATGGAGAACCAGACATAATTCAGCCAGAGTGGACATCAACAAGGTATTGAGAACCCCATCTGACCCGAGAAAGCACCTTCAACACTTCTTGACCATATTAGTAATATTTTGGATTACTTGTGAGAAGCTTTCATGAATACAGTTGGAAGCTGCTAATGTACTTCTCTAGCGCAAGGAAAAAGAAGCGAGAAGTCCACACACGCGTCACCCTCAGACAAGGTGAGCTGGAGACCTTACGGACATTCATCGGCCAGTTCGAGAATATTTTAGGGGATGCTAATGTCGTCGAATTCAAACGGGCTAGGGTAGCCCTAGTGGAATGACCCGAAAGAAGCAATTTGAGGTATGAGCTCAACACCTACCTCTAACACTTGTGATGACATCCTCGACATGACCACCTATATCAATGGGGAGGATGTCTGCTCGGCCAAGGAAAAGAAGGATCCATTCTGTGGAGAAGATGCCACACATCGAAGCATGGAGAACAAAAACATAGAATGACCCATTGGGTGTTTCGACATCGATTAAGTGTTATAGGAAACTGAGAGCCTAGGTTCCAAAAGGGCATCACCTACAACGAATACATCTGAACAACACATTTGCGGAGTTAGCGTGTGCCATTAAGAACAAGCCTTTCTTCCAAAGTTCGTCGCCAACAATCATGCACTACAGAGGGAAAGATCATCGTTCTATTGCAGATACCACAGGGAGTACTACCATGACATTGAAAAAGTGCTGGGTTCTGCAGTAGATCATTGAGGAGCTCATCAAAGAGGGAAGGCTTGAACAGCTTTTGGTCGTGGTGCCGAAGGGAATATTTGATAAAGTGAAGCGAGTAGCAATGGTAGACGAAGGAGAAATCCTTTAGGACGCAACTTACCTCTTGATTAAGGGTAGTACCCTCCATATTATTTTCTTTTTCTGCCAAATTAATAATAGTGAACCGTATGTTATGGTACCTAGTTTAGGACGCAACTTACCTCTGGATTAAGGGTAGTACCCTCCATATTATTATCTTCCAACGCACCTGACCTTTGTCTCTCAGAACCTAGTTTGTAATTTTTGGTTTTTGAAGCGAGAGTTTATTCATACTCTAGTCAGTGGCGGGTCCTACATTAATATACAGGTCATCTCTACATCAATCACTGCTCTCAATTGACCCCTCTTTATCACTTAGGCCAACGAGTTGTCCTGTACTCTCAACTGACTGCCCACAGATAAATTACTGCCCAACACGCGTATTCATCTGAAAGAAACAACCACAATCCTATATTGGAATGTGATTTAGATCATCTTTTGGTGTTACGGGTTCAGTAATTTTATAACTTATATTATCATAGATTGATGCTTAAGTTTTGTTGAGTAGAGCAAAATTTGTATATATATTTTCATCTATCAAATACAATGTATGAATACAAATATATAGGAGGGAGAAAGAGAAAGGAAATTCTTATACATGACGTGGGACTAAAGAGAAGAGAAAAACAATTGGGCTCCTACATGGGCCATTACATGGGCTTTTCTAACACTCCCCCGCAAGCTGGAGCGTACAAGTCGTAGGCACCCAACTTGGACAGGAATTGATAAAATAGGGTACTTGGTAGGGCCTTGGTGAGAATATCAGCAACTTGGTCAGTACCCGGAACATGCTTTAATTCTATCTTTTTCATTTGAACTTTCTCCCGGATGAAGTGACAGTCCACTTCAATGTGTTTCGTTCTTTCGTGGAAGACTGGGTTCTTAGCTATGTGTATAGCAGCTTGACTGTCACATAGTAAGATAGCTGGTGAGGAAAGTTTTACTCCTAGATCAGTAAGGAGACTTTCAAGCCACGTGAGTTCAGAAACAACTGATGCCATCGAACGGTATTCTGCCTCAGCTGAAGATCGAGCAACCACAACTTGTTTCTTACTACGCCAGGTAACAAGGTGACCTCCAAAGTAGGTACAAAAACCATTAGTAGACCGCCGATCATCCAGGGAACCAGCATAATCTGCATCAGAATACGCAACCAATGTTGGAGTAGAAGACAAGGTTTTGTATACCAGCCCTTGACCAGGGGCTGTTTTCAGATATCTTAGGATGCGTTCGACGGCTTGAAAATGGGACATTCGAGGGGAATGCATAAATCGGCTGACAACCCCAACAACAAAGGATATATCTGGTCTCGTGACTGTTAGGTAAATTAGTTTCCCAACAAGTCGTCGATAGTACTCTGGGTTTGGAAGAAGAAGATCTGCATCAGAAGCATGTGCACACAGCTTGTGGTTGACATCCATCGGGGTGTTAATCGGCTTGCATCCAGAATAGCCAGCATCTTGAAGGAGGTCGAGACAGTACTTTCGTTGAGAGAGGACAAGTTCATCAGGACGTCTTGCGATCTCCAGACCAAGGAAGTATCGAAGGTTCCCCAGATCTTTTGTTTGAAAAACGGAGCTCAGATGTTGTTTGACCGCTTGTATTCCCTTTGAATCATCTCCTGTGATTAGGATGTCGTCAACATATACCAACAGAAGAACCGTTCCTGTTGTTCGATGTCGAGTGAACAGAGAGAAGTCTGCCGAGCTCCGTGTGAAGCCAACCTCCCGAACAACCTTACTGAACTTATCAAACCATGCCTGAGGGGATTGTTTGAGACCATAAATGGACTTCTTAAGGTGACAAACTTGAGACTCCCCCGTGGTCTCAAACCCGGGCGGTTGTTGCATGTAGACTGTTTCTTGTAGGTCACCATTGAGAAACGCATTCTTGATATCCAGCTGATGTAATGGCCATTGGCGATGCACAACGACAGAGAGGGACACGAACGGTGTTGAGCTTGGCCACTGGAGAGAACGTTTCCTCATAATCGAGACCTTGTTGTTGAGTAAAGCCACGAGCCACCAGTCGTGCCTTAAGACGGTCAATTGTCCCATCAGAAGCATGCTTGATGACAAAGTCCCATTTACACCCAACAGGAGTCTGGTTTGGGGGGAGAGGGACCAGGTCCCATGTCTGATTAGCCCAGAGAGCTGTCATTTCTTCATCCATTGCTGCCCGCCAACCGGGATGTTGGAGAGCCTCCTGCACAGAGTTAGGTATAGAAATAGAAGATAATGAAGTAGCAAAGGTTTGAAGCGGTGGGGAGAGGCGATGTAAGGATACATAATTCGCCAACGGATGAGCGGTGGAGACTGGTGCCGGATCAGCAGGTCGCAAAGTGTCAGAGGTCGAAGCCGACTGCATTGGAGCGGCGGAGCGAGAAGGGTGATGGGTGTAGACACGGGTAATAGGGGGTTTTTGGAGAGCAGGAGCCGAGTCGGGAGGGGGGATTGGTAGATGAGGGGGAACGAGAATGACTGGTTGAGGGAAGGATTGCGGTGGATGAGGTGGTGTTGGAGTGGTAACGGGAATGACTGGTCGAGGGAAGGATTGTTGTGGAAGAGGTGGTGTTGGAGTGACGAAGAAAGGTTGGTCTTCCCGAAAGGTAACATCAGCAGAAACAGTCACCTTACGGTAGCAGGATAGTAGCAAACGTAACCTTTCTGAGTACCGGAATAGCCAACAAACATGTGTTTTGCCGCCCGGGGAGCCAACTTGTACGTAGACGGACCCAGAATGTGAACGTAGCATGTACAACTAAATGTACGGGGTGTGAGAGAGAATGTCGTAGGGGAGGGGAAAAGGAGGCTAAACGGAGTAGCATGCTGGAGGACGGAGGAAGGTAGGCGGTTAATGAGATAACATGCCGTGGACAACACAAAGTTCCAATAGACATTGGGTACCTGCATGTGAATCATGAGAGATCGAGCAACATTGAGCAGATGCCTATTTTTACGTTCAGCAACGCCGTTTTGTTGTGGAGTATAGGCACACGACGTCCGGTGATTGATCCCAAATTCGGAGCAGAGATTTGCAAATTCATGGCTAGTGTAGTCGCGAGCATTATCAGTCCTGAGAGTTTTTATATTTTAGAAAACTGCGTGTGAGTCTCCAGAACGAAAGCTCGAAAAACACGATGAAGCTCTGAGCGATCACGAAGTAAATACAACCATGTTGTGCGAGAATAATCATCTATAAAAGTGATGAAGTAGCGATACCCAGAAATACTAGGAACTTTGTATGGGCCCCAAACATCGGAATGAATTAAAACAAAAGGAGCAGAGCTCCGAGTACAGTGAGAAGGAAAAGAGGAACGATGTTGTTTCCCCAAAATACATGAGTCACACTTAAAAGGAGAGAGAGATATTTGGAAGAGCCTTCTGAAGGACAGGAAGAGGCGCATGCCCAAGACGCTGATGCCACTCAACGGAGGAGACGGAAGAGAGGATGGTAGGAGAAACGTCAAGGAGGTAGAGCCCATTTTGCAGTCGTCCCTTACCAATGATACGCTGCGTCTGTCGATCCTGCATCAAAAAAGAAGAAGAGGTGAATGGTACTGAGCAGTCTAAATCGGCAGTGAGGCGACTGACGGAAAGTAAATTAAACGGGGAGCCCGGGACATGAAGAGCCGAGCGGAGAGGGAGAGAAGAATTGAGGAGAATATCAGCGCAGCCGGAGACAGGAACGGTGTCGCCATTGGCCACGGTGATATACTTTGGATGCGGAGAATCCAAGTATTTATGAGGTTTCAGCGAGGTGATATGGTGAGTAGCGCCGGAATCCACTATCCAGAGTGGACTAGTGGAGAGAAAAGCGATACTTTCTTTGGAGATGGAAGTAGCAGAGGCAACGGAGGCAGGTGGGCGGCTGAGCATGCCATGGAGTTGCTGGATCTGGAGGCGGACTTCTTCAAGATCAACACGAGTGGCAGAAGGACAGTTGGCAGCAACAGACGTACTCGGACGGGGAGGCAGACCATGTTTGCGGTAGCAAGTCATCTCTAGGTGTCCATCCCTACCACAGAAGGAACACTTAGGACGAGGCCGGCCACCACGGACTGGCGGAAAGGATGCAGGCAGCTTTGAGGATTTCATCGAGTATCCCATGGAATTACAGCGGTGAGAGAGGCCCGCTGGAGTGGCAGGTCGCTGTAGAAGAGATTGCTGCAGAGGGGAGCTCGCACGAGATTGCTGCAGAGAAAGCCGCGGGAGATCGCTGGGAGGAAGCAGGCCGCACGATCTGCGTGCATAAGTCGATCTTGCGGGAGGTCGCTGGAAGCGCGAGCAGAGGAGAGCCGCAGGAGACGCCTCAGGAGACCGCTGGGAAGCCGCAGGAGATCGCTGGGAAGCCGCAGAGGAGGCCGCAGGAGAAGCTGCAGGAGAACGGAGAGCAGAGCTGCAGGAGATCGCTGCAGGAAGCCGCAGAGGATCGCTGTGAAGCCGCTGGGTCGGAGGGAGCTCGCAAACAGGCCGCAAGAGGAGCGCGGTCTCAGTAGAAGGAGGATCGCTGGGAAGCCGCTGGGAGGAGGCTGGCAGCGAGCTATCGGCTAGATGTAGACAACAAGAGGAGGTCACACACGAGCAGGGAAGACGCAGACCGCACGAGAGTGTTTCTCAGGTCGCGAAGAAGTCGGCGGGAGGAGGTCGCACGCATTTAGAATACGAGAGGCGATCTCAGGAGGAGCAGCAGACCGCTGAGGCTGACAGGGAGGGAGATCGCTACGACTTGAGGAGAGCTCGGCAGATCGAGGGTGGTTTGCAATGGAGATCACTGAGCGGGAGAGACCGAAAGTGGCGGGGCCCACTTGTCAGGCTTAAAAAACTATAAAATGCCGACGAGAGGCTGAGGCGGAAGAGGGGAGCTCGCAGAATGGGGGGGGGGGGGGGGGGGGGGGTTGCGGTCAGAGAATAGAGAGACCGCAGGGGGTTAGAGAGCTCGCACAAAGAGACCGCAGGAAGGGCGGCGAGGGTTGCGGTCACAATTTTTCGAAACCGAAAAAAATTGAACCTGGCTCTGATACCATGTTGAGTAGAGCAAAATTTGTATATATATTTTCATCTATCAAATCCAATGTATGAATACAAATATATAGGAGGGAGAAAGAGAGAGGAAATCCTTATACATGATGTGAAACTAAAGAGAAGAGAAAAACAATTGGGCTCCTACATGGGCCATTACATGGGCTTTTCTAACAAGTTTAAATTTTCAAAATTGTGATATGAAGGTTTTGGACGTCACGTTTTCAAATTTCTGTGTCTTTCGCACTCAACCTATCATGATAATTTTGTCATGAAGTTTGATTTTATTTTTTTTACTTTTCTTCGTATCTACCAATTGCAGAGAAGATGCGAGAAGCTCGACTAAGATGGTTTGGACACGTACAAAGGAGACCATTAGAGGCACCTGTTAGGCGTTGTGAGAATTTAGTCACTAGGCTTGTTAAACGGGAGAGGGGTAGACCAATAAAGACTTGGAATGAAACTATAAGTAAAGACATGATGTACTTGGGCATTAATGAGATTATAACTAAAGATAGGGCACAATAGCGACAAAGAATCCATATAGCCGACCCCAATATTATGGGATAAAGGCTTTAGTGTTATTTGTTGTTGTTTTCGTATCTATAAATTACAGGGGGGGGGGGGTAATTTATCAATGTTTGGTCAGGGTTACCCTTGTCCTGCTTAGATATTGATGGGGGGCCATCTGGCGCGATGCGGCGCAGGGCGGACCCCACGTTCGTGTATTCTCGCAGGCGGGCGTGACCGGATCGCCGATCCGCCACCGCGGTTGCGTCCGGCTCGTCGTTCTGATGAATTTTCATATATAGCGTGTTGTATTTCGGATATTATTTAGTATTGTTTTGGCGCCGAGATCGTCGGCCAAACATAGCCGTCATTCTTGGTTGCCCTAATGTTATTTCACTATAAATATGTGTTAGGGCTGCAGGAAAACCATTGCTGAAATTAGGAGAATCCTCTTCCTTGTTTCCGGTGATCTCCTCCGCGGTGCCGACTCCGTGGAGCCCCTTGGTGACGACTCCTTGGGTAAGTATTTTGTTTCCTCTCCCTTATCCCTCTCCCCATCCTTTGTCGCCAGCCCCCTCTTTCTCCACTGCCGCCAGCCCCCTCCAACAGTGCCGCCGCCAGCCACATACAGCAGCCCTGCTGTCCGCCCTCTTCCAGTCCATGGCTTCAGCCGCCGCCCCCCCCCCCCCCCCCCCCCCCCCCCTTTAGACACCCTACGCCACCCTCCCTGCTCGCAGCCACCCCACGCCGCCAGCCCCACTATACCCGCCAACAACCCTCCAGACAGCAGCCTCCCCCTGCCGCCCCATCTCAGCCCCCTTCTCCATCCACCAAATCAGTCGGATCTGTCCAGATCCGGACAGATCTGTCCAGCCCCAAATCCAGACCCCGATCCAGCCCTAACTCAACCGTACCCGCAGCTAACCCCTCTCCGCTCGTGGATCCACCTTCTCCCTTACCCGATCCAGTCTCCCACCACCCAGAAACCTCCGTTTCACCTCCATAATTTCAGTTTTGCTTGGTTTACTGCTGCCCTAGTTTTATTCCAGATTTTATTGTACTTGTTGTGTGTGGATTTAGTTGTTGATGGTTGTGAACATTGCTAACTTTGTGGAACTTGTTGTTTAAAGGAATTTTAGCTTGCTATTATTTGTCCGTGAAATCTTAACCTGCAGGTGGACTTGATTCGCCGCGCGCTTTATTTCTGGCCCTCCATGCGGAGGAAAGCCACCGCCTAAACGCTTAAAGAAATTGTCTAACTTTCTTATGAATGTATGTGTGGTTCATTATGTTGCTCAATTGCTCTTATTAATTTAGACGCCTGCCTAAGACTTATCATTACATATAGTCATTAGGATTGGGTGAGTCTGTCCCTACACATCACTAGTTTGCATTCTAGGTGTCCACTGCACAGCCTACCCTACATCAGTTGGTATCAGAGCTAGGTTGGGCCGTTTTGCATGCTCTGTAGTGGTAGGGCATTTAGAAGCATGGTAGATCCGCAAGTCACCAACGATCGGGCGGCCGGCTCAAATTCGAGCGCCGCCACCACGGATTTTCAGCGCCTAATCCTAGACCGCTTTGATGCCCTAGGTACCCAGTTCGAAAACGTGCGTCACGATATCGCCACGGTAAATCGTCGTCTAGATCAGTTAGAAAATGCTAGGAACACTCCCTCACTACATGACGATGAGATAGCGGATGACCCAGGCGACTCTCCCCATCGCGGTCAGCGGGTCAGAGATGATCCGCCACCGGCGGGCCGTTACCGTCGAGAGACCCCCGTGAGAGCCCCCACTCCTCCAGCAAGGCGAACCCCCGAACCAGCACGTGGCCGACCCCCGCCTCAGCGGGAAGAATACCGCATGCCACGTCAGCCCGAACCTAGGAACCGTGGACCTCCACACGGTCACCATGACCAGCGTCGAGATGAGTATTACCCGCCGGGTCGACGTGAGCGCGGGCACCCGCCCGCTCGGCACGATTATGACCGTGACGATTATCCTGATGATTATCCAGACCCGCGGAGGGACGACCGCGCCTTTGACATCACCCGTCGGATTCGCCTCGATGCGCCGACATTCGATGGCCGCCTGGATCCAAAGGCCTTTAGTGATTGGATCCTTGACATGGATCACTACTTTGATTGGTATGATATGAGGGATGACCGTTGCGTCAGGTTTGCCAAAATGAAGTTAGTCGGGCAAGCCAAGGTATACTGGATTAGTGTAGAGAGAGCTGTTGAGCGATCCGGTTACTACCCCATCACTGGTTGGGAGGACATGAAGGAGAGGCTCAAGGATAAGTATCTCCCTGCCTCTTACCGTGACCAGCTGCTTGATCAGCTGCAGAGCTTACGTCAGGGAACGCTTACGGTAGCCGAGTATATGGCCCGGTTCGACGAGCTAGTTGTTAGGAGCGATATTTCGGAGGAGCCCATCGCCACTGCCTCTCGATTCAAGGCTAGCCTCCGTTCGGATCTCCGGAGAGAGCTGATTCCCCATCGTCTGGAGACTGTAGACCAGATATTCCAGCTCGCCCTAGAATACGAGCAATACCTTCGTCCATCGGGTACGAAACAGTTCCCCTCCCGGACGGAGTCGTCAACGTTCAGGAAGCCCGCTCCAGCCCAGACTGCCGCTCCACCCCCACGAGTCACTCCTGACTTGAAGGGGAAGACGTCCGCTACTGAGGGCCAGAGGCCTGGGGGTATTCAGTGTTTTAGATGCTCTGGCAGAGGACATGTGGCGGCACACTGCCCCACGCGGAATCTGTTGATTGACGGTGAGGAGCAAGGTTCCGATGGAGAAGAAGAGGTTACTGAGGAGATTACTGCCACCGTTGAGGAGGGCTGGGAGAGCGACGCTGAGCGTTCGTTAGAGGTGGGCGTGGTCAGACGCTTCCTACATACTCCACGTGCCGATGAGGATTGGCGCCGTACCACCATTTTTTATACGTACTTCCCGAGTGCAGGTGGACCCTGCAAATTAGCCATTGATAGTGGGAGTTGCGTGAATATTGTGGCACAGAAGGGTCTAGATCGGATGCAGGTGAAGTCTGAGCCTCACCCACACCCCTATCGTGTCATCTGGGTAGACAAGACAGCGATACAGGTTACCCAGCGATGTCTAGTGTCGATCAGCATTGCTTCTTTTGAGGACCGAGTCTGGTGCGACGTCATACCTATGGATGTCGCCCACGTTCTTTTAGGCCGCCCTTGGCTTTTTGATCGCGACGTCACGTGCTTCGGTCGATCGAACACGTGTGTCTTTTATGACAAGTGGAGGAAGATCACTTTATCTCCCACCCAGCCCAGAGAGAGACCTAAGGGTCGGATTGAGCCTTGCACTAGCACGATTGCCTCGAGACCCGTGCATATCCTGAGGCGTAGTTAGTTTATGAGAGACAGCACTGATGCTGGTATCATGTACGTAGTGGCAGCCACTATGGCATCTGATTGTCCTACATCTGAGATTCACCCTGCCGTTCGACCCTTATTAGGTGAGTTTGCGGATATTATGCCCGAGGAGCTCCCTGACGAGTTACCCCCTCCGCGGGACATCCAGCACGCTATAGATTTAGTCTCGGGGGCCTCGCTCCCAAACCTTCCACACTATCGCATGAATCCTGTTGAGCACGCTGAGCTCAAGAGACAGGTTGATGAGCTTCTTCGGAAGCAGTTTATCCGCGAGAGTTTGAGTCCATGTGTCGTGCCCGCCCTTCTTACCCCTAAGAAGGACGGCAGTTGGCGCATGTGTATTGATAGTAGAGCTATCAATAAGATTACCGTGAAGTATCGTTTCCCGATCCCTCGTCTGGATGACCTATTAGACACGATGTCCGGAGCCCAGATCTTCTCGAAGATTGATCTCCGAAGCGGGTACCACCAGATCAGAGTCCGAGAGGGGGACGAGTGGAAAACGGCGTTTAAGACGAAAGACGGTCTGTACGAGTGGCTGGTCATGCCATTTGGGCTCTCGAACGCCCCGAGCACATTCATGCGAGTCATGACCCAGGTCCTGCGACCCTATATGGGCAAATTTCTAGTCGTTTACTTTGACGACATTCTGATTTATAGCCATACTGAGCCAGACCACCTCGAGCACTTGAGGCTCCTCTTTGACATTCTTCGAAAGGAGAAATTGTTTATCAATATGAAGAAGTGTTCCTTCCTATCCGAGTCGGTCCACTTTCTGGGATTCATTATCTCCTCCTCAGGCGTGTCCGTTGACCCAGAGAAGGTCCAGTCCATCCGCGAGTGGCCCACACCATCGAATATTCATGAGACCCGTAGCTTTCACGGACTTGCGACCTTTTATAGGAGATTCGTTAGGGGGTTTAGCTCGATCATGGCCCCGTTTACTAGTTGTTTGTGTAAGGGAGACTTTCAGTGGACCGCCGCGGCCACCCGTGCGTTTGAAGAGATTAAGGACAAACTGACGTCCGCTCCCGTCCTCCGACTCCTGGATTTTAGCAGAGCCTTCGAGGTCGCTTGTGACGCGTCGGGTGTGGGTATTGGTGGAGTGCTGAGTCAAGAGGGACACCCAGTTTCTTACTTTAGTGAGAAACTGGACGAAGCCAAGCAAAAATACTCGAACTACGATCGAGAATTCTATGTTATCGTCCAGTCGCTACGATATTGGAGACACTACCTCCTCCCCCGGGAGTTTGTGCTCTATTCTGACCACCAGGCCCTACGCTACCTCGATTCTCAGAGGAAGCTGAGTCATCGACACGCGAAGTGGGTAGAGTATATGCAGGATTTCCACTACGTTCTCAAACATCGCGCTGGTGTTGAGAACAAACCCGCCGACGCACTCAGTCGTCGAGTCTCTCTACTACACACATTACGGGCCCAGGTGGATGGTTTTGAGAGGATGATTATGGACTACCCCACTTGTCCTGATTTTGCTGAGCTATACACTGCGCTGTCGAGGGACCCTCCTGATCCTATTGAGGGGTTTCAGATCATTGATAGGTACTTATTCCGGGGCTCCCGCTTGTGCGTGCCCAACACCTCGTATCGTGATTACTTAGTATGAGAACTACACGCCGGGGGTGCCGCCGGTCATTTTGGGCGGGATAAGTCGATTGCTATGGTAGAGGAACGTTTCTATTGGCAGAGTCTGAAGAAAGATGTGGCTGGTATCGTCCGACATTGTCGTGTATGCCAAACGGCCAAGGGAACGAAGCAGAACACGGGCTTATACACCCCTCTACCCGTTCCCCATCGTCCTTGGGAGGACATTAGTATGGACTTTGTGCTTGGACTTCCGCGCACCCGGCGGAAGCATGATTCTATCTTTGTCGTGGTCGACCGGTTCTCTAAGATGGCGCACTTTATCGCGTGTAGTAAGACCGCCGATGCTCCCTGTGTCGCGGCCTTATTTATGAGTGAAGTCTTTAGATTACACGGTCTCCCGAAGTCCATCGTGTCCGATCGAGATGTGCGGTTCGTTAGTTACTTTTGGAAAACGTTATGGCGTAAAATCGGGACTACTCTTAAATTCTCATCCGCATACCACCCTCAGACAGACGGTCAGACTGCGGTGGTGAATAGGAGTTTAGGTAACCTGCTGAGGTGTCTAGTTGGTGAGCATGCGTCTAGTTGGGACTCGTTGCTCCCTATAGCTGAGTTTGCATACAACAGTTCCATCAATAGGTCGACTGGTCTGAGTCCGTTTCAGGTAGTATCGGGTTATGACCCTAGGAAGCCTATTGACCTTATACCCGTCCCGACTGAGTCACGTCCTAGTGAGTCTGTTGAGGCCTTCACGCGTCACTTGCATGAGTTGCATGAATCAATCAGACGTAAAATTAATTTGAGCAATGAGCATTATAAAGAACAGGCAGACAAACATAGACGGGAAAAACATTTTCTGGTTGGCGAACAAGTGATGGTACGAATCCGTCCGGAGCGGCTCCCTCAGGGGCCTGCTAAGAATTTAAGCGCAAGGCGAATTGGGCCCTACTCAGTTTTGAGACGGATCGGGTCGAATGCCTACGAGCTGGACATTCCTGCGAGCATGGGTATCCACCCTGTGTTCAATGTCGAGGACCTGACACCCTACTTTCCACCTCACGAGTACCCCGACCCATACCTTGGCGGCCCGCCCGAGCCTACACCTCCGCCCCTTTCTTCCATCACCCAGCCCCCACTTGATCTCCCCTTCCCCGGGAGTTCGTCGTCGTTGGCTTCACCTGGAGTACCACCACCATCAACGGATCACTCTCCCCGAGTGCTGAGGACCGAGCAGATTACAGAGATCATTGCGCATGAGTTCGTCCCCTCTACGGATGGGCTCGTGTGTCGCTTCTTAGTTCGCTGGCTTGGACGACCCGTCACCGACGACACCTGGATTGCTGCTGCAGAGTTGGATCAACTCGCCCCGGGACTTCGACTTAAGTACGAGCGTCTCCATTCATCGGAGATGAAGGCTTTTCAGTCCGGGGGAGTTGATGGGGGGCCATCTGGCGCGATGCGGCGCAGGGCGGACCCCACGTTCGTGTATTCTCGCAGGTGGGCGTGACCGGATCGCCGATCCGCCACCGCGGTTGCGTCCGGCTCGTCGTTCTGATGAATTTTCATATATAGCATGTTGTATTTCGGATATTATTTAGTATTGTTTTGGCGCCGAGATCGTCGGTCAATCATAGCCGTCCATCTTGGTTGCCTTAATGTTATTTCACTATAAATATATGTGTTAGGGCTGCAGGAAAACCATTGCTAAAATTAGGAGAATCCTCTTCCTTGTTTCCGGTGATCTCCTCCGCGGTGCCGACTCCGTGGAGCCCCTTGGTGACGACTCCTTGGGTAAGTATTTTGTTTCCTCTCCCTTATCCCTCTCCCCATCCTTTGCCGCCAGCCCCCTCTTTCTCCATTGCCGCCAGCCCCCTCTTTCTCCATTGCCGCCAGCCCCCTCCAACAGTGCCGCCGCCAGCCACATACAGCAGCCCTGCTGTCCGCCCTCTTCCAGTCCAGGGCTTCAGCCGCCGCCCCCCTTTAGACACCCTCCGCCACCCTCCCTGCTCGCAGCCACCCCACGCCGCCAGCCCCACTATACCCGCCAACAACCCTCCAGACAGCAGCCTCCCCCTGCCGCCCCATCTCAGCCTCCTTCTCCATCCACCAAATCAGTCGGATCTGTCCAGATCCGGACAGATCTGTCCAGCCCCAAATCCAGACCCCGATCCAGCCCTAACTCAACCGTACCCGCAACCAACCCCTCTCCGCTCGTGGATCCACCTTCTCCCTTACCCGATTCAGTCTCCCACCACCCGGAAACCTCCGTTTCACCTCCATAATTTCAGTTTTGCTTGGTTTACTGCTGCCCTAGTTTTATTCCAGATTTTATTGTACTTGTTGTGTGTGGATTTAGTTGTTGATGGTTGTGAACATTGCTCACTTTGTGGAACTTGTTGTTTAAAGGAATTTTAGCTTGCTATTATTTGTCCGTGAAATCTTAACCTGCAGGTGGACTTGATTCGTCGCGCGCTTTATTTCTGGCTCTCCATGCGGAGGAAAGCCACCGCCTAAACGCTTAAAGAAATTGTCTAACTTTCTTATGAATGTATGTGTGGTTCATTATGTTGCTCAATTGCTCTTATTAATTTAGACGCCTGCCTAAGACTTATCATTACATATAGTCACTAGGATTGGGTGAGTCTGTCCCTACACATCACTAGTTTGCATTCTAGGGGTCCACTGCACAGCCTACCCTACATCAGATATCTTTTTAAAATTAAAAAAATTTGAGGGCATCTTCCGAATATCTTGTTGTTAATTTTATTTTACATTAATAAAGTGGCTATCATTCATCAGTTTAGTTGCTCTTCTATTCTATATAATGTCCATTTTTGTCTGTCTGAATAAAATTTGTGAAAAGAACATGCAAAATTAGCTCCTAACTCAACGTGAACATGAATAGAGGATTCATAAAGTCAACCTCAAATATCTGTTTTGAGAAGGATAAGTATCATGGTTAATTAATTAATGACTTAGTAGTTGTAACAACTTTTGGTGTTAGCTTTTATTTCTCTCATTTGCAGCCAGAGTGGATGGCGCCAGAGGTCTTGCGTAATGAACCTTCCAATGAGAAGTAGGTTTTGTGTCATCTAGATCTTTGTGGCAAGCCTCAATTTTTAATGTGAATACCTTTTCTCTCCTAGTTAACAAAATAATGTCTGTATTTCAGGTGTGACGTCTATAGTTTTGGTGTAATTTTGTGGGAATTGGCTACCTTGCGTATGCCATGGAGTGGAATGAACCCAATGCAAGTTGTTGGTGCAGTGGGTTACCAGAATAAACGCCTCGACATACCTCCGGAGATTGATCCAATGGCTTCGAAAATTATTACCGACTGCTGGGAAAGGTATGCGTATTTGGCGACCTGAAAGTTGAACAATAGGCTGGATTTTTCGTGTTTCTGACTATATACGTGCACAAATACATTCTTTGGCATACGTATTAAAGTGGTAAGACTGCATGATACAAATGGAAAGACATGCATTTTATCTACGACAATTTTCGACAAAAATCGTTACTATACTGCATTAATAGTACTTTAAATAGTGAGCTATACATATAATAATTTATTTTCAGGCACTTATTAAAAAATAAGAATAATATTCATATAACAATCCATCTTATATGCAGTAATCATACAAATAGAGTCAATAGGAAGATAAACATAATTTCATTAATCATGTTATAAATCAAATAATTGAGCAATCCTACACACTGGCACTTCATCATCGTCGTCATCATCAATATTAGCTATATTTGAATTACTTATCATTGATTTTATGAATCTTTATTCTCAAAGTATTTTTTTATATCATGCATGTGGTGCTAAATCTATTTCCAAAAATTACCTTTGATATTTTTTATTGCTACTTATGCAATGTGAATTTTACCCCATGAAAATGTTATCCTCTAATTTTATTCCATATTTTATGTTATTCCATAGAAAATATTGTCTTACCACTATTGTGATATGGTCATATTTCGAGCAAGAGATAAAACTCTCAAATTCCTATTTAGGAGCTAGAGGAAATGATGGGGGTCACAGATCGAGGGAAGGTAGACACTTAACGGAGCCCGCACTAGTCTACATACACAAGAGAGGGATGTAGGATCGATGTGAGCCGATAGTCATGTTCAGAGCGACGATGACATACTTTTATATATTTTATATACTTTTGTATTTTTATTTTATGTAAATTTAGTGGTTTAATATTTTGGACTATCTTGACCGTACATAGTAAGTTCTCCATCTATAAATAGCGATCTAACGATTAATTTTCAGATATCACATAAATTGGGGAGAATTTTTGGGCTTTCGCAATCTTCCCATGGTGTTGATTATGTGGATCGTTGGTGTAAGACCTCCCTTCTGGAAATAGGCATGAAAGGGGATTTTATCACACACTATGACAGAATCGAGTGATCGAAGTTGCTAACGTGAGAGTAGAGTTGAACTTCTTGACTCTATTAGTGGGTATTCACTAGTACTCGCAGACATCTCCTAAAAAGGGATGATAAATTAGGTATTCATGTGTACTTACTGGTATTCGCCGTATATGTATAATTTGGGTCTCATCACAGGAGGTATTCACATCATCATGACTTTCAGCAGAAATCTCCTCGTATTAAGAGGTATTGTTAACATCTTATCGTTCAGCAAGAATGTTCCCATGTTAGTTGGTATTCACTGGTACTCGCAGACGGCCCCCTAAAAGGCATGATAAGTCAGGAATTCATGTATACTTGATTGATATTCGCCATACAACAACACACAAACCTTTATCCCACCATAATGGTGTCGGCTATATGGATCATTTGTCGTCATTGCGCCCTATCTTTAGTCATAATCTCATTAATGCCTAAGTACATCATGTCTTTCCTTATAGTTTCATTCCAAGTCTTTTTGGTCTACCCCTCTCCCGTTTAACATGCATAGTAGCTAACCTCTCACAACGCCTAACAGGTGCCCCTAGTGGTTTGCTTTGAACGTGTTCGAACCATCTTAATCGAGCTTCTTGCATCTTCTCTACAATTGGTGTCACTCATGTCTTATCCCTTATACATTCATTCCTAATTTTATCTAGTCTTGTGTCCACACATCCACCTAAACATCCTCATCTTCGCAACTCCCATTTTTTGCTCATGTACATAATTCACTGCCCTACTCTCAGAATCGTAGAGCATTGCTGGTCTAATTGTAGTACGGTAAAACTTGCCTTTAAGTTTAATGGTACTTTATGATCACATAAGATCTCAGACGCGCCGCTTCACTTCAACCAACCTGCTTGGATTCCATGTATCACATCTTTATCTACACCTCAATTTTTTGAACTATCGATCTCAGATATTTAAAGCACTCACTGCGGGAAATATCTTGGTCACCCAACTGAATGTTGGAGTCATCCGTCCTTCTTGCACTACTAAATTTAAGCTCCATATACTTTATTTTTGTCCGCTAAACCTAAAAACCTTCTTTTCTAAAGTGTCACGCTAAGATTCAAGTTTCGTGTTTGCACCCTCGCGCGTCTCATCGACCAAAACAATATCATCTACAAACAATAAACACCAAGGTATTACTTATTGGATATGTCCAGTGATCTCATCTAAGACAAGGGTAAAGAGATAAAGTGCTTAAAGCTGACCCTTAATGTAAGACAACAGTTATAGGGAATTCCTATGTTAATCATCCAGATGTCCTCACCCTCGTCACTGAATTTGTATACATATCTTTGATTACTTCAATGTATGATACATTTACACGTTTCTTTTCTAAGACTCTCCATATGACCATGTGCGTATAATTTTGATATCATACTAGTATGTATTCACAACACCCTGGTTTTCAGCAGAAATCTTATATTGATGTCATACAAGGGAGTATTTACAGCACCATTATTTTTCAGCAGAAATCTTATTTTGATGCATACAAGGGGCTGTTTGCATCACCATGGTTTCAAGCAGAAATCCTTTTATACTGATATCATCCTATTAAGTAGCCATGACATCATTCTCTTTCCGCAAAAATCTTCTACTACTGGCCTCCATCTATCGAGTATTCACTTTCATTATTCCTGGAGTGGAATTATTTCTTACCCGAAGGATTGATAAAGATCTCGCGGAACTATATTTAGTAAAAGGTATTTGCCAAACGTGTAACGACTATCTCGGCATGCGTATTCACCTTCAGTCTTCTGCTATATTGGCTATCAGCAGAAGGTTATTCTTATGGAAGTCGCGGACTATAGTATTGGGTATTCGCAAAATCCATCTGAATGGACTTATTCTCGGCTACTTTGAGTTCGGGGAGACTCCCACTCATTCTCAGGAAGTCGCCGGCGCTTGACATAGTTATTCGCGGCATGTGTTAAGCCATGGAGAAACCTTAAAAAATAACTAAGTATAACTATCAGGAAGAAGTCACTGAAGGTCATAACTCAGGTAAGTCAATTCAGGAGTCTAAGTATAACTGGCACTCAAGACGGCGCACTCGCCAATGAGGTACTCGCGTAACGTTCATCATTTAAGAAAAAAATAAAACACATGGCTTCAAAACTAAAAGAAAGGAGTGCTCGCATTCAACAAAACATGAGACAAAAATCTTTGTTTCATTACTTTTTTAAATCCTTACAAATTTAATTACAGGTACTCGCGGATACAATAAATACCATCTGTGAGTATCTCAAAAAGGGAAGAAAACTAGAGCTAAGAGTCCCCCTCCTCCTCCGTTAACTAGCTCGAGTCTTCAGCACTGTCAGAACTACTGCTTGAGGACTCGTTGTCGCTCTGGCTGCTCGAGGACGATTCCAGCTCCTCGCCTGGGGGATCAGGATAAAGAGACACGTAAGTAACGCCGATGAACTCTGACTTGAGCATCCCCCTCTTCCTGAGTTCTTCAATAGTCTCATTTGCAGCGAGCTATGAGATCCTGCTTGCTTCTTTTAAATACTTGGTTCTCTCCTCGTTGAAGGGATCTGCTTTCCCCTTCAATATTTTGTGCAGCTTCTGCAGCAAAGGGGTATTCTCCTATTAGTGGAAGTAAAGTCAGAGTAACGAACCCGCAGAACCAGGCGACATACTTACCTCATTTTCCTCAAAGAGTCGTGTTTTCTCTCTTCGCCAGCTGAAGCTTGTGCAGCATATGCGAGATCTGAGAATTTGCATGATGGTTGATGACGAGACCTCTGCATCATCTTTCTCGAAGCCATGTTTGGGACGTCAGACAGACTGACCATTCACACCTTGTCAACCTCCTCCTTATTGTACAGTAGGTGCAGGAAGTCGAAGATGTTCATCGAGTCCTGTAGGAGAAGAGACACGAGCTTACTGAAAAGTGCTTTGTCTCATCATCCCACAAGACCAGAGGCTGCACTCTGAGTCCATCACGCCCTCCGTAGCATGAGGGAAGGGATGGTCGGACCTAGACGGCGAGTGCCTCTCCTCTGTCTGGTGAGTTCGCTTCCGCGGAGTTATCGAGGACTCGCCAACGACCGGGATGGACTTCCTTTGTTTCTCTGCAGATTGGCTCCTCCGCACTCGCCGAAGCTCAGCCTTGGAAATTGCTGCTAGGTCATCCTTAGGATCTAAGTATTTGAGAGGACGGTTGCTTGGCAATATGAGACGCGCTTCACCAAAAGGAAACTCTAGATCTCGCAATATCAAAAAGCCGCAAGTACTCACGAAACGTTCTCTTATCCTCTGATGGATCGAAGTCGACTTCTTCATTGATGCGGGACATATAATAATTGATGTCCACCGGGTTGTTGGCAATGAAGTCCGCAATCTCCATTTCAACCCCGGTCAAAGCAGTGTTCACGAAGACTTGTTCAGATCTCGCTAACGGCCTATAAACCAAGGGCCAAGATCCCCTCCGAAGAAGGCGAAGTGTTGAATCCAATGATGTATTTTTTGGGGGGCGTTCAACACTCGCACACGCTACCCTCCGAAAAAAATAGTTCCCTCCTCACATGACCTAACCGAGAATAGGTTCCGGAAGACCCCCCATGTTCCATGATACCTTCTTTAATTGAAGGTATATGGTGAATGAGGTGAGAATGAGAGACGATACTGGAGCTACTTGGGCGGGGACAACACCGTAGTCGTTGAACACGACAGCGAGTTCGGGCCACAACGATAGTTGCAAACCATAGCTGAAGTTGTCAAAGGGAATGACGACTTCACCCTCATGTGGCTTGCTAATTTTTTCACCAGGAGACAGGAGTCTCTCCATAACCTCATGTGGCTCTGCGGAAGGTAGCGAGCTCTCCCGCATTGCCATGAGACGGTTTGAACGTGTGTTTGAGAAAGCACTATGCAATCTCGGTCCTCTTGGAGGTAGTCTTCACTCGCTGTGATTTCTGCGTGGCTCCCATTGCTAAGTACTCACAACAGTAGGTCATTGCCAAAGGTACTCGCAACAATAGGTTGGCGTCAAAAACTGAAGAAAGCATAAGTCAAGAACAGTGGTGGGCCCTATTTATAGGGTAGGCGCATTGAAATCGAAACGGCGGGCAGTCGTACTCGCCGTCAAGATGATTGGGTCCCTCCTGCAAGTACTCAGTTGTATCTCTCATGCAAAAGAGGAAAAACAAGTCCTAAAAGCTAACGTCCTGCGAGTACTCTGTCGTACCTCTCAGACAAGTAAACACATGTCCCAAAAGGCTAGCACCTGCGAGTACTCAGCCATACATCTCATTGCAAAAGCATTTCAGAACAATGGAAAAAGAAGCAAAAGAATAGTTAAAGTACACAGGTTGTGAATAGAGTCATTTATTCATTGTAGTTCATACATTACACAGGAGGCGAGTACTCGCTCACTCTACTTAAAAAAGAAAAATATGACCATCAAGGCATCTTCGTGAAGTGTTCCACCACCTTAGTAAGCTGCGAGAGCGTGATCTCCGTCTGATACTTTTGGTAGTAGATATGAGCGATCAGGGCATGGATTCTCCCGACTTCCTTCTCTGAGCGAGTACCCGCCGACGTGCTGGGAGGCACTGAAGTCGCAGCAGTGGGTGGCTGAGATGGCTTCTCCACCACAGGCCTTAACCGCGAGGTCTCCTTGGATTGGGCCCTCTGCTTGCTCTCCATCATCTGGAGCCTAAACCACAGCTTGTCATTATCATAAAGTCCTCTGCGGTACTCCGCTTCGGTATGGTCAGTATGGCCACACTGGGAGCATCTTTAAGAGGAAGTCTCGCACATGCATGTCAAAGAAGATTAGTTCAAAGTTGAAAGAAGGCTATTTACAAAACCTTCAATCAACCTGAACAGTTTGAACTAACCTAAAGTACTCGCCAGATGGCGAGAATCTTCAGGAGGAACTTGCTTTCCGTTCTTCGACGAACTCATCGAAGGCCTCTACATGGCAGGATCAGTGGCAGTGAGATGCTCCCTCTCAGTCGTCTCCTTTTTGAGACGACGCCTCTTTAGCTCCTCCGCATCCACGATCTCGCCGTCCTCGATGAACATATTGTCCCTCTTCGGCGGAGGTTTCGTCTTCAAGGTCTAGGTTACTTGTTGGGCCTGGAAGAGCGAGATGAGATTTCTCTTACTCTCGGTCTCGCTGTCCCTCCTCTCCCCGAGTTGTTTCTTCTTTTCCATAAGTTCTTGCTAAACAAGGAGGGACTCACTCCTCCCAGGGATCGTTTTCGCCGTCTGCAACTTGATCACCTCGTAGGCAGCAGTTAAGGCGGAGGTGAGACCTTCCGCGCGGTGTTAAGAGCGACATCTGAGGCCTTGCACCCGATCACATCTCCCGCACAGGAACTACCAGCTCGACAGGCGCACTCAATAGCACCTTTGCGAGCTTACTCGCCGCCACAACGGTGTCCAACTTCGTGGACGTCTTCTGTTTCCGCCAACTCTTCGCGTTTTCCTCCTCGTTCTTCTTCTTCTTGCCTCAGTACCGGCGATCTCCTTCGCCATGTCTTCCTCATCCTTCTTCTTTCTCTCTGCCTCCGTGACATCTTCCTCTTCTTCCTTTTCTCCTCTTTAGCCTTGGCTTCCGCCTCCTCAGCCTCCTTAATACGGTCTCGGACCGCCTTCTCCCTTTCCAACTTCTCTGCCACCGCCCTCGCAGCATCTTCTTCCTCCTTCGACAAAGCCTCGAGGTCTTGCATCGCCTTTTCGCTTGCTCGACCTCTGCTTCTGTTGCCCCCTTCGCAAGGAGGACAGCTTTTTTCTTCTCCTCAATTTGGAGTCTCGCTACCTCCAACATTGACTTCGGGGTCTCGCTGCCCCCTTCGTTGGCCTTCTCGGCGGTCCCCAATGGTAACTTCTCTCCATGAGGTTTCTTCCACTGAGTGACCTCTTTCACAGGGTCATGCAGCTTGACCAGTTTGGACAGATCTTCCTGCATCCATGCCAGCTTGGCCGCATCATCTGACCACGATGCACCTCCACTAACTTCTCCAAAGTGGTCTTCATAGTTCCCCTATTCGGGAGTATCACCAAAGATAAGCTTTAAATATGTATCGTCTGAGATACTAAGATTCGCGGATTTCCCCGCGGTCTCGCAGGAAGGGTTCTCACCTCAGAGACGGCGGAATTAGTGTTGTCGATCACTGTGGAGGGTGTCGCCGCAGGCTTGGCAGTACTCGCTTTTCCAGACTCTCCACCCATTGGAGACTCCTTCAATTTCCTCTTCTGCTACTTCGCAATGAGGCGAGAAAGCATATCAGACAGTTAGATCATCTTATGCTTCGTCTGGGGATCGGCTTATATATAGGTCTGGGGAGCATTTATGGCGGCATAGGTCTCACAGACACTATTTTTCTGAAACCTCCTTTCGGAGATTTCAAAAATGTGCGGATCCGGTCTACCCAAGTTTCGCCATACTCATCGTCAACGATTGGAAGGATAGTTTTTCCCACCTCAGCTCAAAAGATCTCGACGACTGTAAAGCTGATCTCGCCGACCGCTGAGTACGTACTCGCCTACCACAACAACGATCTTGCCGACCACTCTAGCCTTTGTACTAAGCATTTTTACCACACCTTATAAGCGGGCAGTCCGTATTTTTAGAGTTTGCCCGCGGGCAGAGCCCCCTGAGTCTATAAATTGGCATGAGCAGTAGTTTTAAAGGCATCTGAAAATCCAACCCAAGAGCCCACGGTATTCGCACTACCTCTTAACGGTTCCTGCGAGTACCTTAGTACATGACATTCGAGCTCTCTTGTAACACGGTTGTAACCTTTTTGAACAATCAATAACATTACGCATAGTTATGGTTCACACTGTGAGAAATCTGGTCTCGCCGCAAGCGACACCCTTTCTCTTCCTGCAAAGGTCTCGGCAGTCAAGGGAACGTGCAACATTCCTTAGACCTCTCACACCTGCACTCATAGTCCGAGTATTCGCCCACTCACAGTCCCCACCCTCTGTGATTCTTGTGTTGTGGAGTTGGTGACACTCTTCGCCCCAACACTTCACCAAACCACTTGCGTTCCCACCTCCACTCAAAATGGAGTTGCGGAACAGAAAAATAAACAGTTACTGGAGGTTGCTCGTTGTCTGTTAACTACCATGCACCTTCCCAAGTCCTACTGGGGTGATGTTGTTTTGATTGCGGCCTATCTTTTTAATCGCCTTCCCTCCCGCTCTCTGCACTACACTACTTTTTCTCATCTTTCCGCTAAACACACTTTTCATACTTCTCACATCTCTCCTTGCATCTTCGGGTCCATCTATTTTGTTCATGTTCATACTCCTCATCGTGACAATCTGGATGTCCGTTCTTTTAAATGTAATTTTGTGGGTACTCCACCACCAAAGGTTATCGTTGTTATCACCCTCCTACTCGTCGCTTCTTCTGTACCGTTGATGTTACATTTTGTGAGGGGGAGTTTTACTTTGGTCCTTGTTATGGGGAGACGAGTAATGATGATGACCGGACCTCTAACTCTCCTATTCCAATCGTTTCCCTTCTGATTGTTGTTTCTTTCCCTCCTATTCTTTCTACTCATGTTCCTTCTACTCCCATTTCTTCTTTGCGATCACTGCCTCCTTTATTGCATACATATTTTCGCAAGTCCCGTAAGGCTGAGCAGGTACAATCCCAGGATGTTCAACCTCTGCAGGTGTCATCTTCTGCTCCAGATTCTGATGATGACCTTCATCTACCAATTATTATCTCAAAGGTAACATTGGTAGTACCAAACATCCTATAGCCAATTAAATGTTATATCATCGCCTCTCTCCTGCTCACAAAGATTTTATTTCATCTTTTTCTTCTATTGTGATTTCCAAGACCTGGTAGGAGGCTATCAAGATATCTGAATGGAAACAGGCTATGGAGAAAGAAATGCATGTCTTGGACAAAAATTTTACATGGCAACTTGCACATCTTCCTCCTGGAAAAAGAACAGTTGGGTCGCGTTGGATTTTTTCATTTAAGCAGAATCAAGAGGGGATTGTGGAGCGCTTTAAAGCTCGATTAGTGGCTCAAGGGTACACTCAACTCAAAGAATTGACTATCAAGAAACCTTTGCTCTTGTTGATAGATTCTATTCAGGTGCTCCTTTCATGTGCTGCATGTTTTGGGTGGGATCTGCAACAGCTAGATGCTAAAAATTCCTTCCTGCATGGTGAGTTGGAAGAAGTCTACATGACGCTTCCTCCTGGTTTTTCTGAAGAAGGGTCTAGTTGCAAGGCTTGTCACATAAAGAAATCCTTGTTTGGGTTGAAGCAATCACCCGAAGCTTGGTTTTGGATGTTTCATAGAACCATATTACTACTAGGCTATAATTAAGGACATGTTGATCATACCCTCTTTGTTAAGACGAGAGGAACTAAAGTGTCGGTGATCATTGTATATGTGGATGACATTATCATTACAGGAAATTATTTGGAGGAAATCAAGCACCTGAAAAGGTAATTGTGCAGGGAATTTGAAGTTAAAGATTTGGGAAAACTGAAATAGTTCCTGGGGATTTAAGTGGTAAGGTCTAGCCGGGGGGTCTTCGTATCCTAGAGAAAGTATGCCCTTGACCTTCTAAAGGAAGCATGTATGCTTGGATGTGCTCCCGTGGATACCCTCATTGAGGCAAATCACAAAATTGATGAAGAAACAAAAGGAGATAAAGTTGATTCGTCGAGCTACCAGAGATTGGTTGGTAGACTAATATACTTACCTCATACACGTCCTAACATTACGTATGATGTTGGCATTCTGAGTAGATTCATGCATGCTCCCAGGATCCGCCATCAGAAGGCTGTCTTCCGGGTCTTGAGATACCTCAAGAAGTCTTCAGGCCATGAGATTCTATTTTTTGCAAATCAACCTCTGAAAATTGAGATTTTTAGTGATGTTGATTGGGCAGGTAGCCAAGATGACCGGAAATCCACTACAAGATATTTTTCCTTTGTTGGTTCTATTTTTCCTTTGTTGGTTCTATTTTTCCTTTGTTGGAGAAACAAGAAACAAAATGTTGTAGCACGATCTAGTACTGTGGTGGAAATAGGGTTATGACACAAGGCGCATGTGAGGGGTTGTAGTTGAAATCAATTCTTCAAGACTTGGGTCTCTTCGAGGACAAGCCTATTACTCTCTATTGTGATAGCAAAACATCCATTAATATTGATCACAATCCAGTTCAACAATTGCAATATTTGTGCACCTTTTGTGAACTTTCAAGATTAACCTGCCGACATCTTCACCAAAGGGTTAAGCTATGACAACTTTACTGATAATACTATCAAGTTTGGAATGATTTCATATACTCACAACTTGAGGGGGGAGTTGAATATATGATAACTTTTGAGTCGCACGTGATATGTCACATCTATATATATATATACATACATATATATAATATATATATGCATACATATACATATATATATATATGCATACATATATACATATATATACCTACATATATACATACATATATATACACACACCCGCACGCACACACACATATATATATAAATACGAGTGCCCGACAGCCCCTACGGTCAAGCGCGACAATACCCGGACGGCGACGGCGGGCTTCGCCCACCCCTAACGCGATGTTGTCGGGCGGCCTTCGGCCGCATCCAGGCGGGCTTCGCCCGCCTCCGCACGCTCGACGCATCTGCGGGCTGCGCCCGCAACATATACATATGAGTACTTGAAATGACCGCAAAAAATATACATCAATATTACAATATTTATTTTGTAAAAAAATATACGTATATAGTTAAAAAGATTTTTTTTTCTCTCCCTCTCCGCCGCACTCTCTCCCCCTCTCTCCTCTCTCTCTTTCTCTCTCTCTCTCTCTCTCTCTCTTGCTCTCTCTTCAGTTTTAGCCATGGGGGAGGGGGGGCTCGGGAATTCAACGTGAGGGAGAGGGATTTGCTTCAAAATGATATTTGCAGTCCAGCATCAGGATTAGATCTTGTGATCGAATGGGCATGATTTGTTTGATGGTTTTAAAAAGCATTGAATTAAAAAACCATCCCATATTTCCTTATATATAGTAGATATATATATATATATATATCTTTATTATATAAACCAATATACATATTTGGAAGCACACCAAGATTCTCATCTGGACCGTCCGATCAAGCACCTTCAAAAACTGGTTGTCTGATTCAAAGGGGGAGGACTGCCAATATCGATTCCTCCAAAATCAAGTTCTGGCGAAATCCAGAAATTTCGATACAGCTTTTCCGCCCACCCGCGCCTTCACGGCTTCACCACGCCGCCTGCGGCGGAGCCGTCGGTGGCCAGACCGGACCCCACCGGGGGTTCGCCGGCCCCCGACGAGCTCGCCGGCGGTTGTCCGACAGCGAACGGGCAGGGCCACCGCCGGCGGTGGCCCTGCCCGTAAGCTCCAGTTTTAGGGCTCACGGGCAGGGCCACCACCGGCGGTAGCCCTGCATGCTCGCCGTCGGACAACCCCCGGTGGGTTCGCCGTCATCAAGTGGGGAGAAATCAAGCGAACCCCCCAGTGGGCGCCGGGAGGGCCGCCGGCGGCGGCAGAGATGGTCGGTAGCCCAGGCGGAAGCTGAGGCGGAAATCGGGGGAAGGGTGTCATGGGATTATTTATTCTTTTTTTTATTTCTATTTTAATAATTAATTAAATAAAATAATTTTTTTAATAATTAAATTCTAACAATTAAAATTTATATAACTTTAAAATTTTAAATATTAAATAACTGTCGTGGGCGGGTGAAGCCGGCCGAGGGGGCGGCCGAAGGCTGCAACGCCGCATCGACAACGGGTGAAACCCACTTTAATGTCAAGCGGGCGAAGCCCGCTTGGTTGCGGGCGAAGCCCGCAGCGAAGCATCGAGAATGGGCGAAGCCCGTTCGAAGATGCTAGTATACACACACACACACATATATATATATATATATATACATATATATATAGATACATGCATATATACATACATACACATATATATACATATATACATATATTCTGAATATATGAAGACTTGCGATGGCGAAGACACGAGAGAGATCGGCGTTGTAATCGCGTTCGTGCTTCGTGTAGAATGAGCGTTGAATAAAGGTGTTGCTAGGGAAAATTCATTATTTGAAGATTTCTCCCCACTTGATGAAGCGAGATCATGATATGTCATTATTCCAGGTGGTGAAACTTTATTGGTACAACCTAGCTCTGATACCACCTGTTGGATCGTCGGGCGCCTTTAGAGGGGGGTGAATAAGGGTATTATACAAATTCTTTTTATTCAATTAACTCTTATAAATATATTTATTCAATTAACTCTTATAAATATATTAAAATATTTCATATGAAAGTTTAGAAATAATAGCGTGATAAACAAGAATAAAGAAACATGATTTTATTTAAATAAAGAACAATTACAAATTTGTGATTTCCACTAACAAAGAGACATGAATTTATATTGTTATTCTTTGACTTCCTAAGGAATACTCAATGACGAGTTCCTATTGGTACTAGGCGGTTTATGGGATGATAACTCAACACGACCCTTTCGCAAAAGATTAAATGATGTGAAACTGCAACTTCTTTAGATTGTTGGAATATTTTTAATATATTCTTATTAAAATAATGTATATTTTTTCATTTTGAAAAACTCGTATGATATAAAATTTGATTCTACAAAACTAGACTATGAAAAAATACCAGTAAACAATATGATTAAGAAATAAGAAAACAGAATAATATTTATAGTTTAGAATAGAGTCTGGGTAAGGCGTGTGATCACTGTCCTAAAGATGTTGCACCACCCTCTGACAGGGATTTCAACCGATGCTCACTCCTCCAAAGTACAACACCCAGCTAGATCCCGAAGACTTTGATGTGTGCGGACACCAGAGAAGCACAGATCCCCCGAACTCTCACTTGATGAAACAAACGCCAAGAAATCAGAATCAAAACCGCAAGAGCAGAAAGGTCGTTCAAGAATAAGAGAGCTAAACGTAAAACGATTCAGAAAATCTCCTATACAAGAGTCTTTTGAAACGGAAATAAAATAATCACGTAATAAATTCCAACGGTTATTTTATTAATGATAATCGTGCAAGGAAATACTTTGATTTCCAACGTAAACATTAAAGACGCAAAACGCGTAAAGAAACACGTACATAAATTATGCGTGCTTGGTCTGTGAATAGCGTAGAGGTCGACATACGTTGAGAAGTCAACGTACGTTGAGAAGTCGACGCACGGAAGAGAAGTGACACATGGACATTGACGTGCGTCGAGTAGGGTCATGGAGAGCGTTTAATTGAAATTTCTAGTCTTTCAAAATAACAAAACTATGTTGTACAAAAATACAATTCAATTCAATTATTCACCAAATCTCAAATCCCAAATCCGAATCTGGTGCGTGCGCACGCATGTGGTTCATAGTTTCTCCTTATGTTCCTTTGAACAAATAAGGATGGGTGATTTTATTTATATACTCACTTACATAAGTGAAGACTCGCAAGGTGGGACTAAAAGTCATCCTCTCTCATGAAATAGTTTCCCTCCAAATATTTGGAGTTCCTTCCATTTTAATTTTTAGCTTTTCCCATTAAGATGTGGAGCCCAAACACCAAACACCATTAAACTCAACTAAAACATTATGAAATTAATATTTTTTTCAAAATAAAATTTCTAACAGAATCCTCCCTGCAGCATTGACTTTACATGTTCCATTGTTCCCCCTAATAACATCACCACCTCTAATCCTCTAATGGGTGTTGAACCACTCTCTGTTTGTGCATCCATCATAAGGGCATCCTCAGTGAAGAATCCAAAACCTTCGAGTTCGCATCCTTCCCTGCCTCACTCGATACCCATTCTCGTACTCTCAACAATGTTATTTATGTGATATGTCGGCTTTCAGGGAAAACACCTAGTTTCCCATTTATTGCACTATTGTCTATTGCCTGAATCTTTATTCTCGGACCTTCCCCTTTCAGTTCAACCAACTCTACAGCCTACTTTTAAAAATCACATCTTTTGCAGTTCGTTTGGATGAACTGTGCCAAAGTAGACTCTTACTCCAATTTCGGGTGAGCTGTTTCCATGAAGCAGGGAAAAGTGAACTTTCACGGTTTCACCATCCTGCTGCTTGGAAGCAGCTTCACATACAATGCGAAGTCCTAAGAAATCTCACACAAACGGAACCTAAAGCTACTTTATAGCTGTAGAATCGACGGGTGCACAGAATATTCACGCACTCTCACAGGTTAAAGAAAACAGTGCTATGAAAAAAGTTCCTCTGTTTTCCTTTCTTAAAAGCAGCAGCAAAAAGCTATATTCTACCCGTTGATTCATTGCAGTAAAATGCCAGAATGTGATTCTTAAACTTGATTATGCTTGAAAGGGCTCCAAGTCCACATAATTATATTGAAAGATTGTGCAGATTTTGAAGTGCCGAATTCACTTTTCCTAATTATGACAGTACACAATCATTCAAAAATCCCGGTCGGGTAATTTAGGCTCCGTTTGGCACGACGGTGGCGGCCGTGAATGCGGTGGTAAAACCGTCATTCGTGAACGGGCACCTAAGGAACTTCATCCACTTTTATGTTCAAGTGGATGAAGTTCCTAAGATGGGCGTTCATGAATGACAGTTTTACCACCGCGTTCACGACCGCCACCACTGTACCAAACGGAGCCTTAAGCAACAGATGTTACCGCAATAATCATCCCTTCGTTGCGTCTTATATTTCAAGGCTGTAATGATGAAGCTGTTTTCTATATCCTCTTGCAGTGATCCCTGTCAACGCCCCTCATTTGCGCAACTTTTGCCGCATCTCAAGCAATTGGGGCGGCTAGTTGTACCTGCGAGTTGAACCGCCACCTGTCACAGTGTCCTTTCATGATGCTTTTATTTATCCGAACGTCAGACCTCTAGTGCGAGCGCATGCTTTAAACCTGCAAAACTGAAGCGGTTTGGCCCATTAATTCTCTCCAGAGCTGCACAAGCGCATTGGAAGAAAGACGAAGAATGAGAAGAATCATACAGCACCTATTAATCCTTTCAGGGATGAGAGCCGTGCTGATAAACGCGACACGACATTGAAGTGTGTGAGTATATATATATTTATTAGACCTTATTGTTTTGTGTCAGATTCCAAAAAAGTTTGGAATCATGGCAGGAATTTCTATACAAAATGGATTTTGTGATTAAGCAGAAGAAACGGAAAGAAGAAGAGTGGGAATTAGGGGGAAATGCACAAAGTCGCACCACCCTTTTATAGTTTGATTTCAATAATGTATATATTGCCGTTGCTCAGGCTCACTGTGTGTACTACCAATGAGGATCCTCTCCATTTGGAGTGAAATGGATAGTATTCATTTCACGGTTCAGATCTATTTCTTGCTGATCCGACGGGTTCAATAATCCCATCCTTTTATATTTTCTTTTAATAAAAAAATTCTCCACCATTAGATCAAGTGAGAATGCATCCACACCACGAAATGGATACTATCCATTTCACCCAAATGGAGAGAATCCGGATCCGTGTACTACCCCCTTGAAATTGTAAACCAGATTTGGACGGCTCAGTGCTTGTTGCTATTGTCTAATTATCATCAAAAATATAAAGCATCTCTCTCTCTCTACTTAGTTTTATGTAGTTGATTCTCTCTCTCTCTTTCTACAATATATATAAGAGAGAGATTGAGATTACAAAAACTTCCCTCTTATTATTGAAATTACAGGTTGCATCTCTCTCTAAAATATAAAGCATCTCTCTAAGTTTCAAAAATTACAGTTTGCACCCCTCTTATTATTGAAATTACAAAAACTTCCCCTCAATGTTACAAAACATAACATTTACCTCCCCCGAGGTTCACATTTCATAACATCCATGCACAAAAATAACCCCCTTTGGAATACATTTTCTAGGCGGGTATTTTGTGCATGGATGTTATGAAATGTGAACTTTAGAGGAGGTAAATGTTATGTTTTGTAAATATATATATATGGGCGTGATCAGGTGCGTACACATAGCCGTGTGAATATGCGAATAGCCTAAATTGGGCATCAAAATAGACATAATATATGAAAATTATGTAGCTTGACGAGACCTACAACTTTCATATTGAACACTTTTCCTAATTTTGGATGTGAGCCGGATTTTCGCCCCGAAAATACTCTAGGCGTCCTTATCTCGTTTTAGGGTATTTTCGGGGCGAAAATCTGGCTCACAACATGCAAAATTAGAAAAAGTGTTCAACATGAAAGTTGTAGGTCTCGTCGAGCTGCATAATTTTCATATATTATGTTTATTTTGATGCCCAATTTAGGCTATTTGCACGGCTTATGTGTTCACACCTGATCACGCCCCATATATATATATATATATTTATATATAGGGCCATTTACTGGGACCATCCCCTCTAACTTTGCTAAATTACTAATAGCACCCCTCTTCTTTTTGAAATTACAAAAAAATTTCCTAAAATTTTCATTTCATTACAAAAACCTCCCCTGAAGTTTTCATTTCATAACATCCATGCACAAAAATACCCCCCCCCCCCCCCCCCCCCCCCCCCCCCCCCCCCTCGGTGTGCAGTTCTCATGGGGTATTTTTGTTCATGGATGTTAGGAAAATATCCAGGGGAGGTTTTTGTAATGAAATGAAAACTTGAGAGATTTTTGTAATTTTGAAAATAAGAGGGGTGCTCTCAGTAATTATGCTAACTTACAGGGGAGGTTTGGGTACATGCATTGAGGTAGTTTAAACATTGGGAGCTCAATGCTTGGGGTGGGAGAGATTAATGAATTCTTAGAGAAATATTAGAAATAATATCCATTGAAGATAAAAATTCATTAATCTTTCTCTATTGCTAGAAATTTTCCTATGAGTGGAGTAGACCAATGAGTCAATCCGATGGAATTATTCCATTGATATGAGTCTATTTTGATTTCCTGTGATTGTGAGTAGTTTTTGGTTAGCACGAATTATCAAAACTCGTGATATATGGGCTTGAGTTTTAATCTTTTTTGCATTGACTCAGTCTCATCCTTGGCACTTTGTAATCGATTCGGAAGCCAACCTCCCACTGACTATGCTTCGAGAATATAACTAGAGTTGTTGGTTTTCTCAAAGTAGATTTTGTAGTCCCCTTGCCCTAACGTCATTCATCGCTAGAATATAAGATAGGATAATTTGAGGTATGGAGGGTAAACCTTTGTTGGTGAAATGTTTGGGTTCTTGTGTATGAATTCCCTCGTTGTGCAGTAGATTCAGGCTTCATGGTTTATCAGTTAATCCATTCCCAGGATGATGTCGAATCTGGTAATCGGAATGATGGTGGTCACGACTTCGACGCCTGCGGCCTTGTCGTTGAGCCGAGCATTGAATGCACATCTCTTCGTCAAGGTCATCTCTTACTTGTTCTACTTCTAGCGCAAAAGTTTGTCGTTGCATTGAACGTAAGTTCCTCTAGTTCTTAGCGAGGCCTTGGTAACCTATACCACCACCTCGACAACGACCTTTGCCTCAAGTTTTTGATACATGGGCGAGTATCACAATTGCTTGGGGGTAGTTTTTGACACATGAATCAATTATCTGGGTAGGGAGCTTCATTATTTTGTGTCAATAGTGATGGTCTTCTCTAGGTGTGCCTCTGTTGTTGTGGTAGTTGGCCCCACCCCATTTTACTCGTGCCCTGGGGAAGCTCTACTCTCTCAATTGGCGATGGCTTAAGCAGACGTCTCTGTCTCGTCCTCCATTGTTGCACTACCAATTGTTCAGTTAAGGTGATCATAAGCCCAGAGTAATTGCCCCGCGGTAGTGCTAGCACACAAGGAAACCTGTATCACATGATGCTTACCTTGTAAGGCAAACACTCATCAATTTATATAACAAAGTAAAAGAGACAAGAAGTACACTACCGGTAATTGCCCCGCGGTAGTGCTAGCCATGACATTTATTACATAAAATATACTAAATCAGAGTGCATAGTAGCATAAGTAGCACACATCGGGTTTGCAAGCTGTGCATTTTTTCTATCCATCACGTACACTACCCTTACGACCAACGAACAATAACCACATCCTGAATATCTCCACAACGTGGAAACTATTCGCTTTTTAACAGCCATTTTCATGGGCTTTCCGAGTAATATCCAAGATCCCCCAAAATACTCAAATCTGCATTCATTGCGCCATTTATCTCGGAGATATTCTTCAGTACGCAAACTAGAGATGCACTATTTGAAATGTTATAGCAACATCAATGACTCGAGCCTATGACCACGGGTAGGCTTCACACATCATGTCTAATCTGGAATTGAACAATGGATTCTCTAATGCAACCATGCTTAAGTCCTAATCCAATGGCTTGGGGTTCTAACAAACCAAAGGGATTTCATACCCTCTACCAATTAGTGAGAGAACACTCTCTTATGCAAGAAATCAAAGAAACATGAGCATACAAATCTTAGAATCATTACCCCTGGATCTCTCTTTGACACCATGAAAACGTTGCAAAAATGGGAAGAGAATGACCGGAATGAAGAAATTTGGCTTCTTGTTTGGAGCTCTGAGTTGCCTCCATTGTCCCGATCTTCCAAGACCTAACTCCTCATCCTCCACTTCTCCTCTCTCTCTCTCTCACTTCCCATATGAAAAGAAATAAGGCCATATCCTCTTTGTCTCGACATAAGAGAGTAAGGAAGGTATCCCAGTCGTTGGATTGAGAATCACGTGAACCATGACTCAAAACGAGCAGAAATAATAAATTTCGCCCCCGTACCCAGCCAACCATC
This sequence comes from Dactylorhiza incarnata, assembly GCA_033032865.1. Taxonomy (NCBI): domain Eukaryota; kingdom Viridiplantae; phylum Streptophyta; class Magnoliopsida; order Asparagales; family Orchidaceae; genus Dactylorhiza; species Dactylorhiza incarnata. The sequence continues at coordinate 4,505,374 of JAWHQI010000157.1, read as the reverse complement.
GGTTGGTCAACAATCGTCGATCGGACCCAGCGGACAACAATCATCGATCGCTCACCAGTTGACTACCCCCTTTCAGAGAGCAATCCCCTTGATAGCTAAAGGTTTGGTGTACACGACTTGGTATGTCCGTGCAGGCTTGGAAAGTCTTCAAATAGTGATGCATCATGAGGGATATCAACTTAAGTTTATTTCTATTTTTTTGCTCGTGCATTTTTTATTCACACATTTATTTCCTATTATATTTTTTTGAGTTGGATGTGCGACATTCACACATTATATACTTCCGCATATTGGTTCGACCAAGTAATTTGTCCTTAAATAAATCGTTTGTTAATGCATACTTGGGAGACGCGCGAGCAAGCATATTAATATTTAAAAACAAACACGCCATAAAATCCTCAAATATAAAAAACCTGAATTTATTTCAGTTTGTGAGACACGAGATTAATTTAGCTATTTAATTTTGTAAGTTTCAAGGAGTTTCATAATCCAGTTGAAACCCCGCTTGAAACTCCTATTTGTATTAATGAATTTAAAGGCCTATTTAATCTTTTTCCCTAGCATCGCTGAGGCAGACTGGACGACCTATTATAAATGAGAGACTTCTCTATATCCAACAGGATTTTCCTGCCACATAACATTAGCCATCGTCACTCCTGCTAGAGGCCCGAACGGCGCCGACAAACCCTCCTCACGGCAGTTCGACATCGGGCAAACCCTAATCACTCTATTCTCGACCTTCTTCCTGCGAGTTCGAGAGCTCCAATCATTGCCTATCCAATCCCTAAGCTTGCATATTCATCTCCTTTACTATGTCGCTGTTTTCCCAACCTGTCCCATCGATAACTTCCACACCTCTGACCCCTCTTCCAACCTCGCCTCTCCATAATCCCCACATTTCTCGGCCATTCCTGCAACCTTTAGAAGCCAAGACTCGAAACCATGCCCTCTTCTACGTATTATCTCCCCCAAAACTTTGCCCAACCCAACCTTCCCCATAGACCATTCACGAGTCCACCATGTGACGACCCGGGATTTACCCTGCCTTCGCACAGGACTTGTCCTGGCTTCCTGGGCTTTACTTGGCACCGTCACCGGGTTGCAGCTCATACACTCAACCCCTCTCTGGCCTACTTCCGGGCACAGCGGGTTGTTGGAGGTCTCTGCCCCCCTTTTGATGAGAAAACTTTATAGTTCAGCGTGCCTACGGGGACTTCCCAGGAGGTCACCCATCCCAAAATTTCACTAGTTCACTTGCCAATCCTCTAATTAAATTAATGAACGTTGTGATTTACTTTGGTCAATGTTCGAACACTCATACGGGAACTAAGTATTGATAAAAGCGAGTTTATCATCTTTGTATGCCTTTTCTTAAAAAAAACCCAACAAAAGCATTTACATCAATTTAGTATCAGGGTGGTTAATTACCTTCTATCGTGAATCAAACAATTAGTTATATTCAAAAAAATTGCTTAAGAATTTTTCTTTTTCAACAAAATCCCCATTTAAAAAGAAAAAAACACTTTTATTTAAGATTTAGAGTCTTTAAAAATCAAAGTATTTCAAGTAGCAAGAAAAAAAAGATTTTTTATATTTACAAAGAAATTCTTTTGAAAAAATCGTTCTCAATAAAATATTTTAAACTAATTTTCTATATTAAAAATGGAGAATCGAGTAGAATGCTTTGAAATGAGCTTCAATGACTTAAATCAGTGTATGGGGAACCACATGCAATTGGTTGAAACACTAACCACCAACATAGGCGATGTCCGGCAAGTCATGAATGGGTTACGGACTATCGTTAACAATATTAAGACTACTATTCCTTTGGGAGGGAAATCAAATAACTCTACTAAACCCTAGGGAAGAAGCACCCATGCCACATCATCCTGAGCTTGAAACCAACTACGTTGGGATGATGACGCTTAGTTAGGTGTAGGAGATTTCGAGGGCCGAGTAGAACCCAAAGGAAGTTTAGATTGGTGTGAACGTATGGAACGATTCATGGCGTGGAAGAAAAGGCCCATAAATCGTCAGGTAGAATATCCCTCCCTTAGCCTTAAAGAACCAGTTTTAGTCTGGTGGGTTCAGTTAGAGCGCACACATTTCTCCTTAGTCTTAGATCTGTTGGAACATGAGTTACGCATCTCTTGATTTGAGAATAACAAATCATAATCTATATTTGATCTACTTTGCTTGTGTTTATAGTGAGCAGGTCATACAGGAAAATAAAGAGAAGTGCATGTTAGACATGAACTGAATTAGCTACTATCGCAGGCGATAGATAATACCGCTGATAGTAACTCTCATTTCAGAAGGACAACTGACAAGGAGCATTCCAAAAGGGACTTGGCGGGTGCACAAAGTTTATTAAGCAAAGAATTACCGTGCCACGATAATCTTATCACGCGAAGATAACATTTAGGTAACCACGGGAAATCACAGAATGATTGAGGTGTCAAATGGGGCAGGAGATCAACTTTTGGTGCGCTAAAAATATAGCTCTACCGCGCGGCGATAGGACGTACCATGCATCGATAATTATTGCCTAAGATAGCAGCTTAGCTTCCAAGTTAGGCTGGCCAGGGTGCTAAAATTTAATTATTGAGCTCCCGCAAGCGATAGGTACTATCGCAGGCGATATTAGACAGTGTTCTATATAAAGGACATTTCGCTCCGTCTATCGTACATGACAGACATCCAGAGGAGTTCCAAGAGTCTATTCTAGCGACCGAAAGAGATCTTAAAGGCGAACGTGATCAATGCGTACTCAGTATGAAGAACGAACACTTCCATAATAAGTTCCCATCTCCCTTATTCCACAGATTTTAATGTCACACTCCTTATTGAGGGATCTTGGAAATTTGTCATTCATGTCATAATTTGAGAATTCCCTCCCATAAGTTCTGAGACCATTAACTTTTCATAGCAGACTGAAATGGTGTCCTTCTTTTTCTGCCTGAAAGCTTCATACTCTCTATTTAGAAGAGATTTTTTGTCATCTCTTACTTCTTCAGTACCTTCCATATAGACTATTAGAGGATCCAACATTTCTTGGATGTCTTGTAGTGAATTCGGTTCTGAAATGTAGAATCATCAATAGCACTTACTAATATGTTCTTGGCCCTTTTATCTGTGGTTGCCAGGATGATTTCATCCATGGTCATATATACATACCTCTTAGGAATCTGCAACTTTGGAGCAATGGTGGAAGTCTTCATAGGAATAAAAGGTCCTTCTACAACAATGAAAATCTATGGATCAGAAGCTTCTATGAATAGTCTGACCCTTTCTTTCCATATGACAATTTTCTTTTCTGCAGACTGGTAGTTTCATGGAACTCGATTCCTTATAATTCACTCCTGAAGTCATGGTGGATAGACTTTGAATCCCTTGGATAAATCTTGTTCAAGCTATTAAGCTCTTTAAAGAGCAACCTCCCTCTAATACCACTTGTAAGTTATAAGATGTCTAACTTCACCTAAAGGGGGTGAATAGGTGATGCCTGCTTTTTAAAACTATTTACGGAATAATAAAAGAATTAATCATAGTAAGCACCACAAACATAGAAAGATATAGTGGTTCCCCAAGATGGGTACGTCCACTTTTCCCCTTCGCCTATCTAGCAGTGTGCTAGCTTAGGCAAACTCCATTAAAAACTCAAATCTTACAACTCAGAGTCCAAAACTCAGATCCTCGGGATCCTATAACTCAGATTCTATCACAGAATCCTACCTCGGGTTTATAGCAAAACCCTACCTCAGGTTCACCCTTGAACCCTACCTCGGATCTCAAAGAGATCTTACAACAGAAATGAATATAATATATTGTTTACAACAAATCTAGACTCAAGAAAATGGATCTTGAAAGAGTTGAGTCTTCTTAAGCTTAGATGAGAATAGCCTTCACTGGAGCAGCAACAGATCTTGATAGATTCTTCTTTAGCGAACTTGATATGATCTATACCTTATGATTAGAGAACTTCTTTGCTCTTGAAATTGGAAGAAGAATGATCTTGAGCAAACTTAGGAGCACTGAATGATTTTCTGTTGAGATTGACCCCTTCTAAAAGTTGTTCTCTAAATAAGGTTGCCTGTCGGCTGCACTTTGAGAAAAAATATTGTCCGATTGATTTTTCTTTTTCAAATATTAGGATTATGGTTTTTCCTTCGCATCTCATCAGTATTTATATGACTGGGATCATTAATGGTCGAATCCATCAGACTTTCTATTAGAAATCTCTTTCCTTAAAGGACTAATCTGATTGGCGCAATCTGTAACATCCCCCAGACAGCTAGACCCCCCAGGTGAATCTATCTTGGCAAGGTCATGACAAGGCCTTGGTAGAGTAGAAATCCCTTTAACTTAGGCAAGATTAGGGTTGAAAGTGCCTTGGACTGCAAATAGCAATTTCCAATTACCAAGCTTAGGGTTGGACTTTAGGGCCTCAACTTGATCAATTGACCCCACCATAGTATCCCTAACCCTTTAGGGGCCCCCTTAGGGCACCAAGGGCCCATTGGGGTCAACCTAAGAGGCCAATTTGACCAAAGTCAACCTAAACCCCAAATTGGTCAAAGTAGCCTATTTAGAGCCAATTAACCTTCACCATGACAAATTGATCACTCATCTAGGTCTAGAATACCATAAGGGACCTAGTAGACCTAAAAGCCCCATCATGGGATCCCCAGTGGTGCAAATTGACCAAAATGCCCTTTTTAGGTCAAAATGGCCCCATGACTGGGTCAACCCTAGGGCTCAATTTGACCAAAGTCAGCTTAGCCTGTTTTGGTCAAATCAGCTTAAATTGGGTCAACTAAGGCTCATGTGACCAAATTGACCCCACCAGTAGTTTCTAAACCTAATTTGGAATCCAATGCACCCAAAAGCCCCATCCTAGGGTCACACAATTGGTCAATTTGACCAAAAGTCAAATTTGCCCAAATTAGGTCAAATCTCTTGAATCTAGCCCAATCCCTTTGGGCTAAGCCCAAATTGACCACTTGACCAGCATGCTTGACCGATAATTAACCCAGGTGAGAGTGTAAAATCGGTCATGATGAGTAGGAGAGAGAAAAACCTATTTAAGGGGAGAGAGAAAGAGGGGGAATTAATGGGGAGGAAGAAGAAACCTTCAATCTCCCCCATTAATGGTTGGATTCATCTCCTCTAGGAGAGAGGAGGAGTTTCCAGCCATTTCCCGGCCTCCTAGGGGTGAATCCCATGGGATTCCACCATGGCCGAAATTCTCCATTCATGGCCTTAAATGGCATTGAAGCCATGGCTCTTCCCCTCCCTCAATTGGAGCCTTTAAAAGCTCCCCTAGATCTAAAGCATCAGTTTCCCATGGTTAGACAAAGGAATCGGGCAGTTTGGTGTGGTGGTTGCAGAACTCGGAAAGGATGGAGGTCGGCCATGGCAATCCTCCAATCGGCAAGGCTTCAAGGCTCCAAGAAGGTCCACTTCTTCATCTCTTCTCCTTTGGATAGATCTCACATATCCCTATTTCAAAATCAACTAAGATTGGAGGCCCCTCCAATCGGATTTCTCCATTGTTCATGGCCGAAAAACGTAACATCCGGGGGGCAAACTCCGGCCACCCCCGGCCACACCGACACCGGCAATCGAAAGCTGGATGTCGGGTGGTGCTAATGGCGGCGGCGATTCGCCGGAGGCGGCGCCGTCACGCCGGAAATCGGCCCGCAAAACCGCCCAGGCGCGGGCTATCGCAGCCGTAGGCTAATCGGAGAAGATGATGTATACACCGTCGGATCTGCGCCTTAATGATTGAATAGATGTATTTATTATTATTAATATTCATATTATTAGAGCTTTTTCTTACTGAATCTAATTTTAATTATAGAAATTACTTAGGGGGCTCTACATAAAAAGTGCCCAACATGAAAGTTGTAGGCCTTGACCCCTAGGACCATACAAAATTGAGTTCACACCATTTGGAGCCCTGGTTTGACCTCAACACCCATTCTAGTGCAAAGTTTGACTGAAATTTGAAAGGGTGCCCACACCAATCCACTAGTCCAAATGACTTGAAATTTGGACTAGAAGTGATTCTTGCCTAGGTCTATAACATATCCAAAAATGAGAATTTTTGGAGAACTTTTCCCTAAAGTTTTTGTAAAAATTTCATAATCCTTGTATAAATTATTTGGAGGGTCAAATGACCTCCATTCTCCACCAAATTTTGGTGGGGTGTTATTAGGGTCATGATGAACCCCTGGTTAAAATTTCAACTCATTTGGGGTACATTGATTGGAGATATGAGAGTCTAATGGTGATCATATGGCTATGAAAGGACCCCTGGAGATAATTAGGGTTTGATGAGTCCTAGGGTGGTGGGGTGCCACCCTTGGTGTAGGTCATCTTGGGATCGACGGAGGATCGTCTTTTCCCTTTAAGTGTCTTAAAACCCTTAGGTTTAATTCAGGTAAAAGTATTAAGGGGGTTTTCTTATGGGTAGACACCAATAATATAAAGTGTCTTGGGAATGGGAACTTTGGGGTGTCATCCCATTGTAGTTCCTAGTACCGTAGCGAGCCCCTCATAGGGTAACCCTCGGGAAGTCCAAGACTAACCCTAAATTGTGGGAGTAGGACGTTGTACAAGATTAACTAATAAACACTCTCACCTACACCCCGTGGGTTCGGGAGTTTAGTTGGATTGGTGCTTCGAGCAGTAGGCTCGGTGGTTGTAAGAGCGGATTGCTAAGACCGGTGAGCTTGTGACTCAGAGGTGTTTGATGGCGGGCAGGTTAGCCCGGAGAGCTTATGGCTCGGAGGTAGGAAGTAGAACATGTTGCATGTGCATTGAAGGTGGTGGGTCTTCGGTATTGGACGATCGTTCACACCGACGTCAATACGTTGACTCGGCAAGTGTGGTATTTACACTTAGCCTTGAAAGTCTGGCGGTCCAGTCAGCAAGAGTACGCAGACGCTCCGCGGGTTTTGTGGAGGCGTACGATAGGTCTAGGTTAGGTGGTGTGAATACCAACCTAGAGGTGGGCGAGGCCCAACCCACCGCTTCCGTTTGCCACTACAGGAGTATCCTGGGAGTCTAGCTAGCTCCAAAAAGGGGGAACTAAAGGTCTATGCGCATAGAGTCGTGGTGAGTGAGTTGCACCTGTATGAACATAGTATAACAGCATACTTTACATGTCATAGCATAAACACTGCATTCAACCCCTGACACCTATCGTATAAATTGGTATGGGACTTTTTATACGACAGGCCCTGCTAAACGACCCCTTGGTCTATAGGTTTGTATGGGCATTCCTATAAATCAATGTTTACTTTTAGATTACTTTACTTGTCAGTATACATACTGCTTTACTATTCTTTACACGCACTTTACTATGCTTACTTACTGCTTTATATATATCTACACCTGTGTAGTTGTAGATCCGCCGCCACCTGCTTTTGTTTTTACCCCTTGGATGTCCTCCGCTTCCTCCTCCCCATACGGTGCCTAGGAGCCATTGGGGGAGGGGTGGGGAATTGGCTGAGTCATGTTTGATTGACGGTCGGTGGACCATATCATTTTAGGGTTTCGAAGGACGCAACATCATCAGAGAAACAGGTGCAGCAGGATCCGACATGGTGGGCCCCACGGTCATGCTACCATTGTCACCAGCCGGGACACACTCGAGTCAGGTGCCCCATGATGGGTGGAACCCCTCCAGCACAGCGATCAGGAGGCCGAAGGCGAAGACGTAGACGTGGATTGCGAGGCAGCGACCGCAGACCAAAAGAGAAGAAGCATCCAGTGCTGCAGCACCAGTGGAGCACAGAGCCTGCAGGGATGGGTCAGACTGGTCTGAGTACTCCAGTTTCAGTGTCGGTGGCGATTAGCTTTAGTTTTACCTAGGAGATAGCTTCCGCGAGTGATCTTGTAGTGAGGAAATGATGTATGGGGCAAGAGCCCTTTTATTATTGTTCACCTTGTTATCTTGTCTTTTGTTTCAGTTAGTATATGTGGACATTTATATTTCATGTTGATTCTGTGGACTTGTCTTCTCTTTTATGAACTTTTCTTGTGATCGATTTGGCCGGCAGAATCGACGTTTTGTGGTGGCGACCTTCCCAAGTGAAGGTGTCACCGCAAAACGGCGATTCTAGGCCTAAGACCCGGTGGTTTTTGCAAAAAAAAGGGGGTCTTACACAATCGACGGCGGTAGAGATTTCAATTTTCGTGACTTGAACTATCTTGACGACATTTGCATTGTCTCGATGACATTTGCATTGTCTCGACGATATTTCATCTCTTCTCGACGACATTTGAGTCTTCAAGCCGATACTCATCCTTTCAGATTTTAAGTTAACTTTTATTAAGATGTAAAGTCATCAAGTCGATAAAACCTCATCTCGATGATACTTGTGGTCTTCAAGATGATATTTGAATTGAACATGACCACTGTCTTCAAGCCGATTGTTAATCTTATCAAGATGACATTTCAACTTGTCACGTCGATAAGACTTCGAATTTAGATCTGAGCTTTTATTTTGGCAACACGGGAGTCATATCTAGACGATATGGACTTAATCATTCTCAACTCAACATGCTTCTGAATTTAGTTGTTTTCGACGACAATTAACTTAGAGTAATTTCATCTTCAATATTAGAGGGCTTCCAAACGATATTTCTTTATCGTCATGATCTTTACTTAGCGTGAGACCTTCTCTATGAAGATTTTTAGTCATCAACACAATGTGTATGTACTTTAGCCCTGTCAAGACGATAATCATCTCATTGATCTTCTTCAAGACGATATTTGTATAACTGATACCTGTCAAAGTGATATCGTCTTGAACTGTGTATTATCAAAACGATATATAGGAGTCTGAACTGCTTTTCCTTGTCCAAGCGATTTGACTATGATTGAATGTCTTCAAAATGATGTTGGGATGGTCTCGATGATAATTGACTTAAGTAGATTTACCTTCACCCAAGCCTTCAAGACGATACCAAAGATTCAACACGATTTATACTTAGCACTTGAGAGCTTCTACTTGAATTGTTGAATTAGCTGAACCTCTTCAAGATGATATTTGTCTGTCTAAGCTTCATTAAGACGATATTTGACTTAGAATAATTTTGTGAATTCTTCAAATATCTCTTGGACTAGTATTGATTTCATGAGTGATTTTACTTTACTACTAACAATCCTGAAACACAACAATATAGATAACATCAAATACAAAGTGTATTTATCTTTGACTTGAGACTTTTTCTAATTAGGAACATTGTCAAATACAAAGTGTATTTATCCTTTACTTGAGGACTTCTTCAAATCAGGAACATTGTGCATTGTGAGCAAAGTTCCCAACAGTAGATTTTGTTATTCTTGATATGGAAGAGTATGTCGGGATACCTCTTATCCTGGGTTGCCCCTTCTTGGTCGCATCCCGGGATATTTTCAATGTTTACGAAGGAACTCTTCTCCTTCACATAGGGTATGAAAATATTCTCCTTCGTGCTCACAATTCCCTTTCTCCATCATCACCAAACCCTTTATCATCATCATCCAATAAGTTAAAAACAAGGTAATCCACCGTCATATGTGTCTAGCTAAAAGATGGTAAAAAAACACTTGTTGGAGGCACCCCTTGCTTATCCTTTTCTTTAGTTTTTATTTTTCTTTTTGTTTTGTTTTTAACATTCTTTTGCTGGACTTCTGTTTCAACGTACTGACTATATTTTAAGGAAGTTTCTTTTTCTTTTTCTCTTCATGCTTATTTTTAAGTATTCACATTTATTTTGTTCAAAAAACACTCAAAAAATATTATAAAACTTTCAAAATTCAAAAAAAGTCTTATTCTATCTTCTTTTACTTTATTAAAAAACAATAAAACATGATAATAAAAAAAAGTATTTTCTTGTTTTGTTTCTTTTATTTTCTAAGACAACTAAAATACCAAAAATATTTAGAAAATTCAAAAATCATATTTTTTTGCGAAAGAGCTATATTGGGCTATCATCCCATAAAGCCGCCTAGTACCATTGAGAGCCCGTTACTCAGTATTCCTTGGAAAGTCCAAGAATTAATTATATGTATATATATATATAATTTATAAAATTTCAAAAAATATATATTTGACTTTATTTTTCAGTATGCCTTTTATAAAAAATTATAAAATCCAAAAATAACTCAAAAAATGTTTTTAGTTTTTAAATAATTTATATAATTTAGTATTATTAAATTACTCTCAACTTTACTTTTTCTTGAGTTTAACTAATCTTAGAAATATTAAAATATCATTTTTATTTATTGGCATTTTTAAAAGATTTCTTTTTATGCAACCTTTATTTTATTATATTTCATCATCATCATTTGCTTGATTTAATTTTTAGAAGATTTTGATTTAATGAATTTTTCATTATTTTGATTTGGTTAGAGAATTTCTTAGTTTCTTTTTCTCTCTTTAAAATATCATTATTCAATTTTATAGTAATTGTGTTAAGATCTTTAGATTTTGATTATATTTACTTTTAACTCATTGATTCTTGATTACTCATTTTATTTTGTATACTCTCAACACAAATTTTTATTTCAGAATTAAGGATTATGACATGACCTTGGCCATCTTTTAGCCTTTTACCCTTAACCCTTTATATTTCCTTTTTTAACCCATTTATATTGGCAAAATAAAAAATATGAGAATGAAAGGATAAAATTCATCATCACATTCTTTTGAGAAGGAAGTTAAAAATTGTTTGGGATGAGAGGATAAAATTCATTATCCCATTCTTTTGAGAAGGAAGTTAAAAATTGCTTGGAATGAGAGGATAAAATTCATCATTCCATACTTGAAAAAAACAAAAAAAAATATTGAAATGAAAATGAGAGGATAAAATTCATTATTCTCTATTCAAAAATTCGATTCAAAATGTGCGGGGCGAGAAGATAAGATTCATCACCCTCTCCAAAGAACTTTCTATGCCATTTTGCTGATCACCCTACCCTTGAAATCTAAGCCAATATAAATTTCAAGTCCTAGTGATTCTAGAATTATTTTTGGAAATTAATATGTTGAGATAGTATATTTAATATTTTGTAGTTTTCTAACAAGTTTCTACTGTTTTTAAATTTTTTTTATTATTTTAATCTTTGATTGAGTAGCTTAATTCAATATAATTTTGTTTATGAAGATTCAATTAGAGAATTCTATGCTAAGATTTGTTCTACTCATTTCAATTTGTGAATTATGATTTATTTCTTATGAATCAAGATTTTAGTTCAAAACATAATTTGACATGATTCATATATAAAACAAGATGCATAATTAGGAGTAATACTTAAGAAATGGTCTATGAATATTACTCATGTTATATACAAAATGAAGTAGTTTTGATTTGGAATATCAAAAGCTTAAATATATGAGTATTTGATAGTGCATATTATATATATCATAATTTAGGGTTTTTAATAAATTATTATTGTTTTAACTCACTTGTAAGCTCAATTTACTTTGTTTTGTGTTTTCATGACTTATGAGAAGTTCTGGAGTAATTCCACCAATTTGGTCTGCGAATAACAAAAAGTTAAAAGTACACGGCCTCAGGTCAGGGCGTGACCTGGGGAGTGTACTTCAGTTCATACCTCAGCCACACGTTCCAGCAAGTTGGGACCTCTCTAGTGCAATTTTTAAGACTACTCGCCCTCGGCCAGTTTCTAATTGTTTTAAGAATTTATTATTTTAATCTTAGATTCATTAGCTTAATTCAATACAATTTTGTTTATGAAGATTCAATTAGAGAATTCTAAGCTAAGATTTGTTCTAATCATTTCAATTTGTGAATTGTGATTTATTTCTTATATGTTGAAACCGATTTCTCGGTCTCTGTGGAGTTCGGGGCCCCCAACAAGTTGAGGGGTGGCCAACTCTTACTCCCCCCCAAGGGAGAGTTCTAGGTTGAAGGTGTTGGAACTATGAACTGGACCAAGGGCTCGGCGGGGAGGTCTCACCACATACCCGGAAGATCTTTAGAGCGCTTCCCCTCCCAAGCCAATGTCGGGCTTGGGCACCACTGGAGGCTCTCCTCACCCGCTAGAGAGAGTAAATGGGGAGAGAGAGAGGGAGGGAGTTAGCCTCGAACCAGCCTCCTACAAATGGTGCCCCCTTGGTCCTATTTATAGGATTCCTGAACTTGGTCAGTCAATAACCACAATCTGGCCCATGAGATTACCAAATTACCCTCGGATTTGGCTGCGGATAGCCAAATCCCGCTGTTCTGCAGCGCTAAACGCAGACCAAACCCTCCCCCCGTAACTGGGCGAGAGGAGGTACCACGCGGGGCTCGGCGAGCCCACTAACCGGGGTGGGGCGAGACCTGGGGGTCGGCCCCCTGCTGGTCTCGCCCCCCTGCTGGGGCTGGGCGAGATCCAGCCAGGGTCGGCCCCCTGCTGGTCTCGCCCCTCTGCTGGGGCGGGGGGGGGGGGGGGAGGGTCGGAGGCCTCCTCCCCTCGCCCCCCTACTGGGACTGGGCGAGACCCAGCCAGGGTCGGCCCCCTGCTGGTCTCTCCCCCCGTGCTGGGGCGGGGGCGAGGGGGGGCCGGAGGCCTCCTCCCCTCGCCCCCTACTGGGGCTGGGCGAGACCCAGCCAGGGTCGGCCCCCTGCTGGTCTCGCCCCCCTGCTGGGGGCGCGGGGGGCGAGGGGAGCTCGCCCCCCCTGGATGATGGCGGGGGCGAGAGGAGCTCGCACCCCTTACATGGGCGGGGGCGAGAGGAGCTCGCCCCCCCTGCTGCTGGGTCTCGTCCCTCCTGCTGGGGGCGCGGGGGGCGAGGAGAGCTCGCCCCCCCTGGCTGATGGCGGGGACGAGAGGAGCCCCCCCCCCCCCCCCTACATGGGCGAGAGGAGCTCGCCCGCCCTGCTGCTGGGTCTCGCCCCCTCCTGCTGGGGGCGCGGGGGGGGGGGGGGGGGGGGGGAGGGGAGCTCGCCCCCCTTTACACGGGCTGGGCGAGCGGGAGGTCTCTACCTCCCCCGCTCGCCCACCTCTTTCCTTTCCCTGGATCATACTGAACAATAATATTACAAAATATCTCTTGCCTCGAGAACCTACTCGGCGAATACATGGTTGTACACAATCCCCGCTCTTTTCGAGCGAGGTACACGCTCGGAAAGAAATGTCCAACCCTGCATATTCGATAAGTGTCGCTGGAAATCCTGCCAACGGAGCTACTCCGAGAAAAAAACACAGCCTCCCCGAGAGTTCCTCCAACCCTGCCGGCTAGCGAGACCATCTCGGGGGAAAAAGACTTTGCCTTCCTAGGAGATCAACCTGCCCTGCCGGCTGGAGAGAGCCCGGTCAGCGGAACCGTCCGAGGGGAAAAGAACATAGCCTCCCTGGGAGGTCAACCTGCACCTATCGGCTAGTGAGAGCCCGGTCAGCGGAACCATCCGAGGGGTGAAGAACATAGCCTCCCTGGGAGGTCAACCTGCACCTGCCGGCTAGTGAGAGCCCGGTCAGCGGAACCATCTGAGGGGTGAAGAACATAGCCTCCCTGGGAGGTCAACCTGCACCTGCCGGCTAGTGAGAGCCCGGTCAGTAGAACCATCCGAGTGGTGAAGAACATAGTCATCCTGGGAGGTCAACCTGCACCTGCCAGCTAGTGAGAGCCCGGTCAGCGGAACCATCCGAGGGGTGAAGAACATAGCCTCCCTGGGAGGTCAACCTGTACCTGCCGGCTAGTGAGAGCCCGGTCGGCGGAACCATCCGAGGGGAAAAGAACATAGCCTCCCTGGGAGGTCAACCTGTACCAACCGGCTAGTGAGAGCCCGGTCAGTGGAACCATCCGAGGGGTGAAGAACATAGCCTCCCTGGGAGGTCAACCTGCACCTGCCGGCTAGTGAGATCCCGGTCAGCGGAACCATCCGAGGGGAAAAGAACATAGCCTCCCTGGGAGGTCAACCTGTACCTGCCGGCTAGTGAGAGCCCGGTCAGCGGAACCATCCGAGGGGTGAAGAACATAGCCTCCCTGGGAGGTCAATCTGTACCCGCCGGCTAGTGAGAGCCAGGTCAGCGGAACCATCCGAGGGGAAAAGAACATAGCCTTCCTGGGAGGTCAACCTGCACCTGCCGGCTAGTGAGAGCCCGGTCAGCGGAACCATCCGAGGGGTGAAGAACATAGCCTCCCTGGGAGGTCAACCTGTACCTGTCGGATAGTGAGAGCCCGGTCAGCGGAACCATCCGAGGGGTGAAGAACATAGCCTCCCTGGGAGGTCAACCTGTACCTGCCGGCTAGTGAGAGCCCGGTCAGCGGAACCATCCGAGGGGTGAAGAACATAGCCTCCCTGGGAGGTCAACCTCTACCTGCCGGCTAGTGAGAGCCCGGTCAGCGGAACCATCCGAGGGGTGAAGAACATAGCCTCCCTGGGAGGTCAACATGTACCTGCCGGCTAGTGAGAGCTCGGTCAGCGGAACCATCCGAGGGGTGAAGAACATAGCCTCCCTGGGAGGTCAACCTGTACCTGCCGGCTAGTGAGAGCCCGGTCAGCGGAACCATCCGAGGGGAAAAGAACATAGCCTCCATGGGAGGTCAACCTGTACCTGCCGGCTAGTGAGAGCCCGATCAGCGGAACCATCCGAGGGGTGAAGAACATAGCCTCCCTGGGAGGTCAACCTGTACCTGCCGGCTAGTGAGAGCCCGGTCAGCGGAACCATCCGAGGGGAAAAGAACATAGCCTCCCTGGGAGGTCAATCTGTACCTGCCGGCTAGTGAGATCCCGGTCAGTGGAACCATCTGAGGGGAAAAGAATATTTGGAAAAACTTTTATTGCATTAGTCATCCGGTTACACGCAAGAAAAACTAAGGATGGAAACATACCGTCATACTACATGGACTTAAAGAAAAAACCAAGCATGAAGGCCAGGACTCGGACTTCTACTCCCAGGTATGGTCCTCCTCGACCTCCTCTGGTTGCTGACGTTGCGACTTCGGACCCCTTGACTCCTTCATTTCTAAGAACTCGGGGCAGGCAGATGTCGCGTGACCCTCCTCATCGTGGAAGTTACAGTAAGGTATCTCCACCCGGATGCCCCCTCTTCCTCCCTTGCGATTTCTTCTTTTTCTGTGGCCGATCACCATGGTTTGTTGGGGTGGTGGAGAGGGTGCCTTCAGTCCCTGCCTTCACCCTGGGAGGTCGGCCCCCTCTCCCTGGAAGTTGGCCTCCTCCTGGTCGAACTTCCTCTTGGGGGCCCCTACCCTTCCCCCTGCTGCCTTGCCTCTGGCTCACTCAGCTTGGCCAACCTTCTCGCGAACTCCGGGTTGGCCTCCTCACTCTCAACTTCTTTTGCGACCCTTTCCATCAACTCTTCAAAGGACAAAGGAGCTCTCCTCTTGAGGTCCATCTTGAAGAAGCCCTCCCGCACCCCCAACGTGAAGGCAAACTTGAGGGTGTACCCAGGCACTTCTTGGACGAGGAGAACCTCCTCCCTGAACCGCTCCAGATAGTGAGCCAGCGACTCCCCTGGCTCTTGCTTGATCTTGAAAAGTGCTTCGGCATCTTTCTTCCTCTTCCTAGACGTCGAGAAGCATAGCAGGAAAACTCGACGCAAGTCTTCGAAGGCATAGATGGATCCCGCAGGGAGCTGGTGGAACCAATCTCTAGCCTTCTCCTTCAGAGTTGTCGCGAAGAGTCGACACTTGAAAGCGTCCGTCATGGGCCTGATGGAGACCATATCCTCAAACCACTGTAGGTGCAGGACGGGGTCATCCTTGCCGAAGTAGTGAGACATATCCAACCTTCCGAACCCCTCTGGAACCGGGGCCGAGAGAATCAGCTCACACAAAGGACTTCCTATGCTCGCCCCCTCTTGGGGCAGGGTGAGTGGGGGCTGGCCTCCTCCCCACTCGCCCCCTTGGGGCTGGGCGAGTGGGGGCATGACGCCTCCCCACTCTCCCCCTTGGGGCTGGGCGAGTGGGGGCATGGCGCCTCCCCACTCGCCCCCTTGGGGCTGGGCGAGTGGGGGCATGGCGCCTCCCCACTCGCCCCCTTGGGTCTCGGCGAGTGGGGTCTGGGACCTCCCCACTCGCCCCCTCCTAGGGGACCGGGCGAGTGGGGGCTGAATGTAACATCCCGACTTTTATTGGGCCACTAGGCCCTAGTGAGCCAAATAAAAGTAGGCCCGAACGGTAGACATAACCCGATAAGGGGTTATGTGCTACGAATCCCGAATTGACTTCTGTCAGATCCACTAGACTCGTATGAACGATACAAGCGCAACGGAATTCGTTGCGCCTCGATCCGAGGTCGTTTAGAGAAAATGATCATTTTGAGTATCGTTGTGCGCCGCTACCACACTATAGTGGGATAGTGGCCAAACATACTCCGATCTAACTTCCGTCAGACCCATTAGACTCGTTTGAACGATACAAGTGCAACGGAATTCGTTGCGCCTCGATTCGAGGTCGTTTAGAGAAAACGGCCATTTTGAGTATCGTTGTGCACCGCTACCACACTATAGTGGGATAGTGGCCAAACATACTCCGATCAGACTTCCGTCAGTCCCATTAGACTCGTATGAACGTTACAAGCACAACGTAATTCGTTGCGCCTCGATCCGAGGTCGTTTAAAGAAAACGACCATTTTGAGTATCATTTTGCGCCGCTACCACACTATAGTGAGATAGTGGCCAAACATACTCCGATCTGACTTCCGCCAGTCCCATTAGACTCGTATGAACTAGACAAGCGCAACGGAATTTGTTGTGCCTCGATCCGAGGTCGTATGGAGAGTATGACATTTTAGGACTATGCAGACCACCTCAGTGTAATGCACGAAATGTGAAGCACACAAACTCGGCATCGGCCCCGGCAAATCTTGATAAACCCCGGGACCATGAAGGACCCCACCCTAAGTTGACCTCGGTCAACCCCCCCCCCCCCCCAAAGCTTGAAACCTATTAAGAAGAGAAAAGAAAAGGGGGGGGGGAGAGAAGCCTCTCCCCCAAGGGAGGGGGCTGCCCATGGATAAGCAGCCCCCTATTGGGGCAAGGGGGCAGGAGAGAGAAGGAGGGGGGGAGAAAATATCTCCCCCCACCCATCCCTTTCTTTTAGCCCACGTGGGCTAAAAGGAAGGAGAGGGGAGGCCACCCCCTCCCCTATATAAGGAAGGGCTCAGCCCCTCCCTGAGTGTCAACCCCCCCTCAGCCTCCTCCTCCTTCTCTCCTGCCGGCTAGCCCAGCCAGCCCCCTGCCGGAGCCCTGCCCAACCTCAAAACGCCGCCACCTCCTTCCCCACCATGGTCGGGCGCCCCTCAACCTCTCGAGCTCCACCACCCCTACAGGTAGACATCTCCCCCTCCTCCTTCCTACTCCCCTGAGCCAGGCCGACCCCCTCCCCGTCGCCGGAGCGCCACCAACGCCACCCCGAGCTGGGCAAAGCTCGGGTGGAGACGCTGGCCGTGGAAGCCAACCCCCCACCCCCCCCCCCCCCCACCCCCCCAGCGCCGGTGGTGGCGCTGGGGGAGCAGGTCCCCCCTCGGAGACCCTTGCGCCGGCGAAAGGAGGCGGTCGGGCCGCCGGAGGACGCAGCCCCGGCGGCACCCGTGGCCCAGCCCCCCCTCTGCTCCCGTTTCATGTACAGGAAATACCCCACCCCCGGCGGCGGCCGGCGACGCCAGGCCGCCGGACCACCACCGGAGTGGTCGCCGGCCCCCGGCGCACCAACCGGGGGCGACACCGGCAGCTCTCCCCATGGAGGCGGCGGCGCGGCGAGCATGCATGGCG
Organism: Dactylorhiza incarnata; assembly: GCA_033032865.1. Classification (NCBI taxonomy): domain Eukaryota; kingdom Viridiplantae; phylum Streptophyta; class Magnoliopsida; order Asparagales; family Orchidaceae; genus Dactylorhiza; species Dactylorhiza incarnata. The sequence goes on along the minus strand of JAWHQI010000157.1, from coordinate 4,487,630 downwards.
CATGCAGGCCACGCCACCGCCTCTCGCCCCCTCTCCGTTCTATTTCTCGGTGGTAGTCGGCGGCGACAGGCCGCCGGACCACCACCGGAGTGGTCGCCGGCCCCCGGCGCATCGACCGGGGGCGGAGCCGGCCCCAGCCGGCCGCTGCCTAGCGGCGGCAGCGGCCGCCTCCCGTCTTATAGACGGGAGCCGCACGATCTCCCCCAGGAGATCGGGCGGCTCCCGTTTTCTGGATTCCCGCCTCCCGCCTCCACATGTGTGCCCCCCCCCCCCCCCCCCACAGCGGATCCGCCGCAGATCCGTTGTGGGGGCCGCGGGAGGGCGCAGGGTGCAAGACCCCTGCGCCTTCTCCCTGCCTCTAACCGCACCCCAACTGCCTTTCCCCCTTCCCCATTTTTCTGAGGAAAAATGGGGCAGTTATGACAAAAACTTCCTGAACGAAAAATGTGCCCCACCCTAAGGGGCACCTCCTGTAATGTTTTGGGATTTTTAGGAAGTCATTTGCTATTTTTAAAACCCTACCAAAGGTTTATTTTGAGAAAATTAAAGGCCAAATGAGTTGGGAAAAATCACCAAAAATCATAGGCTCTAATTAAGGGTATTTTACAACTACTATTAGAGTTGGGGAGTGTGACATACTATTTTGGTCCTCTAAAAGTTTTTACAAGCAAAAATAAACGCCTGAAAGGGAGCGAAATTCATCGGAATAAATCGGCGTCCTCGTGACGCGCATTTTAGCGGTATAATAAAATTACGCGTATCGATCTAAGGAATCGATTGGGTTTAAAATATCGACGCGAAAATTGGGACGAGATCGCGGCCGACGCCGCAATGCAGTAATGCCGAGATAATAAAAAGAACAAATCCACGGCAAAGGGAAAATACTAAATCTCATGGAACGTAAATAAACTCCTGGGAACGGAGTAGAACCCCTATGAACGGGGAGAAAGCAGAACCTCCTCCTACGAACGGAGTCGACGTTGAAGCCTCCTGTTATGGAGTGATTGGACTACTAACCCTTTATTTATTTACTGCTCTCAGTACTTTCATTTCTCCAGTCTCGCACTGGTCCTTATTTACTGCTTTCAGTATTTTCATTTCTCCAGTCTCGCACTGGTCCTTATTTACTGCTTTCAGTATTTTCATTTCTCCAGTCTCGCACTGGTCCTTATTTACTGCTTTCAGTACTTTCATTTCTCTAGTTTCGCACTGGTCCTGTTATTATGGCCCACTGCTTCCGGCCTATTTTACTGCTTGATATTATGGCCCCCTGCTTTCGGCCTATTTTACTGCTTGATATTATGGCTCCTTGCTTGGGGTTAACCGGGGAGGAGAGCCTCCCGGTCAGAGGTCGTATGACCGGTTGAGTAAGTTGTCGCGCGTCTTAAAGCGCTTTTTCTATATTTAAGCAGTTGAAGATTGTTTGGAAGTGGCGGGTCGGTCACGCCCGCAGACCGTTCGTACCGGTGCGGGTGGGTTGACGACTCATGGCGACAGAGAGATGTGCACAGCAGGTTATCACCACTCCGAACCTGCAGTTTTGCCTCCGCTGGTCGGCCTAAAAATCGGTTCGCCGGATGTCGCTCACATCCAGTTGGTACACCAAGTTGTACAGGAGGGCATGGGTGATACAGTACGACTACACTCAGAAGTGGCAAGACTGGCCACTATCACCGACGGCCACATCGGTGAGGCCCGCGGGGTTAGCTCCCCTGCTTGAAATAAAGCGGTCTAAACTGTGTCGACACAGGGTCTTTTATGTGTGTACATGTTTGAATACCTGAGTACGAGTATGCGTGAGATAGTGTTGTGTATTTACTATACTGCGCGACTATGGATAGTAGGGCGGGAGGCCCTATCTGTAGATATATATATATGTGTGTGTATATATATATGATTACCTGCTGCTAACCCTCTTCTTTAATTCGGCTATTTATTTCTGTCCTTTAGCCCGCCCCCGGATATGGATCCGGGGAGGGGATGTATTTTCTACTTAGCTCTGTGACTAACGGTTATTTCTTATAACCAATCACAAGAGATGGGACAGCGCGTAGCCCCCGCACCGCAGGATGAGCTACCAGCCTTAGAGATGGCTCGATCGGACACTCCAGCCTCTCCCCCTATCTTCCGAGACGTGAGTCCTAGAGTATAGGACTAGCCTAGGGTCTTTGTTATGATCTATGTAGCCCTGAGGCAGTGGTTGTAAACATTAGGCTTCGGCCCTATTTAAATATGTAAATATAAGCAGTATGCTTGGTTTTGTTTATTTCGATTGCTTCCGCTGTGCGTTCTGATGTGATGTTGTGATTCTCATGCCTGACAAGGAGACCACTCAGTGCTTGAGAGGGTGGGTCGTTTCCATCCGGGAAGCACTAGTGGCCATCTTTGGGCCGTAAGATCCCCCCTCCTTGAACCCGGTGCAGGTCTGGGGAGGGGGGGTCTTACACTGAATGCCTCCCCACTCCCTCCCCCCCCCCCCCCCCCCCCCCCCCGCGCTGGTACCTCCTTCCTGGATGGCTGGCCGAGGGTGTTCTCGCCAAGCTGCTGAGGCGAGGCCTCCGGACCACTTTCTCTCCTGCCTTCGCCTATCGAGGCGAAAGCTACCTGCAAGGTCTGCATGACCTCCCGCTTGAGATTTTCGAACATCTCCAACGTCACCCCAGCCACCGGGGGCTGCGAGTGACCTGGGTCGGATCTTCCTCCACCTCCGTCCATGGAGCTCATCTTGAGAGTTTCTTGAGTTGGTCACACTCCACGCTCACCGCACCATAATGTTGAAACTGATTTCTCGGTCTCTGTGGAGTTCGGGGCCCCCAACAAGTTGAGGGGTGGCCAACTCTTACTCCCTTAAGGGAGAGTTCTAGGTTGAAGGTGTTGGAACTATGAACTGGACCAAGGGCTCGGCGGGGAGTTCCCACCACATACCCGGAAGATCTTTAGAGCGCTTCCCCTCCCAAGCCAATGTCGGGCTTGGGCACCACTGGAGGCTCTCCTCGCCCGCTAGAGAGAGTAAATGGGGAGAGAGAGAGAGAGGGAGGGAGTTAGCCTCGAACCAGCCTCCTCCAAATGGTGCCCCCTTGGTCCTATTTATAGGATTCCTGAACTTGTTCTGCCAATAAATACAATCTGGCCCATGAGATTACCAAAATACCCTCGGATTTGGCTGCGGATAGCCAAATCCCGCTGTTCTGCAGCACTAAATGCAGACTAAACCCTCCCCCCGGAACTGGGCGAGAGGAGGTACCACGCGGGGCTCGGCGAGCCCACTAACTGGGGTGGGGCGAGACCCGGGGGTCGGCCCCCTGCTGGTCTCGCCCCCCTGCTGGGGCTGGGCGAGATCCAGCCAGGGTCGGCCCCCTGCTGGTCTCGCCCCTCTGCTGGGGCGGGGGCGAGGGGGGGCCGGAGTCCTCCTCCCCTCGCCCCCCTACTGGGACTGGGCGAGACCCAGCCAGGGTCGGCCCCCTGCTGGTCTCTCCCCCCTGCTGGGGCGGGGGCGAGGGGGGGCCGGAGGCCTCCTCCCCTCGCCCCCCTACTGGGGCTGGGCGAGACCCAGCCAGGGTCGGCCCCCCTGCTGGTCTCGCCCCCCTGCTGGGGGCGCGGGGGGCGAGGGGAGCTCGCCCCCCCTGGCTGATGGCGGGGGCGAGAGGAGCTCGCCCCCCCCCCCCCTACATGGGGCGGGGGCGAGAGGAGCTCGCCCCCCTGCTGCTGGGTCTCACCCCCTCCTGCTGGGGGCGCGGGGGGCGAGGGGAGCTCGCCCCCCCTGGCTGATGGCGGGGGCGAGAGGAGCTCGCCCCCCCCCCCCCCCCCCTGCTGCTGGGTCTCGCCCCCTCCTGCTGGGGGCGCGGGGGTGGGGGGGGGGGGGGGGGGGGGGGGGCAAGGGGAGCTCGCCCCCTTTACACGGGCTGGGCGAACGGGAGGTCTCTACCTCCCCCGCTCGCCCTCCTCTTTCCTTTCCCTGGATCATACTGAACAATAATGTTACAAAATATCTCTTGCCTCGAGAACCTACTCGGCGAATACAGGGTTGTACATTATAAATCTAGATTTTATTTCAAAACATAATTTGACATGATTCATATATAAACCAAGATGCATAATTAAGAGTAATACTTAAGAAATGTTCTATGAATATTACTCATGCTAATTACAAAATGAATTAGTTTTGATCTGGAATAGCAAAAGCTTAAGTATGGGAGTATTTGATAGTGCATATTATAATTATATATACATATATATATATATCATAATTTAGGTTTTTTTTAATAAATTATTAGTGTTTTCACTCACTTTAAAGCTCAATATACTTTCTTTTGTGTTTGACAACCTGGGGAGTGTACTTCATTTCACACCCAGCCAGCTTAAGTATGAGAGTATTTGATAGTGCATATTATAATTATATATACATATATATATATATATATCATAATTTAGATTTTTTAATGAATTATTAGTGTTTTCACTCACTTTAAAGCTCAATATACTTTGTTTTGTGTTTGACAACCTGGGGAGTGTACTTCATTTAACACCCAGCCACACATTCCAGCAAGTTGGGACCTCTCCAGCGCATTTTTTAAGATTACCCGCCCTCGGTCAGGGCGTGTACACTAGATCATGGCCATGACCATTCCAGCGCGTCGTGACTTGCCTCTAGCTCAATTTTAAGATTACATGACCAAGGTCATGGTGTGACCAAGGGCGTGTCTTCTCCAGTAATAGCACAATGGTCATCATTCACCCCCAGACAGATGATGTTTCATTTCGCACAGTACATGCCCTTAGTCAGGGCGTGACCAAGGACGTGCATGTAATACCAATTTATGAAGAATTTTGATGGTTTTTCCAGAACGCTTCCCGAGCTTATTATTGGCGGTTTTTCTCCAGTTACACTCCCTTGATCAGTGCGTGACCGAGGATGTGTACCACAGGAAATTCAACTATAAATTGGAGGTCGATTCTAGAAGTCCGGCATCGAGTCTCTGCTTTAGATTGGATCAATTTTTTGTTATTTCTGCACTTTTTCTTACTTACAATTTATATTTTGCCTTGCACTTTAATTTCTAATGTAAACTTTACTTTTCTTGCACTTGTAATTCTCTTTTAATTTATAAGAATTTTCCTTCTTTTCCTTGGCCCCTCTTTTTCCATAAATTAGAATTGCAATTTTATATTCATAAGCCACTTTGATTTGTCAATAAGATAATATAATATAGTGAGTAGAAGTACCCAACAAGCCATGGGGAATACGACATTTGATATTATATTTTTAATATAACATACTATGGACAATAGGAACACTTCCCTATAGTTAGTAGAATTGGAGAAAAATCTCCTAAACAGGGCCCGATAACGAAGGAACATTTCTGACGACCTTCTGAGCACTTTAATGTGTGCACAGATCATGATTCATAAAATAAATGCGCGGATAGAGACCGAGTTGAGGAAGAAAGACGATCTGTGCACACATTGAAGTGCTCAGAAGGTCGTCAGAGATGTTCCTTCGTTGTCCGGCCTTGCTCAGGAGAACAAAGATATCGAATGCTCAAGTCTAAAATTAGTTTGTGGATAACAATTTGTAAATTAGAAAAAGTTGGTCTGCGGATAGACATTTATGGTATGCGAATAACAATTGCCTTTTTAAATCAAACCCTAGAAGAACTCCTTCGTGACACAAGGAACTTACCGAAAAATAATGCTGAGATCTTCGCAGGTATGCTAGTATACTCCCGTAAGGCTGTTCGAAATCTCCACTCCAGTGATCGTCGATGCTTCCAGCGAGACCAATTGAGAAGGTCAGCAGAAAAATCGAATGAATTTTCTCTTATGAGAACATGATCTTATATATTTCGGGTGCTGTTAAGTACACACCATTATTTGTTATGTGCACACCAAACAATGCCCTTAAAAAATAATCCCTTTATTTCCAAACCCCACCCACCCCTACCCTAAGTGCACACCCCGCTTCCTTCTCTCGCAAAACTTACGAAACCCTCGATCTCGCCATTTTCTCGCCATTTTTGCCATTTTCGTCGCAGCCCTTCATCCGTCGTCGGAGTTCCTTCGCCCGTCGTTGGAGGTACGCTATCGCCGATTCGTGGAGATCCAGTGTCATTTTTGCCGCCTATCGTTTGGAGGAGGTACACCATTTGTCGGAGTTTGGTCGCCTGTCACCATCCTTTGCTGTGCTGCCGCCGTTTCGTGGAGCTACATTGTCGATTTCGATTTGCAAACCGTCGGTCCAGCTTCCTCTAATTTCTTCCAGATTTAAAAAAAAAAAGGGTACGTATCCAGTTCTTCCTCTGATTTCTTCGAGCTTTCAAAAATGCAAGTTCCCGTGGTTTTAATGTATGCAGAAATTGTTTGTATGCAGAAATCGTTTGTGTGCTCAGTTCTTAGCTTGGTCATTCCTCCTCAAAAAAAAAAAACTCAGGTATAAAACTGAACATAACTTTCATGATAGTGGATTGCATTTGTTGTTGAATTTTTAAATGTTGAAATGCAAGTTTTTTTGAATATTTTTGGTGGATTTGCATTGGAATGAAATTGTAATATTTACTTGTGTTTGATTTCACAAATTCCAGGTGTTATTAGCTTGAGTAAAATATGAGTTCAGATATAGGGTTGCTTATAAATGATGATCCCAATAATGTTTCATCCGTAGATGTTGGATCTGAATTTCTTACTGATATTATATTTTCAAATAAATAAAATATGATTGAAGGGCTCGTAATGTTGCAGGAATAATAGGATTTATTGTCACAATTTAAAGAGCTGATAAGATTACCGCTCGTGCGAGACCTAGAATTATGCTTGGATGTGATAGAGGTGGGTTCCCCCGGGATAATCAACATAATAAAGGCATGGTTAAAAGAAATTTAAGAAAAACAAGTTCAAAGCGTTGTGGATGTCCGTTCTTATTACTTGGTCGGAAAGATGCAACTTTGGAAGAGTGGAAAGTACAGGTGAAAATTGTACTCATAATCATACTTTTGTTCATCTTGAGGCACATGCCTACGCTGGGAGATTAGATGAAAATTAACAAAAAGTAGTCCATGACATGTACACATCCGGTGTTAAACCTAGAAAATTTTTATCAACATTGAAGAAAAGGAATCCCACCAACTCCACAGTTATGAGGACAATTTACAATGAAAAGGTAAGGTTCTTCAAGAAGCAATTAATGGTGCTACCACAATGCAGTTTCTCTAAGTTATAATCATGTTAATGCCTTTACTAAAAATTTGAATTTCTTATACTTTGCTCATCCTACGTCAGTTCAATTGAGCAACATGTTTCCGGATGTTTTTATGTTGGACTGTACATACAAGACTAATCGGTATCGGATGCCGTTGTTTTCTATTGTTGAGTTGACATCAACCAATCTATCATTTTTCTCCTTATTTATTTTCATGTCAAATGAAACGGAATCAAGCTATAAATGGCATTTGAGGCGTTTAAAAGTATGATAGATGAAAAGTTGCTAACAAATGTATTTGTGATAGATCGAGAAATAGCATTGTGGAATGCTATTAAGGTTGTCTTTTCTCTTTCCAGAATTATTTTATGTCAAGTTCATATTAATCGAAATATCCTTGCACATTGTAAGAATTATTTAAAGCAAGAGAAAAAATTTGATAGCTTTATGAATACTTGGCAAAATGTTGTGAATTCTTCAACGTTAGATGATTTTAATGATCGCCTTACTTCTATGACGTCTACTTATAATGAGGAATATCCAGAGGTTATTCGCTACATATTTACTACTTGGATTGAGACATACAAAGAGTCTTTTATTTCAGCTTGGGTGGACAAATTGCTACACCTAGGAAATTGCACTACAAATCGAGTAGAAAGTGGTCACAGCCAGCTAAAAAGATTTCTTGAAGTATCAATAGGAAATTTGTCAACCATATGGAAGACATTCGACCAAATAATCAATCTTCAGCACACCAAGATTAAGCGGTCATTTGGTCACAGTTCTATTCAGGTAAACATAAGGTTTATAGGCTCTTTGTACTCTGAATTGGAAGACTCTATTTCTGTTGCTGCATTAGAATTCATTAAAAGGGAGGAAGACTCATTGAAGTATGGGCAACCTTGCAAATCATTGTGTAGTCACAAGATAAGGAACACTATGAGTTTACCATGTGGGCACGAGTTGATACCATATATTAATAATTCCAACGCTTTTCCTTTGTGGATGATCCATAAACAATGGAAAATATTAATTTTGGAGGAGCGTACACATGAGACATGTAAGATAAAAGAGGAGAATGAGGCGACACATGACATACAAGTAGAGTTGGATGGGATACTCCTAAAATACAATACATCATCAGTTATTCAGCAAAATGAGTTGAAAAGAAAACTGCGTGAGCTATTGGATCCTAGAACAAGCCAAACTATAGAGCCATTGGTTCCTGATCGCTTAAAGAGACGACCGAAACGGAGCTTGAACAAGCAAAAGGATGGGTGACAATCTACAAAAAGAGAACTTTCTCTTTCTGAGCATGTTCTATCGGACGAGCATAACACATTTGAAAGGAAAAAAAAAACAAGGGAGAAAAGATTTATTGATAGCATTCGTGGAGAGATGTCTTCTTACATTTCAAATCATATATGTGATGCAACCGATATGACAGGTGATGGACATTGCGGCAACATGGTTATAAGTCATGCTTTAAAAATGGGTCAAAACTGGTTTCAAGTGCGCAAGGACTTGACAATGGAAATTACTAATAATGAGGGTTTGTATACTCAGATATATGGAGATGGCATGCGACATGAGTTAATCGAGTCTCTAAATTATTTTGCAACTCCAACGCCACTTGAAAATTGGATGTCAATGCCAGATATTGGTCTAATAGTTGCATCTTGTTATAATGTCGTCTTCGTTCATTACTCAAAATATCAGTCATTCACATTTCTGCCATTACATTCAGCACCTCCATAAATTCGGAAGATAATTTTTATTGGCTTTCTCAATGGTAATCATTTCATTCATTTGTCGATGAAAGAAGGGTGTCCACTTCCACCTATATACTCTCCGTGGTTAAGGTATCATGAAGCAGTTGCAGCAAATTGGAATTTACACAAACAGATGGACGATGACGTAGTAAATTTGGCCGACCCTTGATCAGGTGAGTATGAGCTATAATTGGGCTAATTGTATTACTTAATATTCAACTTCTATATGTAATTGTTATTTCTCTTGCATGGATTAAATGAATTTTGGAGCTTCTAAGTGGTGAGATTTATATTTTGTGCTATCATTCAAGAGGTATTGATACTAATATTCATATAACATGCAAACATTTTGTTTATTTAAATGATAACTAATATTCATATTCGTATTTTCATGCTACATGAACTAAAAAATGGAATATGAAATATTTTGCGTTCTACCGGTGGTCTTATATTTTGTTTCATTTTTGTTGTTTTAAAATATAGAAGGGAAGAAAACTTTTGAAATTAAAGCATAAAAATCAAATTTCATTTTATGCCTTATATTTTGTTTCCTTTCTGTTGTTGTTAAATGTAGAAGAAAAAACTTTTGTAATTGAATGAAAAAAAACACAAAATTTCATTATGGTGTTTCTCTAATAACTTGGTCTGCAAATAGAATTTATCGTGTGCACATATCAATGATGTGCACAAAGCGAGAAATGATACACTTATTTTTGGTGAGTATCTCGCACCGCGATCAAGGTGAGAGGAGTGCATCTCAGCCATTGATAGCTCTAAATATTGCAGTATTTATGAATAATAAATAATGTCAGTATTTTCTCTACCGTCGGATCAAAGATCATACGGCTGTATTTCTCCCCACCTATTTCTAGGTGAGAGTTGCGCACCTAAGTATAGCTCATATTTCAGGCTCCACTTTTCAATTTTTTGAATTGCCACGTGTAACAGTGTTACTCCTATCGCTCCACTCCAGGAAAAATTGAGAAACATATTTCGTTCTATTTCTCGATCTCCCGGCGACAGCTTCTCCCCAGACCACAGGCGCCCGCCCTCGACGGCTCTCGCAGCTGCCGGACAACGCCCCCTAGGGCTCCGGCGAACGTCCAGGTAGCCTCCTACGACAATTCCGTCGTAACTTCCGACGTCCTTTTTTCTTCCAGCCGCCCGATACCCTTTCTCCAGGTCTCGCCGCCTCCGCCTACAACCACCTTTGCTTCCGGCGAGCCCACCCCTTCAGATCTTACCTCCGGCGACCTTACCACTGTTGGCCTCGGTCCTAGCCGATAACTCCTGCGCTCGAGAGCCACTTCCAGCCTGCCGTTGGACCTCCGGACACCTTCCCCTCCACCGTCCAGCTTTCCATCACCAGCAGACAGCCACCCTTCCATCTCCCAGTCAGCATCAGTTCCTCTCCGTTAAAGTCGATCCACCTCCAGGTTTTACTCAACAAAGACTTGTTGTTTCCGTGCACCTGTACTTCCTATATCTCTCTTGCACACCCACTGGTATTAACAGTTTTCATGATTAATTATTTTTGAACTTTAAAATTCAGAGCTTGTCCTAAATTATCGCTTAACCTATTTGTCGTTAGTTCAAGATTTGCTATTTTTTTGTTTTCCTTTCATTGAAATGCCCGTGGATGATTTATTTCACATTACAAAATGCACTTGAATGTTATTTTCTTGCGAAATGTCGCTTTACCTATTTGTCGTTAATTCAAGATTTGCTATTTTTTGTTTTCCTTTCATTGAAATGCCCGTGGATGATTTATTTCACATTACAGAATGCACTTGAATGTTATTTTCTTGCGAAATGTCGTACAAAGGCTTAGATTATTTGTCATATTTTATTGGCCGCCTAGTCAGCTTCGCCGCATAATTTAAAAGAGATTGCAATTTCTTTTTTAAAAGATGGAAATGATGGAATCTTGGTGATTATTGATCGTCTAACAAAAGTGACCCATTTCATTCCCATGAGGAAGGATGGTCCTACCAAGAAGCTTGCTGATTTATATTTGGAAGTAATTTTTAAACTCTATGGGATTCCAAAAACAATAGTTTCTGACAGAGATGATATATTCATATCTGATACCTGGAAGTTAGTACATAAAAGATTGATAACAAAGTTATTATACAATGCTACTTTCGACCCTCAAACTGATGGGTAGTCTGAGAGAACTATTCAAATGATGGAAGATCTCTTACAAATGGTGGTTCTTGATATGAAGGGATCATCGGAGAAAATTTATTTTTAGTTGAATTTGCATATAGTAATAGTTATCAAACAAGTAATCAAATGACATTTTTCAAAGCATTATATATAATGATGTCTCACTCCTTTAAGATGGACTGAGGATGGCAAAAAAACTTTATTCAAGCAGAAGCTAGTGGATAAGAAGCAAAAAAGATACTGATTGTACGAGAATGTTTGAAGCAAGACAGACAACATAAATATTATAATGTTAGACATAGAAGAGTGGATTTTAATGCGGGATATCTAATCTGTCTGAAGATCAAACCGTTTAAAGACGTATCTCAATTGTGAAAATTGGGGAAACTCAGTCCTCGATATGTTGGATCCTTTTCGATCATTGAAAGAATTGGCGATGTGGAATACATATTGTCTTTATCCGAGGACCTCAAGAACCTCCATGATGCCTTTCATATTTCCCCATTACAAAAGTATGTGCCTGATCTCGAAAAGATGATTGCATTCGAAGATATCCATATTGAAGCTGATTTGTCAAGTCCAATCTAGTCTTATCGAATCATAGATTGACAGACCAAAAAGCTCTAAAGTCGTGAGGTGAAATTCATCAAGTTCTCGTGGAAATGCCATAGTGTTCACGAAGTAACTTGGGAAAAACAGAAATTATGAACTGTTTCCACATTTTTTGATGTTGTAATGGACTACAATTCTTGTGAACGAAAATTTTTGTATGGAGGAGAGAATTGTAATACCTCGCCTCCCAAGCCTAATATCTGACATAAATGTTTAATCATGATGTCGCACATAAATATAAATTAATAAATAATAAAGCGAATATGTGAAGACAAATAAATTTAATTCAATTTAAACAAAGACTCCCTAATGATGAAACCGATGAGGTAGCATCAATTCTCTAAATCGGATTTTGTACGAAATGTATTTTAATTTTATCTATTTAGACTTATATAAAATTACATTATTATGAAGTAATGAGTTGGAGGTTTGGTTTTGGTGAGTCAGTGAGTGTGACTAAGAATATTATTTGAATCAAGCATAGAGTTAATGATGTCATCAACTTGTTGGGTGTGGTTCCCATCCGAGTCGGTAAAAACCACCGGGCACGCGCTAGTTTTATCGAAGGAACTGAATCGGTGGTAATTTGGAACGTGATATGCAGTTTTGCTGAATTTTTTGACAAAGGTGTTGCAACACCAAAACGGGGTGTTGCAACTTGTTATTCTCTGAATTTCATGGAGAGCTAGGTGTTGCAACACCAAAAATTAGGTGTTGCAACATATCTGCGAATTTTAAATCCGATTTTCAGATTCGTAACCGCCAATCTTCTGAATGATGGGAGACGTCTTTTCAATTTTTGGAAGGCAGTAAATAGGCAAAAATTAAAACCTAATTTTGAGTTTTTCCGTGTGTCCCCCTCTCTCCCTTGTGTGATTGAAAACTGTCGCAGAACCTCTCCCCAACCTCTCTCTCCCTCTCTCGATGTTTTCAGGAAACCACTGAAACCTCTCCCTCTCCCTCTCCCTCTCTCGTTTTTAGAGGGCTGCTGCGCCTGGAGTTTTGGAGTGCTGCCGCCTGGTTGTGGGTTGGCCGCCGCCTGGAGGAGAGATCTTGGAGGAGTGCCGCCTGGGAGACTTCTTGCCGCTGTTTTGGGAGAGATCCGGCCACCTGCCTTGGGATTTGTTTGGCCGCTGCCTTGGAAGAAGTTTGGTGCCGCCTGTTTTGAAGGATTCCGCCACCGTTTGTTGATTTAAGAAGGGGCTAATCGTATCCGATCTTGTTCGTGGATTGGAGATTTGGAAGCGGAGTTGGAAGGGGCTGCACATAGCCGTCCTTCTTCGTGGATCTGGTGAACATCATCTTTGACGTTGAGACGGATTATTCAATCCGTCCGGGTAACACTTCTCACTCGTTGTTTCTCTTTTTTCAATATTGTACCTATGTGTGTTGTTGGAAAGGGGGTTGTGTAAATCCTTTGTGGATTATATGTTGTGGTGGTGGAGTGGAGATCCTTTGTGGATTGGTGGAGGGAAAGCCTGTATTCCGTGCGTGTGTTTTCACACATTTTTAGTGGAGGCTTTCCGGGTTGGACTCCGATCGTCCTGTGGTTTTTCACCAAATTGGGTTTTCCACGTTAAAATTTTCTGTGTGCTTTATTATTTTTCCTGCATTGTTTTGTTTTTGCTGTTATTTGGAATACCGCTCAACGCGGGTCGCACAGGTGCTCGGCTAATTGCAACAGGTGCTCTGGTCGGGATTGTTAGCTCGCATTCCCAACACAACTAAGTATAATTATAATGGTTATTTATAATGGATTATGGCTAAGTCATATTATGACTATGTATATCAGGTTATCAAAGTCGGTTGGTTAACTGCTAGCTTGAAGCATATAGAAATTTCTGGAGGAACTTTTACACTCCCGCACTTGAGTGAAGTCCACCCGCCGACTTGTAACATCGTCGATCAAGGGTCGATGGCTTAAAGAAAAGGGCAAAATAGGAATATGTGGGAAAAGTCGTTGATGGGTTAAAGAGGCTCTCAACATATGATTTTTCATTCTTCCGCCTTTCCTTTTCTTCTCCAGCGAGTGCCCGCCGAGCGGGACGATTAGGGCTCCTGGTTCAGAGGTTACGACATCCGGAAACTCTCAAGCTCACCTTCTTACCGAGCCCTTGAACTTTGGTGTTGAGAACTCAACTATCTTCTTCATTTACCAAGACCCCCCTCCCCCTCCCCCCCCCCCCCCCCCCCCCCCCCCCCCCCCCCCCCCCCCCCCCCCCCCCCCCCCCCCCCCCCCCCCCCCCGCTATTTTGTTGGGCATGCAGGAGGATTATTGGAGATTTATTTGCTGAAATCCAAGGTGGTCTCTTTAAGCTAGATGAATTTTATTTCTTTTCTTAAATAATGAGATGTACTCCCTTCTTTTTGCTAACGATGGTCTAAAGTAGAGGGATTTTAATTGTTTTTGGTTTCTTGGTTCTCTTTCCCTGATGTAGTCGGCTGCCATGATGTTGTAAATCCCTTCTTTTAATGATGAAGTGACGCATGACAGTCCTATGTGATGGGAAAACACATGAATGAACTCCTATATGCTACCACACATGAGATCCGACAGTTTACTTGCAACAATGAATATTTATAAAACAATATTAATTTGATTGGCCACAAAGAGTTAAAGCTCTCAAATATGAAAACACGTGAAGTCGTATAAGTGCAAGAGTGCCAGAAAATCAAATATTATTTAAACGAGAGATTACAAAGACAAACAATTGAATGCAAACTTATAAACCACTATCTCTTCTAGTAGAGAACAAACACAAGACCCACGATAAAGAAATCAGCACACAAACCTTGATTACAAAGACTATAAAGAGGGGAGGGCTGGAGGTACTTTTGGAAGGCTGCCGGGACAGGTTTTCAACACTCAAATGTTGTGTGGCTGTCCAGAAATTGGGACAGCAACTTGGACGATACTGGGAGGCAACATTCAACAATCCGTGAAGGAAGGCGGCTGTCCAGAGAAATAGACTGCAACCTGGACTATGATGCTGGGCTGTTTGGAAGGCCTGGACATCAACAGTTTTTTTGGGTGGTGTAGGGGCAAACTGGGGGCTGCTGGATGAAGGTCACGGGAAAGGGTTTGTTGGTTGAGGGGAAATGATGGGGGAGGATCCACGGGAGGAAGATCAGGCAGGGGGAGGGGTTGGTTGGTGGATTTAATTGGGAGGGGAAGCTGCAGATGGTGGCGGCAATTGGTGGATCCAGCAACCTGGACTCCACGTGAGAATGAGGGGAAATTTCAGCCCAGCAGTTAGGGGGGTGGGGGGTGGGAGAGTAATTAAGTGGAGGAAGTGGGGAGTTATTTCTCACGTGAGAATGAGGGGAAGTGGGGCTAAAAGAGGCCGGCTATGGGGGAGTGGGTTTGAGGGGATGGTTGTGAGGGAAGTTAGGAGATGGTGAGGCTTAAATTTAGGAAGTGATTCCTAAATAAAAGGAAGTGGAAGTAGTGGGGGTAATGGGTGGTTATGGAAGTTATGGATAGTGGGGGAGGTGGCCGGCTGGAGGTTGCTGGTGGTGGCCGGTGGGAGACTGCCGGTGGTGGTGGTGGTCGCCGGAGAGATTTTCCGGCGATCGCCGGAAAATACTAAATGTAGGGAAATTGCAGGGGAGTTTGTGTTGGATTACCGGAAGTGTCCGGAGATGTTCTCCGGTGATCACCGGAGTCGGAAATGAGGGAAAAAGAAAGCTGTTTTCTGTGGAGGAGTGAGGATGGCTGTTTTGGGAGGAGGGAGGAGATGGTTGTTTTGGGAGGAGGGAGGAGATGGCTGTTTTGGGAGGAGGAGGGCTGTCGGCGGCTTGTGGTGGTGGACGGCAAGGTGGTGGGGATTCCAAGGCTTCGCACCCGGAACTCGGGTTCGACACCGAATGACCAAAGAATGGGCTTCAATACTCCATTCTTCAATGCCTAAAATGAGAGCCCTCACCCTCTATTTATAAATTCCTAGGGGGCAACGGACGACTATGATTGACCGAACGTCCCGACTCAAAAATACATAAAATTACAACTCGAAATAAAAGATGACAAGAACAAAAACTGCTACGATCTTCGATCCGCATAAAATGAATGGTTTTGATTCCCCATCAATTTCCCCCGCCTTGAAATCATTCATCTCCGTGAATGAAGATGAGCGTGCTCTCGTCTGAAGGCAAGGAGAAATTCTTTAGCTCTGAACTCGTAGGTCGCTGAAGTTGATGATGATGGAACCGAGGATGGTACTGCTGAAGTTGATGATGGTACTGTAACTGGTGTTGTTGCTAAAGAGATGATGTCGAAGATATCGGGGACGGAGTACTGGGCATCAATGCTGAAGAAGGTACTGCTACTGTCGTCGACGTCGAACACTGTACTGTACTGCTGTGGAAGAAGCTAGATGATGCCTGTGCCGGAGAATGTGGTACTGATGAAGACGGTGGAACTGCTGGTGACGAACGAGATGTAGGAACTGGAGAAGCCGGATGAGCAGTCAGTGCCGAGGACTCAGGCTGAGAAGGAAGCTAGGTGGTAGGTGAAGGTTGATGCTGATGCGGCGAGGTGGAAGGCGAGAATGGTGGTAACTGAGGCTGTGGTGGAGTGATGGATGCAGACGGAGGCTGAGAGGATGTGGAAGTAGATGACGAAGGGTACATGTAGTCATGCAACTCAAAGTATGAAGTCAAATCTTTAACGTTGAATACAAGTGAAATCCCCATACTCGGCGAGATATCCAGCTCATAAGCATTTGCTCCAATTTGTTTAAGCACGGTGTAAGGACCCATTCGCTTAGCATTCAATTTTCGAGCAATTCCTTGGGGAATCTCTCAGCACATATACAAATCAACACTTGTCCTCCATCGTTGAAGCTTTGCAATCTCCTGTGGCTATTATCATAAGATTTATAAATAATTTTATTGCAAGTACTCTTACGTCGGATAGACTCATGCATGTTACACAGTGACAATGAATGATGACCGACAAACATAACATAATGGCTATGCAGAGAATCTGCATCCCTCCAAGCGTCATACTAGAGGGGCACATGATCAGGGGGATCAGTGAGTGGGGTGTACAAAAATTCATCGCGGTGCGATGATCATCTAAATAAACACCTGAAATGTTTGTACTAACAATGATGGAACTAAACCCAAGATCATCGAGAGCACTCTCATCCTCGACTAATTCAAAGATAGTGGACACGTACCTAAATAGTGGTGGCTTATCTGGAGGCTCTTTTGGTGGAGTATAGAAATACTCGTCGAGTGTGAGATAAACACCCAGAAGGCTATGCGAGACTTTGGTATTGAGATGTCATTCCATGATGTGTAGAATGCTTCCATAAAGTAGAAACTCATCAGGTGGCTCACCGGGAGGGGTATAATGAAATTCGTCGCAAATGTGACGACTACCAACATATGTTCTTGGAATATCAGGAGTGACCTTAAATATAAGAGGAGTCATCACTGAGTAAACAACACTAGGCTCTCGGCTCTCGGCTCCCGATAGTAATGTTGAGGATTGGCTTTCTAGCCGTAGGGGACACTAGGACTAAGTGAGGTGCAGAGAATGGATATACCATCACTGTGTCACTGGGCCATTCGTCCTCGCTCTCGTGACCATGTTCACTAATCATACTAGTGTCGCTCTCCACTGATATCACATGATCAAGATCAGACTTGACCCCAAAATCAAGTTGGCACGGAATCTCCTCAATATGAGAGGAATCAAAATCTAGCATCGGGTCTCTCATGTCAGTGAGAGCACTACTAGACACATTATCCTTAAGTTTTTTTCTACGGGTTCCCTTTGAGGCATTCTTTATGTCATCAAAATGAACATCCAAGCGATCAAATTGATCACTGACCCATCGTTGAAATTCGGCTACCGACATATCCGTTTTCGGAACACTAGGGAGGCCACTACACGTGATGGTATCTTGATGGTGGTGACCTCTATATGGCTCTTGATATTCTTCAAGGTAATTACCTCTAGAAAAATCAAAGTGTGAAAAAGGGTTAGCACGATTTCTACGAGTGACGTATTGGGGGCGAGGATAATCATGATAGTATGAGGGTCCTCCCGAGGGAACTCTATGTGCATGATCAGTGGTGGAATCCAGTTCCTCAAATAGAGGATTAACGAAATGAGTGGACTCATGTTTATCAAATAAAGGATTAGAGTAGCAATTGCTACTATGATATGACATGGTGAAACATATAGGTTCTAGTCCCACGTATTATAAACTAAGCCCGGACCTTTGATACCAATCTGACGCAGGACGGTCCTATGTGATGGGAAAACACATGAATGAACTCCTATATGCTACCACACATGAGATCCGACGGTTTACTTGCAACAATGAATATTTATAAAGCAATATTAATTTGATTGGCCACAAAGAGTTAAAGCTCTCAAATATGAAAACACGTGAAGTCGTATAAGTGCAAGAGTGCCAGAAAATCAAATACTATTTAAATGAGAGATTACAAAGACAAACAATTGAATGCAAACTTATAAACCACTATCTCTTCTAGTAGAGAACAAACACAAGACCCAACGGTAAAGAAATCAGCACACAAACCTTGATTACCAAGATTATAAAGAGGGGAGGGCTGGAGGTACTTTTGGAGGGCTGCCGGGACAGGTTTTCAACACTCAAATGTTGTGTGGCTGTCCAGAAATTGGGACAGCAACTTGGACAATACTGGGAGGCAGCATTCAGCAATTTGTGAAGGAAGGCGGCTGTCCAGAGAAAAAGACAACAACCTGGACTATGATGCTGGGCTGTTTGGAAGGCCTGGACAGCAACAGTTTTTTTTGGGTGGTGTAGGGGCAAACTGGGGGCTGCTGGATGAAGGTAACGAGAAAGGGTTTGTTGGTTGGGGGGAAATGAGGGGGGAGGATCCACGGGAGGAAGATTAGGCAGGGGGAGGGGTTGATTGGTGGATTTAATTGGGAGGGGAAGCTGCAGATGGTGGCAACAATTGGTGGATCCAGCAACCTGGACTCCACGAGAGAATGAGGGGAAATTTCAGCCCAGCAGTTAGGGGGGGTGGGGGTGGGAGAGTAATTAAGTGGAGGAAGTGGGGAGTTATTTCTCACGTGAGAATGAGGGAAGTGGGGCTAAAAGAGGCCGGCTATGGGGGAGTGGGTTTGAGGAGATGGTTGTGAGGGAAGTTAGGAAATGGTGGGGCTTAAATTTAGGAAGTGATTCCTAAATAAAAGGAAGTGGAAGTAGTGGGGGTAATGGGTGGTTATGGAAGTTATGGATAGTGGGGGAGGTGGCTGGTGGTGGCCGGTGGTAGACTGCCGGAGGTGGTGGTGGTCGCCGGAGAGATTTTCCGGCGATCGCCGGAAAATACAAAATGTAGGAAAATTGTAGGGGAGTTCGTGTTGGATTACCGGAAGTGTCCGGAGATGTTCTCCGGTGATCATTGGAGTCGGAAATGAGGGAAAAAGAGGGCTGTTTTCTGTGGAGGAATGAGGATGGCTGTTTTGGGAGGAGGGAGGAGATGGTTGTTTTGGGAGGAGGGAGGAGATGACTGTTTTGGGAGGAGGAGGGCTGTCGGCGGCTTGTGGTGGAGGATGATGGTGGTGGACGGCAAGGTGGTGGGGATTTCAAGGCTTCGCACCCGGAACTCGGCTTCAACACCGAATGACCAAAGAATGAGCTTCAATACTCCATTCTTCAATGCCTAAAATGAGAGCCCTCACCCTCTACTTATAGATTCCTAGGGGGCAACGGACGGCTATGATTGACCGAACGTCCCGACTCAAAAATACATAAAATTACAACTCGAAATAAAAAATGTCAAGAACAAAAACTGCTACGATCGTCGATCCGCATAAAATGAATGGTTTCGATTCCCCATCATGAAGTTGGCTGGGTTTTGTATCAATCATTATTCTGATAATACGGTATGGACTTAGATGTTGGGCTGGTTTTAATTAATAAGCCAAAACAGGGGTATGTTTTATTTCTTTCCCCGGTGCACTCAACAACTTAAGCTTTAAATTTCTGTGGAAGTTTCTTGAGTTATGGGATGGCTATGTTATACTTAATCAGTCCTTTGAAATTGATTTAGGTCTTTTATATTGCTGTGTGGATTAAATTTTTGGCTACTGTGATTCAGGAAGGGTTGTTCATTGAAGGGCAGTTCATGTGAATTTGTATTACGTGAAGTTGTATATGAGAAGTTAAATAATATAGAACTATATATTTTAAGACTCATTATATGATTTCCCTAACCTCAATAGAACCTTTAAAACTATCAAATTATTCTCCTAGTATTGTTAATAAATCTCTCCCTTAGATTGCAATTCATGTTAATACGGAAATTAAAAAGTGAAATCTATGTATTTTAGAGGCTCCGTTCCTAAGTTATAAAAGGCCCGTTGGAAAAATTAGCATTCGAGATACGTCGACGGAAGGAAGAGACATTGACCCTAGAAGGAATAAGGGGAAAGAGAAAACTTCAGTGAGTTATTATTTCTTTTATTTATGTATGCTTGCAAATTTTATCATTTACATATACTTTTATGTAAATATGTATGTATGGCTGAATGTTTATTCATGAAAATATGATGAATTTGTCTTAATGCTACCAATGACCCGATGAAATATATTCTAGAAGCCCGGTCGACACATGTCAATAGTAGGTGATAGGAATATTACGAAATAAATAAATTATGATAAACTAAAATACAACCAATGAAAGTAAAACTGATGAAAAATAGAATAGTTAAATGAATGTGAAGGAATTGCATATATGCATAAGTACAGAACATTGTTAAGGGTTAACCATTGCAGAGGTGTGTGAATTGCCTGCCAATGACAAGGTATCGATTCAGGTGTCCCATAGGGATTGCATTCTTGTTCGGTAGCCTTGAACGAAACTAATGTGCACATGCCAAGATAATTAAAAATCAAGTTATCCTTAACCTTGTCATATGAATGAAACAAAGTAAGATAAAAAGAAGATGAAGAATAAATATGTTTAACTGATAAACATGATAACGAATGAGAATGAAGGTATGTAGCAAGAATCATAAATATACATTGTAATAATTTTCTTGCAAATCTTATGTTAATAACATCGTTTATTTGAAAACCATCTTTACTTCTTACTGATAATTAATTCATGTCGTTCATATACTGCTGACACTGCCGTGTATAAAATTTATGTACATTTCCTTTAATGCTAACATTTCTTTTATTTTGCAAGCAATTAAAGAGGTACGATCTCACTTAGTCGTTATGGCTATGATAAAGGTATATAGTAATAATGCTGCTGCGCACCATTACTTGTAGATTAGTTTAATGAAAAGATTAATTTTTTATTCTAATCTTTGCCTTTAATGAAGATTAACGTTTTCAATTGTGATAGTTCAAACAGGCCGTTACATATCACATGCCAGGAAATTAGCAAAAATCAGCATACCATGGGAAGTGGTCTTGAATCTCAGGTGTGCATGAAATCTCAATGATACCATTGTCTAGTATCGATAGATGACCGGCGACCACATTCTCTCCACTTTTTTCTTGTTCCTGATCTCTAAGTCGAACTCTTGTAGGAGTAGCATCCATCGAATCAGTCTTGGTTTTGCTTACTTCAATAGGAGGTATCAAATCTTTTGACATAACATGATAAGAGTGAAATTTATCAAAAGAAAAAAATGTTCGCTAAGAGCTCCTTTGTGGTGTTCCACCGGCCTCGTTAAGCGTGCTTCTAGCATAGTGAACATATGGAAGAATTTATTCTTGCGTTGTCTTAACACAGCTCCAACAACAACGCCGCTAGCATCACACATTAGTTCGAATGGCAGGGACCAATCAGGTGAAACCATGATTGGAGCGGTGATTAGCTTCTCCTTAAGAGTGTGGAATGCCTGCATGCACTGACCATCAAAATCAATATCAACATCTTTCAGTTTGAGGTTAGAAAGAGGCTTTGAGATCTCAGAAAAATTATTTATAAGACGTCTATAAAGCCAGTCATTACCCAAGAAGCTTTGTATCCCCTTGCCTGAATAACAGGGTGGGAGCAACCTCTACCTTGACCTGGTCCACCTCAATGCCCTTATGCGAGACTTTATGTACAAGCACTATCCCCTCCTATACTATGAAATTACACTTTTTCCAGTTTATGAATATTCTAATAATATTTCTATTGATCATATATTTTTGATGATATATTTACAAAGTTGGTCTAACTTATTGATTGTCACTAACCCTAGATTAGTCACCCGGGCATGAAGTTGGTGTCTTCATAACGTTTGAGAACCCTGGATAAATTTCTTAAGCAAAGATCAAATGGATCCAAAAATAGAGAAATCATTCATAAATACCACATAAAATCTTCAACCATGTCATGAAAGATAGCAAGCATGCAACGCTGGAAGGTAGCAGGAGCGTTGTACATACGCCGAAAAGCAAATGTGTCATATGTGTATGTGAATGAGGTTTTCTCCCGATCTTCCAGGTCAATCATGATTTAATTTTACAGGAATATCCATCAAGGAAACAATAATAATCACGCCCTGCTATCCGTTCAAGCATTTGGTCAATGAACGGTGAAGGAAAGTGGTCCTTCTTCGTAGCATCATTGAGCTTCTGGTAATCAATATAGATCTGCATCCCGTGATAGCACGAGTACAAATGAGTTCAATTTTTCATTTGAAATTACGGTGGTACCACTCTTCTTCTGTACAACTTAGATGAGACTCACCCATTTGCTGTCACTGATTGGGCAAATGATCCCTACATCCAGCTGCTTTCACTTCATCCTTGACCACCTCTTGCATTTTTGGATTTATACGTCTTTGCGGCTGGGCTAGCGGTTTGTATTGGTCTTCCATGAGAATTTTGTGCATATATACTGTTGGACTAATCCCCTTTATATCGGCGATTGTCCAACCAAAAACACCTTTATGTTTTCTCAACACGTCCACTAACCCGCACTCAATGGTTGAAGATAATTTAGAAGAAATAATAACTGGTAAAGTTTCATTATCACATAGAAATGCATATTTAAGATGCAGGGGTAGCAAGTTTAATGAGGAAACAGGGCGTGCTGTCTCAGGTAGACTCTCTCCTAACGATTGAAAGCTCATGTACATGGAGTCTGCTGAAGGGTCATTATCCTCTGTTGGAAGAAATATAGAGCAAATAGAAGTTATCATATTCATCCTCAAAGGGGCTCTTTATAGGATTACAATCAGACTCATAAACACCGACACAAGATGTGGGACAAAACCCCCACATTCAGACTCTAATAAACCGACATTGACTCGACATATTAATTTAAAACTAATAATTCCAACACCCCCCTCAAGCTGAAGGAGGAACCTTCAACTTGGACATATCAAATAACGGCAATGGAGGTAGGTGATGCGGGACAAAACAACAGACGAGCCACCGGGGGAAAATCCAAACCGGGGAATCAAGCCGGGTACATAGCCACACACAACACTGACCCACACACGACGCAGGTCCCACACACGACGTGGACTCGCAAGAAAGAAATCAACAGACGGGTTACCGGGGATACTCCCACACGATACACCCCGCTGGATAGAAAGATCAACCAACATCACCTACACACACAACATGCGAAAGAGAACGAAAGATGTGGAGCACACCATCAAACGGGCAACCGGGGATAATCCGTCGGGGATAATCCGTCGGGGATAATCCGCACAACGGGCGGTCCCACACGACAGTCCCACACGACACGGTCCCACACGACACAACCCGTTGAGATAATTACAACCAACACAATCGTGTCCCAACACACGACCAAACGAAAGAAAATACGGGGAGACATATGACATAAGTCTGGAGGCCGTGTGGAACGAAGGAGAAAAGTCGGGAAAGATCATCCGAGTCGCCCTCATCCCAAACACTCCCCCTCACGTGGAACACGTGAACATAAGCAAAACTAGACCAAACAAAGTAAATACGAACAACAGCTAATGAAAGACACATAAAGACGACTGAAACTACCACAAAGATGCAGGATCGACGAGATATCAGCACCCCAGAAGGGGTGGATGCAGCTGGATCTGATAGAGATCCGAGATGCAGCAGCTGGAGTCGTCTGGAATCATCAGAAAAATTAGGGCAGCGGCAGAAAGTGGCTGGAATCGTCTGAAGCACGAAGGACAGCGGCTTGAATCGTCTATAATCACCAAAAAGGTGAGGGCAGCGTCTGATCCGGAGCAGCCAGGAACAACTCTGCCATTAAATAGTAGATCCGGAGGGCCGGCATCAAAAAAAGAAGCGCAGGAGACGGCCGGAACAGCAGTAGAAGCCATCGTCGACTGGATCAACTCATGCGGGATCGACGATGGACGGAAATAGCTGCTGGAGGCATCTGCTACAGAAGCAACGGGCATGGTTGTCGGCAAAGAACGCAGACGATCAGGGATCGCAGACGAGCAGGGAATGCAGTCGAGCAGGGATCGACAGTCGGGAACGAAGACGATGGGCTCGACGGGTCCAGTCGACGTTGACGAGAGGTTCGTCGGGTCCAAATGACGCAAGCGGCAATGAGTGAGGCTCACTCTGGTAGCAGTCAGACGAGTGGGGGAGACAGAAATGTGAGACGGGATCGCGGAAGCTAAGCCGTGAACAAAGCCGCAGCAATGCCGCACGAGAGAACCGGGCGAATAGTTGCCCTAAGAGCGTGGGAAACAAAATAGATCAGGGAGGAATCCATGGCTCTGATACCATGTTGGAAGAAATAAAGAGCAAATAGAAGTTATCATATTCATCCTCAAAGGGGCTCTTTATAGGATTACAATCAGACTCATAAACACCGACACAAGATGTGGGACAAAACCCTCACACTCCTAAAGACTCTAATAAACCGACATTGACTCGACATATTAATTTAAAACTAATAATTCCAACATTCCAACATCCTCTTTAAAGTGCTAAGGTTCCAACTTGCGTAGCTCAGGCCTTTCAATATCCATAGCCAAGCTTAAGAGTTTATCTAATTGCTCAGCATTATCTTCTTCAAACTACCCATATGAATTAATTCCGAATATCCATAACCAATAGCCACCCTAGAGTGGGTGCCTCATGGTGTCATGCATGCTGGAAATGGCCTCATCATCACCAATCTGCAGGGTGAGTTTTCCTTTGTCAACGTCTACAATAGCCCTAGCGGTTGCTAAAAATGGGCGTCCTAAGATGAGCGACACCTGCCGATCCTCCATATCCAATACCACGAAGTCAACTGGGAAGACGAATTCTCCCACTCACACAAGATCTTCAACAACACCCTGTGGATGCTTTACCGATCGGTCAACTAGTTGAAGAGTAATATTCATCGGTCTCATATTTTCCGCTAGCTTCTTACATATCGACTGCGGCATGAGGTTGATTGAAGCTCCAAGATTGGATGCACACTCCCACATTCAGTTGTTCCGAAGATGCAAGGGATGTTAAACTTTAGGGTCCTTCAGCTTCTGCGATATCCAATTGAGAATAATAGCCACTTCTAGCTTCTTACATATCGACTGCGTCATGAGGTTGATTGAAGCTCCAAGATCGGATAGCACACTCCCAAATTCAGTTGTTCAGAAGATGCAAGGGATGTCAACTGGGAAGACCAAACTTTGGAAAACTCCCATGTGAATTAATTCTGAATTTATAACTTTTAATCAACATTAAATTTTCGCAGTTCACACTGAAGGCTTTGGAAACTCCCATATGAATTAATTCCGAATTTACAACTTAATCATCATTGAATTTTCGAAATTAATTCAGATTTTGAGCTTTTATTTTGTTACAATTTATGCAATTATATTTTCGTTACTTCGCTTTGCATATCATCACCTTCAGCGCTACCAGACCTATTTATTCAAGGTCGTGTTTGTCGGTCTAGCCAACACACTAGAAATAAAAATGCGACACAGACATACCAAGCATAACGAAAATGATAATGACGACACAACGACACATAATGACGACATTATAATGAAATTAAAAATAACATTAACGAAGACGCAGTAGCAGTAAAGAAATGAGTGAATCAACCGGTTGTCCTCAGATGCATCACTTGCCCAATGTTAGCTTGGAATTCGATGTGTTTACATTCTTGCTCATCCCCCGTAATTGTGAGGTGGGTTCAATGATCAACTAGAAGTATATCTTTCCTTGTAATACTCTCCCATTGACAACTTGTGGTGGCAATATCTTTCAGGTCTAGGTAGCCTCTTCCACAGACTTCTTTAGGGTGGCTTCTCCACCAGCACCGTCAAAGATAAATTTTACTGCTTTGTTGCTCCAATGTAAAAAAAATTGAACTAGCATTCTTTCGGTTATGTTATGCTGGGGGCACGAACATTGTGGTTGTCTAAATCTTTGCCAGGTTTCAATTAGTGATTCAAACTCTCTCTAGTGGAAGTTCGCAATGTCTGTGCCCACTTTCATTGTTTTCTGCATGGAGAGGAATTTCGTGACAAATTTTTGAGATAATTGTCTCCATGTTTTAATCGATTATGTTGATAAATTTTGGACTCATGCTCTTGCCTTACCCTTCAATGTGAACGAAAACAGCCTCAATTTAACTTCATCTGCTGGAATTCTATTGATCCGGAAAGTATCGCAAAATTGGAGAAAGTCTTGCATCTGAGAGTTAGGGTCCTCTGATGTAATCCACTAAACTGTACAAAATTCTTAATTAACTGAATAGATTCAGATGTGATCTTAAATTGCTCAAATTGTTCATCCAATGGCCGGATTGGTGAAAAGTTTCTTAACGATGAGGTTGAATATTCTGACATAATTTTTACTTTGACTTTGAGAAATTGTAATAATGGTAATGAGGGAACTGAAAGGAACAATAGCTAACTGCCAATTAAACAAGGGTGTTGTTATTAGCAACCCATTTCTGCTTCTAGCAAATAAAAAAAACCCGGTTTAACAATTTTTTGCATTTTCTTCTTTCCTAAAAAAATACTACTAGCAAACCAAACCCTTCCACCTTCCCCTTCCTTGCCATACCCGCTTCTTCTCTCTTGTTGACGGCCTCGCTGCCTACTGTAGCTGCCTCCTCCTTCTAATCTACAGTATATTCCTGATGTTATTGAGTTGTTTCACCTTCCTACTCCGGGAGCTTGGAGAGGGAGAGGGGGAGCTTGGAGAGGGAGAGGGGGAGCTTGGAGAGGGGGAGCTTAACGTGCGGCGACGGGAGGGGTGGCCCTTGTTGGTGCCGGCGGGTGCGGCTTGGTTCGGGGACAGTTGTTGGCGGTTTGGGGATGGTTGCAGGTCTTCTGGTTTGGTGCAACTCTGTGCGTTGAGGCCCTTATTGCTACGACTCAAATGGGGGAAAAAAGAACAAGGATAAACTGCAAACATGCGACATCTCCAAGCTGAAGGACGCTAATGGTAGTCCGACGAATCTGGATAGTGGTTCGCTGGATTCAAGTGATTTATTTGCTGATCAATCTGAAGATATTTCCTCTCCCCCCGTTCAGTTTCTTCAAATGTTGCTTTGGATGCTGCTCTAGAAACATGACAGGTTCAGATTGGTATTAGTCGAAGCTGCCTTCCCGGTGTTCGAGGAAATGCTGCTTTGAATATCGCAGAAAATCTGCCTCCACAAAAACTCTATTTAATGCCCGTTGAATCATGAAGCAAGACCATATGTTCTTGAGCAGAGATTTATTTATTTATTTATTTGTGATTTGCTAGTAACAAGTTGGTTTTCAAATAGCCATTTTTGAATTTCATGATTTGCTAGTAGTAATGGTTTGCTAGAAGTGAAAATGAGTTTACTAATAACATCACCCACTAAACAACCACGCAATTAAAATAAACGAAAAAAGAAAACAATGTAATAAAAAGATACAAAGTAATAAAAACAAAATGCTTAAAGTAGCTTTGACGTTATTGTTTTGTGACCTTCTGATAAAATCTACCAAACTTCTCGATAACGAAGCCAAACACCTGACTGCTCTTATGTGCGGTTGCAAATCTCGAAGGAGATGCTACAACAGTGTACTGGTCGAAGTAATATAGTGTGTGAGTGAGTTTGTAGAATCTACATGGTGCATATAGTGAAGATACCCAAAATTCTGACACTATTCGCTAGATAAGCTAATCGATTCTTGTTTTAAAAAAGGATTTTCCTAATACTCCAAGAACACGAATATTCCAACATGAGAGAGGCACACAGTCATCCAACCATAAATCATGAGTAAACACATACTTTATAAATTCAAAATACATAGACATTACATGATTCTACTAACTAGGAATGAAATAAAATAGCTTACAACCTTGTAAAATGAGAAACTGCGAGCAACAAAGGATTGAGGCGAAGGGAGGATGAAGATACTGTTACGGTCCCGGGATTGCGAGCGGGTGAACGGCCGTTGGAGAGGGAAGTCTTGAAGGGAAGAGGAGGCTCCCTTCCTTGAGCCCGTGGGAGCTATGGTGAGGAGGAGGTGACAACTTCTCTTCGGCGGCGGCGTCGAGCGCGAGGAGGAGCGGCCCGGTTTGGGTTGGCGGACAGAGGGGAGGCGTTGTTGTATCGGGAGAATAGAGAGAGAACGAGAGAAAGTTTAAGAGAGAGAGAGAGAGAATTTTCAAATAACTTCTTGCTTCTCCATTTCATTTCCCATACCACCACATAAAGTCTCAAACATAAAATAAAAGACCAACTTGCCCCCTCAATAAGGCTTAACAAATATTGAGGTTAAAACGTACTAAATGAAATGCTAAAATAGCATGCGCAAAATAAAAGATAGATCAAGCGCGCTCTGTCCTTGGTTCGTGACGCTTGTAAGTAATTCCCCAATGCGGATTTGTAACATCTCCGCCCGACTTGACATTAAGCTTGTCCTCAAGCTTGTCCTGTGGTGGTGGTGGTGGCAATGGAACCTAAGCTGCTGTGGGGGGGTCGCCAACACAGGGCTTCAACTGGGACACATGAAAGACGTCATGAATCTGCGCGTCGTCGTCAAGGCGGGGACGGTAAGCCACGTCCCTGATGCGGTGGAGGATCTCAAAAGGTCCGAAGAATTTGGCCCTAACTTTTGATATGCCCCTTTTGAGAGGGTTGCTTGGCGGTAGGGCTGGCGTTTAAGCCAAACCCAATCTCTGGGAGCAAAGAATAATTCCCGGTGGCTGCTATTGTAGGTAGCCTCCATCCGTGCTTGGGCCTGAATGAGCCGGTCCCGTGCGAGGCGAAGAACCTCGTCACGCGTGCGGAGCTCTGTGTCGACGATGGGAGAGTGGGTCGATGTAGCAACATACGAGAGGAGGCGGGGAGGCGCGCGACCGTAAATGAGGTGGAAGTGGGTGGTCTGGAGGGCGGTGTGGTAGGAAGTATTGTAGCAATGCTCCACCTAGGGTAGCCAGCAGGCCCAATCCTTGGGCCGATCCCCCGTAAGGCGGCGCAAATACATCTCGAGGGTCCTGTTGACCACCTCGGTCTGGCCATCGGACTGTGGATGGTATGCAGAGGAGAGGGCCAGTTTTGTGCCACAAAGTGCGAACAACTCCTGCCAAAGCTCGGAAGTGAAGACCTTGTCCCTGTTGGACACGATGCTTTCCGGCATTCCGTGGTAACGAAACACCTGATCGAAGAAAATACGGGCTAAAGCGGGTCCTGTGATGGGTTGGCTCATGGCAATGAAGTGGCTCCCCTTGGAGAAACGGTCCACCACAAAGATGACATTGAACCCGCGAGATGGAGGTAATCCGTCAATGAAATCCATGGAGATGTCGGCCCATATCTGTGTCGGCACTGGTAGCGGCTGTAGTAGACCGACTGGGGAGAGAGCCTCCACTTTGCTGCGCTGGCAGCTGATGCACTCCGCAATGTAGGTCTTGACACTGCGCTTGAGCCCTGGCCAGAAGAACTTGGCTCGCACACGTTGAAGTGTCTTGTGGATCCCTTCATGAGTGCGGTCGTGGACGACAACAAGAATGTCACGGATTAGAGGTGAGGTTGCTGTCAAATAGAGGCAATCCTTGTAGAGGATAAGGCCATCACGGATCTTCCAACTCGGCGGTAGGTGCCCCTCCTGAATACGGAGCCG
Source organism: Dactylorhiza incarnata (assembly GCA_033032865.1). Lineage (NCBI taxonomy): Eukaryota > Viridiplantae > Streptophyta > Magnoliopsida > Asparagales > Orchidaceae > Dactylorhiza > Dactylorhiza incarnata. Next base: position 4,457,848 of record JAWHQI010000157.1, on the reverse strand, counting down.
CAACTCGCGAAGAAAGGGTGAGTCATCAATCTCCTGACTGAGGCGGGGGAGAACTCGTGAGGAGGGCTTGGACATAGCATAGAGAAGAGCATCCAGGGAGTCGCGGTGAGAGAGAGTCGGCCGCACGATTCAAGTGGCTGGCCTTGTACTCCACCCGGAAATCATACCCCAAAAGGCGCCTCACCTAACGTTGTTGAGGGACCGTTGTCAATCTCTGCTCCAACAAATACTTGAGGCTAACGTGATCGGTCCGGATAAAAAAGGAACGTCCCCACAAATAGGGCCGCCATTGGAGAACGACCTTTGCCAGGCCAATAAGCTCTTGCTCGTAGGCGGGCAGCTTTCGGTGGTGAAGTGCCGTCTTGCGGCTAAAGTAAGCAATCGGGTGACCGTCCTGCTGAAGCACCGCCCCGCAACCATGCTCTGAAACATCACATTCCACCTGTAACTCCTTCTCAAAATCTGGTAGGTGTAGACTGGGGCGGAGGCTAGAGCTTGCTGTAAAGCTCGAAAAGCCTCACTGGCCGAGTCGTCCCATGTAAAGCTCTGGCACCAAGTTGTTACGGTCCCGGGATTGCGAGCGGGTGAACGATTGTTGGAGAGGGAAATCTTGAAGGGAAGAGGAGGCTCCCTCCCTTGAGCCTGTGGGAGCTATGGTGAGGAGGAGGTGGCAGCTTCCTTCGGCGGCGTCGTCGAGCGCGAGGAGGAGCGGCCCTGTTAGGGTTGGCGGACAGAGGGGAGGCGCTGTTGTATCAGGAGAATAGAGAGAGAACGAGAGAAAGTTTAAGAGAGAGAGAGAGAGAGAGTTTTCAAATAACTTCTTGCTTCTCCATTTCATTTCCCATACCACCACATAAAGTCCCAAACACAAAATAAAAGACCAACTTGCCCCCTCAATAAGGCTTAACAAATATTGAGGTTAAAACGTACTAAATGAAATACTAAAATAGCATGCGCAAAATAAAAGATAGATCAAGCGCGCACTATCCTTGGTTCACGACGCTTGTAAGTAATTCCCCAATGCGGATCCGTAACAGATACGAAGGGAGAAGAGAGACTATGCCTTAGGTACGTAGTGTAGGCGTTGGGTCGTCAATTCGAGTCCTCTTTCGATCCTTGGGTGCGTCTGGGCAGAAGATCCGCTGTCACCGATCTCCCAATTTACTTGTCTTCTCTTTGCGTGCTATCACCTCCACGTCTTCATCTTTACACCTTCTAGCTTCTTTGGGCTTTTTGGAGCTCTTCCTTGAAGCCCTGGTTGGGTTGGAGAGGAGCTCCCTCTGCCTGGAATGCAACTTCTTGGAGAAGAAAGAAAAAGTCCAAAAAGTCCTCCCAAACTGGCTAAGAAATCATATTTATATCTTTATAAAAATGGTCGCGCACGATCGGGCTCCTGATTGTGCGTGGTCAATGAAATTTTGGCGTTAAAAGTTAGCGGCGTTGAAAGGTAGGACGGCGGGGCGTCAGCCGATAACACACGGTTGTGCCCCTGTGGACGCACTCGTGCCTCTATACACACACCAACCCGGCACTGTGAATTGTAATGCAACCCGCCCGTGCGCCAACGCACGGTCGTGCATGAAGAAGGCGCACGTGAAAAAGACAGAACTTCAATTTTCTGTCTGATTTTTATTTTGTTAGGCACGTTCGTGAGCTGGTGCGCACAGTCTTACCAAATTTCAGGAATTGCAACTGCAGTCTGCCCGTGCACGTACGCATGGTCGGGCCTGAAGAAGGCGCACGTGCAAAATCCACAAATCAGATTTTTAGAGATGCTCGTTCACGGTCGAAGGAGGAGAGGGAATGGAGCGAGGAAGGCAAGCGACGATCATTGGAAGGCGGTCTGAGGTCGACGGTGGTAGGAGGGCAACCTAGCTGATGGCTCCGCTGGGAGGACGGGGCCTGGTGGCGAGCTAGCACTGGGGTGCTGCTGGCTGCTTGGCCGAATGATGGAATCATCTCCCGGCTGATTGACGACTGTGGTGTGGGAGGAAAGCAATGATAAATTTGGTGGGGGAGAGAATATGGGGGATCCCTAAAGTCTTGATGCCAACATAAGATTTTATTTCAGCATATCCTGATCATAAGACATGCCTGAGTTTAAATTCAAAAAGTGTAATGGCCAAATAAACGAAAGAACGAGACGACTGAAATAATTAAAAACAACAAGCTCAAATAAAGAACAATAAAAATAACAAAAAAGCGAGATGCGCAGTAATGTGAGTAATGGCGTATTTACACCTTCCCAGAATACTTACTACCTTTTGCCATAACGGCGTCCACAATCACCCGTGACAGGACTCTACTACAATTTTATGGTTTTTAAAAAGTGTCAGATTAGTCTAATTGGATGCAATGATTTTACTTATGATAAAATACCTTGTTATCGTACCATTTTTACTGATCGTATTGTATTCCTTGCGTATCAGCTATGTTTTACTTATGTGTTTGCTTTGCGAACATACATCTTTGACAAGGAAGGGTGATTAAGATTAGTAGTGAAATTATATTCACTTTAGTTGTATTAATGTATTTTTTTAATAGCTTGATTTCATTTAAATGTTTGGTGAATAATTTCATTAGACTACAGATGTTATGATCATATTTTATTGGATATTTACTAGTGTTGACAATTTATTTAACTAAATTTTCCAACTGACCTCATACTAATGGGATGCTGTCTTGAACCTTTCAGGCTTGATAGGCTGGTCGTAATAGGAAATGATAAAGAGGAGATTCTACAAGCAAGACCATGGAGACAATAGCGGCTCCTCTGATTCTTCATCCTCTGATGACTTTAACTATGTTCATGAGATAGAGTCTGAGGGAGACCAAGTAGAAGAGGAAGGAAAGGGGAACGATAAGAAAGCTTTGTGTTACCCATCGCCAGGTCTGATTTCCTATCTTTCGTCCTTGTTATTTTCTCTATAGACATCACTTGTGTTTTTAGACCATTTCCCAGCTTAATGCTATTGGTTTTTCTCCAAGTCGAAGACGAAAACTCTTATTTTTGACTTTGCTTTTTCCCCGGTAATGTGGCATGTATGTACTAATTTCGAAGATTTTGGAAGTTCCATGCATTGGTCTGCTGAGTCCTTAATGTCAAAATGTTCGCATTTTTATTTGATAGTTGTGAAGTAGCTTTCTATTGAGATGATAGTTATGAAGTAGCTTTTCTATTAATTTTCCTCTTATGAAGTTGGCTTTTGCTGGTGACTGGCACTTTGACGTATGCTATTTCTTCTTGCCAAATGTACATGTTTTATTCATAATCATATGTGAATTCCATGATTTCAACTTATTAGTTTGATTATTTGTTGAAGCTGTAAGATGCATTAATCCAGTTTCCATGATTATTATAAGTATTTTTCCTTCATTCGTGGCAGGATTATATGTTTTGGATTATGTCTACGTTATAGTGATTTAAACTTTGGATTCCTCATGAGGAGCTGGAGTTTCATTTCAAGTTTGGGTTGCAATATTTCATTTTATTCTTAAGCTGATAATTGCTGCCCATATTCTGAGTTCTTCATATCCTGATTGTTTAATCATTTTATTGTTTTGCCTGCGCTTATTTTGGCAGGATCAGGATATGAAAGCGAAGACAGCTCGGATAATCAGGCTGAAAGTGATACTTCAGGTATTACTAAGTTATATTCGTAATGCAACAATGAAATTTAGACGTTATAACATTACCAGATCATTAGTGTAACTTATCCTGTATAATGTCCAGTTCATAATTTAGCACTCCTGCCACAATAGTGTGAAATATATTCCTTTCATAGAAATATGCTAATCTTTCCTTTGCGAAAAAAACAATGTTGTATGTTTTTCTTTCCGACCATCATTCAAACCCCCAATTTACTTTTTACGAGGCAGGGGTTGTGTTGTTGTGTAATAACAATTTTTGGCATTACATGTCTTGGCATATTTTTCTAAGAGTGTAACAACTGACAAGATGTTATAAATTTCTTTGAGAAGAGTTGTTTAGTGGTTGAGGTTTTCTTGAGATTTATATATATTTTTATAGTCTCCTTTGAGTAGACTGGGTGGTGCAACCCATGTCGCACCGGCTACACCAGAAAAACCCTTCTAGCACTAGGAAAGTGTTTTACGAATCTTCATTTATTGTATTTTTCAATCTTGCAGTTTTCCATTTAGGCAGTTTTCACTATTTTTAGCAGTTTATTTTTGTATGGTAGTTTTATTTCGCATATGATATTTTTTAGCTTATTGGTATGACTGACAAATAAGTCCTTAAATAAAAAAGATCCGATAATTAATAGAGAATATAATAATTAGGTAAGCAATCTGAAAAAATAAATTAAAGATCTCAAAAGGGCAGTATATTATTTTGGATTTTCTTAATATTTTACCTGGATATGAAATCAATTAAAGGGAGGGAAGGATTCAGAATTTGGGAGGTTGAAATGAGGACACTTTAAAAGGAGCCAGCGGGATTGCCACCAGTGCTTGACTGCCCAATGTATAGGGTGGTAACCACACCGTGGTCCCCGCAGCACATGCCTGATGTGGCTGGCGAGATTGTGCAGTCTGGAATCATCAAACCGTATGATCTCGCCATCTCTCCAAGCTCTTGCTGGCCCTAGTCTCTCAATTTCCAACCAGCCTCCCTGTACAGCCCCTGTTTCTAGCCGCTGTTAGCTGTCCAGCCATCGTTTCTAGCCGCTGTTGGCTGTTGAGCCTCTGTTTCCAGCCCCCGGCCTGCTGTCCAGGCCCCAGTCCAGCTGCTGGCCTGTTGTCCAGGCCCTAGTCTAGCTGACCGCTTGCTGTCCAGACCATGCCACCTTCTTCCTGTTGTCCAGGCCACTCTTCCAGGCCCTCAAGAGGTCTTTTCCTGCGGTTGGCTGTACCCTTCCACAGTCCCCTAAGCTTCTTATTACATCCATATACCTCCCTTCAATCCCCATAAGTCTACCTAGCTAACTGCACATCTGAACTTCACCCCTCACCACCAAAGAGCAAGCTCCACCGCATCTCAAATAACCTTCCTCATGTTAGTTTTTTCCGGCTGTACACGTACCACAACAGATCCGGCTTCTCTCACTGCAACAAGGTACTGGATAAAATCTTCCTCTCATTTCATTGCGTTCCTTCCATTTGCGAATCTTTATGCATAGTCTTGTATTCTCTATGGTCGAGCTCACGTAAATATTAATTCCTTATTTTTTTAAAATTTAGCAAGTACATAAATTAATTTGTGGATAACTAGCCTCCCTTTTTTCGACTAACACTTTCTTTGATTATTGTTTATAATCTCATGTTTGTGGATGAATCATATCATGTTGTTCTTGTTCGATCGTTAGGCCTTCCCCCCGCTCCCGTCGACGGAATCGTCGTCTGATTCAGGAGACGGGAGCGGATATCTCCTTCCACGCGTCTGCGCTATCGTCGACTGGCCTTTTACTTCTTCTGGCCGTATGTGATGACAGCTTCTCTCGCCTCCGACGTTGGCTCGTGCGTCTCTTCACCATCGGAAGGCTCTCCGCTAGCTGCTGCTCCATCCGATCATTGCTAGCTGCTGCTCGGCTGCCCCTCTCCTCCTGTCTTCCCATCTTCAATGAGTTCAAGCAGCCCCATCCTCTTCCGTCTGCGCCAGGTTCCGTCCTTTCTCGTCTGGAGGAACATATTTTTTATATCAAGTTTGTTATAAGCCTTCTTCTCGTCCATCCCGTCCGAAGGTCAATCCCAGCAGCGTATCTTCAGATCTAACAGTCATTTCTTCTTCTCGTCGACCTGTGTGAGCCACCAACTGCTGGTCTTGCTGCTCCTGTCGTCGACGCATCTGGCATGCCGTGTCCTCTTCCCGCTTGGTGGTTCCTCCCGCGCTGCCTCGGGTGTGCTCGATGTGCTTATCCATCATCCTTTCGTTGTTGCTTCTGCTGATCCAGCCATACGCGGTTTCATGCAATGTTGCTGCTGCCATGGACTTCCATCCGTTGTTGCTCCGCCCGACGTCTCCTCCACTCCAACCACGTGTCGTTGCTCGCTTCTTTCATCGATGATGGTGATGATGGGGTGTTTGTTATTTTTAACTAGTTTTTTTTTTTTATGTCATCTTAGTTTTAAATGACATAAAGGACTTGAGTGTTGTTGTTGTATGTCATCTTAGTTTTATTGTGTGTTTTGCCTATATGCACATGCTTTTCACGTGAGGGGGAGTGTTGGGACGAACACGATTCAGATGATCTTTCCCGACTTTTCGCCTTCGTTCCACGCGGCCTCCAGGCTTATGTCATATGTGTCTCCCCATGTTTTCTTTCAATTGGTCGTATTTTGGGGACGCGATTGATGTTGGTGCTCTAAATCTCACCGGGTTATATCACGTGGGACCGTATCGTGTGGGACTGACGTGTGGGACCGCTCTTGTGTGGATGTATCCCCGACAGATTATCCTCGGTTGCTCGGATGATGATTTGCTCCTCATTTTTTGTTCATTTTTCGCATGTTATGTGTGTAAGTGATTTTGGTTGACAAGTTTCCAGCGAGTCCACATCGTGTGTAGGTACTGCGTCGTGTTTGGGTCAGCGTCGTGTGTGGCTTTGTCCTCGACTTGATTCCCCAGTTTAGAATTTCCCTCGGTGGCTCGTCTGATGTGTTGTCCCGCATCGCCTACCTCCATTGTCGTTATTATGATGTCCAAGCTGAAGGTCTCCCAGCTTGAGGGGGAGTGTTGGAAATATCGAGCAATGTCAGTTTATTAGAGTTGTCAGTAGTAGTTGGGTTTAGTCCCACATTGTTTGTCCGTCTTTAAGAGTCTCTTGTAATGCTTTAAATATCCTATATGTGGAAGAATAAAATTATCCATCTATTGTGTTTTCTAGTTTGCAACAGTCGAGACCCTCACCGCCAATATAGGTGTTGTAGGACAAGTCATGAACGGGTTCCGCACTGCGATTAATAATATCAACGTAACCATTCACTTATGATCAATCGCGGTTCATTTGACGATTTATTTGGTCGACAATTTTGGGATCGTTAGATGGACGATCAGAGACTGTGATTGCCACCAACTCGGTTTTCTATGCATTTTTATATTTTTCGGAATATTATATTCAGAGTTAGTTAAATAAATTGGTCGGATAATTTGTGCCGTTTGATTTCTTTAACCTAATTCTCTTATATTTATATCCATTTTATGTTTAGAAGGGGACATGGATGGTTTAGCTATCCGAAAAGAGCTCTCGATCATGCCGCTAAGCGTCGAGCCCACTTTCCCGCCTAATACCAACTCCATGACCCCCATTGTCGCTTTCCACAGTCCCTCTGGCCTCCGGTGAACCCTCCACCACATTCTCCGATTATTTTCGATTCTCCAGCCTACGCCCGTCTTATCTGCTTACATCACCGACCCTCGCAGCTGCTATCTGCCGTTTCCAAGCCGCCACCTACTACATCTCCTGCTTACCTCAACATTGCCACCACGTTCATACTCCCTTTCTAGGGCCCTTCTTCCTCTCTTTCAATGCCAGCCCAACTCCTACCCCTTCCTAGCCTCTACCCATCCCAACATCCCCTCCCCGAAGCCTTCAATGCCTCCTAGATCCCAATACACTAAGATCTCAACCCATATTCTCCCTCTAACCACGCATTGGATCCAACTCCCCTCTTCTATTGCTGTCCCGAACTCTCATACCATTTCCTCCACAGTCGGTGCCGATCTCTTGGTGAGTTTTACATTTTAGTTTTTATTTCTCTCATTATACAAATATTTCTCATATTGTCGGTGATATTTGGCTCTAATTAATGTTGGCTTATCTACCTCATTTAATGTGTTAGTCTTATTCATCTTGTGACTTAATTTCTATGCACTCTCAATGGTTTGTAATTAGTACCTGTTTATTTAACTTGGAATGTTTGTGATCAATCGTTTTGCTCGAGGCTTTAAAATTAATGTTATTTAGGTTAATTGCACACTGGAAATACTTTCATGATTGAACCATTTGCACCATACTAGTCCTAGGATTTATGTTGTGAGCATCCCATCCATTGGATTACGTGTTTGATTGCGTGCTTATAGTCACATTTTCATTTTAAGGTTGGTCGTAGATCCTTTATATTTACGGTGATTGCTTGCATTCATATTGGGTTAGGGCATCGTACCAGTCACCCGTAGATTTGTCTTGCGTCAACTTGTTATCAGAGCCCCATGTTTGAGCTTTATTTTGATATGCTGTAGTAGAGTCTATCGGTTCACTCACAGGGCTGATATCGAGTCGAGTTCGAGCGATTTGAGCTCGGCTCGAAGTCGAAATTTTCGAGTCGAACTGGCTCGAAATGGCTCGATTCCGAGCCGACTCGAAATCGAATCGAGCTGGCTCGAAATAGAATCGAGTTGTCTCGAAATCGAATTTAGATAACTCAAAATCGAATCGAGCTGGTTCGAAATCGAATCAAGTTGGCTCGAAATTGAGCAAATTTTCTTATTATTCCTAGTTGACTCGAAATTAAATTAGGAAACATTTAAATTTAGCAAATGAAACACTTAAAGCCTTCAATCTTTGTATTTGAGTTTAAAATTTAGTGTTTATATTCTTAAAATAATAATATATTAATAAATACATAATGTTTTTAATCAATTCGAGTTGATTCGAATCATATTTCGAGCGATTCAGGCCTGGCTCGAAATCGACTCGAAATCAGATTCGAGTCAAATTGAATCGACTCAAATTGAGTCGAATCAATTGTAACCGATTCCGATTTGGCTCAATATTCGAGCGATTTTCGAGCGACTTTCAAGTTTCGAATAATATGCTCAGCCTTATTCACTCATGGCAAGTTATCGTCGTTTCTCCTCTCCCCATTGTTTCGAGGAAAATTTCGAGTATAAGTATATGTTTCGAAGAGTTGCCCCACCGTTTGATGGTCTTTCGAGTCCTAAGTCCTTTAGATATTGGCAAGGGGACACAATACTATCTTGATCGGTTTGAGCTATTCGAAGAGCGTTGCATCAGATTTACAAAATTTATACTTCTAGGTCAGGCGAGAGCCTGCTAGGATATCATTGAGAGGACCCTTGAGTGAGATTGTCTTCGCCCATCACTAATTGGCCGGAGATGAAGCGAAGATTATGTCAGTCATATCTGCCAACGACATATATGGGCACCTCAAGCAAATATTTGTCCTTCGGCAAGGATCCATGCCTGCTGCTAAATATAAACGTTGTTTCGACAAGTTAGTGGTCAGGAGCGACATTCAAGAGGACCCCTCCGCAACCTCTTCTAAATTCTATTTTGGACTCCAGATCACGATATGTAACATCAGTAACTTATTACGAAAATTAAATTTGATTGCAGGGCCCAATCGCGAGCGAAAGTGACCGAGCAAATGTCTTGTCAAGGTATGACGTTATGATTAATTGTCGCGCGTTAATAAATAAATAAATTGTATCTACTATAATATATTCAACGTGTTTTAGCGAGAGGGTGTAGTGTATAAACTCTAAGTGTTGGTGTGAAATGACAATTTTGTAATAAAGTAGAAATGTCTAATTTTCTTCTAATGGAAACACTGGTTCAATTCCTTTTTCTCTCCCTTGCGGTTTCCATAACTGCATTTTCGTAACCACACACTATGCATATGCCGCTCAGTTAAAAGCCTCGCACCCCATCGCGTAAAACTATTTCTCCCTCACGACCGCTCTCCTGTTTCTAGCGTCGATTCTCTCAACTGCAAATCTAAGTCCCGCTGTCGACCGCCGTATTTCCGCTCCTCTCGCGTCGTCGAAGCAGCCGACAGTTCCGACGAGCGTGGTATGCGCATTTCCCAAATTTTCCGTTCAGGCGCAGGGGTCGGCGAGCCTGCTGCGACCATGGATCTTTTCCAGCGTTGCTTCATCGACTCCAGGCCTTGATCGACTCTCCCTTTCCATCTCTGTGTCAGAAATCGAGGGTCTTTTGCTAGCAGGTAACCCCGGTTTTACCTTCAGTGATTGTTCTCAGCGCGAGGCGATTTTCTCCTCCCCCTATCTTTGAGATTTCAGACAAGTGACATGGAATTTGGTATTTCTCCTTCTACAGAAATTTCTGAAACCCTCACTGAGGCTCCTCGATCGAGACTGGTGGTTGATCGCCCCTTCCCTTCCAATTTTGCTTAGGTGTTTTGATGTCCCTTCTAAGTTTCGGTCTACATTTGTTTTAAAACCTCCTTATAGACCGTATGGAATTTTAATTAGGGTTTGGTTCAGCAACACCAAGCGTAGGCGAGGACATTTCCGTATTAGAAATAGCAGCGCCCACTATTAGAGAAGTGGTAAATGTCTTTCTTTTATTATAAAACAATATTCCGTATATTTCGAAGAGATATATAAATATGTTAAATGCCTTTTTAGGTTTCTTGAGGAAACAAGCCTCATTGTTTATCAGAAATCAATTTGGTGTATCGGAATATTTCGTAAAGGAAGCTATGCGGAGGCGTCTTGTGTACGAGCGACGCAATACTACGGTAAGAAATTCTAATTCTTTTTGGTTAGACATATCACTTAGTTTATTGCATGAAAATGTTCGTGTATAATTAATGGATGCACATTATTATGAGAATCGTATTGTGTCATTATACAGTAATATCGAAATATACAAAATTATAGACCCATCAGAGCATCTAATTATTACGAGTATAACTATGTAATCGTAAGTAAAATACTCTATATTCAGTTAGACTTCCAACGAATTTCGTGAAAATATATAAATATGAATTCACCAAATTTAGTAGAATACGCTAAATCACTAAATACCATGGATATGTCCTTGAGACGCTTAATTAGTTAAAGACATTATTAATCTAGGGCCTCCAGACGAATAACTATGCAAACCAACAATTAACAGAAAATAATTAGGAGGTACGATCGAGATTTTCTCTCGTGATAGATAGAGGCGCACTATCTTACTCATAGGGCGTAGCAGACCGTATGAGCCTCAAAATTTAGGGGACATGACATCCCATTTAGAAATTAGAAGATGCGAGTCTGTGTTCGTGAAACACTTGGACACCTGCTTTCGTTAGTAGGGACTCAGATCGCTAGAATTGCGCATAAAAACTACTCAACTTAGAATATGAAGAAGGATAAGCTTAAGACACATATAATTCAAGTACATGCCGAAGATTAGAAATCCTCATAGTGAACCATTGATCGAAACTTGAATAATCATGCACAATATAACACCTATTTTTCCATTGTATAAAAATATTGTTTCCAAGAATGCAATAATGTTCCTTCAAAATATTTTAGTGTCACTAAAAAGAATGATCATTCTTACTCTCCAGTTGGCTGACCCATTTTGGGCTTATTATTTCAAGGGTCACACCTGGGGTGTTACTGATAGCCGAAAAACATATATATACGCAAGTGCACGTGTCGGTTCAAGTAATAAAGTGTAAGTAAAGATCATTCCCACGAGGAAGTGTTAAATCTAACGCTTGCAAATACTAACTTAGCCTTTTCTTCAAATTCAAGTCGAGCGATTAAGGTGATTTTTATTGAAAACTAATAAAATTATAACAAATTAAAACTAAGAATACTTAAAAATACTTTTGAACAATTTGGACAAATAGTCTTGTACACTGCTTTCATTTGCTCTTTGTGATATGTTCTTAAGGTGACTTTTTATGAATTAATGACTAATCATCTATCTTGCAACGATTTAAAGATGGACTACGTTATCTCTCGATATCCGAAACCCTCTTATCCAATATTTTCCTAGTTATCTCTAACTTAGGCAAAATCAAAGAATAACATAAAGCATTTAAATCGATGTTGCTACCGAGAAAACGAAATCTCTTCCTCCCTTCTATGATATATGAAATTTATGATACACTTACGCTACTCCTCTCTCGAATCTTGCAGCATAGTATAAAGACGGAAATTTTGGTTAAATAATTACGCGACTCCTCTCTCGAATCTCGCCGCGCAGAATAAAACATTCATCTAGCCTGACTCCTCTCTCGAATCTTGTAAAACAAATTTAAAGATGAAAACTTAACCCAAAATTTCCAAGAACAACTTCATAAATTCAATAAAGATAAAATCTCAAATATTCATAATATAAATTAAGGTTCAAACATTACAATAAAACAAATTACTCGCAACTTACAAGACTTAGAAAATTAGTTCATAACGGAAAAGGAAGAACACACAATTGTCAAGATCTTATTAGACATGGTTAAAGAGAAGAAGAAAGATGCAAGAATTTCTTCCCCAAAACGCTGCAGGAAATCAACCTCCTTCCCTTGGCCGAAAAATCTCCTATTGGCTCTTGCGTGAACAGTAAAACCGCATGAATAGTAAAAAATGCTCTCTCCCTTTCGTGAAGGATAACTTCCCCCTTTTTAATCCTCCCTCTTCTCTCTCCTATTGTGGAATAACTACCTTAAGTGTTTTCCCCCCTCATAATTCGAAAATCCACTGAAAATGATGCGCCCTTTTCATGTTCGTAACCGCCGCAATCATAAAATACGACTTTAAAATCTGTAATTTCGCAGTCAGACTTGTTGCAACAACTGAAAAAGTTGTTGTAACAACTTTACTTTGACAGAAAATCTGCTTCTTGTTTCTTTCTTCATTTCTTCGGGATAACTCCTTCAGCATTTTTCTACAATGAAAACATAGTAGAATAATGAATATACCCATACTTAAATTAATAATTGGAATATCAAAGTATTAAGCTTTTTAATACATGATTCATGAATAAATATGTTATAAAGTTTTATTTAAAAGTGAAAATAACTTCTTTTCAAGAAGTTATCACACTCCCACACTTAAGACTTTGCTAGTCCCGAGCGAAGATAATCCACAATAGTATAATTAGATGATCATCTAGGTAATATGATACAACTTCGATAGACCCTTTTCACTGATATAAGAACAGTTATCACAAGAAATTTCTTTTAACAATTGAAAGACTTATCAATCTTCAAGATTTTACAATCACAAAAGAAAATTCATTAGATTGATCAAGGATAACATTTAGTTAAGTTTTCTAGTGCAGTGTGTGTTAATTCTCAAAATTTATTAATCCTACACAAGTTTATAATCTTGAACTTCCATACTAATGATGATGAAAAAGAATATGTTGAATCATGATTTGGTCTTCGCATAAGTTTGGTAGTTCGATTGAAAGAGAATTACAGGGACATCATAAACGTGGCTAGAACTATAAACTTTTGATAACGAGATAAAAATATCTTCCTTAATAATCTTAATGATGGTATATTATATGGGGTTTAACTATACAACATCATAAATCCTTCTTGAAGTCATAGTTGGGATCATTCCAAGCATGTGTGGACATACTTAGGCTGCATATCACTATGAACTATTTTCTCTTTTGCACATTTTATAAATCTCATTGTTGGGATCATTCCAAGTATGTGTGGATATACTTAGGCCGCATATCACTATGAGATGTTTTTTTACGAAAAATTAAACACCCATAAATATAGACATTCATTAAAATATATTAAGAAGGATCATAAGATAATTCGTTTCAAAATGAAATGACTCACAAATTGAAGTCCCTAGATCCTCTTACCAATCAACTACTGAACTCAGATTTTAGCTTCCATCATTTCGTACATCATTCAATAAAAATATTTTTTGCATAGGAGAAAATTCGTTTGAGAAAACATAAAATAAACTGCATAAGAGAAAATGAAGCTTATCCTATCAAAATAAATTTTAATTTTATAATTGGCAATCCTAAGCTTGACTCGTCATCAATTGTAATTAATTAGCTTGAATAACACAATCATGGGTATAAAATTACGGGTAATCGTTGAAGTAGTAAATACAACCATGTTTCACCCAACTAGAATAGTGTCATCCCCCCCACACTTAGGATTTTTGCTAGTCCCTAGCAAGTAAATTTATAATACAAAATGCAGGACTTAACTTTGAATCAAAATTCAGGGAAAACAATAATAGTAAGAATTGAAAACAAGTACTCCCCTGGAATAAGATTTATACGAAGTCATGTCCTTTCTTGTGTGCACTTCCGTCTACCTCTTGACATTCCAATTATTATGAGATATCCTGCACTTTATGAGGAATGTGAAAAGAAAATATATCCCACATGAATACTGCACTTTATCAACAACAATTGTAAAATATAATATGGAGGGTAAACAAAATGCATATTCAATCAGTTATAATTTTAAACAAGAGCAATCAAAATATCTAGGATTTGAAATATATGATAACGACTAGATAAAATGCTAGAAAGTTTTCTCAGATTGTTCAAAAAGATCATAGTATACTTAGCATTACAACACAGAAGAAAATACAATTATAGTTAACTAGTCACTCAGCATCATCAGATGCCTCTTCGTCTTCCTCTTCGTTACTTGAACTCTCCTCCACCATCCGCTTCTCCTCTTGGATAATGATTGTTGGATCCACACATGCTGACATGCTCCATCATCATTTATCAAATAAGCTTCGTTATCAAAATGCACCAGATGACTACCGGATGGTTCATCATGTTTCCCTTTTCCCTTTTGCAAAGATAACACTGTTTTCTGTAGCCGATCAAACCGAGAATCAAAGTATAAATGCTGGTATCGTTGGTAAGCCTTCATATACTCAACATTTTCCATAATGAGATCTAAATCTGCCCCACTAACATCAGGAATGTTGTCAAACTTGGGTATAGTTGGTTTGTCCGTCCCCTTTTTGGGTGAGAGAGACTCTTGTTCTTTGAAATTTCTCGATATGACATTGTCTGTAATATGATGCCCCACAGCAGTGACATAATCACCATCTCTAACAATAACTCCTGCTATCCTGCATAACCCCATGATGAGTGCTGGGAACCACAACTGACGGATTCTGCTTTCCTTAACCTTTGATCGTATACCCTTTACAATTATGTTCCCAATGTTAATTTTTTTACGACGCAGAATGCTAAATATAAGTGCAACCTTTTCGAAGGAAAGGTGGTTCATATGCTTGGTCGGCATAATGCTAGAGTTTATGAATAAAAGCCATATTTTGGCTTCCTTGGATAGACATTTTGACTTAAGAGTGTGCTTAGAGGTGTTAGCCCAATCCGGCTCAGTTGTATAACACAAAATGGATGCGATTTCGTTAGGGGGGATCGTCGATTTGGACATTGTAAAATCGTCCGGGTTATGGTCGTCCAGTTCGAAATAGCTGTTAATTGCAGCGCTTGAAATATCAATAAATTTGCCTTGTACAAACACTTTTTCTTCATTCGTAGCCTTAGTATTCACATAAAATTTGTACACCCAAGGAAGGATTGCATCAGATGGAGGGTAGCACAGGGTTTCCCATTTCAGAGCTTGAATTTGTCTATCGAAATCAATTGTCCAACCCCTCAAAGTTATTTTAAAACCTCGTTCAAAGATGAACGGAATACCCTCTAGGTTGCGGAAATGATTAGAGGCAGCATCATTAACAAATTTGAGGTTTTTAACTGCCATCTCCTTCGATTTACTCTTGCTCTTTTGTTTCCCTTTTGAAGACATGACCTATGAAGGAAGAACAGACACTAACTACACTCAGAACCACTCTCTTTCTCCGATTTTTCAGTATGAAATTTAATCTAGGGTTTACCTTATAGTGATGGATGGAGCACCGGGGAGTTCGTCTTCAAGCTCGCGAAATAAGGGGCCAGCCGAAACTTCTTGCTAATTCCCTTCGCCGCTCGTCGCGGCCAAGAACCCTATCCCTCGTCGGTCGCCGCTCGACCTTTCGCCGTTCGTCGAAGCAGCGCGCTCTTCGCTTCGTCGCGCTCGAGCCCTAGCACTCGGGAACCGCTGAGATGTTGGTGGACCGGGAGAGGGGAATTAAAAACAAAAGGGCATGGACCGGTATATTTTGAACCGGTCTAGGTTGAACCGGTGTTTATGCTCAAAACAGTCTTATGCTCAAAATGGCCGAAAAAAATTGTTTCAACAACTTTTTTAACCGAAAAAAAATTGTTGCGACAACTTCCGATAGTGCATAGCTAGCAGATTTATCCGGAAAAAAATTTGTTTCAACAACGTTTTTGAGTTGTTGCGACAATTGTTGCAGGATTTCCAAAAATGCGCAGGACATTATTTTGGCCAAGTTTTCTGAATGGTGATATTGCTTTTTCCCTTTACATTAATTTCCTAAGAAGTAAAATTAAGTAATTTCAACTAAACTTCTTCATTAAAATCTAAATAAGAACATACGCAAATATAAATATATAAATTAATTTGGGTTGCCTCCCAAAAAACGCCTAATTTACTAGTCCCGGCAAGACTTCCTGCACTCGATATGTTACGCAAGAGTAATGACCGTTGCCTCACAACGATCATCGTTTTGAAAATCGTGTTTAAGTCTTTGTCCATTCACTTTGAACTCGGACCCATCCTTTTCATTTCCGATTGTAATGACTCCAAACGAGTGGACTTCCTTCACTCGGAATGGCCCCGATCATCTAGACTTTAATTTTCCCGGGAATAATTTCAGTTTCGAATTATATAAAAGCACGAGTTGACCTACATTAAATTCCATTTTTTCTATCCTTGCGTCATGTCATTTTTTAGTGCGTTCCTTATATATCTTAGCATTTTCATAAACATTTAATCTCATTTCCTCGAGTTCATTTAGTTTGAAAAGTCTATTCTTACTAGCATCCTGAAATTCAAAGTTCAATTTCTTGATGGCCCAATACGCCCTATGTTCCAATTCCACGGGAAGATGACAAGCCTTACCATAAACCATTTTATAAGGTGTCAATCCAATGAGCATTTTAAATGCGGTCCTATATGCCCATAATGCATCGTTCAATTTCTGTGACCAGTCCTTTCGAGATGCACTTACTGTCTTCTCTAGAATTGACTTGATTTCTCTATTTGAAAGTTCAGCAAGTCCATTGGTTTGTGGGTGATACGCTAAAGCAACTTTATGTGTTACTCCATACTTCCGCATGAGTGTTTTGAATTGCTTATTGCAGAATTGTGCTCCGCCATCACTAATAATGGCCCTAGGTGTACCAAACCTCGTGAGGATATTCGATTTTAAGAATTTTAGCACAACTTTGACATCATTCTTCTGGGTGGCTATAACTTCTACCCATTTAGACACATAGTCTACCGCTAAGAGAATATATAGATTACCGTTTGAATTCACAAACGAACCAATGAAATCAATACCCCAAACATCAAACGCCTCTACTTCCAAGATGTTGTTCAAAGGCATGCTAGCTCTACGATGTAAATTTCCCGTCTTTTGACACCTATCATATTGTTTTACAAGCAAGTGTGCGTTCTTGAATAGTGTGGGCCAGTAAAATCCAACCTCTAATACTTTAATAGCGGTACGTTCTCCCATAAAATGTCCTCCGTAAGGAGATGCATGACATTTTTCTAGGATACTATGCACCTCTATTTCCGGAATACACATACGCATCAATTGATCAGAGCAGAGTTTAAATAAATACGGAGCATCCCAAAAGTAGGATTTCACCTGATGGAGAAATCTTTTCCTTTGCTGATAGTCCATGCCCGAAGGAAAAACATTGCTAACTATGAAGTTGACAAAATCTGCATACCAAGGGACGCTACCATTAGTGATAACTAATAATTGCTCGTCAGGGAAATTATCTCTAATCATAACTTGAGTATCTTTCTCGCTCTCTTGTTCTAATCGTGATAAATGCTCAACAATTGGTTTTTCAGCCCCTTTACGGTCTTTGATCTCCAGATCAAATTCCTGTAAGAGGAGAACCCACCTTATTAGCCTAGACTTTGCATCCCTCTTATCCACTAAATACCGAATTGCCGAATGCTGAGTGATCAGTATAGACTATAACTTTGGAGTTAATTAAATAAGACCAGAACTTATCAAAGATAAAGACTACCGCTAATAACTTTTTTTCTGTTGTGGTATAGTTTATCTGAGCAGTCACGAGCGTTTTACTAGCATAATATATGGAGTGAAATTTTTTTTCACGCATTTGTCCTAACACAACTTCGACTGCATAGTTACTAGCGTCACACATTAGAACAAATGGTGTTGACCAATCAGGTGCAATGATAACAGGAGACGATACTAAACTTTGCTTTAATAACTGAAATGCTTTAGAACAATTATCATCAAAAATATAAGGTGTATCTTTCTCAAGTAGACTACACAATGACTTTGAGATTTTTGAGAAATCCTTAATGAAACGTCTATAAAATCTAGTGTGACCCAAAAAACTACGAATGCCTTTGACATTCGTTGGTGGAGGAAGTTTATCAATAACCTCAACTTTTGCCCGATCAACTTCCATACCTTTGTTGGAAACTTTGTGTCCTAGCACAATCCCTTCTCGTACCATAAAGTGACACTTTTCCCAATTCAAGACCAAATTGGTCTGAACACATCGATCCAAAACCTTTTTAAGCACTTCCAAACAACTATTAAATGATTGAGAGAATACAGAAAAATCATCCATAAATATTTCAATGCCTTCATCCATAAGATCAGTAAAAATTGAAATCATACATCGTTGAAATGTTGCGGGTGCATTACACAACCCAAATGACATTTTTCTGAATGCAAAAGTCCCATAAGGACATGTAAATGTAGTCTTTTCTTGATCTTCTGGTGCAACCATAATTTGGTTGTATCCAGAATATCCGTCCAAGAAACAGAAATATTCACTACCCGCTAATCTTTTTAATACTTGATCAATGAATGGTAGTGGAAAATGATATTTCCTAGTGGATTTGTTCAATTTCCTATAATTCATGCAAATTCTCCAACCGGTGACAGTTCTAAATGATATTAACTCATTATTTTCATTCTTTACAACCGTCATGCCTCCCTTCTTTGGTACACATTGCACCGGGCTCACCCACTTACTATCGGAGATGGGATAAATAATGTCGGCATCAAGCCATTTGATAATCTCTTTCATTACTACTTCTTTCATGAGGGGACTAAGCCTACGTTGATGTTCTATAGACCCAATTGCATCCTCTTCCAATAGAATTTTATGCATACAGATGGAGGGGCTAATCCCTCTAATGTCTGCAATGGTCCAACTCATAGCCCTTTTTAAATTCTTTTAAAACTTCTAGTAGTTTTTCTTCATTCTCTTGTTCTAATGATGCATCTATAATGACCGGCAATGTGTTCTTTTCTCCAAGAAATACATACTTTAAATGTTCAGGTAGAGGCTTCAATTCTAGAATTGGGGGGGTCCAGAATAGAGGGTTTCATTATTTTAGGTTCATTAGATCTATTTATTGTCTCAAATTTCTTCGTAAATGGTAGCCTTTCATGTGGGTCAAGAACTTTAACACATTCTTCTATTTATAAATCATCTCCCCATTCTTCATCAATTAGAATTGTTAAAAGTTGTTGCTCAAGATCATCTTTGTCATGCAATAGTTTGGTAGGCTCCTCCATTTCTTCTATGTAAAAGCATTATTCTTTATTATTTGGAAATTTAAGAGCTTTAAGAATATTAAACGTTACTTCTCATCATTTACTCTCATCGTCAACTCACCCTTTTGGACATCTATAAGCGTCCTCCCCGTGGTTAAGAATGGTCTCCCTAGGATAATGAGTACATCCTTATCCTCTTCCATATCTAAGACAACAAAGTCGGCTGGAAAAATAAATTTCTCCACTTTAACCAATACGTCTTCAACAATTCCCTTAGGAAATAATGCTAAAGTTCTATCGGCTAGTTGAAGGGTAAGAGATGTTGAAGCAATCTCTCCTAGGCCTAACTTCTTGTAGATAGATAATGACATTAAGTTAATACTAGCACCTAAATCACATAACGCTCCCAAAAAATTTAACTCCTATCGAGCATGGTATAGTAAAACTTCCAGGATCTTTTAGTTTAGGTGGTAGTTTTTTTTGCAGAATCGCGCTACACTCTTCCGTTAACGCTACTATTTCTTTATCAACGAACTTTCTTTTCTTAGATTGAATATCTTTCATAAACTTTACATAACTAGGCATTTGTTCCAATGCCTCGGCAAATGGAATATTTATGGTTAGTTTTTTTAAAGATATCCATGAACTTTTGAAATTGCTTATCTAACTTTGTCTTTGCTAGCCTAGAAGGAAACGGTGGTGGAGGGTAGATAATTTTTTTTCTTTTTATTATTTGGTTGTTCTACTTCCACTACTTCTGGTTCCTCATTTTCTTTTGGCTTTTCTTTTTCAGATTCACTTGCTTCAATGACTTTCTCACGTCCCTCCTCGTCTCTCACTCTTTCTAACAACTCATCCCCGCTTGGAATTTCTACACCACTCCTTAAGACAATGACCTTACAATGGTTAGGTTGATCCTCTCTTGTAGGATTATGTGTAGTATTAGAGGGTAATGATCCAACTAGTCTCTGACTTAGCGCATTTGCTAGTTGACTCAATGTGGATTCCATAGATCTAAGAGATGATTCAATCCCAACCATCCTAGACTTACTCTTTTGGAACATCTCTAAAATGAGGTCATCTGTTAATTTTCTAATGTTCACTTGGTTATTAGGATGAGGATTTTGTACTGGGTTAATATTTTGGTTGAATCCCGATGGTTGATTCATTACTTGATTATTTTTTCAAGAGAATTTAGGATGATTTCGCCACTTGGGATGATACTGATTTGCAAAATCGGGTGGAACTTGTCTTGGCTGTCCACCAATAAAATTCGCCTCTTCAGTGATTTGATTTAGTTGCTCTACAGTGAGTGGTGCATTTGATGTAGAAGTAGATAAAACATCTAGCCTTTTATTAATTAAATTAAATTATGATGCCAGTTGAGCAGCCAATGATGTAAATTGGTCCACTTGGTGGACCCCAACCAGATTAGTATTCCCTTGTCTCTTATATGCTGGATTGTTATTAGAAGTAAGATCTTCCAATATAGCATAAGCATCCTCCGGATACTTCTTCATTATGCATAAACTAGTTTTACAAATACAAAAACACTATGGAGGCCCGCTTAAAAAATTTAAAATAACAATGAAAAGAGAATTAAAAAGAAGACAATTTCACAAATAATTTCTCAAATAGAACAACAAAAACTTGAGCTTTAAATACTCAGAGTTTACTAATATTGCAAGAAATAAACTATTAGACCACACTTCCCCGGCAACGG
This sequence comes from Dactylorhiza incarnata, assembly GCA_033032865.1. Taxonomy (NCBI): domain Eukaryota; kingdom Viridiplantae; phylum Streptophyta; class Magnoliopsida; order Asparagales; family Orchidaceae; genus Dactylorhiza; species Dactylorhiza incarnata. The sequence goes on along the minus strand of JAWHQI010000157.1, from coordinate 4,436,741 downwards.
CGCCAAAAACTTGATAGTCGAAAAACATATATATACGCAAGTGCACGTGTCGGTTCAAGTAATAAAGTGTAGTAAAGATCGTTCCCTCGAGGAAGTGTTAAATCTAACGCTTGCAAATACTAACTTAGCCTTTTCTTCAAATTCAAGTCGAGTAATTAAGGTGATTTTTGTTGAAAATTAATAAAATTACAACAAATTAGAACTAAGAATACTTAAAATTACTTTTGAACAAATAGTCGTGTACACTGCTTTCATTTGCTCTTTGTGATATGTTCTTAAGGTGACTTTTTATGACTGAATGACTAATCATCTATCTTGCAACGATTTAAAGATGGACTACGTTATCTCTCGATATCCGAAACTCTCTTATCCAATATTTTCCTAGTTATCTCTAACTTAGGCAAAATAAAAGAATAACATAAAACATTTAAATCGATGTTGCTACCGAGAAGACGAAATCTCTTCCTCCCTTCTACGATATATGGAATTTATGATACACTTACGCTACTCCTCTCTCGAATCTTGCAGCATAGTATAAAGACGGAAATTTTGGTTAAACAATTACGCGACTCCTCTCTCGAATCTCGCCGCGCAGAATAAATTATTTATCTAGCCTGACTCATCTCTCGAATCTTGCCAAGCAAATTTAAAGATGAAAACTTAACCAAAAATTTTCAAGAACAACTTCATAAATTCAATAAAGATAAAATCTAAAACATTCATAATATAAATTAAGGTTCAAACATCACAATAAAATAAATTACTCGCAACATACAAGACTTAGAAAATTAGTTCATAACGGAAAAGGAAGAACACACAATTGTCAAGATCTTACTAGACATGGTTAAAGAGAAGAAGAAAGATGCAAGAATTTCTTTCCCAAAACGCTGCAGGAAATCAACCTCCTTCCCTTGGCCGAAAAATCTCCTATTGGCTCTTGCGTGAACAGTAAAACTGCATGAATAGTAAAAACTGCTCTCTCCCTTTCGTGAAAGATAACTTCCCCCTTTTTAATCCTCCCTCTTCTCTCTCCTATTGTGGAATAACTACCTTAAGTGTTTTCCTCCTCATAATTCGAAAATCCACTGAAAAAGATGCGCCCTTTTCATGTTTGTAACCGCCGCAATCATAAAATACGGCTTTCAAATCTGTAATTTCGCAGTCAGACTTGTTTCTTTCTTCGTTTCTTCGGGATAACTCCTTCAGCATTTTTCTACAATGAAAAATAGCAGAATAATGAATATATCCATACTTAAATTAATAATGGGAATATCAAAGTATTAAGTTTTTTAATAGATGATTCATGAATAAATATGTTATAAAGTTATATTTAAAAGTAAAAATAACTTCTTTTCAAGAAGTTATCACACCCCCACACTTAAGACTTTGCTAGTCCCGAGCGAAGATAATCCACAATAGTATAATTAGATGATTAACTAGGTAATATGATACAACTTCGATAGACCCTTTTCACTGATATAAGAACAGTTATCACAAGAAATTTCTTTTAACACTTGAAAGACTTATCAATCTTCAAGATTTCACAATCACAAAAGAAAATTCATTAGATTGATCAAGGATAACATTCAGTTAAGTTTTCTAGTGCAGTGCGTGTCAATTCTCAAAATTCATTAATCCTACACAAGTTTATAATCTTGAACTTCCATACTAATGATGATGAAAAAGAATATGTTGAATCATAATTTGGTCTTCGCATAAGTTTGGCAGTTCGATTGAAAGAGAATTACAGGGACATCATAAACGTGGCTAGAACTATAAACTTTTGATAACGAGATAAAAATATCTTCCTTAATAATCTTAATAATGGTATATTATATGGGGTTTAACTATACAACATCATAAATCCTTCTTGAAGTCATAGTTGGGATCATTCCAAGCATGTGTGGACATACTTAGGCCGCATATCACTATGAACTATTTTCTCTTTTGCACATTTTATAAATCTCATTGTTGGGGTCATTCCAAGCATGTGTGGACATACTTAGGCCGCATATCACTATGAGATTTTTTTTTTACGGAAAATTAAACACCCATAAATATAGACATTCATTAAAATATATTAAGAAGGATCATAAGATAATTCGTTTCAAAATGAAATGACTCACAAATTGAAGTCCCTAGATCCTCTTACCAATCAACTACTGAACTCAGATTTTAGCTTACATCAATAATTCAATTCTTGCTTAAGCTTCCATCATTTCGTACATCATTCAATAAAAAGGATTTTCTAGTGTAACTTTAATTTTTAAGATTTTCCTTGCATCAGAAATTATTCAACATTTCAGTATAACAGCTGTTCAGTTCATTTCATTCCTAGTTGGCTCTGTGAATACAAAATTTGAGGTACACATTTACCCTTAGCTTCTTTTACTACTTCCGATGTAAGTACTCTTTTAGCACTTTTCATTTATGTCTGATATGCACCAATTTTATTACCACAACTTGGTTTGATTCTTATCACGGGGCCCGACCGGACTGCTGATTTGTAGTAAAACTAGGTTGGGGTGTTACAATTGGTATCAAAGCTAGGTTTAGGATCTCATGACCCAGAAAATTCACAGAGCCTTAAGATTTCTTTTGAATCACTCCTTCGACGATAGAGTCATCAAGTTTTATCTAACCCTCAGTTGTGCATACGTTTAGAAATATCTTCCATAGTAGATCCTTCATTTTTTGTCACGTATATCGATAACTCTTTTCCTTTCGCCTTATATGCACCACACACTAGTGAGGTAGGCGAGCCTTCACGTCAAAATACAACTCCTAAAATAGTCATGGATGACGGTAGTGCACCAGCAGAACCCGCAGCACCAGGCACCAGCGGTGTCAGAACCTACCGACATGACAACTATTATTGCCAGGGCAGTGGCCTTAACTCTGTTGGAATTTAGGAATGGACTGCCTGCAGCAGATCCAGCAACAGTCCCTGTACTAGCTGCCGGGGACTTAAGGTTGGAGCGTTATCTGGGAAACCTCCGTGATCTCCACCCCTCCAATTTCAATGGAGAAGAAACACCGATGGAAACAGACGACTTGCTGATAAAGACCCGTGACTTACTCGAAGTGATGCAGTGCCCAAAAAATAAGAAGGTTCCTTTAGCTGTCTTCCTCCTGAAAGGTGAGACAAATCTGTGGTGGACCAGACATTTGGCGGACGATCCCGCTAGTAAGTAGCTTAGTATAAATTGCCCTTGCCCTAGAATATAATATCATTTTTGTGTAATGATAATGTGAGCTCCAATTATGTCAGGTCGTACAACAGATATGCTCATGTGGAACGACTTCTCGGCGGCGCTAGCTAGTTGGTTCATCCCCCGTCCGAACGTCGCAGTCTCTAGGAAAAGTAGCCCAAGCTCATTCAGGGGGACAAATCTGTCATCGCCTATGAGCGGGAGCTGACCCACTTATCCCGTTATGCGGGCACTATGCAAGGGGGCCGAGAACGAGAAGTGTAGCCGATTCGTGGACGGACTGCGTGACTCTCTGAGGCAGCCTCTAATGACGATGGTCAATGCTGATTACAGGAGCTTGGTTGACACTGCGAGAAAGTTGGAAGTTGATCAGCAGAAGGTGCAAAAACGTAACAACTTCCGTTCGAAGCGGCCTCAGGATGCACCACAGCAGCAACAACAGAACAAGAATAGCCAAGGAAAGAACTGGAACAAGAAACATAGGACTGATGATAAGAGAGGTGGTCAGACCGGGGCCAAGGTCAAGGATTACCCCCTCTGTCCTAAGTGCTGCCGCCACCATCTGGGTGAGTGTTTAGCTACTACAGGGGTTTGTTACAAGTGTCAACCATCAGGGCATATAACCCGTTATTGCCAGGGAACTCCCGTGAATCAGGTAGCAAAAGTTCGTTCGTGTAATCATTTTAATTTATACCCTTTCCACATTAGCCTTATAATCGTAACTCTTTCTGTAGTCGAAATTTGAGGTTGGTGGTCCTAGCAGAACCGACAAGGGAAAAGTACAAGTAGGATCTGAGGTGAAGCCAGCTCCAGGACGAGGTCCGGTGCAACCCAGAGCTTATGGGCTGGGCCAACAGGAAGCCAAGGTGCAGGAGGACGTTGTGATAGGTATGTGTATGTCCTAGACGATTTAGTTCTTTTCTTCTTAGTGACACTAAATTAAACCCATGTTGCATTTATGCATGTAGGAATACTTATGATTCGAAACATACCCTCCAAGATTCTCTTTGACACGGGTGTCTCACACTCGTTCATAGCAGAATCTCTTGTGCATAGGCTGGACTTAGGAATCCTTCCAGAGTCAACATCATTAGAGGTCATGATGCATAATGAATCCCTTTTGCAGACCATACGTAAGTGTAGAGCTCCAGTGCGGTTTGGAGAAACTGAATTCTTTATAGAAGGTTCACTCCTTCCTATAACTGGATTTGATCTGATAGTGGGTATGGACTGACTATCAGATGTGAATTCAAAGATAGACTGCAGGAACAACGTGATACAGTTCAAAGGACCCAACCAAATCGTCTTTACCTTCCAGGGCATGAAGGCAGACTACAAATTAGTTATCTCGTCAATCAAGGCTGTCAGATGCATCAAGGGTTGTGTAACCTTCTTAGTGCTGATGAATGTTGAAGCTAAGGTTAATCTGCTAGAAGTACCTGTAGTTCAGGAGTTTCCAGATGTCTTTCCAAAGGAGTTACCTGGTGCCCCTCCTACCAGAGAGATTTATTTCCAAATCGATCTTATACGTGGAGTTGCGCCAGTGGCCAAGACTCCTTACCGCATGGCTCCCAGAGAACTTGTCGAATTGAAGATCCAGTTGAAGGAGTTGATCGACCTGGGTTTTATTCGCCCCAGCACTTCACCTTGGAGTGCACCAGTACTGTTTGTTAAGAAGAAGGATGACAGTCTGAGGTTGTGCATAGACTACCGCGAGCTGAACAAACTGACAGTTACAAATAAGGTATCTTATTCCCAGGATAGACGATTGTTTGATCAGCTTGAGGGATCTTGCACGTTCTCCAAGTTAGATTTGAGGTCTGACTGCCACCAATTGAAAATTCGAGATGTGGACATTCAAAAGACGATGTTCAACACTAGATACGGACACTATGAGTTCGTGGTCATGCCGTTCGGGCTGACTAATGCCCCGTCCGCCTTTATGGATCAATTCGTTATCATCTTTATAGACAACATTCTGGTGTATTCAAGGAGTCAAGAAGATCATGACGAGCACCTTAAGATAGTTTTGAGCACTCTCAGGGAGAATCAATTGTACGCTAAATTTTCAAAGTGTGAATTCTGGCTTTCTGAGATTGCATTCTTGAGCCACGTTATCAGTCAGAAAGGTTTTACAGTGGATCCGAAGAAGATATAAGCAATAAATGATTGACCAAGGCTGAAGACAGTTACTGAAGTTCGCAGTTTTCTCGGTTTAGCAGGATACTACAGGAGATTCATTAAGGACTTCTTAAAATAGCTTTATCGATGACTACGCTTACCAGAAAAGGAAAAGCCTTCAATTGGACAGTTGAGTATGAGCTTGCCTTTGAGGAGTTGAAATCTAGGTTGATGATCGCTCCGATTTTGAGTCTACCTTCAGGTTCAGATGACTTCCAGATTTATAGTGATGCCTCAGATCAATGTTTGTGTTGTGTACTTATGCAGCATGGTAATGTCATAACTTTCGCCTCCAGAGCGTTAAAGGTTCACGAGAAAAATTATCTTGTGCACGATTTGGAGCTAGCAGCCGCCATCCACACATTGAAGATTTGGAGACACAACCTCTACAGGGTTCGTTGTGAAATTTTTACAGATCACAAATGCCTTAAGTATATATTTGATCAGCAAGAGCTTAATATGAGGCAGCGTAGGTGGGTAGAATTCCTTTCAGATTATGATATTGATATTCAGTACCATCCGGGGAAAGCAAACGTGGTAGCTGATGCGCTTAGTAGAAGAGATTTGAGCTACTCCCTCATTACTCAGCAGGAGGAGCTTGTTTATTTATAGACATTTATAAATATTTATAGACATTGTGATGTAGGTTAGGCTACGTGGGTACACGACTATCATGCAACCTTAACACTTAGGGGGAGTGTCATGGAAATAACTCTATTCTTCTTAACCGCTAAATGCGACACATGCAAATCTGACGGAGGGGTCAAATCATAGCAATAAAAAATTAATTTGCAAGAGATAATTTAAGCAAGACCAAAATAATTCTTTAAGCAAGCAAGTTTAGGCTTTCCTCCGCATGGAGGGCCAAAGCGAGAGCGCGCGGCGAATAATTCCTGTAAATCACAAAATATCCCAAGAGCAAATGACCACGATTCTTTCGATCCAAGCAAGTATGAAATAACATCAACATATATTAAAATTGAAGAAATTGTTCCATACAACGATAAAACAATACTCACGAAGTAGGGGAAGGCCGTAGCGTAGAGATCCGTTGTTTCCGGATGTAGGGGTTGCTGTTCGGAGGCAGAAATGTGGCTGTACTGCGATTGGAGTCGTGGTACGGTGGCTGCAGTGACTGGGTTTGGGTGCTGAAGGAGTGACCTCAATAGAGGAGGGAGGAATGGGGGTGGAGAGGAAATGGGGAATTAGAGGGAGGGCATCATGGGTCAGAGAAGGGGTTACAGGAGTGATGTGCGTGGATGTGCAGGGGAGTTTCACGGGAGGTTTCACGGGAGGTCTCCTGGAGGAAAAAGAAAGCAGCCGTGGGATTTTTGGTGGAGGCTAGGGCGTAACTTTGGGATGGAATAGTAAATTTCATCAAACTGTAGCATAAATTAATGAGGAGTGATGGGGATCAATCAGTTCATGCACCTGGAGAGGTTCGCCGCAAGGCGGGACCCACGTTCATTTATTCGCGCAGGAAGGCTTGATCGGATTGCCGATCCGACTCCGCGGTTGCGTCGGGCACGTCGCTGCGAGTCAAAAACATATATTAGTTTATTTTTTTGAGTTTATTTTTTCATGTATTTAGTGGTCGACCCCACCGACCAATCATAGTCGTTGATGGGGAAGCCCTAGTTTTGCTTTCTCTTATAAATAGATGTTGTAGGGGCTGAATCCAGCATTGCAGAATTTGGAAAACTCTAATCCCGGATTCCAGCGATCACCCCGCGGTGCCGACGCCGTGGAACCCTAGGTGACGATTCCTAGGTTCTCGTTCTTCTCCCCAAGGTACCTCCCATCCATACCCCCCTCCTCCCCTCCCCAAATCCCTTACTGCCACCCCATTTTTCCCCTAGACAGCCAGCCGCCCCGCTGGTTTGCCGTCAGCCGCCAGTCCGCCAGCCCCTCCTCCCTTTCCGCCGGCCATAGCCACCTCCAACACCACCGCCGGCCTTCCCCACACCCAACCAGCAGCCGGATGCCCCCTCCACTACCCTACTCCAACCCGCCAGCCCCCATCTCCCCTTCAGCAGCCAGCCGCCCCCTCCACTGCCCTACTCCAACTCACCAGCCCCCATCTCCCCTCCAGCAGCCACGCGCACCGTCCCCAACCTTAATTGACCACCCCTAGCCTCTCCCCACGTGGAACCACCTCCCTTCCACCCTAAAATTCTAGATCAATCCATATCTAGGGTTTTCGCCTCCCGATCCGTTATTGCCACCGTCATACATCATCCCGTACCCTGAATCCGCCTCATACATCAGATCTATCCACCCCCCACCCGGATCTATTCCCTAGTGGCCGGATCTATCCACTTCCGGCACGATCTCCCCATTTTCCGCCAAGGACAGCCACCGTCATCCCGTCACGCCTCCGGTTCCACCTTCGATCGCCGATCTACACACCCGGACCCAAATTCTTCAGTGTCTCGGTTCAGCCCGCTACTTTTGTGAGTTCCTTGTGGTATTGGCTTATTTGATCTGATATTTTCAGTGGTGAATTAATATATGTTGTTGTGATTTTCGCTAGTAGAAAATTGTTTGTGATACGCTATTAATTTGCAGGAGTCATTCACCACGCACTTTGTTTTGGCCCTCCGAGCGGAGGAAAGCCGTTGTCAATTGCTGAATTAATTAGTTGTTTTTAAATTTCAAATATTTGCGTGGTGTTAGAAAATTTCATTGCTCAAATTATCCACCGTCGTCGCCGATGATTGCATCGCATTTAGACTAAGGTTGGTGTGTCGCATTTGCATTCCCACCTAGAGTCCTAGGTTTTTTGCACCCCGTAGCCTACCCTACATCAAGGAGCAGGGGCATTTTGTTGAAGGCTGGAAGGGTTTTTTCCTGGGAAGAAAAAAAACAAATCTGTAAGGGGTTGGGTGTGGCTTCCGGTGGAGGGTTTTGAGAAGGGGATTGGGTGGTGGTGGAGAAGGATACAAAGGGGATACAAGAACAAACCTAGGAGTCGTCACCTAGGGCCTCACAGAGTCGTCACCGTGAGAGGATCGCCGGATTCCGGGAATTATTCTCTCCAAAATCTGCAATGAGGTTGACAGCCCCCATATCCTCCTATTTATAATAAAACACACTTAGGGCACCCGACATCAACGACTATGATTGACCGTGAATATGGAGGGCCCGATTACAATAAATACAGCTCAAAAACAACAAAGTAATATATGAAATCGTAGGTAAACGACGAGCCGGACGCATCCGTGGAGTTGGATCGTTGATCCGGTGATCTATATATGGCAGGTGTTCAATTGGCTCCGAACGGGCCTAAAACTCGTTCTCCGCCGCTGGTACGCATCTCCATTCGACATCACATTGTACTTAGCCTATGTATAATGTCCCATTAAGCCCATTCCTCTCTTACATTCCATTAGTCTCATATCTTGGAGACATTCTTAGCTCCTTCTCCTTCTCTCTATATAAGGAGTATCTTGTACATGATTTTTAATTCAAGGAGAATAATTTATATTTGCCTCCTTTTTTTCTCATTTCGTACAAGACCAATTTGGAAGATGGTAAGAACAAACAATTTGAAACTTTGTGGAGGAAATCATTAAAATAATTACCATAATTACAACGCTTGATCTTGGAAGGAAGATATGGGGTGATTGCTAAGTTTAATCGTACAAAACCACGATCCATACAAGTCAGTCACACTAATTAGCCATAGTAGAAAAACGATCATACAAGTAGTGTGCGCGAGTGGCATGCACGAGGAAACGTAAATGAGCACGAATAATATGGCATGCGAGAATAAAATGCATACAAAAATAAACGTGCTAAGGAACATGCGAACATGAAATGCAATTCAAATAAAAGTGCATAGATAAAAGACATGCTACGATGTGTGCTGTAGATTGCATCAATTGCCCCGAGGTTGAAAGAGTTTGATCACATAGACGACCACCTATTGAGATTTGAAGAATTAATGGAGATGTTGCAGATGTTTGGTTGGAATGTATTTTCTATGAAATTTTCTACATTAAGAGGATGTCAAATGATTAGACAAGAAATAATTTGCTTCTAGTATTTAAGGTAATGGAGATGTTCATTTTTATGTTAATTGTAAATGATAGACTTGTGAGTCTGACATCGGAGCTATGGGGAATGCTATGAAGAATAGATGTTGAAAGTTATATTAATTTTAGAGAATCAATTTAAGTTCATGTCAAGCTCTACTATGGAGTGTTTTTTGTGTTACATTTACGTTATTATATATATCTATATCTATACTAATGTTTTATATATCTATCTATATATACACATATATATATGTGTATATATATATGTGTGTATATATATACACATATATATATTTATATCAGCATTTTTCCACGGGGTTCCCCTGTGTCCTAGTGCGACAGTACATTCTCCATTTGTCGCCCCCATAAAATTTTGTTTTGCCGAATATGAACTACAATAGATTTTGAGGTGATTATAGCACACTTTTAAAATTAAATAATAAAACATTCAAAATAAATTTACTTATTAAAATTTGGAAAATTTGTAATAAAAAGGGTAAAATTGGAAAGATGGATGTTATATATATGTATATACACACACACACACACGAGTGACAGGCACGGGGCTCCGCCCCTACTGCCAAGCGCGACAGTACCCGACCGACAACAACGGGCTTCGTGCGGGCAAGCTTCACCCAACCCCGGCCAAGCGCGATAGTACTCGGCCCGCGACTGCGGGCTTCGCCCGCCCCCGGCGGGCTACGCCCATGACGCTCAGGGTTGCGCCCGCATCAAGCCGGTTGCGCCCACAACATATACATATGAGTACTCAAAATGTCTGCGCAAAAATTTTAATTAATATTTTATAATCGTTTTTTTTTCAAAAACATTTATATTTTAACAAAAAATTATTTTTAAGTAGGTCTAGGAGGTCTACTAAAAAACTTTTGGATTTTATGAATTTCCACCATTATTTTTAGGTGATTGTTACAGACAAACCTATATTGGCTAGGGGCAAACCAAATTTAAAAAAAACAAATTATTAAATTAATATAGGGAGTTGTTAAAGGCACCGCAGTTTTGGCTAGTGGCACCGCATCTTCTCCTAATTTTTCGCGTCTTTTGGAAATACGTCTTGTACATGCATTTTTAGGAAAAGTGTTCAACACGAAAGTTGTAGATCTCGCCGAAATCTACAACTTTCGTGTTGAACATTTTTCCTAAAAATGCATGTACAAGACGTATTTCCAAAAGGCGCGAAACCTGGGCGTATTTCCAAAGTACGCCTTGTGCATGCATTTTTAGGAAAAGTGTTCAACACGAAAGTTGTAGATTTTGATGAGATCTACAACTTTCGTGTTGAACAATTTCCCTAAAAATGTATGTACAAGACGTATTTCTAAAAGACACGAAAAATTTGGAGAAAGTGCAGTGCAACTAGCCAAAACTACGGTGCCTTTAATGTAACATCCACATTTTAATACGCCAAACTAAATTTGTTCGCAGGGCCCGATCTCGAGCAAGGGTGATTAAGCCTACGTCATGTCGAGGTACGAACTATTGTGGCTAGTTGTTGCGCTCTGATTAGTACGTAAATTGAAGTTAATAATATCACTATGACGCAACTTAGAGGTTCGCAGGAACCGTAATTTTATAATTTTAGCGCGTTAGCAGTGCAACAGTAAATGGGCATTAAAGTAGGAGTTAAACAAATTTTCCATTATACGGTTTCCTTTCTTAACCGACGCTTGACCTCTCGCGTGATCGGAACCGCTGTTTCTCCTCTTTTTATCTCCCAGGCGCTCGACAGTTTAGGTAACCGCCGATCTATTCCTCCTCCCTATCGACCCGAGCGAGGTTTAGGGCTCCCCGTCTCTCTCGGTTGTCGGCGCTCGCTCCCTCCCCCTGATAGTCATCGACGGCCGACGCTTAGGAGCCACCTCCTCCCTTTCGTGAAGACCCGTCCGCCTCTCTTTCCTCCGTCGAGTGCGGCAGCAGGGCCTGTTAACTCTCGCAGTGTGCGTTTCCAGCCCCGACTCCTTCCGGCAAATCCAGTAGACTCATCGTGAAACCCCGTCGGTGGTCTTCCTGTCGTCCCTGTTTCTGCGCAGGTAGGATTTGAGTCGCCACCTTCCTGTTTGGTCCTTCCTGCCAAGGTAAGTGATGAAGATCCTTTTCCTCCCTCCAGTTATAATTGATGCCCTCTATTCTTCTAAGTTTTGACTACTCTAATCAGCGATCCAGCAGCCGGTCCTTCAGCGGAGGATCACTCCAGCAGTCTCCGTTTTCCGTGTTTCAGTCCGAAAACTTGAGAGGACGATATGCCGCCGCGCCTTGTGTACGAGCGACGCAATTCAACGGTAAGAAAATCTATTTCTTTTGGTTGGACATATCATAGTAGCGCATAATATTTTAGACGAGAAATTAATTAGTAATATATTCTCGTGTTTTGTACTAATAACTGATAGTATGTGTTAGAGTACGTTCTAGACATTCAAATAATCCAGTAGAGTTCGAATATGATGTTCTCCTAAAGGTTAGAGTTCTTGGGAAACGGTGAACCTACGCAGCACAGCTAGTAGAACTTTTATTGAAATTTCAAATAATAACAGAAATCATTTAGGAGGCACGAATGATGTTATCTCTCGTGATAAGATTGAGGCGCACAATCTGTCTCTTAGGGCATAGTAGCCCCTAGGAGCCTCAACTTTTGGGGGAAAAATACTTCCCCTTATAGTTCAATAGATACGAGTCCAAGAACGTGATGCGTTCGTTAGTAAGGACTCGGATCGTTAGATCGCGCATAAGTTGCAACCCCAAGATTTAAGTGTACGTCACGGTTTAGAAACCCCTTGTAGTTATTGTGATTTTTAAGGAGAAATACACGATTGAATCACAGCAGAATAGTCATTTTTGATTGTGGCACTTTGACAGAAAAACATGCGTAATAATATTGTATGAATACTTATTTAGTACAAAATAGTTATTTCTGTATTTGACACTCACTCATGTTTCTTCAATTTTTAACATTTTAGTGTCACTAGGGGAAATGGTTTTTCTTACTCTTCAGTTGGGCTGACCCATTTTTGGGCTTCTCATTACAGGAGTCACAGGTGGGGTGTTGCGCCTAGGATGAGCGCGATTGCCGTTGTACCGTGTTTAGTTTGTTTTCAATCAGTGGTTTTCCTTTCAGTACAATGTTATTATGTTTATCATGTACCAGGATGATCTAATGTTTCCATGTATCAGATTACATTAAGATTTCAGTATTTCAAGTATTATGACACTTTCTTTTTAGTGGCTTTGTGAAATCAAGTGTGAGGTACACTTTTACCCCTTAGTTTCTTTTACTGTTTCCGCTGTAAGTACTATTTAGTTTTTTTTTCTTTGTTTTGTCATTTCATTTTATATCAGCTATGTACCAATTTATATTACCGTTTCTTAGTTTGCTTCTTATCACGGGGCCCGGCCGGACTGCTGATTTGTGGTAAAACTAAGGTGGGGTTTTACAATTGGTATCAGAGCCAGGTTAGGATCCCACGACCCAGGAAATTCACAGAGCCTTAGGATTTCAACTGAATCATTCTTTGACGTTAGAGTCATCAAAGTTTCTTCTAGCTCAGCTATGCGTTGAATGGAAATATCTTTCTAGTAGATCTTTCTTGTGTCTCGTACATCAATAACAGTTTCTCTTCCATCGTATAGGCACCGCGTACCAACGAAGCGGGCGAGCCTTCGCGGCAGAACACCACTCCCGAGATAGTCATGGATGACGGTGGTGCACCAGCAGCAGCACCGGCAGTGCCAGAACCTACTGACTTTGCGGCCATTATTGCCAGGGCAGTGGCCATAGCCTTGCTGGAATTCAGAAATGGACTGCATGCAGCAGATCCAGCAGCAGTTCCTGTACCAGCTGCCGGAGACTTAGGAATGGATCGTTATCTGAGGAATTTCCGGAATCTTCAGCCCTCCAATTTCAATGGGGAAGAAACACCAATGGAGACCGATGATTGGTTGATTAAGACCCGCGACCTGCTCGAAGTGATGCAGTGCCCTGAGAACAAGAAGGTTCCTCTAGCTGCCTTCCTCCTGACAGGTGAGGCAAATCTGTGGTGGACTAGGCATCTGGCGGACGACCCCGCTGGTAAGTGACGTTGTTCTAATCTCCTTTTCCTAGAATACTTTGCCCTGTAATAATATGAATTTTTTCATTTAGGATAGGCCGTACAGCAGATATGTTCACGTGGAACAATTTCTCGACGGCACTATCTACCTGGTTTGTGCCCCCATCCGAACGCCGCAGTCTCCAGGAAAAGTACCTCCGACTCTTTCAGGGGGACAAGACTGTAATAGCCTATGAGCGGGAGCTGACTCACCTATCTCGTTATGCGGGTAATATGCAAGGGGATGAGAACGAGAAATGTAGCCGGTTCGTGGACGGACTGCGTGACTCGCTGAGGCAGCCTTTGATGACAATGGTCAATGCCGATTACAGGAGCTTAGTGGACACAGCGAGGAAACTGGAGGCTGATCAGCAGAAGGTGCAAAAGCGAAATAATTTTCGTTCGAAGCGGACTCAGGATGCACCGCAGCAGCAACAACATCAGAACAAGAATAGTCAAGGAAAGAACTGGAACAAGAAGCAGAGAACTGATGATAAGAAGGGTGGTCAGACCGAGTCCAAGGTCAAAGATTACCCCCTCTGTCCTAAATGCTACCGTCACCACCTGGGTGAGTGTTTAGCTGCTGCGGGAGTTTGTTACAAATGCCATCAACCGGGACATATAGCCCGTTACTGCCAGGGAACTCCCGTGGTCCAGGTACAAAATTTCATTTGGTTAATCTTCTTAAGTTATACCTTTCCCTCAATAGGCCTAATTATGATTCTTGTATAGTCGAAGTTTGAGGTCGGTGGTCCTAGCAGAACCGACAGAGGAAAGGCTCATGTTGGAACTGAGGAGAAAAATACTGCAGGACGAGGTCCGGTGCAACCCAGAGCTTATGGGCTAGGCCAACAAGAAGCTAAGGATCAGGAGGACGTGGTGACAGGTATGTGTACGTCCTAGACATTTTAGTCTCTCTCCTTAGTGACACTAAAGTTAATACCTTTGTTGCATTCATGCATGTAGGAATACTTATGATACGAAACGTTCCCTCTAAGATTCTCTTTGACACGGGTGCCTCACACTCGTTCATAGCAGAATCTCTGGTGCGTAGGCTGGATTTAGAAGTCCTCCCAGAGTCTGCATCTTTGGAAGTTATGATGCCTAATGGATCCTATTTGCAGACCAGGAATAAGTGTAGAGTTCCAGTGTGGTTTGGAGAAACTAAAATTTCAATAGAAGCCTCACTCCTCCCTATAGCAGGATTTGATCTGATAGTGGGTATGGACTGACTTTCAGCTATGAATGCAAGAATTGACTGCAGGAACAAGGTGGTACAGTTCGAAGGACCCAACCAAGCTGCATTTACCTTCCAGGGTATGAAGGGAGTCTCCAGTTTAATAATCTCCTCAATCAAGGCTATAAGATGCATCAATAAGGGTTGTGCAACCTTCTTAGTACTGATGAATGCTGAAACCAAGGTTAATCTGCTAGAAGTGCCGGTTGTTAAGGACTTTTCAGATGTTTTTCCAGAGGAGTTACCTGGTGCCCTTCCTACCCGAGAGATTGATTTTCAGATAGATCTTGTTCCTGGAGCTGCGCCAGTGGCCAAGAGCCCATACCGAATGGCTCCCAGAGAACTTGCCGAGTTGAAGATTCAATTGCAGGAATTAATCGACTTGGGTTTCATTCGCCCCAGCACTTCACCTTGGAGTGCCCCTGTTCTTTTTGTTAAGAACAAAGATGGTAGCATGAGATTGTGCGTCGATTATCGTGAGCTTAACAAGCTGACAATTAAAAATAAGTGCCCTATCTCCAGGATAGATGATTTGTTTGACCAGCTCGAGGGATCTAGCACGTTCTCCAAGCTAGATTTGAGGTCGGGCTACCACCAGTTGAGGATTCGAGATGCGGACATCCAGAAGACGGCGTTCAGCACTAGATATGGGCACTATGAGTTCGTGGTCATGCCGTTCGGGCTAACTAATGCCCCGTCCGCCTTTATGGATCTGATGAATAGGGTGTTCCAAGAACTTCTAGACCGTTTCGTTATCGTTTTCATAGACGACATTTTGGTTTATTCAAAGAGTCAAGAAGATCACGCCGAGCACCTCCGGACAGTGTTGAGCACTCTCAGAAAGAATCAGTTGTATGCCAAGTTCTCAAAGTGCGAGTTTTGGCTCTCAGAGGTTGCATTCTTGGGACACGTCATCAGTCAGAAGGGTCTCGCGGTGGATCCGAAAAGATAGAAGCAATAAAGGATTGGCCAAGGCCGAAGGCAGTGACTGAGGTTCGCAGTTTTCTTGGCCTGGCAGGTTATTACAGGAGATTCATTAAGGACTTCTCGAAGATAGCGCTACCGATGACTACACTCACCAGGAAGGGGAAAGCCTTCTCATGGACAGTGGAGTGTGAACTTGCGTTTGAGGAGTTAAAATCTAGATTGATGACCGCCCCGGTTTTGAGCTTACCTTCAGGCTCAGAAGGATTTCAGATTTTTAGCGATGCCTCAGGGCAAGGGTTGGGTTGTGTACTTATGCAGTATGGTAAGGTCATAGCTTACGCCTCCGGGCAGTTAAAAGTTCACGAGAGGAATTACCCTGTGCACGATTTGGAACTTGCAGCGGTCATCCACGCCTTGAAGATTTGGAGACACTACCTTTACGGAGTTCGTTGTGAGGTCTTTACGGATCATAAGAGTCTCAGCTATATTTATGATCAGCAACAACTTAATATGAGACAACGAAGGTGGGTGGAATTCCTTTCAGATTATGATATTGGTATCCAATACCACCCGGGGAAAGCAAACGTGGTGGCTAACGCGCTTAGTAGAAGAGGTTTGAATTATGCCCTCATTACTCAGCAGGAAGAGCTTGTGCGAGCTCTGGAGAGGTTGGAGATCAGTATAATACCACGCTCCAGTCTTGGTTCTGCAAGGTTGAATTGGATGGAAATCACCTGCGATATTAAAGACAGGATCAGAACAGCTTTACCCTTGGATCCAAAGATGGTGGAGGTTTGGGATTTGACCCAGACTGGTCAGAAGGAGAGGTTCAGCATTCAGGAGGGCTTACTCCTTTTCGATAATAGAGTATGCATACCAGGTGTTGGTCACCTTCGAGAGGATATACTGTTTGAAGCTCATAATTCCAGATATTCGATACATCCGGGTAGCACGAAGATGTATGCAGATCTCAAGAAGTCAGTTTGGTGGTCAGGTTTGTTGGAGGGTGTGAAACATGCAAGTTGGTTAAAGCCGAGTGCCAGAGACCAGGGGGCAAGTTGAAGCCCCTACCTATTCCGGAGTGGAACTTTGAGGATATATCGATGGATTTCGTTCACGGCCTTCCCCGATCGCAGAGTGAGAATGATTCATTATGGGTTATAGTCGATCGTCTTTCCAAGGTTGCCCATTTCATTCCCAATAAGAAAACGGACCAAGGCCCAAGATTGGCTCAGTTGTATGTGGATGAGATAGTTCGACTCCATGGTGTTCCGAAGACTATAATCTCAGACAGAGATGGCAGGTTTACCTCCAAGGAATGGAAGTACGTTCATGAGCGTTTGGGCACTAAGCTACTTTTTAGTACAGCTTTCCACCCCCAGACAGATGGTCAGACAGAACGCACGAATAGAACCATGGAAGATATGCTCCGTATGTGCATTCTAGATTTTGGAGGTAAGTGGGAAAAGTATGTCACCCTTGTAGAGTTCTCCTACAATAATAGTTTTCAAGCTAGCATTGGGATGGCGCCTTTTGAAGCTCTTTATGGTAGGCGGTGTCGGACACCGTTGTGCTGGGCGGAAGTTGAGGAGAGGTCTTCCATCAAGGAATCATGGGTGGACAAGACCACAGCTCGAATTAAACTCATTCAGGAGCGCATGAAGATAGCACAGGATCGTCAAGCCAAATATTATGATCAGAGGCATAGATCAGTGGAGTTCAGCGTAGGAGACTTTGTCTATCTGAAGGTCAAACCAGTCAAGGGTGTTTCCCGAATCAAGCGGATGAAGAAGTTGAGTCCAAGGTTCGTTGGTCCTTTCGAGGTGCTGGAGCGCATAGGTGAGGTTGCTTATAGATTGGCCTTGCCCTAGGAAATGAGTGGCCTACACGACGTTTTCCACGTCTCCTATCTGAGGAGAGCAGTCAGAGACCCCAGTCAGATAATCAGTACTGAAGAAGCACCAATCGAATCAAATCTTAGTATTAATATCAAGCCAGTCAGGATAGTGGACTCAAGAGTTCAGAAGCTCCGTAGCAGAGAGATCCGTTTTGTAAAGGTCCTTTGGATGAACTGTGGCCGACCAGAGTATTCTTGGGAAAGAGAAGATGAACTCTGGAGCAATGAAGATTATGCTTTCCTTTTTGACTCAGGTATGGTTGAAATTTTCGGGGTCGAAAATTTTATTAGGAGGGGAGATTTGTAACATCCACATTTTAATACGCCAAACTAAATTTGTTCGCAGGGCCCGATCTCGAGCAAGGGTGATTAAGCCTACGTCATGTCGAGGTACGAACTATTGTGGCTAGTTGTTGCGCTCTGATTAGTACGTAAATTGAAGTTAATAATATCACTATGACGCAACTTAGAGGTTCGCAGGAACCGTAATTTTATAATTTTAGCGCGTTAGCAGTGCAACAGTAAATGGGCATTAAAGTAGGAGTTAAACAAATTTTCCATTATACGGTTTCCTTTCTTAACCGACGCTTGACCTCTCGCGTGATCGGAACCGCTGTTTCTCCTCTTTTTATCTCCCAGGCGCTCGACAGTTTAGGTAACCGCCGATCTATTCCTCCTCCCTATCGACCCGAGCGAGGTTTAGGGCTCCCCGTCTCTCTCGGTTGTCGGCGCTCGCTCCCTCCCCCTGATAGTCATCGACGGCCGACGCTTAGGAGCCACCTCCTCCCTTTCGTGAAGACCCGTCCGCCTCTCTTTCCTCCGTCGAGTGCGGCAGCAGGGCCTGTTAACTCTCGCAGTGTGCGTTTCCAGCCCCGACTCCTTCCGGCAAATCCAGTAGACTCATCGTGAAACCCCGTCGGTGGTCTTCCTGTCGTCCCTGTTTCTGCGCAGGTAGGATTTGAGTCGCCATCTTCCTGTTTGGTCCTTCCTGCCAAGGTAAGTGATGAAGATCCTTTTCCTCCCTCCAGTTATAATTGATGCCCTCTATTCTTCTAAGTTTTGACTACTCTAATCAGCGATCCAGCAGCCGGTCCTTCAGCGGAGGATCACTCCAGCAGTCTCCGTTTTCCGTGTTTCAGTCTGAAAACTTGAGAGGACGATATGCCGCCGCGCCTTGCGTACGAGCGACGCAATTCAACGGTAAGAAAATCTATTTCTTTTGGTTGGACATATCATAGTAGCGCATAATATTTTAGACGAGAAATTAATTAGTAATATATTCTCGTGTTTTGTACTAATAACTGATAGTATGTGTTAGAGTACGTTCTAGACATTCAAATAATCCAGTAGAGTTCGAATATGATGTTCTCCTAAAGGTTAGAGTTCTTGGGAAACGGTGAACCTACGCAGCACAGCTAGTAGAACTTTTATTGAAATTTCAAATAATAACAGAAATCATTTAGGAGGCACGAATGATGTTATCTCTCGTGATAAGATTGAGGCGCACAATCTGTCTCTTAGGGCATAGTAGCCCCTAGGAGCCTCAACTTTTGGGGGAAAAATACTTCCCCTTATAGTTCAATAGATACGAGTCCAAGAACGTGATGCGTTCGTTAGTAAGGACTCGGATCGTTAGATCGCGCATAAGTTGCAACCCCAAGATTTAAGTGTACGTCACGGTTTAGAAACCCCTTGTAGTTATTGTGATTTTTAAGGAGAAATACACGATTGAATCACAGCAGAATAGTCATTTTTGATTGTGGCACTTTGACAGAAAAACATGCGTAATAATATTGTATGAATACTTATTTAGTACAAAATAGTTATTTCTGTATTTGACACTCACTCATGTTTCTTCAATTTTTAACATTTTAGTGTCACTAGGGGAAATGGTTTTTCTTACTCTTCAGTTGGGCTGACCCATTTTTGGGCTTCTCATTACAGGAGTCACAGGTGGGGTGTTGCGCCTAGGATGAGCGCGATTGCCGTTGTACCGTGTTTAGTTTGTTTTCAATCAGTGGTTTTCCTTTCAGTACAATGTTATTATGTTTATCATGTACCAGGATGATCTAATATTTCCATGTATCAGATTACATTAAGATTTCAGTATTTCAAGTATTATGACACTTTCTTTTTAGTGGCTCTGTGAAATCAAGTGTGAGGTACACTTTTACCCCTTAGTTTCTTTTACTGTTTCCGCTGTAAGTACTATTTAGTTTTTTTTTCTTTGTTTTGTCATTTCATTTTATATCAGCTATGTACCAATTTATATTACCGTTTCTTAGTTTGCTTCTTATCACGGGGCCCGGCCGGACTGCTGATTTGTGGTAAAACTAAGGTGGGGTTTTACATTTAACAACTCCCTTAATATATCTATTTCATTCGTAAAATAGATAGGGGCAAACCGAGCACTCTTGCGCCTCTTCATTCCTGATATTTCTCCCGCAGAAAAACCCTAGCCGAGTTTCCTTCGTCACTTTCGCCGTCGCCACTTTCGCGAGCACTCTTGCGTCTCCTACTCGTCCTTCTCCGGCGAGTGCGTCGGTCGCCTCCTACCCGTCCGCCTCCTGGTATTTTCCGCCTCTTTTATTTCATAAAGTACAATACCACCGCCGACATTGTCGACGGAAAGCTAAATGTCCATCTCGTACCTCATACTCACGATGATGTAGGCTGGTTGAAGACTGTAGATCAGTACCCACTGTTTTAAATGTCGGCCGACATGTCCTGTTTGAACCAAAAACGACTTGCATAATGAAAATATAAAGGTTATAGCGTTTTTCATTATGTCGGCCGACATAACTGATTAAATCCGCTATATCGCCCGCCGCCGACATTTAGAAATGTCGCCAACATTTCTAAATGTCGCACGATTAGAGATTTCTCTCCGCTTATTCTCCGTCCTCGCCGCTGGAAGAGTTTTTTGCTAGGTTTTTTCTCATTTTATTGATCGCACATTTCCGAGCATATGAATTATACTTGATTTTCACATGTCTCCTTCCAATGCTTTCTTCTTGCATGCTTTATGTATGGAGTATCAATTGTGTATTTGATTGCTGAAATTTATTCCATCAAATTTTGTCATTGTCACCAAGTCTGCCACATTTATTCTTAGTATTGTACAGTTAATTTGCATGTTTATATGGAAGTAAACAAACATTATTTAATGCAGGTTGATATCTAAATAGTGTTTGTTGTCATTTCCCTTTCCGACAATGAGGAAGAATGATAAAATAAATTTCAACCTTTAAGTGCTTAAAAATGAAAATAATAAATGGAGATATACATACAATGAAAATAGATACATGGTTAGAAGATAATGGTGATTGAAGATAGATTTGAGTATTTTGGAAATAATACAACTAAGTAGAAATTGTGTCCCCATTGAGTAGAACAAATTATTGTAGCTTATAGAGCTAAGATAATATGATATAACTTATAATATAAATATTTTTTAAGAATCCGACATATTTAAATGTTCCCGACCGACATCTAAAAACCCAATCCGACGTGTCTCCGACATCCGACATTTAAAATCTTGTAAGTACATATAATTTTTATGTGACAGGTGCACTTATTGGAGCAAAAAATGTCGCGAAAAAAAAATTCTATGATTACTTAAAAGCTTTCTATATATGTTAACATTTTGACTATTAATGCAAACTATTAGATAGTTTTTTGTTAAGGAATTTATAAAAAAAAAATTGGTTTGCGCGTAACAATTTGATTTGCACATATAATTTATTGGTTTGCCCGCATAATTGGTTTGCCCCTATCCAAAATAGGTTTGCCCATAACAATCACCTATTTTTATTATAGGGCTATAGTGTAATTACACAAATAGCCATTATGTTTTATGAATTTTCATTTTTTTCTTAATATATGTTAAGTCATTGGAGTAAAAGAATGAGACTATATTTGGCAATTTTGAATGTTGCACCAAAGACAACTTCTTGTATACAGTAGTTAAAGATATATGATGGAACATTAACAATTGTTAGACGTAGATGTGAAATGATTAAAGAATTTTCAATCACAGTATGTTTACATGAAAGATCAATTTTGAGTCCATGTTTTTTTATATTAATTATAAAGATGCTTACAAAATATATACAAAGTGAGGTGCCTCAGTGTTTGTTATTTGCAGATGACATAGTTCTACCAGTGGAGTTGATATTAAAAATTATTAATCTCTTATTGGAAGATAAGCAAGTACCTAGGTTATATGTTCATGTGGCTTGGATCTATTATTCAAATGAATGATGCTATAACCGTTGATATAATCTCTTTAATTAAGGCTCGGTGGCTAAAGTGAAGTGCCTCAGAAGTACCACTCCTTAAATTCTCTATTGTCTAAATTGAGTGCGACAGGAATAAAAATGTTAAAATGAATATGTGATAAAACTATAAAAGATATTGACGCAGGATGGGTTGTGAAACGTGGGCTTGCCGACGCTAATGCAACCCTAAGTGGATGTGCGGGATGAGCATGAACAAGCCTAATTAAATGATGCGTGTATGATTGCAAATTATTCCAGAATTAAATGTTTACAGGTAAAATTATAAAGTTTAAGCAAAATCACCACAATGCGAACTTCAATTTTCCGGTGCGTAAGCAAGGTCACGCCCGATTTTGTTAGAAATGCTTTAAACTACAATTTCGCAAGCGAGAACTTATAAAATTAAGGAAAATGTAACAATAGCACAATAAGATTAGTTCCTAAGCAAATACAAAATGTGCATCCAATAGTCAATAAAGAAATAGGTAACATAGTACAATAATACTCAAACACGTGGAATCCGGTGACGGCGGTAAGCGTGGGTCCACGAGATGAATGTGGTGGCTGTAATGACAAACAATTTCAGATCCACAGGAGTTTTGAGCAGAAGAGCTGTTGGGTTGTGATTTGGAGGGGAATCGAGGGGTCTTTGTGACTGAAGGGGGAAGGGGTGGGGGGGGGGGGGGGGGGGGGGGGGGGTTCAACTAGATCTGGAAGGGGAAAGACAGTTGGTTGCTGAATATGAAGGGGAAAGGGGACTGGTTGGAGTCGGCGCTCTGGTTTGTAGGAGTTAAGTTTGCTTTTGGTTGAGGATGGGGAAGACTAGATTGAAGGAGTGGTCACATGGAAGAGGACCGACTGATGGAGATGATGAACACGACTGGCGGCTGGAGACGAGGAAGACGGAGCCACATGGCGAGGGATTTCCACGGGAGAAGGATTGTCGAACAGCGCGCCGGTAGGGCTTGGGGCGTCGAACAACTTGTGCTCGTGGGAAGTTAACATTGGTTCCACGTCAGGGGTTGGGTAGTTCATGAAAAATTGTGGATGGGAAATCGGATGGGTACGGCTTGGAAATAAAATAGAGATAAAAGATAACTGAAATTAACCGGGACATCGCACCTCGGGGTCTCGCAACATCGCACCGCGAATGATTCCCGGTCTGGATTCCTTCACAATACAAGCAATAACTGAAAATGAAATCCTCCGCCCCTATTTATAATGAGAGGGGCGGTTGGGCACCTAGCATGAACGGCTTTGATTGGCCGTTACGCCCGGTGTCTTAAAAATCACTAAATACAAGTCCAAATAAAAAAAACAAAATACATATAATGATATAAATAGTAAAACGACACTCCGGACGCACTCGCGGTCTCGGATCGCCGATCCGATCAATGCATCCCATGCAAATATACAAAAGCGGTTCCCGACGAGTGGTGGTCCGATCTCCTCCATCGATCACGATCACGCACCTAATCCCCATCAGATAAATTGAGAAATTATTATATTTGCAGAACATTACGAGTGACATTTATTGAAGATTAGTGTAGAAAATAAGCTAGGTGGTTTGAACATGTACAAATGAAGAATTGAAAATGCATCAAGTAGGCGAGCATGAATGGAAGTACAAAATTGTAGGAGTAGACTTAGGAGGAGTAGACTTAAGGTAACATGAATGGAAGTTCAAAATGTTCTGTATAGTTTAAGTAATTGGGACATGGATTTTGATGATGATGATATGCCCATGCACTACTACATAATTGTTTCTTTGCCCCAAGGTATCCTCAAAGAACCTGGCGATTCCTCCTTTTTTTAATTAATGCACTACTGCATAATTGTTTCTTTGATGTGCAGAGAAGAATTTTGTTTAGTTAGCTTCTAAGCACAAATATTATTGAAGTAGGTTATTATTTCCATATTATTTTGTATACTCTGAGCAGATTTGCTTACTAACGAGGAAGAAGAGAATGATGTTGAAGCTCTAGATAACACTAAAGATAGCAGGACAATTAACGAACTTCCCAATCATGAAAATGAGAGGGCTTCTGGGATAGAAGAGAAAACAATTGATCCAAATGATCCTGTTCAAGCTGAGATTGCCAAATTTATCCTGAAATGCAAGTCAACATTTAAGTGCAGACTGTGCTCGAGGATTCTCTGCTTAAATGAAGCCACTGTTAGGGCACACCTTACTTCAAAGGTAAAGTCGATATTCATTTTTCCTGATTTATCAATGCTAATTTTGGATTATTATTGCATACTTCGATTTTTATTTTATGCATTTTCTGTGACAAACAATTGTTTTAGATAATATCCTCTTAGATTTTTGACTGGGCAATAAGAGAGATTATGTAGACTTAATGTTAAGTTTAATAAAAAAATCATAGTTGTGCTATATGGATTCAAGTGCTGAGTTATAACATATGACTAGTCGGGCGTGATTGACTTGAGAATGTTAAAACCAACATGAAAAAAATAGAAAATAGGGTGAGGAATAATTATGGTAGAGATACAGTGAGAGTGTGATCCAGGATTAAGGAGCTCTGTTGCCAATACCATATGATGATTTGTTATGACTCTGAAATCCAAATATTTGTGTTCTCGAGTTAAAGAGAAGATATGTATTAGTTATGCTTCAGTTCTAAGTTAAGATTTTATTTTTTCTGTTGAGTGATTCAAAATAAAGCCATAATTGCCATGCATGGAAACTAAAAATAGAAGCGTGTGACATTTAGGTATATAGATAAAATTTTAATCTCAATCTTAAGAAGCTAGTTTCTAAAACCTATAGGTATGTAAAGGATTGGAAGAAACCCAAACTATTAACAAGTGTAGTTTTCTGAGTCCATACGGATTATAATTGAGAGATCAGGCCTCATTAGTACAATGATGTACATGCTCTTTGTGGACTTAACTTGAGCAGCATCAATAGCGCAATTATCAGATGCTCTACATGGAGTTAACTCTTGTAGAGCCAGAAACCTAAATTATGTAATCATTATCAAGGTTTTTAATTCGACAGTAAAGTTACTGTGTTCTTATAACACAGATATTGTGCATCCACTTATCCTCTAATATATTATATGTTATCAGGCATAATGGACAGTATATCTCGACTCTCAATAGTTATATACAAGTCTATAAAACATAAAAAAGCAGGATGCCCATGACGGGTACGTGTGGGATGAACTAAATCCTGCTCATGGCCTTTGCATCACATGATCTAGCTCTTTTGTCACAATCACTCTACTCAGCCCTTGATTTGGGGATCACCCTTCCTGTGGTGCAGTCCACCTTTGTTGGAACGTATGGACATGTGACCAAGGTTATAAATATCGGATGTCGGCGACATATCAGATTGAATTTTTAAATGTCGGATGTCGGAAGTCGAATATCAGAGATATTTTAAAATATTGGATTTCCATATCTTATAAATAAAATTTTATTTTTATGTATACTAACTATAATTATATGTTTTTGTTGGAGAAGACCCATAAATATTTTATTCATAGACATTGTACTTAACCCATATATAATAGCCCTTTAGGCCCATTCCTCTCTTAGGATCCTTTAGACTCACATCTTTGATTATTTTTAGCCCCTCCTCTCTATATAAGGACATAATGTACACGATTTTTAATTAATTTTAATTCAAGAAGAAAAAATTATAGTTGCCTCCTTTTTCTCTCGTTTCGTACATGGTATCAGAGCGAATACGAATCCTGAAGTTTTTTTCGATTGAGCTCACGCTCTCGTAACTGGCTTGAGCCTGTGCTCACCATTTCCTTTTAAGCTCGCGTGCCCGCTTGCTTGCTCCCTCTGAGCCTGCGTCCTCATTCCCTCTGAGCCCGAGTGCTTACTCTCGTAACCGATCTGTTCACCTTGCTTACCTCTGCGTGGTTCTTCCGCCGCCTCCTGCTCCTTATATAGGCTCCTTTCATTGCCTCCTGGGACCCGCCACAACCCGTAAATCTGCGAACTCCTTGTGACAAGCCCGCCGCCTCTCCTGTTCGCCTGCCACTTCTCACGATTGATAAACAACATATGCAGATCTTGTTTTTTCCCGATAGTTGTCAACGAGTCTCCTCAAGAGGTGTATAACTTTCTTGGTCGACCGCGGGCCGCCTGGTATAAATCCAAATTGATTCTCCGAGATGCTAGTCTCTCGTCTTACTTTTCTCTTTATTACTCGTTCTCACAGTTTCATGGTATGACTCATTAATTTAATTCCTTTGTAATTGACACAAATTTGTATATCTCTTTTGTTCTTATACAAAGGTATCAAGATACTTCCTCTTCATTGGTCTGACATCCTTTGTATTCAGTATCTTATTGAAGAAACATATAAGCCACAAAATTTCTTCCTTCCCCAGACATTTTCATACATCGATTGGTATATTATCTGGCCCAACCGTCTTTCCATTTTTCATCTTCTTCATATCATCATTTACCTCTAATGCTTGTATTTTATGATAAAAGGTTATGTTACTCCTCCGATTTACTTAACTCTTTCAAGTTCGGTTCATTATTATTTTATCATTTTGGAGTTGATAAAAATATCTTTTTCATCGCTCCTTAATAGTCACATCATCCGTCAAACTGTATCTGTTTCATCATTTATGCATTTAACTTTGCTTAAATCCATTATCTTCCTCTCTCTAACTTGAGTAATTTTATATATATCACGCTCTCCATTTTTGGCATCTACTCGCTTGTAAAATTCTTCATAAGCTTGATTTCTTGATTTACTTGCTGCATTTTTAGCTTCTTTTTTGGCAATATTATAATTTGCCAAGTTTTACTCATTCCTACAAACGTCGAGTGTTTTATAGCTAGCCCTCTTTGCCCTTACTTTGTCTTGCACTTCCTCTTTCCACCACCAAGATTCTTCATATTGGGGCGCACGACCTTTTAACTCTTCAAGTACATTCTTTCCACTTATCCTTAAATGTGAAGACATAATTTCTCATGTGACACTAGAATCAACATAAGAACTATCAACTAGTTGTTCCATAACAGCTGACTTGTAAGTAACTTGTTTTTCCTTCTTCAAGTTCCACCACCGAATTTTTGTCAACACTTTTGTCCTTCTCTTAAACTTACTATATTTAATTTGCACATCCAACACCACTAACATGTATTGTGTTGTCAAACTTTCTCCTGGTAGGACTTTGCAATCCTTACAAATCATTCTATCCATTTTGCAAGTCATAAAATAGTCATTTTGTAACTTATATTGTCCGCTCTTAAACGTAATTAAATATTCTTCCTTTTTCATGAATAACGTATTTGTCACAAATAGCTTGTGTTATGGCAAAGTCTAAAATGGTTCTTCCTTCTTCATTTCTTTCTCCGTACCTAAATCCTCCATGAACGTTTGTATAATCCGTATTTTTCTTCCTTATATAGCCATTTAAGTCTCCTCCCATGAAAATCTTCTCGCTTTGTGGGATTTCTCTTACCAAATCATCTAAGTCTTCCCAAAATTGCACTTTAATAACTTCGCTTAATCCTACTTGTGGGGCATAAGCATCAATCACATTAAGTTTCCTCTTCTACTACCAATTTAAGAGTTAAGATTTTATCACCCTTTTTACTTACTCCGACAACTTCATCCCTCGAAGTAGTATCCACAATAAAACATATGTCATTACTTGTTTTATTTTTTCTTGTGTACAATAATTTAAAACCTGAATTGTCTAGAAATTTAGCTTTCTCACCACTCATTTAGTCTCTTGCAGACATAAAATATTTATCCTTCTCTTAATCATCATTTCTACTACTTCCATCGTTTTTCCCGTTAGCGTACATATATTCCAACTTCCAAACCTAAGTCGGTCACAAATCCTACGATCTACTTTCCTAGGATGCCTAAACAAGGTAGAAAATGACAAATTATTCATCCATCTCCACCGACCATTCACAATTGATAATTCTTTAAGTTGGAAATCAAAAGAGAAAGACTTGATTGCTATATTCATCCCTCAAGGGGGCATTAAATAGGACTTAACATGGAATCTTAAAAGTAAACCTACAATGTGGGACTAAACCCAACTATACCTAAAGACTCTAATAGACGGACATTGACTCGATAAATCCAACACTCCCCCTCAAGCTGAAGGGGGGACTCTTCAGCTTGGACATCACAAATAACGACAATGGAGGTAGATGATGCGGGACAAAACATCAGACGAGCCACCGGGGGGAATTCCAAATCGGGGACATAGCCACACACGAGATTAACCCACACATGACGCAGGACCCACACACGACGCGGACTCACTGGAAACCGGTCAACCAACATCATCTACACACACAACATGCGAAGAGAACCAAAGATGTGGAGCAAATCATCAAACGAGTGATCGAGGATAATCCGTCGGGGATAATCTGTCGGGGATAATCCGCAAGAAGGGCGGTCCCACACGTCACAGTCCCACACGACACGGTCCCACACGACACAACCCGCTGAGATTATAACAATCAACACAATCACGTCCCCAACACACGACCAATCGAAAGAAAACATGGGGAAACACAAGACATAAGCCTAGAGGCCGTGTGGAACGAAGGCGAAAGAATCGGGAAAGATCATCCGAGACGCCTTCATCCCAACACTCCCCCTCACGCGGATAACACGTGCATATAGGCATAACAAGACAAACAAACAAAGAGACACAAACAATACACAAACTCATAAGATAAGACAGGAACTACCATGAAGCATCATCTTTGGTGAGAAATCAGCACCCTAGAAGGGGTGACAACATCAGGAATCGTCCAAATGCTGAAGGGGCAGCGGCAGGAGGCGGCTGAAACATGAAGGAGAAGAAGCCCTTTGTGCGGGCGAGATGTCGTGGTCAGGACAGCAGTGGCACAGGGCGGCAGTAGCCGGAGAAGTAGAGCAGCGGCATGACAGCAGGGAGGAGAAGCTCCAGCGGTAGATCTGGAAGAGGCGAAGCAGCAACAGCATCGACGACATACATCGTCGATCTGGAGCAGGACTTCGACGGAAGAAGCAGTCGTC
The DNA here is from genome assembly GCA_033032865.1 of Dactylorhiza incarnata. Classification (NCBI taxonomy): domain Eukaryota; kingdom Viridiplantae; phylum Streptophyta; class Magnoliopsida; order Asparagales; family Orchidaceae; genus Dactylorhiza; species Dactylorhiza incarnata. Next base: position 4,407,837 of record JAWHQI010000157.1, on the reverse strand, counting down.
GTCGATCGGCAGAGGAGAACGACGGGATCGTGTCGTCGATGGAAGAGGACAGCAGCGGTCGATGAAGATGGAATCAGCGGTCTTAGGTCGATGAAGATGGCTCGACGGGAGATCTGGAGTAGCGTCGACGGGAGAAGAGGAAGGCCCGCAGCAGTCGTCGATGGCGGAAGTGTCGTCGACATCGACGGGAGAAGCCAGCAACGGCGTTGACAAGAGATGGCCCCGCTCCCGTCTTTGGAATCAAGATACGATCCCATCGACGGGAGCGAGGGGGAGAGGGAGCCGCAGAAGCCCGATCAGCCTAGACGGAAGCGGAAGACGAACGGGTCGGGGGGGGGGGGGGGGGGCAAGGTCGCGGGATGAGCGAAAAAAAAATTATTTTAGGCTTTCAGATCGAAATGCTTTGATACCATGTGGGAAATCAAAAGAGAAATACTTGATTGCTATATTCATCCCTCAAGCATTAAATAGGACTTACATGGACTCTTAAAAGTAAACCTACAATGTGGGACTAAACCCAACTATACCTAAAGACTCTAATAGACCGACATTGACTCGATAAATCCAACACTTTATGGATGAGTACCTTTTTTTCTAGATGTGTTGCATGTGAAAATATATGAATATTGTGTGTTCGGAAAACTCCTTGGATTTAATAAAACAGACCATATATAAAGTGATGCAGGTTTGCCTTTATACTATATAGAAAGGTCGTGCTCTTTATGCATTTGTTGCGAACAGTGATTAGAAGGTAAAAATTTGCTAAAAATGATCCATATAGCTGATCCCACTTTGGTGGGATAAAGGCTTGAGTGTTGTTGTTTCTAACTTGTTTACTATTATGAATTTGAATTCCTCTGATGTTTTTCTAAGGGCCAGCTAAATTATACTATATGCTGCAAAATTCAAAATAATAAAATATAATTTATTTTGAATCTAAAATTCTAATTAATGATAAAGTAAAAGATTGCTGCATATAATTATGGAGAAGAAAAATATTTGTTAATTGGTGCGAGGAAGATGATTTAAAACTTAACTTTTTTCCTTTATTTCATGGTGCATATCTTCTTCATGATTGGTCTACTTCAGTATTATTTTCTTATTACTTTTTGTTAAGATATCTTGTACAAAGGCCCATACAATGACCCATTTCGAGCCCAATTCATCCTTAGGGATTAGTCCCACATCTCAGAACGGAGTTTAGATTCCACTCCTTTCTATATATATGTACAAATACTTGTAATTGTACAAGGTTCTTTTATGAGAAATTAATAAAAGATTGTTTTCTCTTTCCTCTTCCGTGTTTTTCTACATGGTATCAGAGCTAGACGAATCCTCATTTTTTTTCGTTTGAGCTTGCTCCCGTTGCCAGCCTGAGCCCGCACTCTTCGACCGCTTGTTCACGCGACCTCGTCTTTGAGCGTGCTCCTCTGCGTAGAGTCTCTCCTTTGCGTCTCTACGTTCACCCCCTGCTCCTTTTTATAGACCTCTTTCGCTGCCTATCGGGACCCACCTCTACTTCTGCTCGCACGACCTACTCCATCTGCTCATGCGGTCTGTGTGTATGCAACCTCCCTTGTCAGACATAACTTCTGTTGTGACCGCTAAGACCGATCTCCTGCGCCTGATTGAGCCCGCAGCCACCATTCATGCCCATTGAAACCGCGCGATCTCTTGTTGCTAGCACTTGTGCCCACTGAGACTTACGTTTGTGCTCGCCGAGACTTGTGGCATCTCCCTCCGAGCCCTCCATCTCCGCTATTTGCGGCCTCTGTTGTTGAGATCACACTTCATTTAACTTGATGTGACCGCTGTTACCTGCGCATCTCCCTCCGAGCCTGCCATCTACGCTGTTTGTGGCCTCCGTTGCTAATACCACCCTGTCTTCCTCATGCGACCTTTTCTTTGAAGCCCACATCTTCTTCTGAGCGGACGCACGTTGCGACCTCTCTTTTCAGCCCGCCGTGGCCGCCCCCAATCTGCAGTTTCTTTCCTGTGGTCGTGGTTTCTCCTTGCCGGCCATGGACTCGAATGATGCCCCGTCCCTTCCGTCCCGTGCCGCGACTACTCTCCCGAAGTTATGGATGAGCTCCGTATTACCACGATATCCCTTAATGACAAGAAGAACTTTGTTGAATGGGTACACTCAGTGCACCGTGTTCTCCAGACCAAAGGGCTCCGTTATCATCTCTCTCGGGCACCACCTGCTGCGCCAACCGAGGAATGGTTCTGCGATGATGGGCGCGTGCAATCATGGATTCTGAATTCCATGGACAACGAACCATATCGTATGAACATGTATCATGAGACGGCCAACGCCATGTGGGATGAACTTCACTCCCTATATTCTGGCAAGGACAGCCTGCAACACCTCTTCGACATCTTCACGGACCTCCAGTCTCTTGAACCGGTGGTGGATGACGACCTGACCTCCTTTATTGCGAGGTCTAAAACACTCGTCGAGACCTAGATTCAACATCAGCCTCCCACGTTGGATCTCACCGCTCAACGTGCTCAAAAAGAAGCCCTTGGTATTGTCATGATGATGGCTCGTGTCCCTCCACATCTCCACAACGTCCGTGCCAATTTCCTTTCGTCCTCCACCATTCCCTCCCTCTCGGATGTATGCTCCATGCTTTTAAAGGTGATACCGCCCCCGATGCTCCCGGAACTGTCTCTCCGGTCCTTCTCCAATAGTCTTCTGCTGCTCACCCTGCCCCTCCGTCGCTCGAGGGCTTGCACCGGCTTTTGGGGCAGGGGTCGCAATGGTCGGAATTGTCCCAAGTGTGCTTCTTGTGATCGGGATGGTCATCTTGAGGTCACTTGCTATCGTAAGCATGGTATGCCTCTACAACAATATGCCTCTATTGCGGTCGATGCTCCTTCCACCACTTGCACAGACATTGATACCTTGCACACCCAGCTCGAACTTCTTTTTGGGTTGATTAGTCATTCTTCTGGCTCTATTGCGTCTAACTCCAATGAAGGTATCTCCTGTTTTTCTCATAGTACAACTTGTATTGTGGACTCCAGGGCCACAAATCATATTACTCCTCAGAAGCCTCCTCAGTATTTGAACTCTACTTGTCTTAAGCTCATCACGGTGGCCAATGGAGACACCACCCCAGTTTGTGGCTCTTGCGATGTACTCCTGACTTCATCTCTTTCTCTTCGCTTGGTTCTTCATGTTTCGTGCTCTTATTTTAATCTTCTCTCTGTCAGTCGTCTTACTCAAGACCTTGATTGCTTTGTAATTTTGTATTATTCTTCATGTGTTGTTCAACTGACATAATATCATTAGTAGAGGCGACTGTCTAACAAGCTCTACACTTTGGACGTTTCCCCCTAAACCCTAAACCATATAGTTGAAAAATTGAAACTGAAGACGCAACCATTAGGAAAACCCTACAGTCTAGCTTGGGTCACTAGTAGCACTACGATTCCCATCCCGCATCAGTGTCTCGTAGAGTTTTCCATAGGCAGTTCCTATCAGGACGCAGTCTGTTGTCATGTCACGACTATCGAGGTTTGTCATATTCTGTTAGGACGATCTTGACAGTACGATAAACACGTCATTCACTATGGTGTGAAGAACTCTCATTCCTTCGAGCGCAAGATTGTTTTTCTTCCTCAGAAGAATAGTCTTGTTCCTAGAGCCTCAGAGAGGCCTTCACACCCACTTACCACTGTCTCCACGATATCCTTACCCTCCGCCACCATCCAATAGTTACTGACTGGGCCGCAATTCTAGGAGGAGATGAAGGATAGTGATGTAGTTTATATGTTATCCGATATCTACTCCACTCCCACCATATTAGACGTCCCTAGCACAGTGCAACCTCTCATTAACGAGTTCTCTGAGATTATGCCGGAGGAGTTGCCCGAATAGCTTCCCCCGATGAGAGATGTCCAACACTGTATTGACCTGATGCCAGGAGTTAGCTTACCTCATCTTCCTCATTATCGTATGAGTCTGAAAGAGCATGAGGAACTCTATAAGCAGGTGACTGATCTGATTTCGAAAGGTCATATTAGGGAGAGTATGAACTCTTGCGCCGTTCCCGCATTATTAGTTCCTAAGAAAGATGGAACATGACACATGTATGTCGATAGCCGAGCGATAAATAAAATTACTATCAAATATCATTTTTCGATTCCCCGATTAGACGACATATTTGATATGCTTAGCCGGTTTAGCTTGTTTTCGAAGATAGATATGAAGAGTGGGTACCACCAGATCCGGATCCGACCTGGTGATGAGTGGAAACCCGCGTTTAAGATGAGAGAGGGTTTATACGAGTGGCTGGTGATGCCTTTTGGTCTGTCCAATGCACCCAACACATTTATGCGGGTGATGAATCAAGTGCTTAGACCACTCATAGGAGCTTGCGTAGTTTATTTTGATGATATTTTGATTTATAGTATTGATCCTGATCAGCACCTGATTCATCTTAGACAAGTATTAGAAATCCTGCGCACAAATAAATTTTATGTAAATTTGAAGAAGTGCACATTTTTGACGAATAACTTGACCTTTGTAGGATATATTGTTTCCTCTAAGGGCATTAAGGTTGATAGAAAGAAGGTCAAGGCGATAGAATCATGGCCTAGCCCTAGGACGATTACCGAGGCTCGAGAATTTCATGGGCTAGCATCTTTTTATCTGCATTTCATACAGAATTTTATCACACTGATTGCACCTGTTACTGATTGTTTTAAAAAGGAATTATTTATTTGGACCGAGGAAGCCGAACGTGCATTTTTATAGTTAAGGAGAAACTCACTGGTGAACCCGACGTGAAAATGTGTTGGGTACATTGGACAAACAACATCCGCGAGTCCCTCACCGACATCACCTGCGAGTCTTGCATCTACAACAAACAACATCGTTCTTCTTTTCTCCTTCATTGTACTCGGAGCATTGCTCCATTTGATTTAGTTCATTCTGATATTTGATGATCTTATAAAACAGCTAGTGTTTCTGGTTATCATTTATTTTGGGAATTGTTAAAGGCAATCCAGAATTGGCTATTCGCAAACCATTGTTAACATCAAACCATGATTTTTGGAAATTACTCGGTGCAAACAAATCTGTTAACGACAAACCATTATTGTTAACAACAAACCAAATCTAATATTAAGAACTCTTCACCTTCCTCTACATGCTTCTCCCCCGCCAAGCTCGATTCTGAAAACCATATACAAATCTGATATTAAGAACTGAAATCAAATCTGAAATTTAAAACCCAAAGAAAATCTGAAACTTAAAACCAAAAGAAAATCTGAAATAAAAAGGCATATATACTGTAGAGAAATGGTATAGACCTTGTAGTATGTTCACTTGAGAGGAAAATACAAGTATGAGTACAAATATATAGGAAGAGAGAGGAGGAAGAAATCTTATACAGGAGATGTGGGACTAAAAGAGAGAAAGAAAAATGGGCCTAATATATGGGCCTTTACATAGGCTTTCCTATATTCTCTAACACTCCCCCGCAAGCTGGAGCGTACAAGTCGTAGGCACCCAACTTGGATAAGAACTGGTAGTATAATGGCCGAGGAAGAGCTTTAGTCATGATGTCAGCAACTTGTTTTGCAGCTGGGACATGTTCCAATTCTATCTTCTTTGACTGAACCTTTTCCCGGATGAAATGACAATCAACTTCAATATGCTTTGTCCGCTCATGAAACACAGGATTCTTGGCAATATGAATAGCAGCCTGACTGTCACAAAGAAGAGTTGCCGGAGAGGAGAGTTTGACACCTAAATCTCCCAAAAGTCCTTCAAGCCAGGTTAATTCAGATGCGACAGCAGCCATAGCTCTATATTCAGCCTCAGCCGAGGAGCGAGCAACCACAACCTGTTTCTTGCTACGCCATGTTATAAGATGTCCACCAAAGTACGTACAAAAACCAGTCGTGGAACGCCTGTCATCAGGAGAGCCAGCATAGTCAGCATCCGAGTAAGCAAGAAGAGATGGCGAGGTTGATGGTTTGTAGACAAGGCCCTGTCCAGGAGCAGTTTTCAAGTATCGGAGAATGCGCTCAACAGCTTGGAGATGAGAAGTCCTCGGAGTGTGCATGAAGCGACTTACAACGCCGACGGCAAACGAAATATCTGGTCGAGTAACTGTAAGATAAATCAGCTTCCCAACCAAACGACGGTAGTACTCTGGATTCTCAAGGAGTTGATCAGTCTCAGAACCAGCTGCACATAATTTTTGGTTTGAATCCATAGGAGTATTTGCAGGTTTACAGCCAGAGAAACCTGCCTCTTGAAGTAAGTCAATGCAGTATTTCCGTTGGGACAGGACTAACCCATCGGGTCGACGAGCGACTTCAATTCCGAGGAAGTATCTAAGAATGCCAAGATCCTTTGTTTGAAACGCCGAGTTCAGATGCTCCTTGAGTTGTTGTATCCCAGAGATGTCGTCCCCAGTGATCAAGATATCATCAACATACACAAGGAGGATCACAGTTCCCGTGGGTCCTTCTTTGATGAATAGCGAGAAATCAGCAGAGCTTCGTCGAAAACCAAGTGCCAGTAGGACTTTGCAGAATTTTTCAAACCAAGCTCTCGGAGATTGTTTGAGGCCATAGAGAGATTTCAGAAGGCGGCAAACATAGGCAGCACGAGACTCCCCCGTGGTCTCAAACCCGGGAGGTTGGTACATATACACTGGCTCCTGTAGATCACCGTTCAAGAAGGCGTTCTTGATATCTAACTGAAGAAGAAGTCAACGGCGGTGGACAGCAACGGAGATCACCACACGAACGGTGTTTAACTTGACTACAGGGGAGAAGGTTTCATCGTAGTCCAAGCCCTGTTGTTGAGTGGGGCAACGAGATGAGCCTTTAAGCGGTCAAGAGTCCCATCGGCATTTTGTTTGACAGCGAAGACCCATTTGCAGCTGACACAGTGTTGGCCAGGAGGAAGAGGTACCAGCTCCCAAGTGTGATTAGCGCGGAGAGCGACCATCTCTTCCTCCATCGCAGCACGCCACCCCGGATGCTGTAGCGCTTCCTGCACAGAGTTAGGGAGGGAAATGGAAGAAAGAGAGGTAGCAAACCGGTGAAGAGGTGGAGATAGCCGGTGGAGAGACACGTGGTTTGCCATCGGATGAGCTGTAGAGGCGGAGGCCGGATCAACCGCTGATGGAGAGGCATCGGTAGCAGAGGGCGTCTGACGGGGACCATCCTTAGATTTACGACGAGAGTATACTTGAATGATGGGAGGAGGCTGTTCAGGAGATGGAGATGGTGAAGGTACCGTAGGGGGCAGAGATGGTGAGGGTGTAGCGTCCGTCGGAACAAAAGGACGAACAATAGTAGAAGGTAATGTGCTTGGAACAGAGGGAGAGTGGAATGATTGATCTTCACAGAACGTAACATCAGGTGAGACAATGGTTTTGCCGGTTGTTGGAGAGTAGCACACGTATCCTTTTTGGGTCCGAGAATAACCGACAAACATATACTTGGCAGCTCTTGGGGCAAGTTTATCGATAGGCGGACCGAGAAGGTGGACGTAGCAGACGCAACCGAAAATGCGAGGTGGAATAGGAAAAAGGGGAGTGGAGGGGAAAAGTAGTGTCATGGGAGTGGCAAAGTTAAGAACAGAGGAGGGCATGCGGTTAATGAGATGACAAGCAGTGGAGACGGCAAAGTTCCAGTATTCCGTAGGAACCCGCATTTGAACCATGAGTGCCCGAGCAACATCCAGAAGGTGACGATTTTTCCGTTCGACAACGCCATTTTGTTGGGGGGTATAGGCACAAGAGGTTTGGTGAATTATGCCAAACTCTGTGCAGAGAGTGGAAAAGGAGCGGCCAGTGTACTCGCGAGCGTTGTCAGTTCGAATTATTTTAAGTGTAGTGGAGAATTGTGTCCGTGATTCAGTTACAAAGGCACGAAACACAGATGGCAGCTCAGAGCGATCATGAAGTAAATATAACCAGGTAACACGGGAATAATCATCAATAAAAGTTACAAAATAACGATAGCCATTAATACTTGGGACCTTATAAGGGCCCCATACATCAGAATGTACTAAAGATAACGGAGTCGTGCTCCGGGTACATGAAGGGGAAAAAGAAGAGCGATGTTGCTTGCCGTAGATGCAGACTTCGCAGGTAAACTCGTGAAGAGGTACATCAGGGAGAGCTTTGCGGAGGACTGGAAGAGGAGCATGCCCAAAGCGGCGATGCCAGTCGGCTGTGGAGACAGTCAGGAGAGTGGTAGGTGGGAGATCCAAGAGATAGAGCCCATTCATCAGCCTACCGCTACCAATGATACTCCGTGTGCGGCGATCCTGAAAAACAAAAGAAGAGGAAGAGAAAGTTACACAGCAATCAAGATCCTGTATCAAACGACTCACAGAGAGTAAGTTGAAAGGAGAGCCCGGAACATGAAGAACCGAGGAGGGCATTAGAGTGGGAGTGAGGTGCAGATCAGCAGCACCAGCAACCGGAGTAGTAGCGCCATTTGCAACAACAATAGACGGAGGGTGAGACGTCTGTATATACTGAGGTGGTTTCTGGGAGGTGATATGATGCGTCGCTCCAGAATCTACGATCCAATGAGAACAGTGAGATAGGCAGGTTATACCTTCAGTAGAGAAAGAAGCAACGGAGCCAGGAGAACGGCCAAGACTGCCTTGAAGCTGTTGGAACTGGGAGCGTAGGTCATCATATTCCTGTCGGGTAGGACCAGGCTGATTGGCTGGGGAAGACGCAGCAGGAGGTGCCGAAGTAGCAGCAAGATGAGGAGGGAGACCATGCTTACGGTAGCAGGTTGTTTCACGATGACCGTCACGGCCACAGTAAGTACATTTTAAAGGAGGTCGGCCACCACGGCCTCGTCCCCGAGACGGGGGACGGCCACCGCGAGCAGAGGAACCAGGAGAAGGTGTTGGAAGGAGCGGCTGTTGGAGAAGAGCCGGAGAAGAACTTTGCAGGGCCTCTGATGGAGGTGTGACCTTGATAAGCATGGAGCAGACATCAGACAGAGACGGTGTGGTAGTAGAGGAGAGTATCTGAGCTCGAACGCTATGTAGATGAGGAGGTACGCTATAGAGTAGCATAGCAATGGTCACTGCCTCTTTCTGTGATCGCTGAATAGCGAGATCCGGAGTGGGAGGCTGATGCTGAAGCCAAGCCTCATGAAGAGTCTTTGCCTTGGCGACATGAGAGAGCATGTCATCGGGCGCGCAGCAGTTGGAGACTGTTCTGCCCAGAGTAGAAGGCATGAAGTTCATCCCACATGGCTTTGGCGGTGTCATGATACATAGCCATCCTGTACGGCTCTGAGTCCATGGAGTTGAAAAGCCACGTTTGGACACGACCATCATCCTTAAGCCAGTCAGCAGTAGGCGCAGTAGTGACCTGGATGAGGTGATGAAGGAGCCCTTTGGTCTGTAAGACTCGACGCACCGAGTGCACCCATTCCACAAAGTTACGCTTCCCGGTAAGAGAGATAGTGGTAATTCGAAGTTCATCACGAACATCAGGGACCGGAGCAGCAGTCGGAGCGGGCGACGGAATGGTAGTGGAGGAGGAATCGTCGAGGGCCATTGGAAGGGAGACCAGTGGAAGAGAAGCCGGCTAGAGACAAGGAGCAACGACAAGAGAGGAGCCCGCAGCGGCAATGATGATGAGACCGGCTGCGGCAGGGAGCAGGACAGCGATCTGGAGGAGCTGTAGGTCTCAGCGAGGTCGCTGGCGGGTCTGGGTTCGCACGAACAGCGGTCTGGAGGAGGCAGAGCAGCGGTTTGGAGAAGCAGGCGAGGTCGCGAGAGGTCGCTGGCGGGTCTGGAGAAGCAGGCGGTCTGGGCAGCGGTCAGGAGGGGCGTCCAGAGCAGAGCAGATCGCAGCGAGTAGAGACAGGAAGCTCGCTGGCGGAATGGTGGTCTGGTAGAGATCGCTAGCAGAGATCGCAGGCCGCAGAAGAGACCGAACGGTAGGAGATCGAACGGTAGGAGAGATCGCAGCAGAGATGGCTTAGCAGAGAACGGGCGAGCAGATCGCAGCGATCGAGCAGGAGCGGAGATCGCAGCGGTCTTTTGCGGGAAGAAGATCGCAGCGAGCCTTTGCGGAGATCGCAGATCGCAGGAGCAGGAGCGGAGATCGCAGCGAGCCTTTGCGGGAAGGAGAAGGCGGTGGGTCCCACGATGCAGGCTATAAAAGCCAGGAAGAGGAAGCTTGGGGGGGGGGGGCAATGCTGGAAGCAGAGATTTTCGCAGCAGGGAAGCGGTCTCAGAAAAAGGAGACCGCGAGATTGCAGCAGGGGGGCGGTCAGAAAAGTAGAGACCTCAAATTTTGGACCGATAGCTCTGATACCATGTAGAGAAATGGTATAAACCTTGTAGTATGTTCACTTGAGAGGAAAATACAAGTATGAGTACAAATATATAGGAAGAGAGAGGAGGAAGAAATCCTATACAGGAGATGTGGGACTAAAAGAGAGAAAGAAAAATGGGCCTAATATATGGGCCTTTACATAGGCTTTCCTATATTCTCTAACATATACAAATATGAAATGGAAACCTTAAGGCAAATACAAATCTGAAATGGAAATGGAAATTAGAAGGGAACCCTAATCCATGGGAACCCTAATCCACACTATTGGTCACCGACGATGGAGGTCGCCTCCAGAAGCAGCTCGCCGGAGATCCTGGTGGCGGAACAGCAACCCGTCAAAGTCATCCATAACCTCTGCTTTGCCATCTTCATAGTCTCCTTCCTCGTTGTCATTGTTATCGCCGTCATCTACCAAGCCCCCGACCCCTGTTTCCAGTCCTCCCTGGCTATCACCAAATCCCTCTCCGGCACGCTCCCAAACTCCACTTTCGCCACCGACGAATCAATTCTTCCCACAGGCGAAGATTTCGTAGCTTCTCCCCTCTCTTCCCCCACGGCCTCCAGCGCTGCCGAGTCCATGTACAACTCCTCTATCGTCTCCCCCATTTGCGATCCATCTGCCCCCATGAACTGCTCCAACCCCGCTGTCCTTGCTGCAATCAAACGCGGTGGGGTTTGCATGAGAGGCCGCGTGAGAGGCGACAAAAGAAGTGACTGATAGGGTTTGCGTAATCAAAAGCTGAGGGTTTGCGTACAAAAAAACAGCGGAAGAAAAAATGAGCTGGTTTTTAAGATTTTGGGTTTGCGAATAGCCAATTCTGGTTTGCCGTTAAGAATTCCCTTTATTTTTTACATTTATTGATGATTACTCTTGTATAACCTGGTTGTATTTACTTCGCGATTGTTCTGAACCACCACGTGTGTTTCGTAGTTGCTTGCTCTGGATTATTAATGTGATTTGCAGGATCAATTTGTCGCGCGCTCTTGCTTTGGCCCTCCATGCGGAGGAAAGCCTAAGCCTTGTTTTGCAAAAGAAATTATTATGTCTTGAATTCACCGTCGGATCTTGCATCTTACATATATTAGTTTAGGATTTTCGAGTTGTTTCCCCCACACTTCACCTAGGGTTGCATGTTAGTCGCGCACCCACGAGCCTACTCTACATCAGTTGGTATCATAGCCCAAGGTTTGGGCCACATTTATATACGTAGTGGTAAGCCATATAGAGTGTTTAGGTTCATCAATGACTAGTTATCGTTGGCGTTCCTCTCCTCTATTTGGGGATCTTGAGTCTACCTATTCCCGATCTCATAGAGCCCCTTCTGAGAGATTCTCACGTTACTACGTTGATTATTTCCGATCGCAGAACACCCCTTCCAGAGATCGTGTGGACCCTTCGACACAATTCCATTATGCTAGGGATGACCATCATGATGAGAGGTCCTCACGTTATCATCATTACACCTCTCCACGACATTATGATGGTAGGGTTGAGTACCCTTCAGGTCATCATCGTTACACCTCGCGGCTATTTGAGGAACTAGAATCTGTATATGCTCGACCCCATAGAGCTTCTCCGGAGAGGTCCTCGTACTATCATGTTGATCATCCTCGCCTGTTGTCACACGTTCGTAGGGATCACGTCCACCCACAAGCACGATCTTATTACATTAATAACGACCGTCTAGATAACTCTCAGGAGCCCTATAGAGGCCACCATCGCCAGGATCACATCAAATATCAAGACCCTCCTAATGTTCCGCAAACAGAGATACCCGAGGCCGAATTTCAACGATTAGTCTTGATCAATTCGATCGTTTGGATGCTCATATTGATCACATGAGGTCTGCCATAAGAAGAATCAATAGGAGAAAGCCTAGGGATTTAGGTCAAGCCACTGATGTGTCTAGTAGTGCTCTCACTGACATGAGAGACCTGACACCTGATTTTGATTCATCTCGTCTGGATGAGACTTGCTGCCCACTTGACCTTGGAGTCCAGTCCGATCATGACCATTTCATACAGGTAGAGAGTGATACTAGTATGACTAGTGAACGTGGTCACGAGAGTGGGGACGAACGACCCAGTGACACTATAGTGGTATATCCACCTTCTACACCTCATTTAGACTTAGTTTCCCCTTCGGCTAGAAAGTCAGACCTTGGCATTATACCTAGTGGCCCACTATTGAGTAGGGACTTCCCCACTCTTCTCTTATCATTATCCCGAGCCACATTGCGGCCGAGAGCCGAGAGCCTAGTGTTGACCTCGTAGTGACTGTCTCACCCCCTTATGAGGACGCCACCTCTATCGGCGATACTCATCTGGAAGATCATCCCAATATTATTGACTTCATTGTTGAACCCCCCGATGAGCCTCCTGATGAGTCACTACTCCCTTGGGAGGGTCATGGGTCTAGCATTGACTTTGTTATGGATGTCCCATTTATTTTCATAGACACTATTGTTGGTGATGGTTTTCTTGTAATGGAACATCTTGTCATTATTGACCCCCTTGGGAAACCCTTCGTTGAGTCTCCGAGAGACCCATTTGACGAGCCCCCTTCCCAGGGAGCACTCAACTTCGTATGCTTAGCTTGTGCCTTCGCACTAGTGAGCTGACATTCGAGATGACTTCTCCTATATACCTCCTGGAGAACCACACGACGGGCCTTATCATTTGAGTAGTACTCGACACACCTCTACGTTGTGTTCTTTTGTCATCATCTGCGTCAGTCCTTTGGGTGATGCCATTATTCACGATGAATTTTTCTATTTACCCCCAGGTGAGCCTCCCGATGGCTCACAACCCTTGGAATGTATTTGGCATCCCATTGTTCTGCAGCTCAGTACCGATTTCTCAAGAAGTCATTTAGGTATTCGTCGCCCACTGAACGAATATTTCTACATTCCATCGAAAGAACCTCCTGATAGGCCGCCACATTTTAAATACATCCCGGTCATTACCAGATTCTCCCCTAGCAAGTGTGTCGTTTCTGTCGTGTGTTATTTGCATCATTTGCATTATCTGCATGAGTCTGTTGAGTCATTTGTTCATCGTTTACATTATCTGCATGAGTCTGTTGAGTCATTTATTCATCATTTGCGTGTTACATGAGTCGGTCCGACGGAGGATCAATATTGGTAATAAATTTTATAAATCGGATGCAGATGGTCACTGGCAAGAGCAGCTATTTCATGAAGGCGAGCCGGTGATGGTGAGTATCCGCGCTGTGAGTCTCCTTGCGAGGCCTGCTAAAAGCTTGAGTGTTAGGCTAATGGATCCCTACACAATCATGAGGAGCGAAGCAAATACCTATGATCTTGATATCCCTACAAGTATGAGAATCCATTTCATATTTAATGTTGAGGACCTGATGTCATACTACAAGCCTCATGAGTATGTGGACCCGTTTCATGGAGATCTTTTTGAGCCTACACCTCCACATCTTCAGTTTCACACCCATTCCACTCCTGAGCCCCACCTGCCTTTGGGTCAGTCACCTATGGCTTCACCGTCTGCACTTGTGATCGCACCGGTACCACCATCACACCTTGTGACTTTTGAGAGCATTACTGATATCGTGACATACGGGTGTATAGCCACGTCTGACGGACAGAAACCGGAGTACCATTGGAGCGAATGTCTGATGGACAGACAGGAGTACCATTGACGAGGATGTTCTTGCATCGACGATACTTGGACGGCCTCTGATGGACCTCATCGATTCTTACCTGGCATACACCGAGAGGATTATGATCTCTATTCATCAGGAGATGAATTCTTTCAAGCCGGGGAGAATGATGCGGAATGAAGACGCGGACCCGCGGAGGAGGACGAGTTTTGGGCCCGTTCGGGGCCAATTGACCACCTGCCATATATAGCATCTCCGGATCGACGATCTGACTCCAAGGATGCGTCCGGCTCGTCGTTTACCTACATTTTCATATATTATATTGTTACATTTCAGTTTTATTTAGTGTAATCGGGCCTTCCGCATCCTCTGTCAATCATAGCCATTGATGTTAGGGTTCCCTAATTATGTTTATTATAAATAAGAGGCATGGGGGCTGCTTGGAGGTTATTACAGATTTTGGAGAGAAGAATCCAGAAATCCAGCGATCCCTCCACGGTGCCGACTCCGTGGAACCCTATGTGACGACTCTTAGGCATTCTCCCGCTCCCCAAAGGTAACCCTAACCCCTAGCCACCTTCCTCCACCTTCAAAACCCTCCACCGCCCCCTACAGTCCTCCAAACAGCAGCCTCCCCCTTCACCCGCTGCTCAACCTACTGTCTTCTTCAGATCCAGACCCCAACAACCACCTCCGCCTCCTCCCAGCCACCCCGCTGCCCATCCAGTCCACCCAGATCCATCCCCCCTGCTGTCCATCCAGTCCGCCCAGAACTCATCCAAACCTCCTCCACTCCTTCGGCCACCCTGCTGCCCCTCCAAAACCGCCCAGTCCTCCTCTCAAAATCCCGCCCAGGTCTTCCCCCCAAACAGCAGCCCCCCCCCCAAACCACCAGCCACCCTGCTGCCCCTCCTATAGCCGCCCAGATCTCCACCTTCAACCCTTTCAGATCTGATCCGCAACCCTCCATCTCAAGCCCTACAGCCTCCTACCCCTCTTCAGCCCCCTCCTTCCAAATCCAGCCTCCCTCTTCTCAGATCCAGCCCACCCTCCACTCATATTCAGTCCACCGCCCGCTACATCTTCAGATTTCAGCCACCTTCACGACGTACGTGGCCGGATCTACTCTCCTACGACAGCCCCATGCATTGTGAGTTGTTATTTGTTGTATGAATCTTTTTTTTCAATATTAAAATATGGTGATGTGATTTCATGTTGGCTTGGATCTCTTGTTTCGTAGTTGCTTGCTCTGGATTATTAATGTGATTTGCAGGATCAATTTGTCGCGCGCTCTTGCTTTGGCCCTCCATGCGGAGGAAAGCCTAAGTCTTGTTTTGCTTAAAGAAATTATTTTGTTTTTGTTAAAATCATACGCGTGCGATTTAAGTAATTATTATTATGTCTTGAATTCGTCGTCGGATCTTGCATCTTACATATAGTAGTTTGGGGTTGTCGAGTTGTTTCCCCGACACTTCACCTAGGGTTGCATGTTATTCGCGCACCCACATAGCCTACCCTACATCAATGTTTATAGATACAAGTTGTGCAAAATGATTTTGGCAGAATAAGTTAACCGCCTTGTATGACACTCTTCAGGAAGGAACAAAGAATGTGGATTCATAAATCTAACCCCAAATATTCTGAATTAGAATAATGATGATTATGAATATATTCTATTTCTCCATAATGTTTGCGCCAATTGTACTTCCCCACATTTTTTTCATAGAGGCATGCTCGATCAAAGAAGCTTCTTGCTGAGGGTAGGCTAAAATTGATGTTAAATAGTGACGGAGAACTTGAGGAGGAGCAAGAGACTCATGCTGAAAGGCATGCTCGAATTTTAGCTCTATCTCAGGTAACATCAATTTAGAAGAGATTTAAATTTCCTCATTTAATGTGATCCTGTATAAATTAACTCCTATTAATTGCCAGGAGCCTGTTGTTTTGAAGAAGAGGAAGAATGGGCGGCAAAAAAGTCATTTGAGGAAAAAGGTAAGCTGTAATCAATCCAAGCGCAAATGCTATTGTATTTGTGATTAATATATTTGATATATCATGATTTTAATATAACCATATTAAGTATTACAGTTTTATCAATATGTGAATGACTGTTATTTCACTGTGATGCAAGTGTCGCGGGGTTAAGGGTCTTCCAGCTCTACGCCTACGCGACCTTAGGATCAATGTTTCTATGTCGGTCTTCACTCTTACAAAGTGGAACATAAAATGTCAGAGAGAGCACTCTCCGAATGTTCTGGGCTCTTTGTTATTCCAAACAATAGGGCTGCAGCCCACACTCCCAAACTAGCTCTCCGCGCTCATATTTCACGTGGTAGGTTGTTGAGGCCTGGTCTCGAACACTATACCTCTTTGTTGAGAAGTCCTTTTTTTTACTACTTCTAATAGTAATAATAGTAAGAGGCCATGAACTAGATCAGAATCATTCTCAACGAATCCATAAGAAGTGATCTGATTCTTTTCATTGGGTCTGGATGAAGAGCAAAGATCTTGAGCGACCAATCCGGCAGAACAACTCAAAAGATAAAGAAGTATCATTAATTTCTTCATGCTCGTTCCAAGTTCGAAAGTACCATTTGTACAAATCAGAATCCCCTCCCTTACATGAATTCTTCTTCATATAGATAGATATAGGATCTATTGGGCAATTACTTGGATGTACATTTTGTGCAACAACCCTTCATATCTGGTAGATAAGGATCCCATGATCCTGAACCGATCTTATCTGGGATCGAAAATCCCAAGTTTTTCTATGAAGAGCTGATCTAATTGTATTAGTTTCTATAATGGATTACTTCTGTGTAATACTAATTGATAGGACCTCATTGATAAGTGCTACAAGATCTCGCTCATTGGAACCCATGGTTATGGACCAGAATCCGTTAGTATGGAACATCCTCTTTACCAAGTGAAATCCCCTAGTATATGAAAGAATGAAAAAGTGCTTTCGTTGTTGTGGAAGAGGAAGCCTTCGTATCTTAATGCATATATTTAATTTATTCGGAGCTATTAGAGCGAGTTCCACTTTTTGGGGAATATGAGTCGAAGCAATAACAAGAATCTTTCCAGTGGAACATCTTTCACAATCCTTGGAGTGATAGTTCTCTAATAGACCGAGGGATAAGTAATTCAACTCATTCACATGCAGATCATGAATGTTTGGAATCCATATTATACATGGAGACATTGCTGTTGCTAATTCGAATTGAAGGGTGATATCAAATCGGTCTATTTTTGGCGTCATATACATAGTTAGCAGGTCCATATCAATATCAAGACCATCATCACTACCATCAATATAAATATCATCACTATCATCAATATTGGTATCGTCACTATCATCACTATCATCAATAGGATAACCTGTAGGCTTGTCATCCAGGAACTTGTTCGAAAATACTATAATGAAAGGAACATTGGAGTTTGTCACTAGTATTTGACCAAACAAGATCGTCTAGTTCTTATAGAACCTCACTAAAATACCTCTAGAAGGGGATAGGGCTAAGCGGAGTGAAAAGGGAGGAGATGGGGAATGAAAACTATTAGCCCCGCATGAGGTTTGTGAATAAGTGATTGTCTGATAATGAGCAAGGAATATCAGTTTTTCTGCTAAACAGGATCTATTGAACTCATAATTCAATAGATCCTTTTTATGAATGTCAACTAAGTATCGTAAGGAAATTGATCCCGGTTGTTCAATCATTTGATAACCAGAGTCATTCTTTGATAAATGATAACTATAAGTCAGATTCAATAGAATTTTATCAATCCTTTTTTCTGTCGTTAAGGTGGAGAATTGAACCAAGAATTCTCTTTCTTCATCATCAATCGAATCACTGTTCGCGACCCAGAATTCTATTTTCTCATCAATCCAATC
Organism: Dactylorhiza incarnata; assembly: GCA_033032865.1. Lineage (NCBI taxonomy): Eukaryota > Viridiplantae > Streptophyta > Magnoliopsida > Asparagales > Orchidaceae > Dactylorhiza > Dactylorhiza incarnata. Next base: position 4,389,953 of record JAWHQI010000157.1, on the reverse strand, counting down.
ACCGTTCACGTTTTTTTTTTATCAATGAATAGATCTCTTTACTTGTACGACTAGATGTCTCGTATTTCTCGAAAAAATGATTCGATTGATGGGATTTGGTATTATACTTACAAGATCAATGAGATTGATCTTCCAATATTTCTTCTTAGAACGTATTGAATTGACCCCATAAGCACCGCCCAATAACATGTTGCCACCAGAAGTAGAACCCCGTATTTCTTCTAGAGAATCTCCTAATTGTTCTAGAACAACTAGAAAGAGATTCTTTAACCAGAAAGAATTCAGTTCTAATGTACGATACCTATACATAAGTTTTCGAAATTCCATCATGTATGATGGAATCATCAAAGATTTGTTCTTTTTAACTCTGTTTGTAACTCGCTAGAGGCTTGGGAAACAAAGAGAAGATGTATATGAACGAGATATCCAGCAACAAGAAGAAGGAAAAAGATTGAATAGAGGAACTCCCGAGCATTTGTTGATCTCAGATGTGCCCATATCAATGGAATGGGTGACTCATTCTTTCGATGAATCATTTCTTCGGACGGAAGAAGATTCTGTAAACATTGACTCGAAATTTCACTTATCAGAGTCCATTGTGTAAGAATCTTCTGAGTAATTTGAGTAATTGGCCGTGATATATCTGATTCATTCATCATATCATGAAAAATGGATACAAATTTTTGACTGCTACTTAGTAACGACAATGGTTCTGAAAGAGTATCTAAAATGGTGAAATTGAGATATTTGCACCCTGTCAAAGTTAGGAACCATGACATATATGTTTGGATCAGATTCCATTTTGAGAGATTTGAAAAAGCACTATCTTGTTGAAAGGTTCTATACATCTGCCCTTTCTCAACGCATTTCTTTAGACAAAGACTCCATTTTTTCCTCTTTCCGGATGGTAAATACTTCTCAGAACATGGAGTGTGAATCAAACCCATGTTTGAATTGAAACTGAGATATTGATGCAAGTTATTCCCTTCTGAATCCGATAGATTCATATCTGAAAGAGGCTGACAATATGTTTTTTCCAAATTGACTATTTGTTCCTCTGTTAGAGGTGTTGTAGAAATGTCCGCGATCGAGTAAATAGCTTTACGAACGAATGGATCAGATCGAATTGGAAAATGGAAAGATTTGTACAAGTTATACCTGTGACTCGATTGGTATGAAGATGTCAGATACCTTGTGGGAAATCGACACCACTTGCATCAATACTTTGTGGGAAATCGACAAATCGTTAGGTATGAAGATGTCAGATACCTGTGACTCGATTGGTGAAATAGTCTCTCTCTCCAAAAAAGATCTTTTTTTACCGGCACACAAAGAAAAGATTTTGTTGTGAATGGACAAGATATTGAGGAATTGTCAATATGTAAGATCATAATTCTTGATACGGGTCTTTTCCACATCAAAGGGGAATCTTTTGTTACAATAGAACCAGAAGTGATGCGGATCATTCAAGAATCGAAGTCGATTTGCTTTATAAAAAGAAGATATCAATGAACTTCTATGAAATGGTTTCACGGGATTAAGCCAATTGTCTCGATTGTGGGATATCATCGAGAAATAGGAATCCATGTTATCAAAGGATTTCCTGTGATTCTTTCTAGTATGGAATGAGTCAATCATCCGCTTTGGTATCTTTTTGAACAAAAATGGTAATATTGTTCTTCCTCCATTGATCAAGAATTTAGGTCTTTGGGAAGTATCATGATCATCCAATAAGAAGGGTTTCAATTTCTTCAAATGAACGATTTGAACACCTATTGATTCTAACAACTGGTTGCAGAGTTGATCATCCAGCCCTTTCAATTCATAGATGTGGATCTCGAACCTATGAATGGGGATATTCCCAATACTCACAAAGAAAAAGGGAAGTGACTTGGACAAAAAAGAAACAAAGTGACTTAGACAAATATTCTTTGTTGATAGCCTCGGACCAATCAGTCGAATATTGATTAATACGTAATCGATCGAACACCTCCTGCACTACTTGAAAAGGATTCTTCTGTTCAGAAACAAAATGTTCCAAATGTTCCTGGAAATTCTTGCTCCCATTGGACCATTTGTATCTATATGCATCAGGATCCCAATTCATGGATCTCTCAGTTCGAGAAATAAGAGGATCAAACCATTTCTTCTGACTATTTTTCAAATTCGATAAATGTCAGTTGATCGTATATTTCATTATAGTTATATGGTTCAGAGTATTGTTTCCTATTTGATCCCTTTGAATTCCATATTCGAAGTTGCGATCGGATCTATTCATTAAAAAGAATCAATTCGATACATTTCGTATGTACCCATAGGTGCTATATTGGATTTGAATCAGATTTGGGATCAATTTATATTGATTGACTGCCTCCATTATGTTGTTGCTAGCAAATACCGTTGTTTTGAGTTTGAGATCTTCAAAATCATTCTCGCAGTAGATCCAGACCGATTTTTTTCTGATCCTTCGAGAAAAAAGATTCATTCTCCTCATAAAAAGGGGAGGTAGAACCAATAAAGATTAGTTTTTCGATTCATCTCTCGAGTTGAATACCTCATTCAAGAATTTATTTTTGATCCAAATCAATAGAAAAGGCAAATCCCCTATGATACACTAGATCCGGCTCGGTTATTGATAGAGTGAATAAATTCGCCATTTCTAGGAATCTTTAAAAAAAATCATGGTGTAACGCGTATCTCTCTTTGTTCCGATCATGAAATAGATGAAAGAAATTAAAAAAAAATGGATTTTTGTTCAAGAATGAAATCTTATTGGAACTATCCATATCCGGTTCATCCTTCGGAACCATATCACATCCCGTATTTGGTTCTGAAGGATGAATTGAGACGGTATTTTGTAAATACGTAATTATCTTGAATATATCAACCATTTCTTTATTTTTCACTCGCCTGGAAGGGACAAAAGAAACATCTTATTTTTTCTTCAACAATTTCTGATCTATAGTGGACCTCTCATTAGGATTCGATCCCAGGTGAAGTTCTGACCATCTGTCAGAGAAAAATGAATGAATTGATCTTGTAGGATTCCCAAGAAATTCTTCGATTTCTTCCGGAAGCAGATGATTATTCATCCGCTTCGCAGGTTCCGTGAATAGCCAGGACATGGAGGAAGATCCAAAAAGGCGTTTTGGGAATCGATTTGATTCTATCTCTATTCGTTCCTTTTGAAGAAAGGAAGGATCCCAAAGAATCGATCTCTCTTTTAGTTGTTGAATCTCTGTTTGATCGATCAATGTGTGATATTTTGTATTCTCATTTCTAACGGAATCGAAATGATCTCTGGATTGATCAGAAGAAGATCCTTTCCAATGGCTAGAATTCGTTACTTGAACGAAAATAGATCTTGTAGAATCATATTGAATATTTGACAATACATTTCGTACCTTGCTAAAAAACAGATCCTTGTTTACCAACCACACATTGTCTAACCAAAATCCAATTCTCTCTCGAGACGTTCCTCAAAAAATCCGATTCGTGTTGATTCTTCCCCCAACTAACGAAGAGATCTTGGCGGAATTGCCACATATGAAATTGAGCACAATTTTGCAAAGAAATACCCCACTTGTTTCTCGAGAAGAGATGGGAAACATGCTCAATATCATTGGATTGCATAGTTGCCCCAGCTCCTTGTTTTAAGAAACTCTCCCCCTGAATTGGTCTTTTTTCACGAAAAGCAGACATGAGATAACAAATAAAGTCTTTCCCTAAGATTTCGAATAGCTGTCCCGAATTCAAGTTGATTATGTTTTGTTTCTTCCTCGGAGAAAGACGATCAAAAAATTCCCAATCATGGTCCTTGCGGATCGGATCATCCGTATAGGATAAAAAAATAAACTCTAAATATTTGCTATCTTTCTCTTTGAATGAGATCTCAATTCCAGCTTCGGTTTCATTCAATATCTGACAACTAGAATACCTCTTTTTCTCCGATCCGATTCCTCCACCACCGCGAACCCCGGTTAGATTCAGGCATGATACACTTTTTCTTTATTGGGAGAACCCAAGTACTCTCCTACGGATCCATGGAACAACTCTCAGAAATATTTTTCCCTTTTGGAAGATACAGGAGCGAAACAATCAACCTATTTCTATTGGAAGACCAAAAAGATTCTTCCAATGTCTCATTTCTGGGTCCAATGGAATTCATAGGTTTAGGAAGAAGCCCCATCAAATATAGATTTTTTTTCTTTCGATCATCTTTCGATTGTTAATACGAGATATAAGGACCACTACTACAAGCAGTACTACACCTTTGGTGGAAAAAATGTGAGTGAAAGATCCCACTGAATTAAATTTGATCCATGAATCTAAGAAATAGTGAGAATTCTTGATCTCTCTCAATCTCTCTAAATTCGAATATCCAGGATTTGAATTGATGTCGTTTCATTGATTACTCCTAAAGATTTCATTTCAATTGGAATTTGGTTATTCACGATGTACGATGATCCTTGTTAAGCATCCATGGATGAATGGTTAAAGCACCAAACTCATAATTGACAAATTCGTAGGTTCAATTCCTGTTGGATGCACGCCAATGGGAACATTCAAGAAGTCTAATGTAATTGGCTCTGTATCAATGGAATCCCATCATCCATACATTCAAGAAGTCTATTGTAATTGGCTCTGTATCAATGGAATTCTTATCGATACTGGAACTCATAGGGAATAAAATGGATTTATGGTTGGAATCAAATATGCAGTATTTACGGAAAAAAGTATTCGGTTATTGGGGAACAATCAATATACTTCTAATGTCGAATCAGGATCAACTAGGACAGAAATAAAGCATTGGATCGAACTCTTCTTTGGTGTCAAGGTCATAGCTATGAATAGTCATCGACTCCCGGGAAAGGGTAGAAGGATGGGTCCTATTATGGGACATACATTGCATTACAGACGTATGATCATTACGCTTCAACCGGGTTATTCTATTCTACCTCTTATAGAGAAAAGAACTTAAAGCAAAAGACTTAATAACACGGCAATACATTTATACAAAACTTCTACCCCGAGCACGCGCAGTGGAGCCATAAACAGTCAAGTGAAATCCAATCCACGAAATAATTTGATCTATGGACAACATCATTGTGGTAAAGGTCGTAATGCCAGAGGGATCATTACCGCAGGGCATAGAGAGGGATGTCATAAGCTTCTATACCGTAAAATCGACTTTCGACGGAATGAAAAAGAGATATCCTGTAGAATCGTAACCATAGAATACGACCCTAATCGAAATGCATACATTAAGGAAAGACTTCTCATCAAGCAGGTAAAAGGTTCGATACCCGGCCTCAACAAGTCTTCCTGCAGAAATAAACGAATGTGGGTCCCGCCTTGCGGCGAGGCAATATCGATGGCTCTGATAGATCCCCATCACGTAGAGTTGCAGAGCATCCTAGCAGTGAGCTTAGGGCTCATTTGGCTGCTAGAAATTACATAGTATGGCTTATAAAATGGCGAATTTATTAAATTCACTGAGACTTATTGGGGTTAGATACTGAGATTGAATTCATATATCTGCAAGCTACCAATTGAGTTTTGTTCAGAATTATGCATGAATATTTGTAATATAGAGTTTGGACATTCTGTAAATACTCTCCCCTACATTTCATATAAATTGTGTCCCTCCACTTATAAGGCTATATAATCGATTGGCTTTCTGTTGGATACTTAGGTTTTAACACTGACTGTTTTCACAGAATTTATTATAGTGTCATTGACTGATGTCAAGTTACTTATAATGCAGAGAATGCACGGTTCTAACGTGGGGGAATCTGAAGCATCTGCGGAAAATGCCGTAAAGAAGCCTAGAAATGACTGAAGGGTGTTCTTAGATTACCCAAGGAAGAAGAAATTGCTAAGTTCAAAGGAGAGTTTTTCATTGATTTGCACTGAAAATGGATGCAGAAAAAGAATTTTGGTGCTCAGTTAATGAAGCTATCAATCTCTGTGCAAATCCAATGCTGCCAAAACCCTACTATGCAGTTTGTGAAAGACATTTTCACCAATATTTTTTTTACTTTCATCAACAATATTCAACACCTGATCGAATTCTTAGGTTCCCAATCCCCATCCCGACATGCGTCGAATCTTCGTTAGATGAGATTATGGACGTGTTAATGCTATTCTTCGTGTTTTGTTTATTTCAATTTTATTCCTTTGTTGTTGTTCACTAAAGTTGAAGTTTTTACAGATTCGCCTTGGACAAGGAAGACCTCGAAGCCGTGTTTATGTTTCAATTTTTTTTCGTAAAGCACTCATTGCGGGAAATATCTTGGTCACCCAATTTAATGACGGAGTTATCTGACCTTCTTGTACTACTAAATTTAAGCTCTATATACTCTTTTGTCCTGCTCAACCTAAAACCCTTCTTTTCTAAAGGCAAGTTTTATCGTACTGCAATTAGACCAGCAATGCTCTACGGTTTTGAGTGTTGGGCAGTGAATGGTGTGCATGAGCAAAAAATGGGAGTTGCGGAGATGAGAATGCTTAGGTGGATGTGTTGTGACGCGAGACCGGATAAAATTAGGAATGAATGTATCAGGGATAAGACGGGAGTGGCGCCAATTGTAGAGAAGATGCGAGAAGCTCGTTTAAGATGGTTCGAACATGTACATAGGAGATCATTAGAGACACCTGTTAGGCATTGTGATTTTGCATGAAACTGACCTGAATTTGCATTCATTTTAATGCTTATTTTTACGTCAATTCTTTTGCCAACTTACACCCTCTAGGTGTGGAAGTTGAACGCTGGTGGTTGAATTCTTAAATGACATGTTTTGGATATCTGGTACTATTGATGCATGGCGAGTGCACGTTGTAAATCCTCAAGGGGATGGTACGGCAGTGTATCGGTCGCAAGTAATAAAGAGATGAGTGAGTTTGAAAATGAAATCTAAATTTAAAAGGGCTTCCAGGCAAAACATAATCACACAATTCATTAACATTATTACGCATAAAAAAATGCGAAGGTGATTCAGATCGTAGAAGGGCAAATACCTCGAATAACCAAGGCCTTAGCTGAGAAGATGAAACTACGGAAGGAGAAGAAGATAGACTCGGGACCTGCTTGGGAGGGCTTTTTAGCTTTTTTTCGTTTTCTAAAAAACGTCACCGCACTTAACAAACTGTTTAGATTGTCTACCGGTGGGAAAAGCTACCGCGGAAAAATCTTTTTTCTCCTCCTTTTGAAAAGACACTTGTCTCATACTTTTCAACCTTTTCGAAAAACACTTCCTCATCACGATAAAAGGTTAGCGCAATTTCTGCCCGAGCGCAAATTTTTCTCCCGTGCGTAAATTTTTCTGTCCGGGCGAACATTTCTTCGCTCAGGCGCGCATTTTTTGCCTGGACGCGTATTTTTTGCCCGGGAGCGCATTTTTTGCCCGGGCGCGCATTTTTCGCCCGAGCGACGGACGCATTTTTCGCGCGGGCGCACATTTTACGTGCAAGCGCGCATTTTACGCGCGGTCCCTCATTTATTGCCCGACGTGTATTTTTTGTCCAGGCGCGCATTTTTCGCCCGGATTCGCATTTTTTTGCCTGAGCGCGCATTTTCTTCCCGGGCCCGCATGTTTTGCCCGGGCGCGCATTATCTTCTCGAGCGTGCATGTTTCGCCCGGGCGTGCATTTTTCGCCAGGGCTTGCATTTTTCGCCCGGGCGCACATTTTTCGCCCGGACGCGCATTTTTCTTCCGGGCGCGCATTTTTTGCCCTGGCGCGCATATTTTGCCCAAGCGCGCATTTTTCGCCTGGGCGAGCTTATTTCGGGCGAGCGCTCATTTTTTTTTGCGAGGGCGCTCTTTTTTTCTCACGGGTGCGCATTTTTTGCCCGAGAAAAAAATGCGCGCCCGGGCGAAAAATTCTCGCCCGGAGGAAAAATGCGCGTCCGGACAAAAAATGCGCGCCCGGGAAGAAAATGCGCACCCAGGCGAAAAAATTTGAGTCCGGAAGAAAAATGCGAGTCCGGGCGAAAAATGTGAGTGCGGTCGAATAATGCGCTCCTAAGCGAAAAATTCGCGCTCGCGCGAAAAAATGCGCGCTAGGGCGAAATATGCGCGCCTGGGCAAAATATAAGCGCTTGGGCGAAAAATGCACGTCCGGGCAAAAAATTCGCGCTCAGGCGCTCATTTTCCCTCGAGCACGCATTTTTCTGCCCGGGCTTGCATTGTTAATAAAAAAAAGTCACCGCAACGGAGATTTGTTAAACAGTTTATAAAGTGCTTCTCATTTTTGAAAATCTCTATAAAAGGAGTTCATCTATACAGATCTCCTTTTGCAATAGACATTTTCGAAAAGCTCATTTTCCTACCATACTTTGTCCACGACTCCTCCTTTCTGAAAAGTCTTCCCAAACAGGCCCTTAAGGGCTAGCCCTTCAACCCCATATCTCCTTGAAAACTCCAGTCGTTTGGGCTGCTTTCTTTGCCTTTTCTTGTTTCTTCTTTAGATCAATAGCCATCGATCACCATCTATGACTTTCTTTAACCCTGGCTGTGGGAGTTGTAGGCTCTGTTTGAGACAGCTTATGTTGATGAGAAAGTTGTTGATCGAATAGAGCTTTGAGAATATAGTTGCTTAAAATGCGTTGTTGAGAAAGTTATAGATTGTTTGGAGAGTCTGTTCTTTAAGTGCTGATCGAATGTTGCTTTTTAATTTAAACTGTTTGCTAGAACATCCAATTGAAAGCTTATTTTTAAAACAAAAATATTGAAATATAATGTTAGTGCACGCTCGAGCGTAAACACGCGTTCAGGCGTAAACGGTTGCCGGGCAAAAAATTGTCGTCCGGGCGAAAAACAGTCGCCTAGCGAAAATGGTCGCCCAGGAGAAAAAACGGTCATCCGCGCGAAAAACGCCCACCTGGTCAAAATACAGGCTGCCCGGGCGAAAAAACGGCCGCTTGGGCGAAAAATGCGCTTCGGGGCAAAAAACGCACGCCCGGGCGAAAAACGGCCACCATGAAGAAAAACGGCCGCCCAGGCGAAAAAACGGTCGGCCGGGCGAAAAAACGGGCGTCCGGGCAAAAAAATTGAATGCCCGGGCGAAAAACTGCCGCCCGGGCAAAAATTGCGTGCCCGAACGAATAATGAACAAATTTGTGCGCCCTGGCAAATTATTTTCCCATGTTATAAACTAAGAGATCCCATGTTATGATAGAGCCTGTAAGTAAAGAATGTAACCAAGACTTCTCCCTACCACGAAGTGAGAAGAAGAAGCCTCGTTAGTAACACCTTTATGGTGAAATGTACTGCATATCTCAAATAAATTTGAAATATGAAGATTAGGGTCCTTATGAAGAGAACTCAAAAAACTCTACTGTGTTATGCACCCATTTGGATGATAGCCGACTTGATTTCGAAATTGTTGGTGTTTATTGTCTGGGGTAAAATTGACGAGGCGCGTCCTATGGTATGCAACAAGTATTCCATCATGGTCATCGACCGCTGGGCTGCAGAATCTCTTGATCCTCCATTATATGGGCTACTCTTCTTAACAAGCGAAGTATGCACCTTATTTCTTGGTCGTAAGGAAGAGGAGGTCGCGCTCGGCGCCTTGCATATGATGAACAAAAAATTGAAGAAAACAATCGAAAATGCTTGCCAAAGCGTGAGTAAAATGTAAGACCAAACAAGAAAATAAAATCAAAGAAAGGAAAAGATGCCTAAACTAGCTACTACGCTACTTTGATCTTGGTACTACCGAAAGAATTACCTGTGTAACCCGACAGTGACGCTAAAAATTTGACGCACGACGAGCGTGCGTTGTAAATTCCAAAGGAGATGCTACAACAGTATACCAATTGCAAGTAATAAACAGGTAAGTGAATTTGTTGTATCCATATGGAACACAAAGTGGGAATGCCCAAGAGTGCAATATTGATTCGATATTTAAGCGATCAATTATTTGAGTTGGTTAAGGCTAGCATGAAAACGAAATCTAAACTAATAAGAGTTTTCATCAAACTACACAATCCTAAGCAAATGAAAACGAAATCTAAACTAATAAGAGTTTTCATCAAACTACACAATCCTAAGCAAAACATAAACATACAAATTCATTAGCATTAAGAAACATAAATATGTATGTTTACACACAATAATGAAAGGTATGATTCAAAATCAAATGATAACAAGGGAAGAGGCCTCAAATAAACAAGGACTTGAGTGAAGAAGAAGAGAATACGGAAGGAGAAGAGAGATTTCTCCTTGGATGCTTGAGAAAAAGTCGCGAGAAGTCAATCTGACTTTCCTTCGATCCTCGACCTTGTCTGAAGTAGAGGAGGGGTTGTCATTACCACTCCCTGTTGATTAGTCTTCTCTCTAAGTGCTCTCGTCTCCACGTTCTCTTCTTTCTTTCTTCTAACCTCCTTGGTGTTCTTGGAATCTCCTCCTTGAAACCCTAGAACCTCTGGAATGAAGCTTATAGACGATGAGGCGAAACTGAAATTCCTTTCTCAAAATGACCTAACAGTTAGCTTTTATACGCAACAGAAAAATGGTCGTGCATGGTCGCGGCGCATGAACATGCTCTGGATCGTGCACGATTAATGAAAAATTGTCAGGAAAGCTGAAATGGAAAGAGAAGGAAGACGCGTGTGTATGTGGGGGGAGGGGAGGGGTGTCAGGATATGGCGCTCGGTGCTACGCCATGCTGTGCAGGATCGTGCAACTATATGCACACCACCTGGCCGTCTGAATTTGCTATTTACAACTCGCTTGTGCGTAGTCGTATGTCATGCACGGAGGGCCACACGAGCAGAAGACAGATCTGCCGAAAATCATCAGATTGGAGAAGTGTTTACGCATGGTCGTGTGTGATGCAGTACACAGTTGTGTGCAACATGGAATTTTCTGCCCAGTTCATGCTTATAGGAATGCATGACCGTGCATAACAAGCAAAAAATGATTTAGATAAAATTAGAAAGGAAAGCAAGATTATGCCTAATAAAGAGCACGATCATGCACTTTATGCATAATCTTAGAATATCTCCTAAATGACACCCGAGTGCATGAAAAATCATCCCTTTAGATCTCAAGGCACCTTGTATCAAAAATTGAAGAATATATGTAATATTATAGCACTATATAAAATGCACTCATCATTAACCAAATTGAAAGTAAAATGGATGAGACAAATTTATAGCGCAATTGATCCTAAATGTTAGAACCCCCTCGGAACTAGGCACGAGTTGTAACATCCCCCAGACAGCTAGACCCTCCTGGTGAATCTGTCTTGACAAGGTCATGACAAGGCCTTGGTAGTGTAGAAATCCCATTAATTTAGGCAAGATTAGGGTTGAAAGTGTCTTGGACTGCAAATAGCAATTTCTAGTGACCAAGCTTAGGGTTGGACTTTAGGGCCTCAACTTGACCATTTGACCCCACCATAGTATCCCTAACCCATTATGGGTCCCCTTAGGGCACCAAGGGCCCATTGGGGTCAACAAAAGAGGCCAAATTGACCAAAGTCAACCTTAAGCTCTAATTAGGTCAAAATGGCAATTCTTCACTAAGTGCCCTAATTGACCACCACCATATTAAATTGACCCTACCCATAGTGTTATGATATCATAGGGGACCCAGTGGAGCAAGAAGCCCCATGACTGGGTCAACCCTAGGGCTCAATTTGACCAAAGTCAACTTAGCATGTTTTGGTCAAATCAACTCATATTGGGTCAATTAAGGCTCATGTGACAAAATTGACCCATCCAGTAGTTTCTAAATTTAATTTGGAGTCCAATGGACCCAAAAGCCCCATCCTAGGGTCAACCAATTGGTCAATTTGACCAAAAGTCAAACTTGCCCAAATTAGGTCAAATCACTTAAACTTAGCCCAATCCGTTTGGACTAGCTCAATTGATTGGTCAACCAGCTTAAATGACTGATAATTAACATAAGAGAGAGGGAAAAAATGACCATGATGAGTAGGAGAGAGAAAAATTCAATTTTAGAGGAGAGAGAAGGTGGTGTTCATGGGCATTAATGGAGATCACCCCTTCATCTCCTCAATTCAGCCCAAGATTCTTATCCCCTGACCTTTGGTGAGAAATTCTGGAGTTTTCCAGGGAGTTATTGGCCTAGGGGAGGTGAAAGGGGGGTGGAAGAGGAAGAGGCCATTAATGGCCATGGTGATTAAAGCCCCCACACTCGAAACCGACCCCCCCATTAGCTTCAGAAGCTCTCAAGGAGTTGAAACCCCCACTTTCCCGACCCTTTCAGTGCTCAGAGGAGGAGATTCCATGGCACCCAAAGCTCCAAGGAGGAACAATGGCGGCCGGCAAACGGAGCCACGAATCACACCAAATGAGGTCTGGTCCCCCTCCTCCTTATTCGTGCATAGATCTAGGGTTGTTAGTTGGAGAAATCGGGCACGAATCGAGCCCGATTTGGAGAAAAATCTCCTTGGATTTCCGTCGGTTTTGACCCTTACGGGTCGCCGGAATCCGCCCCCCACCGGCGGCTTTCCGCCGCCAAACGTCGGCCACCACCTCGACGGAGGTGGTGGCGGTGGTGGTTGGCCGGGGAGGTGGCCGGATGGCCGGCAAAATGGCTGGGAAGTGTGCCCAGGCGCGGTTCATCCTGACCGTCGGCTGGAGGTTGAAGACAATCTCCCAGCCGTCGGATGAGCCTTTAAGATCTGTGCTAGATCTCCTTTTTCATGTCATTTAACACATTTTTTTGTATATAACTGCAGCAGTTGGTTTTAAATATTAAAAATAGTTAGAGGCTATATTAGGAAAAGTGGTCAACATAGAAAATGTAGCCCTTGATGTCTAGTTTAATTTACAATTGATTTCACTCAATTTGGAGTCCTGGTTAGACCGCAGCACTCATTTTAGTGAGGTCTATCCATAGGGCTGTCCTGGCCTTAGAAAAATTCCCCACTCCAAACCAGTCTTCAAAATGACTTGAAATTTGGTATGTGGGCTGTTCTCTCCTATATCTAGGTCCTGTCCTAAAATTAGAATTTTTGGAAAACATTTTCCTAAAGTTTTTGTAAAAATTTGATAATCCTTGTGTAAATTATTTGGAGGGTCAAATGACCTCCAAACTCCACCAAATTTTGGTGGGGTGTTCTTAGGGTCATGATAAGCCCCTGGTTAAAATTTCAACTCATTTGGGGTTCTTTTGACTAGGTAGTCATTGGGCCAAAAATTTGTCCAATAAGGGGAAAATTATGATTAGGGGTTAGTTGGGGTTTTCCACGGTCAATCCACCTCCAAATGGAGTGGAATTTTGGCCACTGCCCTAACACCACCCAAATCACCTCTATGTGAGTTTTGGGGTCATGGGGAGCTGGATTGCCCTAGGACATGGAGTTGGAGCCCCTTGGTGTGCATTTAGCCAAGTAGAGATCATTTGGCCAAATGGGCCCAAAGAGACTTGAGTCTCCTTGGGGAGGTCAACGGGATCATTTTGAGACCCCATGAGGAAATTGGTGAGCATTGGTGTTGATTTGCCCAAGGCCATAGGGTTGATCCCTATGGAGTGGAATTTGGGGTTGTGAAGGACATGGGGGTGTTTGTCCTTGGATGTCATTTCATACCATTATTAACCCTCAGTAATTTTTTCATAATTTTTGGATTGATATTTTTGGTACTTCTAGTTCAATTTGGAATTTATTGCAAATATGTCCTTTGTGGAAATTACAGATGTAACCTCTATGGAATATGGTCAAATTTTGTAGGACTGAATATTTTAGTATGAATCACCTCTGTATAAATTTGCATAAGGTTTGGAGTTCATATGAGGGTACCTCCTTTGGAAATAATTGAAAATTAATGGGTTTTGGAATTTTTAATAATAGTAAACCTTGCTGGAATTTCCTACAAATTCATATGTACTGATTATTAGGTACCCTTTATTTATGTAAAAAGCTTGGTAGGCAATGGAAGCCAGAAAAGTGCACTTGTAGTTCAAACCTTAAAAAGTTGTATTTTGGGAAAATTGTTTTAAATATTAATAATGTTGGGAAAATTATGAAACTCTGGAATTGTTCTTGAATATGTAGTATGGACCCCCATTAAAAATATTGGGTCATTGAGTTGATTATTTAATGAACCTCCCTTCATGTGCATCAAAACATTAAGGATGGTCTGCGTTTAGCAATTTGGCAATTTTGGGAGTTATGGGTCAAATTGGAGTGTAGTGATTGGAGTTGTGAGGGTTTATTGGTGATAATGTGACTATGTGAGGATCTTTGGAATTAACTAGGGTTTGATGAATTCTAGGGTGATGGGGTGCCACCCTTGGGGTAGGTCTTCTTGGGATCGACGAAAGATCGTCTTTTTCCTATTGGGTCTTAAATCACTTAGGTTTAATTCAGGTGAAATATTAAGAGGGTTTCTTATGGGTTGTAACTAATAACATTAAGTGTCATGAGAAAGGGAGCCCTGGGGTGTCATCCCACTATAACTCCTAGTACCGTAGTGAGCCCCTTACAGGGTAACCCTCGGGAAGTCCAAGATTAACCATAACCTGTAGGAGTAAAATGTTATGCAAGAAGAATTTAATAACACACTCACCCACACTCCGTGGTTCCGGGAGTTTAGCTGGTTTGGTGCTACGAGCAGCTAGGCTCGGTGGTAGTAAGAGCGGATTGATAAGTCATGTGAGCTTATGGCTCGGAGGTAGGAAGTAGAACATGTGCATGTGCATTGAAGGTGGTGGGTCTTCGGTATTGGATGATCGTTCACACCGACGTCAATACGTTGACTCGGCAAGTGTGGTATTTACACTTAGCCTTAAAAGTCTGGTGGTCCAGCCAGTAAGAGTACGCAGATGCTCCGCGGGTTTGCGTTGAGGCGTACGATAGGTCTAGGTTAGGTAGTGTGAATACCAACCTAGAGGTGGGCGAGGCCCAACCCACCGCTTCCGTTTGCCACTACGGGAGTATCCTGAGAGTCTTGCTAGCTCCAAAAAGGGGGAACTAAAGGTCTATGCGCATAGAGTCGTAGTGAGTGAGTTGCACTTGTATGAACATAGCATAACAGCATACCTTGCCTGTCATAGCATAAACATTGCATTTCAACCCCTACCCTTATCGTATAAGTCGGTTATGGGACTTCTTATACGATAGGTCTTGCAAAACGACCCCTTGGTCTATAGGGGTAATCCCTATAAATCAATGGTTACTTTTCTTACTTACTTTCTCTACTGTCATAACTTACTAGTCGTTGCCGTTTACTTGTTGTTACACTCTAGCTTACTCATATTAGTTTTCATCATTTACTCTACAATACCTTGTTACCGTACTTTCTTTAGGATATTTGCCACCTGCTTGTTTCCACTCTGCCCTTGGTCCTCCTCTTCACTCCTCTCCGCCCGGTGCCTAGGAGCCACGGGTTTAGGGGTGGGGGATTGTTGACTGAGTCTAGTTTGACTGACGGTCGTTTGACCACCATATTTTAGGCGCACTGAATGGGAGAGAAACATGTGCAGCATGATCCGACAGGGTGGGCCCCATTGCCATGCTACCATTGTCACCAGCTGGGACATACTCGGGTCAGATGTCCCATGATGGGTGGAACCCCACCATCTCAGCGACCAGGAGGCCGAAGGCGAGGACGTAGACGTGGTTTGCAAGGCAGCGACCGCAGGCCAAAAGAGAAGAACCATTCAGTGTTGCAGCACCAGTGGAGCACAGAGTCTGCCGGGATGGGTCAGACTAGTTTGGGTGCTTCCATTTCAGTGACGGTGGCGATTAGCTTTAGTTTTACCATATGAGTGATCTTGTAGTGAGGACATGATGTACAGGGCACGAGCCCTTTATTATTGTAACCCTTGTTATCTTTTAATCAGTTATATAATGTGGACGCTTATATAACATGTGATTGTGGACTTGAGCTTCTTATTTGTTCATGTATACTCTCTTCTTCGTGATCGATTTGGCCGGCAGGATCAGCGTTTTGTAGTGGCGACCTTCCCGAGCGAGGGTGTCACCGCAAAACGGCGGTTCTGGGCCTAAGACCCGGTGGTGTTTGAAAAGGAAAAAAAATGGGGTCTTACAAGTAGTATCAGAGGAAACCTCGATCCGAAGAAAAGAAGTCCACAAAACCCTGGGTCACCCCGCGCGAGCTTAGTTTGAGGACAAACTAGCAACATAAGCAATGGTGTGCCCGTATGGGAATCACATCGAAAAAGTCCACTTTTAACTGAATCTTCTTAGTCAATTTCCCCTACGGGTGTCAAGTTTTCTTTTGTAGCCCACGGCGAACCCTGCCCCCAGCAGGGAATACCTTCGGCTGCAAAGAACTCTTTAGATAGTCCTTTAGTTAATGAGTTAGACTCAACCCCACTAGGACACGTGACTTACCTTGACAACTTATACCATGACCTAGTCTGAAATAGACCGTAAGTATAACTTTTGGTGAAGGTACGAGGATACCCAAAAGAGGCTAGAGAAAGAAAGATTTAGCAGAATGGTATGAGACTTGTAGACTCAACCCTCGTATCGGTGACATGATTACATTAAGACAACCACCATGACAAACACCGAGGGTCGAATAAGAATTCAAGTTCAGGAGAGACCCGCTTGAGGTTAGGTCAAATATTGACCCTGTTAAGGTTGCGTAGAAGATACCTAGAAGAGTCTAAGGTGTGGAGTATACCAATGAGCCTCAAGATAGAACCCCAAGTCTAAGGTTGTGTGCCCTAAGAATTGTTTGCATACTTGGGACGAATATAACTTGGTAGTATTGAAGATACTTAGCCCAAAATAGATGGTGGCTTATCTTTTGTTTATTGGGGCTTATCTTTTGTTTATTGGGGCGTACCTTTTGTTTATTGGGCAAATTAACGACGGACTTGGATTTCCCTTAGACTTAAGTTAGAAATTTTTTGTGTCATGAACACTATGATTTTGAAGTCGATCTTCTCAATGTTACTTGGAAGAAGATGAGATGGTGTAACAGTATGTTCAGAATAATGATCCGTAGTATTACTAGGGCAATGGATAAAACATCGTTGATCAAACAACAACTTGACCTTAGTTGAATCATTGGAAATGTAAAGTCGCCAGGATTAATCACTTAGGGATGTCGATGTCCTAGTCTAGAGGTTGAGGACGAAAACTAGGCCATACAAGTTGTAGTTATATTTGAAAGTTCTGGTAGTTTGGGGCATTCAGAAGTGATTAACTCATGAATCGTTAAAAAATCACGCCCTATCATGGTAGAAGATTTTAACTACTATAATATCTCTTATACCTTGGGAGCTATGATGATGAGTAACCAGAGATCTTAGTCGATGACTTGTTGGATTTAGAATATAGTGTTTGATTGCACTATGGTAAGAATGATCTAAGTTTATCTTGTTTTGGACTATTTGAAAGTGATCAAGACTAGCACAAGTTGAAGTGAAAGAAATTTGGTGAAATAAACGTGATGATATTTCCTTGATGAATCGAATTGTGAAAAACCCTAAGGTATCAAAATTTTGCCCTTATGAATCAAACTGCACGTAAAAAATGATCGGGAGTCATCTTACTATTATGATTGGTTAGCGTATACTCATAAAGGTTCACAAGTACACCCCCATTAAAAGTTAAGGATGATTGGGATGCTAGACGATTTGATTAGTTCCATCAATAGTAAGAACTAGAAAAGTTGTAGATTAGAGATGATCGATTATTCGGACGTACCTGAAAGCGTAAGAATTTGAACTGAGAAGAAAACTTTAGAGGCATAAGAGTCTGCCCAGGTTAGAGTGGAAGTTCAAGGATAGATTGATCAAAGTAGCTAGGTCACCCCGGTCAGGATAGATGATACGACAGTGTGAGTCTTGCGGCGCAAGAAGATTCCAGAGGTTAAGACATGTGGTAAAATTAGGGTCAGGAGGAGCACAACATGGAGCCACTAGAGCTGGTGTGGCATAGATAGTCGGTGCTCTTCGAGCCAGGAATAACTCGAATTCTTAAGGGATGTTACGTTCAGTCACTCGCGGTGAAAACCCCGCAAGCCTAACCTGAATTTCGAGGACGAAATTATTTTTTTTGTTTATTGGGATTTGTAACATCCCCCAGACAGCTAGACCCCCCTGGTGAATCTGTCTTGACAAGGTCATGATAAGGCCTTGGTAGTGTAGAAATCCCTTTACCTTAGGCAAGATTAGGGTTGAAAGTGCCTTGGACTGCAAATAGCAATTTCTAGTGACCAAGCTTAGGGTTGGACTTTAGGGCCTCAACTTGACCATTTGACCCCACCATAGTATCCCTAACCCATTAGGGGTCCCCTTAGGGCACCAAGGGCCCATTGGGGTCAACCAAAGAGGCCAAATTGACCAAAGTCAACCTTAAGCTCTAATTAGGTCAAAATGGCAATTCTTCACTAAGTGCCCTAATTGACCACCACCATATTAAATTGACTCTACCCATAGTGTTATGATATCATAGGGGACCCAGTGGAGCAAGAAGCCCCATAACTGGGTCAACCCTAGGGCTCAATTTGACCAAAGTCAACTTAGTCTGTTTTGGTCAAATCAACTCATATTGGGTCAACTAAGGCTCATGTGACCAAATTGACCCCTCCAGTAGTTTCTAAATTTAATTTGGAGTCCAATGGACCCAAAAGCCCCATCCTAGGGTCAACCAATTGGTCAAATTGACCAAAAGTCAAACTTGCCCAAATTAGGTCAAATCACTTAAACTTAGCCCAATCCCTTTGGGCTAGCTCAATTGATTGGTCAACCAGCTTAAATGACTGATAATTAACATAAGAGAGAGGGAAAAATTGACCATGATGAGTAGGAGAGAGAAAAAATCAATTTTAGAGGAGAGAGAAGGTGGTGTTCATGGCCATTAATGGAGATCACCCCTTCATCTCCTCAATTCAGCCCAAGATTCTTATCCCCTGACCTTTGGTGAGAAATTCTGGAGTTTTCCAGGGAGTTATTGGCCTAGGGGAGGTGAAAGGGGGGTGGAAGAGGAAGAGGCCATTAATGGCCATGGTGATTAAAGCCCCCACACTCGAAACCGACCCCCCCATTAGCTTCAGAAGCTCTCAAGGAGTTGAAACCCCCACTTTCCCGACCCTTTCAGTGCTCAGAGGAGGAGATTTCATGGCACCCAAAGCTCCAAGGAGGAACAATGGCGGCCGGCAAACGGAGCCACGAATCACACCAAATGAGGTCTGATCCCCCTCCTCCTTATTCGTGCATAGATCTAGGGTCGTTAGTTGGAGAAATCGGGCACGAATCGAGCCCGATTTGGAGAAAAATCTTCTTGGATTTCCGTCGGTTTTGACCCTTACGGGTCGCCGGAATCCGCCCCCCACCGGCGGCTTTCCGCCGCCAAACGTCGGCCACCACCTCGACGGAGGTGGTGGCGGTGGTGGTTGGCCGGGGAGGTGGCCGGATGGCCGGCAAAATGGCTGGGAAGTGTGCCCAGGCGCGGTTCATCCTGACCGTCGGCTGGAGGTTGAAGACAATCTCCCAGCCGTCGGATGAGCCTTTAAAATATGTGCTAGATCTCCTTTTTCATGTCATTTAACACATTTTTTTGTATATAACTGCAGCAGTTGGTTTTAAATATTAAAAATAGTTAGAGGCTCTATTAGGAAAAGTGGTCAACATAGAAAATGTAGCCCTTGATGTCTAGTTTAATTTAAAATTGATTTCACTCAATTTGGAGTCCTGGTTAGACCGCAACACTCATTTTAGTGAGGTCTATCCATAGGGCTGTCCTGACCTTAGAAAAATTCCCCACTCCAAACCAGTCTTCAAATTGACTTGAAATTTGGTGTGTGGGCTATTCTCTCCTATATCTAGGTCCTGTCCAAAAATTAGAATTTTTGGAAAATATTTTCCTAAAGTTTTTGTAAAAATTTGATAATCCTTGTGTAAATTATTTGGAGGGTCAAATGACCTCCAAACTCCACCAAATTTTGGTGGAGTGTTCTTAGGGTCATGTTAAGCCCCTGGTTAAAATTTCAACTCATTTGGGGTTCTTTTGACTAGGTAGTCATTGGGCCAAAAATTTGTCCAATAAGGGGAAAATTATGGTTAGGGGTTAGTTGGGGTTTTCCACGGTCAATCCACCTCCAAATGGAGTGGAATTTTGGCCACTGCCCTAACACCACCCAAATCACCTCTATGTGAGTTTTGGGGTCATGGGGAGTTGGATTGCCCTAGGACATGGAGTTGGAGCCCCTTGGTGTGCATTTAGCCAAGTAGAGATCCTTTGGCCAAATGGGCCCATAGAGACTTGAGTCTCCTTGGGGAGGTCAGTGGGATCATTTTGAGATCCCATGAGGAAATTGGTGAGCATTGGTGTTGATTTGCCCAAGGCCATAGGGATCAAATTGGTGAGCATTGGTGTTGATTTGCCCAAGGCCATAGGGTTGATCCCTATGGAGTGGAATTTAGGGTTGTGAAGGAGATGGGGGTGTTTGTCCTTGGAGAGGAGTGTAATAGACTCCTCTGAGTTCTATGAATGATATAACACCCTCACAAAAAGTTTGGGTGAATATGGGGAAGTATGGACCATAATCCTAGGTTAAACCCTAAGGGGTGCATTTAGAGGTCAATGAAGGAAGAGGGGTCAAACCTTTATGGTTTGACCTAAAATTTTGGGGAGATGGTCATGGTGGCCAGAGAGTCCTCCTATGAGAAATTGGTGGGGTTTGGAGTTGCCAACCCTAGGGAATAAATCCTTGGGTAGATTTGTAAATATTTAGGTTTTGGGGATTTAGGAAAGATTAGTACTTAGTGATTAACCATCTTCTGTCACCAACTTAGTTTTGATGTTATTAATCCCTGGGTATTCTATTAGAACCATTAGAAGACTTTTGGAGGTCCAAAGTATAATTATTCTAATTATTGGCAATTTTTGGGATGATTAATTTTAGGGTGTTAGTTTTCTGTAATTTCATGAAACTTTGTTGGATGTCATTTCATACCATTATGAACCCTCAGTAATTTTCTCATAATTTTTGGATTGATATTTTTGGTACTTCTAGTTCAATTTGGAATTTATTGCAAATATGTCCTTTGTGGAAATTACAGATGTAACCTCTATGGAATATGGTCAAATTTTGTAGGAATGAATATTTTAGTATGAATCACCTCTGTATAAATTTGCATAAGGTTTGAAGTTTATATGAGGGTACCTCCTTTGGAAATAATTGAAAATTAATGGGTTTTGGAATTCTTAATAATAGTAAACCTTGCTGGAATTTCCTACAAATTCATATGTACTTATTATTAGGTACCCTGGATTTATTTAAAAAGTTTGGTAGGCAATGGAAGCCAGAAAAGTGCACTTGTAGTTCAAACCTTAAAAAGTTGTATTTTGGGAAAATTGTTTTAAATATTAATAATGTTGGGAAAATTATGAAACTCTGGAATTGTTCTTGAATATGTAGTATGTACCCCCATTAAAAATATTGGGTCATTGAGTTGATTATTTAATGAACCTCCCTTCATGAGCATCAAAACATTAAGGATGGTCTGCGTTTAGCAATTTGGCAATTTTTGGGAGTTATGGGTCAAATTGGAGTGTAGTGATTGGAGTTGTGAGGGTTTATTGGTGATAATGTGACTATGTGAGGATTTTGGAATTAACTAGGGTTTGATGAATCCTAGGGTGATGGGGTGCCACCCTTGGGGTAGGTCTTCTTGGGATCGACGAAAGATCGTCTTTTTCCTATTGGGTCTTAAAGCACTTAGGTTTAATTCAGGTGAAATATTAAGAGGGTTTCTTATGGGTTGTAACTAATAACATTAAGTGTCATGAGAAAGGGAGCCCTGGGGTGTCATCCCACTATAACTCCTAGTACCGTAGTGAGCCCCTTACAGGGTAACCCTCGGGAAGTCCAAGATTAACCATAACCTGTAGGAGTAAAATGTTATGCAAGAAGAATTTAATAACACACTCACCCACACCCCGTGGTTCCGGGAGTTTAGCTGGTTTGGTGCTACGAGCAGTAGGCTCGGTGGTCGTAAGAGCTGATTGATAAGTCAGGTGGGCTTATGGCTCAGAGGTAGGAAGTAGAACATGTTGCATGTGCATTGAAGGTGGTGGGTCTTCGGTATTGGATGATCGTTCACACCGACGTCAATACGTTGACTCGGCAAGTGTGGTATTTACACTTAGCCTTGAAAGTCTGGTGGTCCAGCCAGTAAGAGTACGCAGATGCTCCGCGGGTTTGCGTTGAGGCGTACGATAGGTCTAGGTTAGGTAGTGTGAATACCAACCTAGAGGTGGGCGAGGCCCAACCCACCGCTTCTGTTTGCCACTACGGGAGTATCCTGAGAGTCTTGCTAGCTCCAAAAAGGGGGAACTAAAGGTCTATGCGCATAGAGTCGTAGTGAGTGAGTTGCACTTGTATGAACATATCATAACAGCATACCTTGCCTGTCATAGCATAAACATTGCATTTCAACCCCTACCCCTATCGTATAAGTCGGTTATGAGACTTCTTATACGATAGGCCTTGCAAAACGACCCATTGGTCTATAGGGGTAATCCCTATAAATCAACGGTTACTTTTCTTACTTACTTTCTCTACTGTCATAACTTACTAGTCGTTACCGTTTACTTGTTGTTACACTCTAGCTTACTCATATTAGTTTTCATCATTTACTCTACAATACCTTGTTACCGTACTTTCTTTAGGATAGTTGTCACCTGCTTGTTTCCACTCTGCCCTTGGTCCTCCTCTTCACTCCTCTCCGCCCGGTGCCTAGGAGCCACGGGTTTAGGGGTGGGGGATTGTTGACTGAGTCTAGTTTGACTGACGGTCGTTTGACCACCATATTTTAGGCGCACCGAATGGGAGAGAAACATGTACAGCAGGATCCGACATGGTGGGCCCCATTACCATGCTACCATTGTCACCAGCCGGGACATACTCGGGTCAGATGTCCCATGATGGGTGGAACCCCACCAGCTCAGCGACCAGGAGGCCGAAGGCGAGGACGTAGACGTGGTTTGCAAGGCAGCGACCGCAGGCCAAAAGAGAAGAACCATTCAGTGTTGCAGCACCAGTGGAGCACAGAGTCTGCAAGGATGGGTCAGACTAGTTTGGGTGCTTCCGTTTCAGTGACGGTGGCGATTAGCTTTAGTTTTACCATATGAGTGATCTTGTAGTGAGGACATGATGTACATGGCACGCGCCCTTTATTATTGTAACCATTGTTATCTTTTAATCAGTTATATCATGTGGACGCTTATATAGCATGTGATTGTAGACTTGAGCTTCTTATTTGTTCATGTATACTCTCTTCTTCGTGATCGATTTGGCCGGCAGGATCGGCGTTTTGTAGTGGCGGCCTTCCCGAGCGAGGGTGTCACCGCAAAATGGCGGTTCTGGGCCTAAGACCCGGTGGTGTTTGAAAAGGAAAAAAATGGGGTCTTACACGAGTAGGGGATCTTATCGCACACCACCGCCAATCCACAACAAAGAAGGGAATATCGGAAGAGTAGAGGTATGAACGTGTCAACCCTCTCTCATCATTCTCTTCCAAGCTACGAACTGTCGATGGTGTTAAGCGAACAACCATCACACCCCAACCAGGGTACACTATGAGCATTAGCGGAAGAAGTACTAGAGAAAGACTAGTAGTCATATAGTAGAGCACATAAATATATGAGTAAATAAAGACAAGACAGAAATAGCAGCAACAACGACACGATTGCCCCACAGTCCAAGTACAACAGTCTATAGAAAATCTGGTGGCTCGCAAGTAACTTGTCAAGTCGGATGAAAGATGATATAATAAGTGCTGTAAATATGTAAATCTAATGAGCTAACTATATGACTGATGATGTTGCTAATAATAGCAACGATCATCATCATGCCTTCTATCTCCACGCCAAGTCCACGTCGAGTCCACGTCAAGCCCATGTCGAGTCCACGTCAAGCCCACGTCAAGTCCATGTCATAGCTCTGGAAACACCCACGGTTTCGGTTGTGTCGCCATCGACAAAGTCTCTTCATAAAATGATAAGTGTGAATGCGTCAGTCAAACTAGACTGAGTGGTTCTTCCCGCTCCCCCCCCCCCCCCCAAGCCCTAATGCTCAAGGAAGGGAAATACCACGCTGCAGGAAGTGACAGGCGGTATATTATGCAAGTATAGAAGCCGAGTATAAATATGATATGATAAGTACAACTAGCAAGCTATCATATATGAGCAAATAGATTAAGCAGTGTATAGTAAGAAAATGAAGGTACAACTAGTAGACTATCAAGTATACGTGTGTAATAAATTTAACATTGATTAAAATCTACTGTTTCGAACTTAGCGGTGTCCACACTCATGCACCCAACGATGGCTAAGCTAAAATAGTATGAAACATGATATCATCTAAGAGCTTTACTAGTAAAGAATAAACCCAACTGAGATTAACATCATCATCACAGGTGCACATGAAATCTATGTCGACATAGCCTTACAATTCAAATAGTGTCGAGACGCAAGCACTCGATCGAAATCAAGTACAAACTAATGACTGTGACACTTATTCTCGTGGGGTAGCTAAGTGACAGTTTTGGTCAACTTCATATATATGCATCGGAATGAGACAAAACAAACGTCGTTGAATTCATATTGGTCTTACGAGTGCAACATCACTGACCGGAGTCCATTTTGAACTCATTTGCTCACAAGTCTGTTCTAGTCATTGTAGCTCAAAATTTGGAGTAAACCAATTGCAATTGCTTCACTAGACCAATAAGGCCACTCTGATCCCGAATAGGCTCACCAAGAGAGGTCGATTGAACCAGTTAGGTCCCCTAGGTGGCTCAATTTGTCGGGTCAGAATTTTGGGTTGTTACACTAAATTCGTTGGAAAGAGAAAAATAGTAACTTCAACATTTCATTCGACCGAAGAGAATTGACTCCCTTTAATTGGAGTTGGAGGCCTAATTTTAATTCTGTTGCTCCAATCTACATTTGAAAGGTGAAATTGAAATTTAAAATAGAACTCATTTTAACTAAACCTAATTCTTTCCTATCTAAATAGGAGTCGGCATATTCCTTCAATTGTTTGTGGGCGCAAATATATATAAGATGTTCTTTACATACTTTAAGTGTGTTATTACCTCATTTTAATGTTATCAAGATTTGTTAATTTTGATTTAATTTTGTAAAAAAAATTACTCAGCATGCAATATTAGTAGCCTCATCACCAAAAAAAAGAACGACGATTAGATTGTTCTCAAAATTTTGAAGAAGCTTCATATTGTCAAATCGTCGGCTTCAACAACAAAAAATAAAGTGTCAGTTCATTCTCAAGTTATTGAAGTTTCCTGTGTGATTTCAAAATTGTTGGCATTGAGTATTCACGTACCGATCTTTGGATCCCTGGAAATCTCTATCGAGCCATTGTTGTTGAAAAAAATGAGTCATATGGTTGTCAGCAAGTTTTTGAGGGAGTCTCTTCTCATCGTTCTGAGACCGCATACTATGTTGATTTGTCAAGCTGATAGCTCAATCTTCTGCAATCTTCAGAGGAGCACTCTCATTAGAGAAAAGAGGAAATTTGTCTGATTGTTCTCAAATATTTTGAGAAAGTATATTCTCATCATTCTGAGATTGATCATGGTGGTGGTTCGTCGGTAACCATTGGATCTTTGACAAGTGTTGTTGGAAGAGCGCGCTCTGAGAATTTGGTGCTCCCACTGTAACTATGAAATTATTTGAATGAAGAGCTTATTTGTTGTATTTTTCTTAGAGGATTATGGATTTTTGTCAAGTACTTGTGGAGAAAAGCACTAATTTAATATAGAGATATTACTATCCACCAAACATGGTACATCACCTCAATTAATGAATGAATAATTTATATTTTGTGGTATAAATAATTTTAAAATGGAATGATGAGCCAACAAAAAGACCAATAAAAATTTGTAATGTAATGTGTTGTGGTTTCCCATAAGGTTATAAGTCTTTGACAGATTTCTCTTATGTAATAAAACAACAAAAATGATAAATTTCATTTTGTATAACCCAAGTTTGTTGTCCGGACAAACAATAGAATTAGAATTGAGATTAGTTATAATTCCTATAAAAATTGACCTCAATTCCTTGATGCAACTTCAATTATGGTCGACCAAGTGGGACCATTGGGAACTAGAGTATAATGTAGACATGAACAAATGAATTACATATGGGAAGGAAAGACAAACATCTAAATTTAATTATATTAACTCCCCTATAAATTTGCAAACTATAGGTTACAACCCTCTAGCTTTTGAAATTACATTTCATAACATGCATGCACTATAGATTTTCTCATGGAGTATTGTTGGGTATTGTATCCACAATAGCTTTGATTTGAAAAAGTCCCCCTTGAACTAAGATTAATTGAATTTGTATTTGATGCTACATTTCAGTTATGTTGTTACAGGACTTTAATTGTTAAGTACAAACCAATGTCAGATTACAATGAGTCATAAAATACAAGACTATGCAATGTAATTCTTCATTGTGTAGGGCATAGTGTTGATTCATGTGTAATCTCTCTATTGAGGTGTACTTCATTTCCAAGTGCAAGGGGAAAATCAATAGAAGCTGGTTGCTGGATTCTGGATTGACAAGATTTGTTCTAAGTAAAATTCGTCGAGTACTCACGTGAAGACCCGTTTCATTCGTCGAGATCTCAAGTGAGCACTTGATCAATTCGTCGAATTTACTCGAGAGACTTCTGAAAATATCATATCTTGTTTCCAGTTTTGGCCAAGTTAAATTCGTTGAGTGATCTGCTGATTTCTTGTGAATACTCGACGAATTCGTCGAGTACTCTCGAGAGGTCTCGTGATCACTGACCTGAAGGTTTATTCTATCTTCGAATCTCAGACAAGTATAATTCATCAAGTAGTATAATTCTAAAGATGTCACGTGAACACTCGACAAATGGACTTAACCATTTTTCTCAGATCTGAAGTTGAATCTCTTTGAGATTCCTAAGAAGATTGTTTATAATCTATTGTGTTTGTAAAGAAACCTTTTTACAACTATTGTAGGAAGTTTTACTTCCAAGTTTTGTAGATCTTAGATTAGAGGATCAAGTGTATGAAAGTCTGTTCTCCGAGTTTTTGTAGGGGATGTTGTTTCCGAGCTTGTAGGAGTTGAAGACTCCGAGGTGTAAGATTTATTAAAATCTGAGTTTGGTGGAGTAGCCGTGTTTAGCCCGAAGTGCTAGATAGGCGAGGCGGGAAAGTGGAGTACCTATTCTGGGGAACCACTATAAATCCGTGTGTCTATGTTGTGTGCTCTCTCATATTCTGTGTGCATATTTTTAAAGTATTTTAATTCCTCTTAATGCCATAGAACTCACCTATTCACCCCTCTAGATGATTTAGGTAGACAACTAGATACTTTCAATTTTGGGCATGTATGTTATGAAATATAAACTTACAATGGAGTGCTTTATAATTTCAAAAAATTAAGAATTGCAACTTGTAGTTATGCTAACTCTCAGGCGAGATTTTGGTACTTAATATATATATATATTTATATATATATCCTAGAATTTTTTTTAGGGACCCTAGAAGTTTGATGTCCTAGCTAGGAGAGCTAGTGGACCCTAGTGGTGCCCAGAAATCCCTTGGGAGAGTAAAAAGAACCACATAGTGCTAAAACCACTTGTGTGACCTTAACTTAGGAATATGAGCCATGAGAGCTCAAGTCACACCCATTGAAGTGTTGATTAGACTAAATCAGACTCGTGGATACTCACTAAGTCTTATTCAAGTTAGGAGGGATCCATCTTACCCCTTGAACCCTATTTGAGCCCACTATGACCATGTTGAGCCCATATTGTTCTGATGCGATCTAATTAGCTTTGGTGGACCCAGGATGGACTACTGATGACCTAGTGGGGTCCATCACACTATGTTGACCATTGTGGTCAACTACAAGTGTTGAGTTGGTCATCCATAGCCCAGATTGGGCGTATGTGCACTCTAAGGACCCAACAAATAATCCAAGCCTCAACATGGCCTGAGATTGACACCATGGACACCACATGATCAACCCCACATCACAATGCTAACTGGGATTGGTCAACCTAAAGAGTTGGCTTGGTCATACCTTGACTTTAAGGAGAAATTGAGAGATTTCATGACTTATTTGACCCCACCAAGGCTTGACCATGCCTTATCATGACTTGATACACTGTCATTTGGACTGCCACCTCAGTATGAGGTCAACGCTAGGTCAAACTTAGGTCAAATACCATTTTAGACTTAGTTTGGCTTGACCATGTCTCACCAAGCTTTGTTGTTGACTCCATACAACCTCCTCACTGCCAAGATGACTGCCACATCAACCCAAGGTCAAAGCAAGGAGTCAATATAGTCAACAATGTCAAACTACATCATGGTGTCTTGTTTGATCAGAGATAATCCACGAAAACCTATATCTAAGTGAGAGAATCACCATGACTTGAAATTTCATATAAAAGTCTCTGATAGTCAGATCTAATCTCTCAAAAAGTTGTATGATTTTTAGAGACAATTGGTACTATAATTTTGAAATAAATTTACAGATTATTTCATAGGCCAAACTAATTGATTATGTAGGTCTATTTCAATGATTTGAAATGTAGATTTATGTCAGTAGATTTTATTAGATATCACCTCATGTTGTATAAAATAAGAAGTCATTTGGTTAGCTTTTGAACAAGTTATATTAATAATTAGTTTGGGGTACCCCTTTTGTCATATTTAACCTTGATTGGATTTAATGTTGTGAATATCTCACTAAGTGTATATTATTATGGTTTGAAATTTATATGTGAGTTCCTTATGATCAAATCTTGCCACCCATGAAGTTTCATGATTTTTGGATAACCTTAGAATTTTATTTCTTTATTTATTATATGCTAATTTAAATTAATGAAATAAAGTGGATTTGTCTTGAGATTTGGAGCCCAAATTTTGGGAACTGGTAAATGGTCACATTGAATCTTTGTTGACACAATTTGGGCCTATTTGGAAGTCATTTGTGCAGATTTGATTGGGATTAATTTCAAGGCTATTCTGTCACACATACTTTTGGCTTTTTAAATTAAGTAAATTATTCTCAAATTCCATTTAGTTTGATGATCAAACTATTATAGACCCTCCTTTATGATGTGTTTGACATATCTTTAAAGTTTGAGAGCATTTGGACTTTATTTTCTTAGTGTTTTGCTTCGGGTCATTATTTGATTAATGTGAGATACAACCATAGGAAATCTAATAATATAATTATCTACCAAACCAGGTAGAATTAGATTGTGAAATTTAAATAAGAGGTTCCTTGCATGATTGAGAGGCTCCCCAAAAATTTGAACAATAGTTTTAAGATAAATTTAATAACTACTAAATGCTCAAAATAAGTGAATTTGAAGGCCCAAATCTTGGTGTTCTAAGCTGAATTTTTGGAAGTAATTTAATCATTATATATCCTGACTTTGGTTAAAGTTTCATAGTATTTGAAAGTCATTGACTACTATTTTGATTTAAGGGTTGTATAGTGCTCATATTTGATGTTTTAACTACGTACTATTATGCTATGTCACCCAATGATATCATTATCAATCCATGTAGAAGTGATCACAATGATACCTTGAGGTATATTTAGTGGTTTTAAACATGCTTAGTTATGATTTCGATAATGGAAACCATGATTAGCATAGTAGGCCCTAATTACTTGATTATTTGTGGGTTAAGTATAGCTTAAAGTGTGACATGTTTGATTACACCTCATAAACCCATCCTATATCATTATGGATCATAATCAGAGGAATGTAGAGCCATATGATATGTTGGCTTGGGTGAGAGGTGAGGACCATATAACCCTAAGTGAGAATCCCCTTTACATTCTAATTTAACACTTGTGATCTTGGGAATAACACTTAGCTTTAAGATCCCTTGTGATAGCCCACCCTTAAGACCTTGGATTCTTAGGATGGACATGAAGTAATATCAAACCCCTGGTGAGATACTTTTAGGCATTTGATAACCTAGATAAGCAAAGTATCCTTAAGTATGGTTGAATAACGGTATAGGTGAAGAGGGAGTCTTCATTTTGGAAGCTAACATTGTGGTCAACTTGATTAGGCGTGTAGCCTTATTCAAAGAGAATGAGAGTGTTATGTTTGACATGATATTGTGACACCAATCTTGACACGACGATTGGTTTGGTGATCTGACTACAACTTACCATAGAATGCCTAGTGGAGCCATTTTGTGTAGTCCTAGTATGTTGCCCTTTGTGTTAAGTCCACAACTTTGGGACATGATTATGTTGAACCCTTTTTATCCCCACCCGAGGCACCTACACATAATTCATGGTTAGCTCTCTTGTATACTTAGGTGATGGAAGCCACTATGTGTTTGTGGAGGGTGGTGCCCGGGAAGTGGTTGAGTAAAGGTGACTAGTATTGTCGACGAGGTTGATCCCATCTTTTGTAGATCTAGTATTTCCTTATTGTTTTGGTTCTTTCCCACCAATTGGTGGTTGATTGTGTGCATGTGAAAAGTGTCAGGTCTTCCGGCTCTACCACTCACACCATCGGAGAATGAGAGAATGACTTATTTGCTAGTGGGTGTGAGATCAATTGATAGCTAGGATGATCCCCTGATTTTGTTTACCAGAGGATCTCACACCCCCTTAACACATAGAGTGTTGACACACATAAGTCACACAAAGTATTACAAAGACTGCAACCATACTTGAAGGCCTAGGAAAACGTAGTATGAAATCCATCCTAGAAGTGAAGGTAGTCTGATTCATTGTTATCATCTTGCCACAACGATGATGCATGAGGGTTCGCTACCATCTTAAAAGAGGAAACTAAATACGACGGTTAAGTAAGATTATAATTAAATTAAATACACAGGACAAATCACTTCCAAAAACTCTTAAATTTGGTGGGGAGACTCCCACGATTACAGAAAACATAGGAATAAAGTTTCACAAAATAATTCATCCTAGTTTGAGAAATATCACATTAGTTAAATCCTCTAAGTTAAGGTGTGACAAAATGAGCACTTATATCAAATGATAGCATAACTTGATGTAGATTTCTCCAAATTCTCTCAAATTTTAACCAACATTAGATAATATCAAAATTAAGCCTATGCAAAAAATTATCTTCTTAAAACATTCAAATGGGCCTTCAAAATCAATTAAATTTGTCATATGATAATTTTGTAAATTATTTCGAAAACTATAGGACAAAGTGTCTCCAAAAATCATGATTTTTTTTTGAGGTTGGATATTGATATTAGAGACTCCCATATAAATTTGCAGGCTATGGTGATCAATATTTTCCAAGATATAAATTTTCAAATAATTTAAAGCCAATTTAATTCAATCAACTTTGAAATTAAATCGTGGGAGCTAAAGACATCCCCATGAAATGTGTCACCCTATTTTGAAACTCAAAGAGAACTTTCCACAACTTTCATGTTGGACATTTTCTCTGAAAATGTCCAGAAGCCATCTTAATTTGAAGATGAATTTTCTGATTCAAAACCTTATTCTTAGATTTCTTTGTTTTATCAAAAAAGTTAGTTAAATTCGACTCTCCACAGATCGTAAAGTTCCATGGACAGCCAAGATCAAGCCAGACCATCATATATACTTCCCTCCAATTATTGTCAATCATTGTTAGTTGTTTATAATGATATGGACAGTGGGAGATCAACCCATCACCTAGATCTAACGGTTGCATGGTTGGATACAACGAAACCTAAAGACATCCTCCTTCCCTCGCTTCCGTCGCCGCCGTCCGACAACCATTGGACGGAGCTCTGCCCCCGACTTGTTTGCCTGAAGCCGATGAACATTCCATGGGTGGTCCGGCGACCAACCATTGTTGTGGTCACCGAAAAATGCCCTCTTTCTCTCTCTTTATCGGTTTCAAGTTGGAGGGCTTTTAGATCGTTGTAAATCCAATTATTGTTGTGTTTTGATCTCATAAATGGAGGGGAGGGCAGAGTGGTCACCTGAGAGGGATTTGCATGACTTGAACGAAGCCGAGGAGGCATGGTGGAGATGGTGGTGGTCAAATTATCCTCTTTCTCTCCTATGGCCTGCAAGCTTCTCTAGGTTGCTCCTTCTCGGTTTAGCCTTGGAATGAGAGTACGTGGCTCTCAAAATTGTGGAGGGGAGTTAATGTATAGATAATGGGGCTTAACTTCCAAGGTAGTGGGTTAAGAGAGTGGAAATAACCACCCACTCTCTTTAGTGGGTGTTAAAACCATGCATGACCGAATTTTGCATGGTGTAGCCTCCTCTTTGGTTTAAAATGGCTACACAACTCCTTGCTAAAATAGAGATCTAATGGGTTGGCCAAACCCATTATTGATTGAGTTTGGCCAATTTAGGTCAACCCTTGGCTCATGGTTGACTTGGTGATGCCTAGGGAGGAGGAATAGGTGCTATGAGTGCACACAAATCAATGTGGGGGTCTTGGTTCATTCTCACATAGCCTAAGGAAGCTAGAAAAAATTGATTTGACCTCTAAATAATTCATGGTTGACCTTTGACTGAGGTGACTCTCCATATGAAGGCGTGAAGAAGTGTGACAAGTCAAGCCAAAGTCAATCCATACCTTTGTGGGGTGAAAGGCAATATGGTCACACTCAAAATAAGGATTTTAGGTAAATGTTGACTTTGAGTACCCTACCCTAGTGGTATAGGGGTCCTAGAAGTCTAGGGGGTTAAAGCTCAAGTCATGACATGACTTGGATCACATGTTGGGTCCCCAGGGCACTCCTAAGCTCAAAGTTGAGCTAGGGTTGACTAAGTTAACTCTATGGTTGACTTGACCAGTCACTATGGTGAGGTGGCCCTATTTGGGTCCCATGTTATCCACCATGACTCTACCAAGTTTGGCTGGCCACCTTAGGAAGATTTAGACCCACTAGGGTGACCTTGAGATAGCCTGGGTCTTATAGAGTGTGATGAAGCTCACTTCACCTAGGCTTAGTCAGATGATGTGATTTAGGTAATTAAAGTCACATTAGAGCTCGTTGGCATCCTAGGGTTCTTTTATTCATAATCATGGGATCCTCTGAGCCCTACATGCTCCCTAATTAGGATGTTAAACTTCTAAGGAACCTAAAGAGTTTAGGATGTTGCAGCGTAGAGCATGCCAATTATCCAAATAGTATATATCATTTACCAAAGTTCACAAGTGGTTCACATCCAATCCAAGGTCATCGCGATATTTTCAACGAAGCAGACTTGTCACTCCAACTGAGAGGTTGTTTGATGTGCGGCAAAATTGTAAATTCTAAAAGACTTGCCGCACTATTAACAACGTTTGATTGTCCTGGCTACTATGATACTACACAACTAAATTATTAGACATTCATCATATTAGGATTTGAATTTTCTATATGTTATGATGGCAAAATGTGCATCCATATTTGTATAATCAAATGAGATGGGAGAATTGCAACCAGAAATAGTTGAAAGAGCTAATGTTGATAAAATGACACAAATACTATGGTAAATTAGCTGCAAAATGCTCAGAGTTATGATATGTAAGATATTTACAAATGGTACATTCCTTGTAGGTTTAAAATTATTCCTAGTAAACTTTGTATATTTATTATTATATCAAGCGAGACATCGAAGGATTTATGGCGAATAAAAATACATTTTGTTATCCGCTTTGGGATATTGAAGGACATATGTTCTTATTAAGGTGATTGTTATCCGCACTACAGTTTTGGCTATCCGCACTTTTTTTGAATGAGTTATTACGCGCCTTTTGGAAATACGTCTTGAGCGTGCATTTTTAGGAAAAGTGTTCAACACTAAAGTTGTAGATCTCATCAAGATCTACAACTTTCGTGTTGAACACTTTTTCTAAAAATGCGCGTACAAGACGTATTGCCGTCCTGATTGAAACATGTACGTAACTAGAGCGAATTTTTGGAAATACGTCTTGTACATGAATTTTTAGGAAAAGTGTTTAACACGAAAGTTGTAGATCTCGACAAGATCTACAACTTTCGTGTTGAACATTTTTCCTAAAAATGTATGCACAAAGCGTATTTTCAAAAGACGCGTAATAACTCATACAAAAAGAGTACGGATAGCCAAAACTGTAGTGCGGATAACAATCACCCTTATTAATTGTGTAAATCATTCGTAAATTGCATTATTTCGTATCTCTAATAATGCTTAGGGTTCGTTCGTTCGAAACACATTGGTTTTCATGAATTGACTTTTCAATCCAATGTCAATACATGCATGAATTGACATTGGGTTTAATTTCAATTTTGTTGTTCGTCTCATGATGTTTTTTTTATCAAAAGAATTGACATTGATCACTTTTGTTTGTTCGGATTGAAAACATTAACTTTCAAAAATTGAAATAAAAGAAAATCATAACACAAACTGAAATAAAACAATGTGCCAATTTGAGTGGAAAGATATGACTTGGGGGAAAACATACGCCTAGTCTGAAAATGCGCGTCCGAACGAAAAAAGGGCGCATGAGCGAAAAAGGGCCGCGAGCGAGGAAAAAAAGGTCCCAGAGTGGAACAATGTGGGTCATGGCGGAAAAATTCCCTCCTAGGCGAAAAATAACCGCCTGCGCAGAAAAATGCGCGTCCGACTGAACATTTCACGCTCAGGCGGAAAAAGCGTGTCCAGGCGGGAAAAAGCGCGCCTGAGCGAAAAATGCGCCCAAAGTGGAAAATGCACGTCGGGGGGGCAAAATGTGCGCCTAGGCAAAAAAGGAAGTTGTTAAAGGCAAACCAGAAATGGCTATTGGCAAACCAATTTCTATGAGTTATTACGCGGCTTTTGAAAATACGCTTTGTACATGCATTTTTAGGAAAAGTGTTCAACACGAAAATTGTAGATCACGTCGAGATCTACAACTTTCGTGTTGAACACTTTTCCTAAAAATGCATGTACAAAGCGTATTTTCTTGTTATTTTCAAAAATTCACTATAGTAACGATCAGGGCGATTTTAGGGTCTTGTGCGTGCATTTTTAGGAAAAGTGTTCAACACGAAAGTTGTAGATCTCGACGAGATCTACAATTTTCGTGTTGAACACTTTTCCTAAAAATACATGTACAAAGCGTATTTTCAAAAACAGCATAATAACCCATAGAAATTGGTTTGTCAATAGCCAATTCTGGTTTGCCTTTAACAATGCCCGGCAAAAAATGCACCCTCGGGCGAAAAAATGCACCAGGGCGAAAAAATGCTCCCCCGGGCGGAAAATGAGCGTCCGGGCGGGTAATGTGTGTCCAAGCGGCTAATGCGTGTCCCGGGCGAAAAATGCGCTCCTGAGCGAAAAATGCGCTCTCGGACAAAAAATGCGACATGACAAAATGTGCGTGCTTGGTGAAAATGCGCGTTCGGGCGAAAACACATCCTTTAGAAAATGTGCCCGGGCGAAATGAGCGCGGATGCGAAAACACGCGCTTTTGTGAGTTCGTAGTTCCGGAATGCTCAATGTCAAAACCTACGACGGGACCTAAACATTCGTGATTCGACGAAAGATTTTTTAGGTTTATTTCAATATCGATGACTTTGAACTCAAAAGTCAATTCCGCCCTAAAAACTTTCATTTGAATAACAATATTGACTTTTGTATCCTCAAAGTCAATTATTAAATATCAATGCAGTCCAAACGAACTGACCCTTTTAGAGGAGCAATGATTTGGTACGTACCCGGCATGATACACTCAACGTTCGTGATGCATACATCAAAGAAAAACACAGCTTGATCGACGGTCGTGATGCAACCCGCGTACCATGCGCCATATATGTTCAACGTACCTACAAATTAACCATTTCAGAGACATTGAAGTTATTTGCTTTAAACCTTGGTCATATTGCTATTTTCCTTCCTATCAAATAAATAAAGGGTGCTGTTATAAGCAAACCCTTTTTGGTTGCTAGCAAACCAATTTCTATGAGTTATTACGCGCCTTTTGAAAATACGGGTTGTATATTCATTTTTAGGAAAAGTGTTCAACACGAAAATTGTAGATCGTGTTGAACACTTTTCCTAAAAATGCATGTCGAGATCTACAACTTTCGTGTTGAACATTTTTCCTAAAAATGCATGTACAAAACATATTTTCAAAAGGCGCGTAATGACTCATAAAAATT
The DNA here is from genome assembly GCA_033032865.1 of Dactylorhiza incarnata. NCBI lineage: Eukaryota > Viridiplantae > Streptophyta > Magnoliopsida > Asparagales > Orchidaceae > Dactylorhiza > Dactylorhiza incarnata. The sequence continues at coordinate 4,353,846 of JAWHQI010000157.1, read as the reverse complement.
GGTTTGCTAGCAACCAAAAAGGGTTTGCTTATAACAGCACCCTAAATAAAACTATTTTCTTATTCATGAGTGCAGTAAAAACACAACTATTCCTCCAATCAGTACATTTATCGAGATCACCTTCGAGAATAGTAGTTGACACAGAAGAACAGAGGGGCAAACAAGAGAATGGAAGCCGCCGCCCCTAGCGAGCCATTCCCGGAGCCAGAGTTACAGTTTTCTCCATGGGAGGTTGAGTATGTGTGCTACGGCGGCGAGCACCATCTCCCACTCATAATGAACCTCGTGGACAAGGAACTCAGCGAACCCTACTCCATCTTCACTTACCGCTACTTCGTTTACCTCTGGCCTAACCTCACCTTTCTCGTACGCTTCTACTCTTTCCAACTCAGTTGCTAGGAGATTTTTTGTCCATTTTCCTTTTCTTACTCTGTCTACATGATACTTTTGCGCTTATGTGCCAAAAAAATGGGGTTTTGCAGGCGTTTCACGAGGGCAAGTGCGTGGGCACTGTGGTTTGCAAGATGGGAGAGCACCGCAATACCTTCAGAGGATACATCGCCATGCTCGTTGTCGTCAAACCTTGCAGAGGAAAAGGCATTGGTAAATACCAAATAGATCATGGAACCTGTTTTATTGAAGTTTGAAAACTTCTATGGATCTGTTCTGACTCAAATGAGCCATCTTTCTGCGATTATCAGGTAGCGGCATGATGTAGGGCATGGTAGAACTAATGCCAGTTTTCTTACTTCCTTTGTAAATGTTATTTATATGCCTCGAGTTCAAACCCGTGTGGAATTTTCCTAGCACGTCATTATGTTGTGCCCGCGCGCATCGGTTGACACTGCACTTCAAGAGATCCCTGGCCGAAAATTTTCACTATATATTTTTGGGGTATTTTGGGGATTTTTATTGTAGGGAGCTATTTTATAAAACTCCTCTAATTCTAAGGTTTGGTCACATGAAAATTTGAGTGCCTCCTATCTTGTAACTGTCTCAGTTCTTCATCTAGTGAAACGACCTGCTATTGTCAGTGGACGAAACTTATCTTGAGATGAACCTCATAGATATTGCGTTCTCTGTGTTGTTTTCTTTTTGTTTTTTACTCGATGGTTCACAATGAACCACAGTCAGCATAGGCCTCTAATTAGAGAGCCTAGATGCAACCCTTAAAACTAAAGCAAGAAGAAATTGAAGGAAGACCATGCAAAATCCTGAAACCGGGAAGTGGGAGTCGTTAACTTTCTCAATTTTCTTCCCCCCATGGAAACCTTGCATGCACAAATGGGAGGAGCACGATCGGGGTTGCACGCTCTTCTCGATGCCGAAGATGGATCACCGATCAGACATTTGTATCTCCTCTAATGGAGTCTTCTTCCTACTTGCTCTAACTCCTTTCTTTCTCACCCTAAGAGAAAGATCCAGCTGAAATGAGGGTTTTTCGGCCCCTCTTATGATCTAAAGGCCCCTGAAGATGATCTGAGTCATTGAATTTGGATCCGCGTCTCGGATTAAAGTACTTAAATATGATTTCACGCCGATCGCACGGTCGTTCGCTTGATGCGCACGGTCGTGCGCTTGATGCGCACGGTCGTGCGCTTGATGCGCACGGTCGTGCATCTTGCCTGCATTTCAACCTACTGCAGGCGAACAATTTCCTGGAAGATGTGCACGGTCGTCCTTGAAGGGTACGCACGTGCATTTTCCAAAATCTGGAAAATTCACTACAAGGGCGCATGATCGTGCCTCCCATTTCGCATGGTTGTGCGTAGAGAAGATTCTGGGGTGTTACATGGTATCCTAAGAATAACATCACACTTATAAACAATCCTAGCATTCTAAAAACAAAGATGTCAGTTGCCGAATTTCAGCGATTACTTCTTGATCAATTTGATTACATGGATGCTCACTTTGTTCGCCTGAAAACAACCTTAAAAGGAACCAACAGGATAAAGCCTAGGGACTGATGCGTCTAGTAGTCCTCCCACAAACACTAAAGGACCGACGCCTGACTTTGATACATCCCATCATGATGAGGCTCAATGCCCTACGAGTAGCATACGACATGGCTATGAGATTGAGTCTACTCATACTCTATAGCCTTGAAATAGAGTGAGCACGAGTGACTCAGTGATCCTATAGTGATGTGTGCTTCCCTAAACCCCTACGTTGACATAGTTGCTACCAACTTGTCATTGAGTACTGTACTCACCGACCCCTTCATGAGTAGCTATTCCTCCGAGTCACTTTTTATTCTCCCAAGTCTCATTATGAGTGATAGCCGAGAGCTGGTTAGCTATCTTGCTGTGATTTCCACACCTACTAGCGATCATGAGGACAAGAACCACCCATATGACAAGTCCTATGACGAGCACCCATTGAGCCTTCTAAAGATTCACATAACGAGCTTTTCCCTTTTGGTGACAGTCGACACATGTTAGAGTTACGCCATGATGTTGATGTCTTCGACATCCCTTTTGTTATTCTCCGCATTTGCAACAAAATTCTCTAGCTACTGCGGGGTGAACCTCTTGACGAGTCACATTACTTGAGAGACATTTGACACACCATGAGCTCCCCTCTTAGACTCTTAGTGCTAATGTCTCATGCAATCTCTTAGTGTTTGCCGCATACTCGATGAGTATTTCTACATCTCCGCAAGAACCTCCGGATATACCACCCATCTTTAGTGACTTCCACTTTGTAGAGTTTGTGCTTAGTGAGTTTATTAGGTCAGTCATTCATTATTTGCATATATTGCATGATTTGCATTTCACACTCAACATAAAATTATATTAAATAATGAACATTTTAAAACTTGCGTTGATAATCACATGAGAGAGCAACTACTCAATGAAGGTGATTTGTTGATGATTTGCATATTATTTGAGAGATTCCTACTGAGGACATATATAAATCTGAGTGCTAGGCGAATAGGTCCATGCACTGTCATGAGAGTGTCTTAGTCAAATTTCTATGAGCTCTATATTCCTAGGAATATGGGTAGTTGTAGGATAGAGCGCATACATAATTGGTTCATATGCTCGAACTTATGGAAAGGGCGCTACTTTTTCCTCTTAGGTAGCAAACGCGTCATGGGTCGAGTGAATGAACACTAAACCCAAACAATCCCCCCCCATCCAGCACAACCCACCAGGCTCAGAGGTGGGGTTACCACATGGTTTAGAGATGACACACCACATGGTCAAAGGTGGGGTTACCACATGGCCGGGGCCGCATGACCCGCCAGACCCACACAGGTAGAGAGGCAATTGAATTACAAAATAAACAGACCCCCGGTCTCGAACACCCGTGACCTCCTCTGATACCACTTGTAGGATAGAGCGCATACCCAACTGGTCTATAAGCTTGAACTTATGGAAAGGGCGTTGCTTTTTTTCCTTAAGGAAGTAGCAAACGCGCCACGTGCTGAATGAAGGAACGCTGGACCCAACAGTAGTGATCCAATATTCAATGTAGCGGATTTGATTCTCGATGTATGGTCGCTTAGTTCTTGGGACCTTCAGCCTTCTCGTTCAGGTTCAGCTCCCACCTTTACTAGCCTCGCATGTACCTCCAACCAACATTATAACCCTTACCTTCACCCATACGGTGGCTTACTTCATGCATGGAGTCCTTGACAGCTTTGGAGGACGACGACCATCATTAGACACCGCACTTACTAGCGGATACGAGACGTCAGAGTTCTTGCAATTGTTTTCATTCTTGCCTAGTCGGCAAGGGAGCATGACAGTTTTCATTCATTGGAGATTAATGCTTTTGAGCATTGGAGAATGATGAGGATCGATCGCCATTTATCTCATCGATCTTGGGAAACGACATTTTTGATCGTCAATTGGACGATCAGATCTGACAGATGCAATTAACTTATTTTTTTTGGATTTTTTGATATATTTTATGTATTTTTCGGAGCTCTATTTTGAGAGTTAGGTAAAGTTGCCCGATCGGACATTCTGAGCCACTCGCTCCTCTCATATTCGTTATGCATCGAGTGTTAAGGTATTTTGCTGAGTAAGCTGCTCGTTTCGGGTGCTAAAGTCCGATCCTCCTGGTGCCGACTCCAGGGGGCCGCACTCCTGCCGTCACCGTTGACCATTGTTCCTCTTTCCTCCGGTGACCTCACGGAACCCCGCCCAACCTCCGACGCCCAGTTTCGAGCCTGCCGCCGCTCTCCTCGTCCTCTCCAGCCATCAGATCCACCCAGTTTCCCATCTCCAACCCTTCCTCGCCCTCCACCAATCCATTCAACTCCGACCAATCCTCTTCCTTCCATGCCCCAACCTCCCAGCCTTTTCCAAGGCCAACCAGCCCCCCTCCCCCTTTTCATCCTCCCCAGCCCACCCCAAGCCCGTCCAACCCTCCCTTTCCCTTTTCAGAGTCTCCATAACTGTCTCTTTCCTCATCCAGTGACTCCCCGCTGCCTCCTCCCCATCGATACATCTCTAAATATGCCACAAACCCCTCTTCTATTGAACCCGACCCCAAACATTCCCCACCAGTCCTAGACAACAACTTACGTCAGCTTTCTACCTCCGACAGCCCCTATACAACAACATTCTCCCTTCCGGACAGCCATCACCACTACTGGATCTCCCCCCACCACCAACATTATTTACTCGCGGAGCTTATATTTCAGTTTTCATTTTCCTTGACATTGTACGTATAGTCTCATTTATTGCTAGTAATATTTTTCTCTGATCCTGCTTGACTAATTTTCTTTCATTGATGTGCATCTTCTATTCGTCTTGTGCTTTGATTTTGCGGGCACTCAATAATTCGCAATTGTTGTATGCTTACTTATATTGTAATATTTGTGATCAATTCTGATTCCTGAACGTAATCAATATTGTTTAATTAATTGCGTGCCAGAAGTGATTGCATGATTGAAGTGTTGCATTTACATTTGGGTTATGATTTATCTCCTAGGCCTCTTGTTCATTGGATTGTGTTTAATTGCGTGCATGCACCGCATCCTCTTTTTAGTGCTGGTTATCACTCCATCGAATTCACCATGGTTGCTTGCATTGCATGTAGGGATAGGACATCGCGCGTCCGTCACCTGTAGATTCGTCCTGCATCAGTATCAAGGTAGATTCTGAAAAGGTTCAGGCTATTAGATTGTGGCCTAGTCCCGAAACCATCACCAAGGCCCGTGGATTTCATGGCTTAGCATCTTTCTATCGTCGATTCTTTAGGAACTTTTGTTCCCTTATACCCCTTGTGACCGATTGTCTTAGGAAGAGTTATTTTATTTGGACCGACGAAGAAGAGCGTGCTTTTGCTCCCATGAAAGACAAACTTACTAGTGCACCCGTACTAGTGCTCCCAAATTTTGACAAAAAATTGTGGCTGACTGCTCCTTAATTGTTGGAATATGAGCCATTTTGGGTCGGTATGGATGCCCATCATTTTTTAGTTAGAAATTAAAGGAGGATAAAACTTGATAATCCACATATAATATTGAATTGTATGCTCTTGTTCAAGCTCTGTCACTGACGACACTACATAATGAAGCGTGAGTTTGTGAATACTGATTGCGAAGCACTTTGACATTTGAACTAACATAATGAAGTACATAGGCATGCCAGGTAAGCTGCTTTCCTTCATGAATTTACTTTTCATTTGAACAAAAACCCGGTGTTTCAAACCAGGTAGTGAATGCACTTAGTCGTCAGACAAATATCTTAGTCACCCTACAACCACATATCCTCGACTTGGATTCCTAAAAAGAACTCTACCCTTCCAACCCCCATTTCAATGTGATCTAGGCCACATATCAGTTTAGTGGAACTGATTCGACTACCCAATGTCTTGAGTGAAGGTTTTTTATTTAAGGAACCCATATTTGTATCTGCGATTGTTCATTACGGGAGACCTTACTTAGGGATCTTGATTTTCAGATTTAGGAGGTCACGTTGGTCAATCCTGGATCTCGATAGTACTTGTTTTTATTGGCCCAAAATGAGAGAAGACTTCGTTAATTTGATAAGGAGTTGTTCCACCCAATTATATAAAGGGCATGCACAAAACACCTCATTTTATACTCCCCTGTTCATCCTGAGAAACCATGGGATGTGGTGTCCATGGATTTTGTGGAGAATTACCCCTCACAAAAAGAAAAGTTGATTCAATTTTTGTAGTACTCCATAGATTTTAAAAATGACACACTTATACCTTGTAGAAAAGCTTTGTGCCGCCTCTTTTTTAAGGAGATTGTGTGTGCTTACATGGAGTTCCCAGAACTTTCATATCCGATAGAGATAATTGTTTCATGAGTTTTTTTAGGCAAACACTATGAGGTAAAATGAGAACCAAATTCTAGTATAACAATGCAATCATACCTAAACGGATGTGCAAGCAGAGGTCATAAATAAGAGCTTAAGTGATTCTTTAAGTGTTTGACTGGGGAACACCTAAAACAATGAGACTTGGCTATTTCACAAGCAGAATTTGCATATAATAATTCAAAAAATCGCTCCACCACCAAATCTCCATTTGAAACGTTTATGTCTATCCTATTCCATTTTTACTTGATCGTCACTCTCTCCCTTCTTTTGAACGAATCTCTTTCGATGCTCTTTTTTACATTGATCACTTAAAATCGTTGCATAAATTTATTGCTAACAATTTGCGAAAACTTTTGAGAAGTATAATGCTATGACCGATGCATATCTCAAAAATTTCTCAGAAGGAGATTGAGTTCTTATATTTTTCAGGAAAGATAGATTTCCCACGACATGTTTTACAAACTACGATAACGAAGGTTTGGTCCTTTTCAGGTGAAAACATGGCTAGGCGAAAATGTGCATCTCCTTGATCTCCCCGCCGAATACGGAACTTCACTCATCTTTAATATTGCTGACCTCATTCCTTTTTTGGTAGCCCACCAGCCTCTCTCCCTCTTCCTCATGATGTCATTCTCAACGCTACCTCACCCCCTACTTTACCACATTCACACCTACCCTTGAGGAGATTGACCAGATATTCGATTTACGGGAATTTCAGACGCGCACAAGGACCTATCATTGTTATCTTTTATTTTGGAAAGGACAAAGCATTTCTTATAGCCGTTGGAACCACGTTACGACGTCTACGCCCGAATCTCTCCATTACAAGTTTTTGCGATTTCACGACAATGTTGTGTTCTTTCATCCCCGAGGGAATTGATGTTTTACTGTACAAAGAAAAAGGAAATAGCCATATCATAACTTCATCATTAGGAATGTCGTATTTGAATGTATCACAGATGTAGATCTTCCAGATGTGATCCACTGAACTGCACTGAATCTCTGATTAATTAGATGAGCTCTGGTGGAATTTCAAATTGTTCGGATTTCTCGTCTAATTGTATGATCCGCGAAAAATTTCTAGTAGATGGGATTGAGTGATCATACATTGTTTCCATCACTTGAGATTTAAGGATGGAGCTAAGAATATTGCTGCAGGAAGAACTGCTACATGATGGATCAAAAGAAATTGTAAAAGAGTAGAGTAACAAAATGAGGGAAAAATAACATGCTCAAATTAGCTGCAACATTTTCATTATGTAGTCCCGGAAGAATGTGCCGTGTTCCCCAACAACGGTGCCAAAAACTTGACGCACAACTAGCACGTGCTGCAAATTTCGAAGGAAATGCTACGACAGTGTATCAATCGCAAATAATAAAGTGATGAGTGAGTTATCGTATCTTAGGGAAAACAAAGCGGAAATGTCCAGGACTATATCATGGGCTATTTAGGTAATTGAAAAGTTGGTTTTGCTAACAATGAGGAACACAAACAAGAAGCTAAAATGGTAGAAAGCTTTCATCAAACCCAAACCACATACATCATTTAAGAGAGAATCAAACACATTCACTAGCATCAAGAACATGAAAGTGCATGATCACAAAACATTAAACAAGGTGTGCTTACAACCATACAAAATGACAGAGAACATGCAAACCACCAAGACTTTGATCGGAGGGAGAAAGAAATACAAAGGAGGAAGATAGACTTCTCCTCATGTATGGAGAAAAGAGTTGCGGGTCATCACTCCGACTTCTCTCCAACCCTTGGATCCCCCTTCAATATGATCTGACCTTTGTATTTTATACAATGCAGGAAAGAGTCGCGCACTGTCGTGCTCCTGATTGTATGCGACCAATGAAATTTTGGCGGGAAAAGATAGGATAAGAAGGTGAAGACAACGGGGACAGCTGGGTGTCTGAAAAAGGCGCATGGTTGTGCGCCGTGCTGCACACGATCGTGCCACTATATGCACACCACCCAACCGATTAGCGATCGACCGACTATCGACGATCAGTTGCGCTAGCGGTCGGCGATCGACACACGACCTATACTCCCTGTCATGCATGAAGAGACGCACATGCAAAATGACAGAACTCTGAAAAATGGCTCAAAATAAAGATTGTTCACGCACGGTCGTGCACAATGAAGTGCACAACGTGTGCTAAAAATAACGAAAATCGGTTGAAGCAAGCAATTAGTGAGCACCTATCAGCCAGAATGCACGGTCGTACGGAATGAGGTTCACAGTCGTGCACGATATGAAGTAAATGACTTAGTTGAAAACAAAGCAGGAAGAATGATGGATATAGGAGGCGTACGACCGTGCTCATTGAAGAGAACGACCGTTCACCTTATACAGAACTTTAGAATATCTTCCAAGTGAGTCCTGAGTGTAGGGAGAATCATCCCTTTAGCTCGCAGATGTTCCCTATAGAAGAAAACATGCAATATCACGGGAGAATCAAGTAATTAGAGGTAAACACAATAGTAGATTTTTTTTGTAAACACAATAGTAGATTGGAGCTAAAGGTATGCCAAAATTGATGTTTAATTTTCACTTATCAGCAGACAATTGATGATGTAGGTGTCAATAAGAAGGGCTTCACCCCAGTAAAGTTTAGGGACATACATCTGGAAAAGCAGAGCTCGAGTAACTTCAAGGAGATGACGATTTTTTGCGTTCGCAGATGCCATTTTGTTGAGGAGTATAAACACAAGTGAATTCATGGAAGATGCTATTTTCGGTGGTGAACTTCAAAAAATATATTTACATATTCTCTCCTTTTGTTCGAATGTACACACTTTATAGATTAGTTGAATTGAGTATGGATCATACGATGAAGTTAGGTAAACAATTTTGTAAATTCATACTTGTCTAGTTGTCTTTCATTAAAAAAAACCCAATATATTCTAGTACAATCATCAATAAAAGTAACATACCACTTAGTACAATAACTACTAGTATAAGAAACAAGACCCCGAACATTAGAATGAATGAGATCAATGGTTCACTACTTATATAATGACTCGGATGAAAATAAGCACGACAATGTTTACCCCGTTCACAAGTTTCATAATGAAATAATTCAACATACTATTTATGAAACAACGAAGGAAATATAGTTTTAAGAAGAGAGAATGAAGGGTGTCCCAAACTTCTGTGGTGGAGCATGATCGTAGAAGTGTCTTCAAATTGATGGCATGAATAAAAGGATTGATGAGCAGTACCATCAAACTTTTGAAGGAAGTGATACATCCCTCCTTTCTCCTCAGCAGTTCCAATCATCCTCCCGTTAGCTAGACCAAAACACACAATGAGAAGGAAAGATGGTCAAATGCAATTTAGCTCGGTAATTAAGTCATGGACATAAATAAGGTTGGTGGATAAATTAGGTACATGAATGACATTACTTAGGTGAAGGGATGAAGATAGCTCAATGGTTCCCCGACGAGTAACCAATGTTTTGGATCTATTAGCAACAATGATAAAATTGTGGTGAGAAAAAAAAGTAAAAAGGATGATTAATAAGTTTTACAAGAAACCATGCGATCAATAACTCCTGAGTCAATGACCCGTGAAGGACCAACATTAGTACTTGAAGCGCTAAATGATTTTGAGCTTAGGTTCTTACCAGACGTAGCAAGAGTGCAAGTACCAGATGGCTTACTGAGAGAACCAATAAGCCTGATTTCATTGGATCCCTTTAAGCCCCCTGTACGACCAAGAACTTGCTTCTTGCATTATAGTTTAAAGTAATTCTCCTTAATGTGTCCAGATTTTTTGCAGTAGGTACACCGGTGATTGTCTCTATTGGTTCGGGGAGCATGATATGGAATGATGTTACTGGATTTAGCATTCTTACTTGCAGTAAGAGCAACAATGTTGTTGGGCTTGTCATCCATCGTAACGGCCTTACGACTCTAATAGTAATAAAATACTTCATATATGGTTAGAAGTCTTTCCTTCCCTAGAACCTGCACACGGATTGGATCAAACTCAGAGTTCAAACCTGAAAGGAACTCAAAGATCCTATCTCTTTCAACAAAAGTAGCTAAAGTAGAGGCATCCATATGACATTCCATCTTCAAATTTTGATACTAGTCTTGTTCGATCCATAGTCCATTTAATATCCCATAGTAATCCGTAGAGAGGTTCCCTTTCTTTGTAGACAAAATCTTTGTCTTCAACTCATAGTAGGTGGCAATATCTTGCTTCATGGAGTAGATTTGACGTAAATTTTCCCAGATGTCCCGTGCTGTGGGTAAGAACATACAATTTTGGCTCACCTCGAGCGTCATGGAATTCCACAACCAAGACATGATAAGTGGATCTTCATCCTCTTAATCTTGAAACATGACATCAGTGTTCGCAAGGGTAGTTCCTTCAACTTTCTTCATCCTTTCAGAGTAGTGCGGATAATTTAGGTCCATTGAAGGCAATTTTTTCCATTGACGAAATAGTTGTGGAGGATAGGAAGATCACTGAGGCTAAGGTGAGATACTCGTAGTTGATGAACGAACAACTGATTTAGAGTGGTCCACCATTCTAATACACTGGAACAACAGTGAAAGTCGACGGGAACAACAGCAACACCATAAAGAAGGACCACCTAAGGAGAATGAAGGTTGGCGTCATGGAAAACTAGGCTGCCTGGTTGAGCAGAGGGAGTCGACAGGGTGGATTCGTCGAGAAACAGAAGGAGGAGCGTCAGGATCATCCGTCGACAGGGTCGTCGTAGGCAAAAGAAGGGAACAACAGTCGCAAACAGGATTGTACGTGCAGAGAAAACTGGATCATCGGCGGGGTCGTCTGTATCGACCGCAGACGGGATCGATGTTGGAATTAGTTGTGAGCACGGGATTCCCCTTCGCCGTCGAACAAACAATGCCGCTTCTTCATCGTCGAGGACTGCAATGAAGGCAGCGGCCAACGGCCAGGCAAGGTGCCTCTTCGATCTCGTCGAGCATTGCAATGAAGGTAGTGGGTCGTCGGCTGGACACGCAATTCCTACGAGAAAGCTCTGATACCATGTAGGAAATATGAAATGCTTGTTTTTCATTAAACTCGGGGGGAATATTTATATACACTTACATTGTGGGGGATAAAGACCACAAATCTCCATTATAATGAAAGTAAAAAGTAGAAACAAAAAAATAGAAGTAACCTTAATTACATGACATAATTACAACACCAAAGTTGGCTTTAGGTTTGGTAGAGCTAAACCATTTTGGCATATGAGACCGGCTTTGAAATTTTTGTAGCCTCCTCTTCAGGGGGTAGATCCCCCTAAAGATCAGTTCCATCACATAAAAGATTCATAAGAATGGGTCAACCGGAGCTAGCGCCACCTCGATATTCTCCTCTATCGCTCGCAATGCTCCGTCACTTGTAGGGATTCATCGCTCCGTTGCTTCTTGGGCATTTTCACCCTGGCGCTCAGTTGCTACATCTAATGTCTGCTGTGTCTAGTACTCGCCTGCTATAGTCACCATGGCGCTTGCTACTGTTGACCTGCTGTCCGCTATTATCACCCCAGCGCAACACTCCTATTATCTAGCTTAGCATGATTGCGTGTTAGCTCCATCAGGTTATAGAACTTTCCAAATCGAAACACCATCCATCATGCTCTTGATCTTGTCCTTTCTGCAGCCCATCTATATCCATCCAATATCTTGCCTTCTACAATTTTCAAATCATTTATCATAAAATACTCTGTATGTCTGTTTCCTTATATATTTGAAGAAAATTATAATAGATTCCCTTTATTTCCTTGTAATATTGTTATTGTCAATTTGATCATGTTATTTGAGCATATGCAATGCATTTTCATGATAGATGCTTAATGCATCTTACTACTTTTCATCCAAAGATCTAACTTCTCTACCTTCCTTCCTAATATGCATCCATGCACCCTTCAAACTATCTATAAATATACCATATATATGATCCCTCTATATATATGATCCCTCTACATTCTGTCCCACCCTCCCTCAGTTTTCCAATCTATTCATTTGTATATCCTGTCTGTTTATTTACTTATGGCTCATATTGTGCAAATGGATATTTTGATACGAAGACAACTCCTCGGGCCGGTCACCCATCCCCCTATCTATCTATGTAGCCTTAGGGCATTTCCGTAATTATGCACGTCGCACTCCCACTTATATACAAGAGTGGTAGTGAGTCGTTAGGGCATCTTGGTTCATTTAGTTGTTTACGCTCTCATAGGAGAGGAGCAATTACAGGGATCCCGCCCTAAAAAGTTGGATATCGAGTATACCTCGATATATTGCATCTTCATTCGTATTAATCAGTATTGGTTGATCGACGATAACCATAACTATCAAATGTTCTGACCTGCTCTACCACTTAGGGTTCATTTTAGAGTCCCAATTCCTCTTGATTTTGGTACCCCACAACAGTAGGTTCGCCTGTTGGTTCCACCACTTCCGCCGAGCTAGCTCATTCTACTCTGCACGACAACCCCTTGCCAGTGACAACTCGCTCTAGCACGATATCTCTCCAGGGACCCAACAACGCCCCTGCTCGCTATTTCAGTCACACATTATCCTCCAGCTGCTGTTCTGCGAGCACGCCGGTCGTCCACATTTAGTGACCCCCCACGAGTCGCTTCATGGGCTTCTTCCTCGCACGACCATTCTCCTCGCGTTAGCGTTTCATCAAGGACTCCTACAGTCCAGCTTTCGGCCCTAGCCACTTCTCCGACCCAGCACCCTCGCTCCCCGACGACCCCAGCCGACGCCCTTCTAGGCCTCCAACTCCCAACCACATCTCTAATTTCAGCCTGCCTAATGTTCCTCTGTGCATCTCGTCCCTGCCCTTCCAGCAGTGGAAGCACCCCCTCCGACTCTCCCCTCAACGCAGTCCAGCGCCTTGCGTGTCTAATTCGAACATCCGCAATCCACCTCTACTTTGGCAGCTGCAGTTCGCCTCCTTCGACATTTCCGTCGCTCCATTCTCTACTTCGAGTCATCCTTACATGACGTTTCTTGCATACGAAGACTACTCCACTTCGGCCTCCACCGATTCCACTCACTTGGATTGGCTTGATGATTTCATTGTCCACTGCAAGATCACGACCCTCACTGTCCACCGTCCACTGTCCACTGGCACCTCCGACACCTCCACTGCTCCCCTAATCGTCATGCCACCAACTACACAAGGTTCCTCCACCTCGTTGAGAACATCCACCTGGCCCACCTCCGCCGAGTTGAGATTCATGTGTTTAACGACATTGACCCCCTTGGTTGGATCGCCCGCGCCAAACAATTATTCGACCTCTAGTCCACACAAACCAACCAAAAGGTTCTCATTACAACTATCTATATGGAAGACCATACACTCTACTAGGTGCGCTGGAAATGTATTTTTACTGCGTCCTTGCCCTTTATGGAGACAAGCTTGTCGTCAGATTTCCGGGTAATGTACTCTTCAGCTTGCCTTCTTTCAACATCTTTTCTACCAGATCCCAAAGAGTTCGACAACTCTACTTATCATGGCCGACATCCTTGTGGAACTCACAGAAGAGTTCCCGGTTGTGGTTCCCGTATTTAGCTTTCAGAGGGGGAGGTCTGATGAGGCCTGACTTTTTTTGGATAATTTGGACGACCTCCTCCATGTGATGAATTAAGTCACACGAGGAGTATTTGCCTGGATGGGACGGTCATGTAGGGGTGTAGGTGCCAGATCTTGCGATGGGGGATGCACAAGCTTATTCCGAAGAGGGGAACGAGGTCGTGGCGGCCTCATGTGTTGGAAGTGGCAAGCTGGAGGTGGACGTTGATGATGGAAGTTCTTGCCACACTGCGACATAAGCAGGATCAACTCAGTGCTGTGCTTCGGACCACGATAGGGATGACTAGTGGGAGTTTGGGGGAGAGTTCTCCCCCCTCCGTGGTTGTACCAGTTGGGTGAGAGAGGAGACGAACCTAGAATTGGTCGTCTCCCCCTCAATGAAGTGATTTTCCATGTTGCTCAATTCCCCGTTGGAACTTGGCAGCTTCTGGTGACTTTGAACTTGAACAGGCTTTCATGAAGCCCACACATCAGTGCCACCTGATACATAGTTAGATTGACATCATGGATACCAAGGATCTCCTCCTGGAACGGTCGTTGTAGATGAGGGTCTCAGATACCCCCTTTTAATCTGAAAAATTGTCGAGGGCCACTCTTTCACTTCTTCGAGATATCAAATCTCAGAAGATGTTCCCTCCCTGATCTCTCTGAAAAACTGATGGACCGGGAGGATAGCTTGTAAAACCAGTCCATGGTCTTCCCATCAAAGGTCATGGACAACAACTTACAGTGGATATCATCAGAAAGATTCCGTAGAGAAATTGCAGGCTCAAAAGCCTGCAAATGATGAACAGTGTCTTTTCTCTCGGTGAACCGAGAGAGATGAGGTTCTCTGAATCTAACTAGGACAAGTTCCCGGTGGATTGCATTTGAGAAGAGAGAGGGGTCCCTCCTTTACAAGATCTGCGATTCCTTCAAAATCTAGTGATCGTGAAGGCCCGAGAACCGTAGCCACCCTGTAGAATTCACACTAGATGTGAGTGAACTCGTCATCTTCAAGACGTAGCTTGAGCGTGGTTTGGACTGCAGGTGGGGGAATATCAAGAGTTGGCGCACTGCTGGTGAGAGACTTGGCCATCTCCGAAAGCCAAGTAACCGCGGACATTAGCATGTTGAATTCGCTCCGATTAATTGCTCGCTCAGATTTCTCGTGAGAACACTCTGGCAACTTTCATGGTGCATCTCTTCCAATCATTGTAACACGCCTATTCGCCAACCACTCAAGATCTGAAGGTCGTGCGTTCATTTTGTTATGACAAAAAGTGTCTCAACTCCATACCCAAGAGATTGTGAGATAGGAGGGGGTATTGTGGGCGAAAGAATACTCCAAGTTATGAATGCACAGACGAGAGAAGGTTGTCAAGGACGTCGAGGCCAAGTGTTGCACAACGCTAACCTTTAGTTGTGCGTGATTTTATTGATTGACATAACAATTACAGAGTTTGCATTTGGAAATGCTATAGTAAAACAGAGTTCGTTCGTACTGCAGAGGGTAAAAAATGAGCTTGCCAAAAAAATGCTGACAACTTGGTGGGATGTTTAGCTGCCTCTCACAGTACTACTCACCCTTATCCTAAGGCGAAATTTTTCGGACCGGGCTCCGTTTCCAAATTTAGGTCTGGGTTTTATTACAGCACGACACGTGCCACAATCCTAGAAGGCAGGTATTTTCATCTTATTTTGGCGCGGGTTTTGTTTTCATTAGGGTTCCGAGACTCCCCTTCCCATTCAGTTGCTTCTACGATTATTCCTGGAGCGAAATGCGAAGCTCTCTTCGCTGGTTCTTCAGCGGTCGCACCTCTCATTTTCCATTGGAGAGACAGTTCGAGCAGAAGAATAGAAGAATCCATTCCTAGTGCCGGTTCTTCAATGAAATGCAGGTACTATAGCTTTGCACTCTATACCTTTGTGCCGAGTAGAAATTTTTCGGACCGGGTAGGAGATGATTGCCTAGGAGATCAGTAATGAGCTCCTAATAAATTTTCTCTGCTTGTCATCTCTTAGGAGATCGCAACTGATCCCCTAGGAGATGACAACTGGTCTCTTAGGAGATCAGGAATGATCTCTTAGGAGATCAGGAATGATCTCCTAGAAGATCAGGAATGATCTCCTAGGAGATCAAAAGCAGAGAAGATATCCTAGGAGATCATTCCTGATCTCTTAGGAGTTCAGTCCTAATCTCCTAGGAGATCTTTCCTACTCTCCAAGGAGATCAGTTGTGATCTCCTGGGAGATCAGTTGTGATCTCCTGGGAGATCAAAAGAAGAAATGATTTTATATGTGTTATTTTTTTATTGGTATGATATTGTTGATAGGCCGAAGGAACTCAAATCTTTCCAGTAGTCCATAGTGAAGAGGAAGCTTATGAAAAGTATTGTCAATATGCTACTACGAAAGTATTTAGTGCGCGCAAAGAACACCGATTATTTTGTCCTAGTACAAGAATTTTAAATTCACGCGAATTTTGTTGTTGTAAGGCTGGATCAAAAAGAGCGTCAAATGTTCCATATTCAGAATTTAAATTTCGTCGGTTAGATACAAGGACAAATTGTCCGGCTGTTATTATATTTAATGCGGACAAAGAAGGTAAAAGTTTGACTGTTAGTAAATTTGTGAAAGAACATAATCATCCCCTTGTCATTGAAAATGAAAAGCACTTACTACCATCTCAGCGAAGTGTAAGTAAAGAGAGTGGTAGTGTTCTGAAATCAATGACTGAAGCGGGCCTTAGAACATCGACCGCGTACTCTTACCTAGCCGACGAAGTAGACAGATCTCAAAATTTGGGTTTTACTAAACATGATGCATATGATTTTATTGACAAGGGAAGAAGATCAAAAATAGATGGCGGTGACACAACTAGTCTCTTAGCTTAAGGAACGTCAATTTATGGATAACATGTTCTCCTTTGATGTTCAAGTTGATGACCTGAATCGATTGACAAATTTTTTATGGATTGATGGTCAAGTTAAAATAGATTATGAATGTTTTGGCGATGTGATTACATTCGACACTATATACAAAATGAATAGATATAATCTAGCTTGTGCTCTGTTTGTCGCAGTAAATCATCATTGACATAATGTAGTTATCACGATAGTTTTTATTGATGTTGAAACTATAGAAACATTCACATGGCTATTTGAAATATTTTTAAATTTTGTTTCCGACAAGCAACCATTAACAATATATACAGATCAGGATCAAGCGATAGTTGTTGCAATTAAAAGAGTGTTTTGTCAAAGCCGACATCATTTATGTCAATGACATATAGCCAAAAAGTCCCTTTCCAAAGTCCACTCTTTCAATGCGGACAGTAATATACGCGCTATATTTTACACTTGTCTTAGCAAATGTGATACCGCCGAGGAATTTGAAGAGTGTTAGGATCAAATGATTGTTCTTGGGAATCTATAAGAGAACAGATGGTTGAATGATCTGTATAAAATCAAGGGAAAATGGTCCACGACATTCAATAAAACTGTGCTTGATCACGGTATTTTGTCTACGCAGAGGAGTGAGTCCATGAACAATGTTTGTCATGCGATCACAAAGGCTACATCAACGTTGGTTTATTGTTTCATTCAAATGGAGCAAATGATAACTGTTAGCGAAATCCATGTAATAGGCCCTTGTACAGGCCCATTTAGATCTTCTCTTTAGTCCCACACCTTGTATAGGTTTTTCTGTCTCACTCTCTCTCCTATATATATGTATTCTTCCCTTGTATTTATACACAAGAAATATATATATAAGTTTTGGGGACTTTGAACATGGTATCAGAGGCGAGGATGGAGGTGACGGTGGAGAGGAAGGCGTGACTGGAACGATAGGACGAGTAATAGTAGAAGGTATTGATTGGGGAGAGGTGGAGAGGTGAAACGGTTGATTTTCACAAAAGGCGACATCGGCCGAGACAGTCACTTTTCCCGTTGTAGGAGAATAGCACACATAGCCCTTCTGAGTTTGAGAGTAGCCAACAAACATCTGTCTGGTAGCACGAGCAGCAAGTTTGTCTGTTGGCGGACCGAGGTTGTGAACATAACATACACACCCAAAAACTCGGGGTGTGAGGGGGAAAGGAGGAGTGGAAGGAAGAAGAAGGCTTAGTGGAGTGGCAAAGCTGAGAACGGATGAGGGCATGCGATTGATGAGGTGACAAGCAATTGCAATAGCAAAGTGCCAAAATTCTGTTGGGACCTGCATTTGGAACATGAGGGACCGAGCGGTATCGAGAAGATGACGATTTTTTCATTCGGCCACGCCATTTTGTTGAGGTGTGTAGGCACAGGAGGTTTGGTGGATAACACCAAACTCAGAGCACAGAGCGGAGAAGGACCGACTTGTGTGCTCGCGGGCATTATCGGTGCGGAGTATTTTAAGAGGCGTCGAGAACTGCGTACGTGTTTCAGATAAAAAAGCACGAAACACAGAAGTTATCTCAGTGCGATCATGAAGAAAATAAAGCCAAGTAACACGCGAGTAGTCATCAATAAAAGTGATAAAGTAGCGATGTCCAAATACACTAGGGATCCTATATGGACCTCAGACATCAGAATGAACTAAAGATAACGGAGTATCACTCCGGGTACAAGAAGGAGAGAAAGAAACTCGATGTTGCTTGTCGTAGATACACGATTCACGAGTGAACTCTTGGAGTAAAACACCAGGGAGAGCTTTCTTGAGAACCGGAAGGGGAGCATGCCCAAGACGACGATGCCAGTCAGAAGTGGAGATGGAAGAAAGACTGATAGGTGGGAGATCCAAGAGATATAGCCCATTCGTCAGCCGACCGCTACCAATGGTACTCCGTGTACGGCGATCCTACAAAACAAAAGATGAAGGAGAGAAAGTTATGCAACAGTCAAGATCCCGTATTAATTGGCTAACAGAAAGCAAGTTAAACGGGGAGCCCGGAACATGAAGGACTGAGGAGAGTAGCAAGGTAGGAGTGAGGTGGAGATCAGCAGCACCAGAGACCGGGGTAGTGTCCCCATTAACAACAATAATAGATGGCAGGTGAGAGGTTGTCGAATACCGAGGCGGTTTCTGAGATGTTATATGATGAGTTGCTCCAGAGTCAACGATCCAGTGAGAGTTGTAAGAAAGACAGGTTATACCTTGAGTAGAGAAAGAGGCAACCGAGCCAGATGACCTATCAATACTGCCTTGGAGCTGCTGGAACTGAGTGCGAAGGTCTTCATATTCCTGGCGAGTAGGTGCACCAAGGTTGGAAGTGTCAGGGGCAGCAGAAGGAGCTGGAGTAGCGGAGGCGGCCAGATGCGGAGGTAGACCATGTTACGGTAGCATGTAGCTTCTAGACGACCCTCACGAGAGCAGTAAGTACACTTCAAAGAAGAGCGGCCACCACGTCCTCGTCCCCGAGACGGGTGGCGTCCTCCCCTGGTGGAAGAGCCACGAGCAGGAGGAGGAGTGGGCAGGAGAGGTTGCTGCAGAAGAACTAGAGAAAAAGCTGTGGGAGTCTCAGATGGAGGAGTTACCCTGAGTAACATAGAGCAAACATCATGAAGGGAGGGGGTGGTAGTGGAGGAGAGTATCTGAGCTCGAACACTGTGTAGATGTGGAGGAACACGGGTCATCATCATAGCAATACAAACGACTTCCTTCTGAGTCCGTTGAGTCGCGAGATCAGTGGTGGATGGTTGATGCTGAAACCATGCTTCAGTAAGACCCTTAGCCCGAGCAACAAAGGAGGTCATGTCTGCAGCCCCGCCCTTATCCAGGGCCTGGAGATCAGTAATAATGTCATAAAGGTGCTGAAGGCTGTCCTTGCCCGAATACAGGGAATGAAGCTCATCCCACATGCCCTTGGCCGTCTCGTGATACATGGCCATTTGGTAGGGTTCGCCATCCATGGAGTTGAGAAGCCATGTCTGAACTCGACCGTCGTTCCGCAGCCAATCGTCGGTAGAGGGGGAGGGAGGGGCCTGCGTGAGATGAAGCAAGAGTCCTTTGGCCTGAAGGACCCGGCGAACAGAGTGCACCCAAGGCACAAAATTTTTCTTACCAGACAGGGAAATAGTGGTGATCCGCAGCTCGTCGCGGAGTTCGGGAGGAGTTATACGAGCAGCAGGCAATTCAGAGGAGTTTACCGAGGAACCCATGAGGCCGACTGAAGCAGCAAGGAGAAAACCGTGAGCAGGGAGACCGGGCGGTTTTGGTAGAAAGGAGACCGCAGCGGGCTGAGGGGCGGTCTGAGGAGCAGCGGACTCGGCAAACCGCGCGAGAAGAAGAGTCCTCAGCGGACTGGAGCGGGCAGAGGAGCGACGGTCTGGGGAGACCGCAAGAGCAGCGGGTAGCGGGCAGAGCGACGGTCTGGAACGACGATCTGAAGGAAATTGTGTTTATGTGCCAACCTCCCGGGTTTGAGACCACGGGGGAGTCTCGTACTGTTCGCGTTTGCCGCCTTCTAAAGGCTCTTTATGGTCTCAAACAGTCACCACGAGCTTAGTTTGATAAGTTCTGCAAGGTTCTCTTAACACTTGGGTTCACTCGGAGCTCCGCCGACTTCTCTCTATTCACCAAGCATGGACCAACTGGCACTGTAATCCTTCTTGTCTACGTTGATGATATCCTGATTACTGGAGATGACCTCTCTGGGATACAACAGCTCAAAGAACATCTGAACTCGGCCTTCCAGACCAAGGATCTTGGAAATCTTAGATACTTCCTTGGGATTGAAGTCGCCCGACGACCCGATGGGTTGGTTATGTCCCAACAAAAGTACTGCATCGACTTACTTCATAAAGCAGGATACTCCGGGTGCAAACCTGCGGATACTCCTATGGATGCTAATCAAAAATTGTGTGTTGATGGGTCTGATTCTGACCAGCTTCTTGAGAATCCAGAATACTACCGACGATTGGTTGGGAAACTGATCTACCTAACGGTTACTCGACCGGATATCTCGTTTGCTGTTGGTGTTGTGAGTCGCTTCATGCATACTCCGCGCACTTCTCACCTTCAAGCTGTTGAGCGTATTCTCAGATATCTAAAGACCGCTCCGGGACAAGGCCTTGTCTACAAACCATCCAACTCACCATCTCTTCTTGTGTACTCGGATGCTGACTATGCCGGGTCTCCTGATGATAGGCGTTCCACGACTGGTTTTTGCACTTACTTTGGTGGACACCTCATAACATGGCGAAGCAAAAAACAGACTGTGGTCGCCCGCTCCTCGGCTGAGTCTGAATACAGGGCTATGGCTGCTGTTGTGTCAGAATTAACATGGCTTGAGAGACTTCTTGGTGACTTGGGTGTCACTCTTCCTTCTCCGACAACACTTCGGTGCGACAGTCAGGCTGCAATTCATATAGCCAACAATCCAGTGTTCCATGAGCGAACAAAGCATATTGTGGTTGACTGTCACTTCATCAGAGAAAAGTTTCAAGCGAAGAAGGTAGAATTGGAGCATGTTCCTGCTGCGAGACAAATTGCTGACATCCTAACAAAAGCTCTTCCTCGGCCACTATATCTCCAGTTCTTATCCAAGCTGGGTGCCTACGATTTGTACGCTCCAGCTTGCGGGGTAGTGTTAGCGAAATCCATGTAATAGGCTCTTGTACATGCCCATTTAGATCTTCTCTTTAGTCCCACACCTTGTATAGGTTTTTCTGTCTCACTCTCTCTCCTATATATATGTATTCTTCCCTTGTATTTATACACAAGAAATATATATATATATATATATAAGTTTTGGGGACTTTGAACAATAACCAATTACCGTGATAAAGTAAAAGATGAGGATTTTAGATACAAGCAGGGGAGTGTCCATGTTGATGTTAAAAATTGTCCAATCTTAAAACAAGTTTCAAAGTTGTACACTAGAGAACTATGTATGGTAAATTTTACAAGAGCTTTAAACAAAGGGCATTCAGTTTTGGAAAAGAGTACATGGCATGCAAAAGCATTTGAGTTATGGAGATATGATGGTGTGATCGAGCTGAGCATAACAAAGATTGTATGGTTGAGTTAGACTTACAAACATCGGATGTACGTTGTTCTTCCTGCAAGTTTGAAACTAATGGGATTTTGTGTTGTCATGCGCTCAAAGCTTATTCTCATTAGAATATAACAACCATTCGTGAACAATATCTACTTAGAAGGTGGATGGTACATGCGAAGATCATTTATCGTCAAGACAATTTGAAGAAATGCGAATCTGTTTCTAGTCTTGCATTTAGAAATCATGTGTCATTTTGCTTATGACTTAGCTCTCTGTGTAGAAAAATGTAAAATTACCAAGAACTACGTGTTAGACTCAATGGAAGTATTGTCTCAGTATGCAGACTCGTGTTTAGATAATAATATTAAAGGTGCTAACATGAAGAAAAAATCCTCCATCAAAGATCCACCCCGTTTGCGGCCTAAAGGTGTTTCCAATGCTCTGCTAAAAAATCATTGGGAAAAAGCCAACTATGTTTCTTCTTATATGTTTCTTTTAATTCACTCATATTAAGTGATAATTGATTTTGGTCGGTTGGATGCAGAGAGAAAACAACAAAGACATAAAGGAAAAGAACATGATACCACAGGCTTGCACCAAGATGAATCAGGAAGAATCTATTGACATCATGACTGAATCAATGCAACATCTCGATGAGCACATTGCAGTCCAAGAAGATTATCCAACGAGATTCAGTTGTATTAGTTTTGTTTTCAATCCATGAACCCTCAATACTTTGATTATGTTGAATAAATGTTTTTGTTGATTTTGTTTCTCAATACTTGTTTCTGGAGAAAACTAACTATCAAAAGCTCCGGAGAAAATTAACTATCATTTCAAAAGCTCTGGATGCAACTCACTAATCTCCTAGGAGATTAGGCTGAGTACACTATTGGTACGATCCCGGTAGGGCGGTGGAACTGTCGGCCAGAGAGAGTACGGGAGAGAGAGGGGAGATAGAGAGAGGGAGAGAGAGGGGGGGAATAGGGTTAGAGAGGAGGGGAGGGAAAACACAATTTCATTCCAGGATCTCACAATACAAGGCTTACGCGCCCTCTTATAGTGGCGATGCGCGAATACAAAAAGGAAATGTTTTAAAATAGGAAATGCGGAAATACCTAAATTGACACACGCAAACAAAGCAACAAATTAAACGCCATAAGCAAACAAGGTAGATAATTAATTATTAATTATTCGCTGCGGAAATCGTGGGCCCATCCACTATAGGCGCCCGGCGCGTGTAAACTTTCCAAGGTGGCTCGTCGTCGTGCAACTCCGTAACAATGTCGCCATCTGGGAAATGTGCCTTGTCCTCAAGGCAGAAATCGGGAAACTAGCGGCGGAAATCATCCCGGGGAAACTATGTTGCGTCCGAGTCTGGTCGGCCGGTCCAGGCCACAAGGACTTCCTCCGATGTACGGTCTCCTGGGGTGCGACATCTCTGATCGAGGACTGAGGCGGGATAGTAGGGTGCCTCCCCTGCGAGGTCGATGTCGGCCGGAATGTGATCTGCAGGAGCGTGGTCGCCCACACGCGTCAGAGCTGTGAGACATGAAAGATCGGATGAATGCGGCTCCCGGATGGAAGGCGAATACGGTAGGAGACCGCCCATATGCGGGCGAGGACCTCGAAAGGCCCGAAGAAACGAGGAGCCAGTTTCGGGCCGGCGGGCCACCGAAAGCTGTAGGCAGTGTTGTGGATATCCTCCGACATGGCCGACATATCAGCCGACATAAAGGTTTCATGGACAAAACGACACGTTTTCGATATTATTTTGCAAAATATCCTTTTGGAATATATCCTCTGATATATCTGTTATTGACCGATATATTAGCCGATATATCGGCCGATATATCCCGACGTTTTGTCGACTGTTTTTTTTTTCAATTTATTTTAATTAGTGTCTATGGTCTAATAGACAATAAACCAAAATTGTTTCATTGTTTAGGTTGTTTTTTGCCCTTCTTCTTGCTTTCTTCCTTTTTCTAGTTTGTCATCGTCTTCAATCATGTATGATCTTTGAATTATGGACTAAAGGTTCCTTTATCTTCCATTATCATCGAAAACTTTCTGACTTTATGCTTGCTCTTACTTTATTTCACGCATTATACCATTATTACTTTTGTAGTATAAAATGTTTATATTAGTTTGATAAATTTTGGAGTTCAATAAATATCAAATTATTAACATATTAATATATATAAATAAAAAAATGATTAAATTTATATATAATTACACATATAAATAATTAAATATTAAAACCTGATATATGAAATATCCCCGATATATCCCCCAACATGAAAACATAAACCGACGTGCCTCCGATATCTGATATCTACAACCTTGGTTGTAGGTAGGGGTGGAGTTTGACGAACACCCTCTCGCCAACCTCAAAGGAGAGGTCCTGACGTTTCTTGTTGGCAAAGGAGACCATCTTCTGCTGGGTCCGCCGTAAGTGGTGCTTCAAATGATCTAGGATGGTATCTCTGTCACGGAGAGTGGTGGTCACGCTCTCCACCTGGCACTCCCCTGGAAGGTGGCGGACGATCGACGGAGGAGGGCGGACGTAAACGGCGTCGAATGGGGTGGTGCCGACCGCCTGATGGTAGGCGGTATTGTACGAGTATTCGGCCCAACTGAGAGGCTGCTCCCCCACGAAGCAGCGGAGGTACGTCTCCAAACACCAGTTGAGGACCTCAGATTGGCCGTCTGTCTGCGGGTGGTATGTCGTGCTCATGCGGAGACGGGTGCCCTGTAAGCGGAACAACGTGGTTCAGAACATACTTAAGAAGAGCGGATCACGGTCGCTGACGATTGACCGAGGAAACCCGTGGAGGCGCACGACCCCCTGGATGAAGTTGTCGGCGACAGTGGACGTCGTGTATGGGTGGCGGAGGGGAATAAAATGAGTGTACTTCGAGAGCCTGTCCACTACAATCAGGATGCAGTCGTGCCCCTGTGATCGGGGTAGCCGTGTGATGAAATCCATGGCGATGTCATCCCAAATGTGATCGGGAATCGGAAGGGGCTGAAGCAGGCCACCGGGAAACATGACCTCGTACGTGGCTTTTTGGCAGGTGAGGCAGGTGGCCATAAAAGCCTTGACCTGTCGGAACATATGGGGCTAATAGAGCGAGGCGGCCAGCCGTCGATACGTCTGGTAAGCTCCGACGTGTCCCCCTGTTGGTGAAGCATGGAACTCGGTCAACAACAGAGGAATGCTCAGGGAGGAGGGGGCGAGTACGAGGCGGCCCTTGTAAAGTAAGCGGCTGTCAACCAAGGAGTATGGTGGGTGACTTGTGGCGTCCGCGAGAAGTGTTATTTGTATCTTGTTGAGCGCCGGGTCGACTCCTACTTCCCGTTGGAGGGTATCCACATCCTCCCAAACCGGGCGGGAAATGGCTGCGAGCATGGGGTTGCGCGAGAGGGCATCGACCGCGCAATTCGTCTTCCCCGACCGAAACTCGATGCTGAAGTCATAGCCTAGTAGCTTGGCCACCCATACTTTTTGAGCGGGCGTAGCAATCTTTTGTTGGAGGAGGTAGCAGAGGTTGTGGTGGTCGGTGCGGACCACGAACCGTCGACCCAGGAGGTAAGGTCGCCAATGTTGCACAGCGAGGACGAGGCCCATAAGCTCGTTCTCGTAAGCGGAACGGCTGCGGATTGTCTGAAAAAGCGCGGCTGAAATAGGTCACAGGGCGACCGACCTGCATTAAACGACTCCAACACCGACGCCTGACGCGTCGCATTCCATGAGGAAGGGCTGTGGAAAATCCGGCATTGCCAACACCGGGGCTCAAACTAAGGTCTGCTGTAGAGCGGTAAAAGCGGCTGAAGCCGCGACCGACCACTCGAAGGGCCCTTCGGCCGACTTTTCAGAAGCTGGGTGAGGGGTCGGGTCAGCGTGCCGTACCCCTGAATGAACCGGCGGTAGTACCCTGTCAGTCCCAAGAATCCCCGGACATCGCGGAGTGACGATGGTGTCGGCCACTGGAGGACCGCCTCGATCTTGTCGCTATCCATGGCGACTCCTGTCGCCGAGATGGTGTGTCCCAGGTAACACACCTCTGGAACCCCAAAGCAACAGTTCGTTGGGTGGAGCTTGAGGTGGTGGCGTCGTAGAGTAGCCAATGTCTGGCGGACGTGCTGGAGGTGCGCTTGCCAAGAAGAATTGTAGACCAATATGTCATAAAAAAACAAGAATGTGCTGACGAAGTACCGGGCGAAAGATATCGTTCATCCTGGCCTGAAAGGTGGCCGGTGCATTGGTCAGGCCGAAAGGCATAACCATGAACTCATAGTGGCCATCATGGGTCCGGAAGGCCGTCTTGGCTACATCGGCCGCCCGAACGCGAATCTGGTGGTAGCCGACACGGAGGTCCAGCTTGGTGAAGACGGTCGCGCCATGGAGCTCATCCAAAAGCTCCTAAATCACCGGAATCGGGTACTTGTCTGGAACAGTGGCTTTATTGAGCTCCTGATAGTCTACGCAGAAACGCCAACTGCTGTCTTTTTTTCGGACCAACATGATCGGGCTGGAGAAGGGGCTGACACTTGGGCGGATGAGGCCCCCCATCAACATGTCGCCTACTAGTCTTTTAATCTCGTCCTTTTGTACGTGCCCGTAGCGGTATGGACGGACCGAGACTGCCGTCACGCCGGGTTGCAGAGGTATGACGTGATCATGCGGCCGAGCTGGTGGCAACTCGGTTGGTGGAGCAAATAGGTCTGCAAACTCTGATAGGAGGTCCTGAAAGTCTAGAGGCGGTGCTGAGGCTGATGGAGCGGCGTCCGAGATGGGCCATAGCAAGGCCGAAAAATTGACGTCCGTCGTCCGCTGAATGGCGTGGGAGGAGACTGGGGAGCGAAGAAGTGCGGCGTCTCCACAAGGCAACACTCCCGCCCGTCCTGGAGGAACCGCATCGTTATAGACCTCCAGTTGACTCGCACGTCGCCGAGCGTGGAGAGCCGTGCTACTCCCAAAATGGCGTTGATCCCGCCAAGGCCGAAAACGTAGAAGTCCGTCGTCATCGAGTAGGGTCCCATTGAGAGCGAAACGGCCGGACAGCGGCCTTGGATCGAGCGGCGACGATCATCGCCCAAACAAACTGTGAAATCTGGAGAAGGTTCTGTCGGAAGACGTAGCTGCTGGACCAGATGAGATGAAAGGAAATTATGGCTCGCCCCGCTGTCTACCATGATGACTATGTGGCGGTCTCCCAACTTGCTTACCAACTTCATGGTTTGGGGGCCCGAAATGCCTCCTACGGAAAAACAAGGAAGCTCCAAACGGTGAAGGTCTGCGTCAGCGACGGCCACGGTGGTGTCCTCTGCAGTGATCTCGAGGTCTTCAAAATCTGCTAAAGTTATCTCCGGTTCGAAGTCGCTGATGATGGCGTGGAACTCCTTGACCGCGCAGACATGGGTCAGGGAGTAGGGCTGACGACAGCGGAAACATAGCCCCTTGCGGCGGAGATCGTCGAACTCGCGGTTGGAGAACCGCTTTGGTGGGGCTGGGCGCCTTGGCCGGGCGGCCGGCGGGGGGGGGGGGCGAGGACCTTGGGTTTCCGGAGTAGTGGTTTTCCAAGCCCGGCCGCCTGACGGAAGCCCACCGGGGATCGGTGGCGGTCGAGGTGACAAATCCGCGTCCACAAGGCGGGCCATGTCAAGGGCCTCGGAGACTGTCCGGGGGTGGTGGGTGCGGAGCCAGGACCGTATGTTGGGGCGAAGGCTCTGCATGAAGAAGACAAGATAGTGGTCCGGTGGTAGGCCCGGAATATGAGTTATGAGGGCCACGAACTCATCGATGTAGTCCTCCATCGTACCGGATTGTCGTACCCCGCATAATCTTTCGATGGCGGAGCCGGAATAACGGGTGTCGTAGCGGCGAATCATTTCTTGCTTGATTTCCGGCCATGAGATGAACGGATTGGTCTGGCGGAGCCATCGGGCCCAGTGGAGGTCGGAGCCGTCGAGTCCCACGACGGCGGTAGAGACCTTGTCCTGCTCGGGTGTGTGGTGGAGATCGAAGTATTGTTCCGCCTTGGCGATCCACCCAATCGGATCAACCCCGGTGAAGGTTGGAAGATCCAAGGTAAGGGTCGGACGGCCGGAAAGACCAAGGGGTGGGGCGTCCCCAATGATCGTCGGTGGTGCCGCCCCAAGGATGGACGTGCTCGCGGCCGGTTGCGCGGATCCACTGGCGGTGGAGGCAGCAAAAGGATGTAATGCATCGAGCTTGGCGTGTATGGCGAGCAAAGAGGACTGCAAGGAGCCCACGATGGACTTCTTTGTGCTGACACGGCGAAGGAGGGCCTCGTTGGCATCCTCCTATGGAGCCTCGGTGGTGGAACGAGTGGTTGGTGCCATGGAAGTGGCGGCGCGGCGTGTCGGAGCGGACGTCAGTGGCGACGCGTGCGTGCGTCGGCGCGGAAGGAGCGGGTCAGTGGCGACGGAGCAGAAGGAGCGGGTCAGTGGCGACGGGCTACACGCGATCGGGACGGGTCAGTGACGACGCGTGCGACAGAGCGGAAGGCGGACGGGCTGCAACGAGCGGAGCGCGGACGACACAGGTTCTCCGGCGGCTGTTTGTGGGCGGAAATGGCAGGTCGAACCAGTTTGGTACGATCCCGGTAGGGCGGTGGAGCTGTCGGCCAGAGAGAGTACGGAAGAGAGAGGGGAGATAGAGAGAGGGAGAGAGGGGGGGAATAGGGTTAGAGAGGAGAGGGAAAACACAATTTCATTCCAGGATATCACAATACAAGGCTTACGCGTCCTCTTATAGTGGCGAGGGGCGAATACAAAAAGGAAATGTTTTAAAATGGGAAAATGCGGAAATACCTAAATTGACACACAAACAAAGCAATAAATTAAACGCCATAAGCAAACAAGGTAGATAATTAATTATTAATTATTCGCTGCGGAAATCGTGGGCCCATCCGCTATACGCGCCCTACGCGTGTAAACTTTCCAAGGTGGCTCGTCGTCGTGCAGCTCCGTAACAATTATCATGTCAAAAGCTCTGGATGCAACTCACTAATCTCCTAAGAGATCAATATTAATCTCCTAGGAGATTAGGCCGAGTACATTATATTTTCAAAAGCTCTTGATACAACTAATTAATCTCCTAGGAGATCAATTGAGATCAATTTTGATCTCCTAAGTGATGAGGCCGAGTACACTATCATGTCAAAAGCTCTGGATACAACTAACTAATCTCCTAGGAGATCAATATTAATCTCCTAGGAGATTAGGCCGAGTACATTATCATTTCAAAAGCTGTAAAATTGTAATGTTAACTTACATTATCATTTCAAAAGCTGTAAAATTGTAATGTTAACTACCTGTAAAATTGTAATGTTAATTTGGCGGGGTACACTAACATTTCCTAGCTGTAAAACTATAATGTTAATTATGCCGAGTACACTAACATTTCCTAGTTGTAAAACTGTAATGTTAACTATCAATATCCACAAAATACTTAAAGATTTCATAGGCTATCTCAGCCCGAAATAATGGCATTTTCTCTGCCCATTCCGCACAATCTTTCAAGTATTCTACTCAAGGCTGCAAAATGTGCTCCATGTACTTAATAACGTAGAAACCACAGTCTACTGCATTGCTCTGTTGGGGCACATATTTAGGTAGTGTCACCTTCCACTTGGTGAAGTTAGTATTTGTCCGTTTTGCAGTAGCCTTTTGCAAAACTTCAATCTGCATGCAAGAACATAACAAACATTGAGTCGTTTAAAACCCATTTAAGACCCACCAATAATAAACATTGAGTCACTTACTGGGGATTTTGCGGTGTGTTTCCGTTGCGGATTATGAAGGGAGTTATGCAAAACCCATTTCTCCTTTTTGACGAGACCCGCCAATAAAAACCAGTGCGAACTTATGCACACCGGCAATAATATGACATGTGTTTGCTCCAAGTTTGCCTTTATAATATGGGAGACAAGATTTTATCGTGGAAGACTCAATTTCATTCGGGGAATTTTGGCAATACAGCTACACAAATTAATAATACTTATAAATTGCCTAAATTAATAATCACAATATAGAAGGTCATGATAGAGAATATATCCAAAGATTTTCACTAACATAGAGAAATGACCCGCATAATTTGTGGTCCATGTCTTTTCGTAATTCCAAAATCTTGCCGAATGCATCGACATGACAATCAGCCACATATCCGGATGTATGGAGATCATCCATGGATTCCCTAAACCCCACTATGTTCCACCCTCGAAAGGCAACGTGGTTCCTGATACATTAGTACAAATATAAGATCGAGTTAACTAGCACATAAAATCAAAATTTAAGAACATTGTTAGACGAAATGCCCCTCATTCTAGAGTGGATGAAATCCCTCTGCTCTGGAGTCAGAAGCATCTTGCCCGGATAATCTTCAGGATAGCCATCAAGTGTTTGCTCCTTATCAGTAAAAATCTTTATAACTATATATTGAGATTCTTCTATATGTACAATACCACCATGACCTGTGGGAGAGCTAGGCATGCTAGAAGATGATTGCGGCCTACGGATTAGCTCGTCGACATGCTCACTTAATGAATCAAGTTTACTATCTAGGCATGCTAGTTTTTATGTAAACCGTCACTTAATGCATTACTTTTACTGTCTATTCTATGCTCTAAATCTACCAAAAAATTAACATAAGAAGGGGGAAGGGGTTGTTCTTGAGGAGGTGATGATGGTTGTGGTCGAGGAGGTAGATGGCTCTTTTGGAGGAGGTGATGGTGGTTGTTGTGCAGTGGCTTTTGAAGGAGGTGATGACGGATGTGATGGCCCCTCCAACAACTTCAACCTCTTTTGTCGCAGAGGAATTGGAGCGAGGTGCTTTCTCTTAAACTTGAGAAAGGAGGGATGATGACTATCATCGGAACATAACTCCAACTCTTCAGGAGTTTCGTCATCCATCTCATCCAATACCTACAAGAGCAATTAAAACATTTGTTAAGATAAGTTGTGATATAAACCGACTATTCACCACGAGCTATTAATTGAAATAACATAACTACTAACCTGCTCATCAGTCATGACAGGTATGGTGATCAATCTTGTCATGGCGTCCTGGCGCCAGACTAGATTCAAGGCGACTGACGCTTTTTTTTATTTCATAAAACTAAGAATAGACTGCGGTTTATATGAAAACCGCAGTCTATAGAGGGAATAGACTGCGGTTGTCGTATAACCGCAGTCTATTCCTCCCTGGCTTAAAATGTTAGGGTTAGAATAGACTGCGGTTTATACAAAAACCGCAGTCTATTCATCCTTTAGACTGCGATTTTTGTATAAACCACAGTCTATGCCAGTTTTATTACCCGTCTGAGCCGAAATCTTACATTTTACCTCTACTTTTTACAGCTGCTGCTCCTAAGCGAAAACCCTCGGCCGATTGACGAAACCTTCTGCCTTCTCCCTTCGATTTGGTGATTTCGCCGACCATCTTCCTCAAATCAGCTATTCAAATCAGCTATTTCGCCGATCCTTCTCTCATTTAGGTATATGACTTATTAGTTATGAATTTTTGATCCTTCTCTCATTCATGTGCTTATGAGTTGTTAGTTTTTAATCATGTGTTTAGTGCTTACAACTTATTACCTATTGGTTATGACTTATGAATTATGATCCTTCTTTCATTTATGTGCTTAGTGCATTTTACAATTATAACAAAAGTTACCCAAATTCTTTTTATGAATCTTGTTTGGGGTTTTTGTATGGTTTAGTTTTTTTTAGGGTTTTTCTATTACAGATTTACAGGATAATGGCCGATAAAGGATCTTCATCAAAATCAACAAGAGGCACCACTAAAATGTCTGAATTGAATAAGCTTAGGCTAGAAGGGAAGAAGCTTATTGTTTCTGTGAGGGATGATGGTGGCATTATTCCCGGGCCTAACACAAATAAATTGATGAGCTTATTTACTATCTTGCTCCATCTGTTGATAGGTCTTGTTCTTGAAAGATGGAAGACCAAAATAATAACAGTCTTGCTCCATCCGTTGATAGCAATGATCTTGATCCAAAAACAGATCCTAAAGGAAAAGCAAGGTCAAATGATCCTGGATGGAAGTATGGACATTGGCCCGACATAAAAGATAAAAATACAGTTAAATGTAATTTGTGCAATAGATTGATTAAAGGTGGAATCAAAAGGTTGAAGCAACACTTATGTGGCGGGTATGGAGATGTAGCAAAGTGTTTTAAGACCACTTCTGAAATATCAGCTGAGATGTATTCAGCTTTAAATGATAAAAAGAAGGACAAGGTGGATTTGACTGTTGATGATAATAATGAGAGTGAACAAGAAATAGAGCGAACATGTTCACAGAATGTATTCCCAGCATTATCTACAGCTAAATCTTCATTTATCCCAAGTTCTGGGCCAAGTGCCAAAAAGAGAAAAGCAATCCACTTACCACAAGTGAGAGGCCCTATGGATGCTCATGTGAGACGTGCTCCTGAAGATGTAGTTGATGATAGGCGTGCTAAAGGTGCTGCACAAACTACTATTGAGAGGTGTTTTAGATCTCCTGAAGAGAAGAAGAGGGTTGATAGTTATGTTGCTGATTGGTTCTATGAATGTGGAATTCCATTCAATGCTGCAAAGGCACGAAGTTTTGAAGTAATGCTTGAAGCAGTTGGACAGTATGGTCCTGGTTATAAAGGCCCTAGTTATCATGATTTACGAGTCCCTTTGTTATTGAATACAAAAGATAAAGTTAAGGAGATGAAGACAAAGTATCAAGCGTACTGGAGGAGATATGGTTGCACTCTTATGTCAGATGGTTGGACAGACAGGAGAGGGAGACATTTGATCAATTTCCTAGTCAACTGTCCGGAAGGAACTTATTTTATGGGTTCCGTAGATGCATCCAGTCATATTCAAGATGCTACAATGCTATCAGAATTGCTTGATATAAGATTAGAGAGATAGGAGCAGAGTGCGTTGTTCAGGTAAATTTTTTGTTATACTAATTCTAATATTTCACATTTAATGGTATACAAGACTACAACTATAGATATATACAATGTTATGTTGTATGCAGGTGGTGACTGATAATGCTTCCAATTACAAGGCAGCTGGTAGAATTTTAATGGAGAAAAGGCCCACATTATTCTGGACTCCTTGTGCAGCTCATTGTATTGATCTCATGCTACAAGATATTGGCAAGCTACCACAAAACAAATTGGTGATAAAAAAGGCAATGATGATTACAAATTTCATCTACAGGCACACTCGTTTACTTGATGCGGTAAGGACTACTATAGGTGGTGATCTAGTGAGGCATTCAGTGACTAGATTTGCAACATCATTCCTTACTCTACAAAGTGTGCTTAAGCATGAGGAGAAGTTGAAATTATTCTTTGTGTCACCTTCATGGAATGCTGCAAATTTAGCAAAAACTGAAGCCGGCAAACTAATTGTTGAAATAATACTTTCAACTACTTTTTGGAATGGAGTAAGAGATTGCCTAAAAGGAGGAAAGCCACCGATTGCCATTTTGCGATTAGTAGATGGAGATCAAAGGCCAGCTATGCCTGAAGTATATGTGGCAATGGAAGAAGCTAAACAAAAGATCAATGAACGCTTTGATAATAAAGAAAGATTATTTAAAAAGATTATTGAAATTGTTGAAAAAAGGTGGACAAATCAAATGGAGCAAAAATTATATAGGGCGGCTTTGTTTTTAAATCCAAGCAAATATTTTGAATATGAGGAAAAACATATTGATGATGCTTGGAAATTTCAAAATGCAAGACTAGTGCCCGATCAACAATTGCAAGACAAGGTTGCAGAGCAAGGTGCTAACTACAAAGCATCTCGAGATAGTTTTGGAAAGCCTATGGCTATTAGGCAACGAACCACCTTAAATCCAAGTAAGTATTGATTATGTTTTATTTTTTTTTCTTTAATTATTTAAATGTTAAATAATTTATATTTGTCTTAACTCTTAAATAAATAGTGGATTGATGGAGTGCACATGGAGGAGCGAATGTTGACCTTACAAAGGTAGCATTGCGCATACTTGGCTTATGTTGTTCTTCTTCTGGTTGTGAGCGCAACTGGAGTACTTTTGAGTTTGTAAGTATACAAATATTTAATATAAAATTTGATATTTTTATATCAACTAACAAGTTAATAATTATCTTGATTCAGATTCACACGAAAAAAAAGAAATAGATTGGAGCATCAAAGGTTCAATGATCTTGTATACATCCAATATAATCGTCGTCTACAAGCACGATTCCAAGAAAGACGTGAAAAGGGAAGGAATTACAACCCTTTAGTGCTTGATGAGCTAGATTGGAGTGATGAGTGGATGATGAACAAACCAGATGATGGCCTAGTTTTTGATAATGATGATCTCACATGGAAAGCTGTAGAAAGAGCTATTGGGACTGGAGCTCGAAATTTAAGAAGTGGAGCTGAAACTAATCTTCAACTAATAGTTGAAGGGGATGAAGATTTAGATCATTTGGGATTTGCCAATGACGATCAAGATATTGATGATAATTATGGGAAAATGACAAGTACCTCAAACCATCCGAGCACAAGCAATGTCAATGATGACTTACTAGATGATGATTCTATTTGAACATTTTATGATTGCTTAAACATTAAATTTTTTTGTTAATATTATTATTCATGTTGGTTCACTTTATTGATGTTTCATGTTCTTCATGTTGGTAAACTTTGGCATCTAAATAATGTTTCATGTTGGTAAACTTTAAAAATTAATGATATTTCATGTTATAATGTTAAAAACTTATAATTGCAATGCCAATGTTGAGTTATATCTCTGATTTGTATCCTGTTATATACTCATATTCTGTACTGGACTACTGGCGGCCTGGGTGTCTGGGACTTAAGTTTAAAATGAAAAAAAAAAACAGAATAGACAGCGGTTTATATTAAAAACCGCTGTCTATTTTTCAAACTGGGACTATACACTGCGGTTTTATCAAAAAAACGCAGTGTATAGTCTTCATAATGGGGTATAGACTGCGGTTTTGGATAAAACCGCAGTCTATACATACTATACACTGCGGTCTTATCCAAAACCGCAGTGTATAGTCTAGTTTTTGCGTATACACTGCGGTTTTGGATAAAACCGCAGTGTATAGTCCCAGATAATTTTAAAAAAAAAACAAGTCGTTAGGTAACGACTAGCTCGCCTTGTTGTCGCCTGGCGTCCGCCTTATCGCCTAGGCGTCAAGGCGCCCGACGCTCGCCTTGGTTCGCCTTGACGCCGTGACAAGAATGATGGTGATCAGCAATTCTTTCACTTTAAGCGATGCTTTGTCGGACCATCTCAAAAGTCGTGATCTCCGACCAGGAAAATGCGGAGGAATGTATAAACATAAGTAAGTTTGAGTTGTACTAAAACGAAGATATAAAACATGGGAGTCTAACATAAATACACTCACAATCAAAACATGTGTACATCCCGTATATATATCCCAGGGAGGCTTCTGACACTTCATGAATTTAACCGGGGAGAATAGGAGGTAACCTACTCGTTGTACTCCTAACACTGCTCATTAAAAAGAGTTTATAGCTTGAGCCCAATTATATTTTTTGAAGTTCTCAGGCTCGCACAACTCCGCATAAAGCTTTGGAATGCACTCAAGACTAGATGGAAAGAAAAAATTGCGCAAGATATGTAAGAAAAGAGATTTCAGATTTACACTGCAACTATTCTTCTTCATTTCTATCAACTAATTATTCAAATCAGTTTTATTCCTAGTGGCGTATGCTTTAAGTTCAAATTCAACTTCTTCCCATGATTGGGCAAATCCAATATTAGACCTACATCATTGGGAGTGAATGTCAGCAACCTCGGACGAATAAAAAATTTGTCCTGACTTCCATCGTACCATGTCACCGAGGCATACAATAGAGGTATATTTTGTGGGACCTTTGGAGCATGGAATAATGACCAAACATGAGAATCCTTCAAGATTTGCTTATGGTTCTCCTCCAGTCGCTCAACTATATTTGCAACTTGCCCAATAAAGTTCGAGAAATAACATCTAGAGTTGATAATGTTTATTCCCAATCTTGCTTTTCTCCATTGTTCTGTAAGTCAGATAAGCAAAAAACATCAGAAAATGTAATCTGAAATGGCCATGTTACAAATACTGATTTAGAACCATACCTACACACTCTTTGAGGTAAAATATGAAAAAGAAGCTGC
Organism: Dactylorhiza incarnata; assembly: GCA_033032865.1. Taxonomy (NCBI): domain Eukaryota; kingdom Viridiplantae; phylum Streptophyta; class Magnoliopsida; order Asparagales; family Orchidaceae; genus Dactylorhiza; species Dactylorhiza incarnata. The sequence goes on along the minus strand of JAWHQI010000157.1, from coordinate 4,317,747 downwards.
TGATGAATGCTGCTGAAGCACACAACCAAAAAGATGTTGAATGTTGTTGAAGCACACAACCACTAGCAATTCTGGAGGAAGACGAATGCTAGCGATTCTAGATGAAGACGACGAACCAGAAGGTTGTTAGAGTGCTTCTCACAGATATCGTCGGAGAATCGCTTGAGAAAATCGAGTGCCAAACTGATCTCCTAGGAGAGTCGCGGTGTTAGAAGACGGTGATGTTCGGGTTTTTTTTTTAAATTATTAAAATGAAAATATCTGCCTTCCAGGATTGTGTCACGTGTCGCGCTGTAATAAAACCCGGACCTAGATTTGTAAATGGAGTCTGATCCGAAAAATGTCACTATCCCAAGAGGGTAGGTAATGGGTAGTTTATATACTCATCTTTTAGTATAGTTTTAATATATATTTAATATGAAATGATATAAATTATATGAATTATATCATATAAATCATTCCCTTTTTTATTTCATAAACTACCTTAAGCTTTTTCTGTGTTTTTCAGATTTTCTGGGCACTCTGAGCAAAATGTGCAAGCACACGCCCAAGGTCACGGGCGTGACCAATGGGCGTGTAACTTACGAGGTGTTCCAGACCAGTTTCCGCCACCACGGGGTCATTCTGTGTGAGATTCGCCAAGTACACGCCCCCAGGTCACGGGCGTGACCTAGGGGCGTGACCCAGTGTCACGACCGCGACCCACCACCAGCATCCAGATCAGCCTGCCACGTCAATTAAAGTTACATGCCCCAGGTCACGCCCGTGACCAGGGGGCGTGTCATCCAGTACACGGGCGTGACTCATCCCGCGCCACTTCCCGCCGAAGCCTCCCGCCATCAGCTTATTTTAAATATTACACGCCCCAGGGTCACGGGCGTGACCCAGGGGCGTGACCCGCACGTAACGCACGCAATTACTCCAGAAGGCGCCCTATCCGTTGCTGCTTCGATCACGCCCCTTACACGCCACTTGGTCACGGGCGTGTAACACCAAATTTTCAACTATTTAAAGGGAGCTTCTCCAGCTGATGAAGGACGGAATTTTTAGGACTTAGACTCTTCCTTTCATGTTTTATTTTCATGTTTTAGTATTTCTTGTAGTTTTCTTTCTTCCTTGCAATTGTACTTTCAATTAAATAATATGTAGCTTTCAATTCCTATCTTGTAACTTTTCTTTAGCAATTCAATAAAATAGTTCCTTTGTTCTCATTTTCCCCTCTTATTTTATCATGTACTCTTTTAATTTTGTTAATTCCTTAATCTCAATGAGTAACTAAATTTCTATTAGTACTCAATCGAGATGATCTAAGGAATAATATAAATCATGAATTAATTTAGAGTTGCTCTTTCTCTTTTCTAAAAAGCTTAAGATTTATCCTTGATTTTAAGATAACGAGATTATATTTTTGATATATAATTCTTGTTTTTGTTTTCGTACTTTAGTTAGCCGAGAGACTCGTAATACGAATCGATCACTCAAGGATAAAGAAGAGTAGAATGCAACCCTCGAGAGAGGACGACGTTACCCTTCCGGATTGGAGTAAAAGCCAATAGCGGGATTCACCTCGTAAAGCGAGTTTTAGGGGTTTCGATTATAGAACGAAAGTTCGATTGATCAACCTAATCTCAGGTGAACGTATTCCTCGAGAGAGGTGCGTTCATAATTCGGGAATCCCCACGGTCGAGGCTATTTTAGTAAGAGAACGCGATTTTATTTTTTTTCGTCTTATTTTTTTTCGTCTTATTTTTATCTCCGAGATGATTCAAGAATCAAGTGCTAATCATCCTCATCGTTTAATCTTATTTTAATTTCTCTTTTGCAAAACAAACCCAAAGTATTATTGATAAAATAATAGAGATTTTCTGAAGTAAAAGTACTCAACCGCCCCGAGTCTAATACGACCTTGGTTTCTATAACCTATACTACATTCGATACGGTACATTTGTCGTTGTCGTTTGCGAGCATAGTTTTTGCGTATCAAGTTTTTGGCGCCGTTGCCGGGGACTTCGGTTGATATTTTGAAAAAAAGAAATATCTATTAATTTTATCGTCCTATTTCTTCTCCCCTTCTCTTAAAATTTTTAAAAAATCCTAAAAAACGTAATTTAAATTCCTGGAAAGGACGCTTTGGGCTTGAATTCCCATCACAACCTCTAGTACCTTGCGAACCCTTCACAGGGTAGACCTCGGGAAGTCCGGGACTAATTTAACTCGCTTTTTGAAAAAAAAATATTTAATATAAATTATTTCTCTTCTCTGTTCCCCCTTAAAAATTTCATTCATTTAAGTGAATGTTGTTTTCTTTTTATTAAATGAGGTTATCTGAATTGGCCGTAAAAGTTGTCGAGCTTCAAAACCAAGTTAATCTTTTAGAAGCCGCACGAAAGCGCCAAATTAGTTACAATTATTATGGTGTTCCTCATCAAAGTGATTTTCATTCTTATTCTCAAAATTTATATTATGAAAATAATTTTTCTCAATCTTATGCAAATAATTTTGATAATAATTACGATCATAATTTTTCCTCTTTTCAAGAAAATAATTTTTCTAACTTTGATGAAAATATTATTTCTAATTTTCACGAGAATAATTTTTCAGTTTTTAATAATTTCTCTTCTAGCTCCGAAGTAGATTATTCTTGGTGGCAAGCTCTCCCAGATAGTTTTCAGAACAATGAAGATGAATCTTTAGATCCGAATTTGTGTTCTTCCTCTTTTGCGCCGCAAGTTTCGTACTCTAATTTTGGGGAATTTCCACCAATTCAATTCGATATTCTACCCCAAAATTTAGATAAGAACTTTATTTCGTCTAGTGCTTTTTCTCCATCTTTGGATAACTTAGTTATGGAGGAACACGTGGTTTCATGTAATCTCATAATTTCTTTTATCGAAAATGAAGAAAAATTATTGTTCCAAGAATTTCTTAATGTTATGGGCACCCCAGATGAAATAGAAGAAGAACAAGTTTCTTCCCCTATTCCACCCGGATCTTCTTTTGATCGTCATGAATTTTCACAAAATTCTCCAATTTTAGTTCAACCGAAAATTCATGAAAACTGTGTCCGAAAATTTTATTCCGCTTTGTAATGCACTAGATTCTTCTAAAGAAAATTTTATTTTAGAAAATAAACAACCGCAGCTTGATCATATATTTTCGCAAGCGCCTTCTTGAGAAAAATTTTCTGACTCGTTTATTTGTGATTCTCTTTATACTAATAATTTTTAGGTTGAAGATGAGCCGTTGCCACCCCAAATAATCAATGATCCATATGCCGCTCATCTTTATATATCCAAATCACCTCAGGTATGTATAGGTGATTTGGATTTACATATTCAAAATCAAGGACAAAAGGAGAATCACATGTTAAACGGAGGAGTAGCCGAGCGGCTGATATCGATACATTCACCTAAATGTGAATTAAGGGAGTTGCCTGTGCACTTCTCTTTTCAATTTCCGTTTAGCTAACAATAACCGTCTAGCTTAAAGACGAGAAAAAGAAAGCGCTCTTGGGAGGCACCCCTTACTTATCTTTAAATGTTCATGCATTTTTGTATGCATTTCCCTTTCACGTATTCTTCATCCTTAGTCTTAAACATTGGGGACAATGTTTAATTTTAAGTATGGGGGTGTAGCTTAGTATTCATTGTTTTTCCTTTTGAAAAAAATAATATAATAAAAATCTTATTTCTTGGAAAGGACGCTTTGGGCTTGAATTCCCATCACAGCCTCTAGTACCTTGCGAGCCCTTCACCGGGTTGACCTTGGGAAGTCCAGGAACTAATAAAAAAATTATTATTATTTAATAGTAATAATAATAAATACGCCTTGCCTTGTGTTTTATCTTTCTAGAAATCTAGTTTGAGGGTTGATTATAAATATTCTTACATTTTTAACTTAACTAATATTTTGTTTTATCAGAATTTGTTAAACTTAAATTTGAAGTAATTTAGTTTTAAGAAATATTTTATGTTTTAAATTTAATTAGAGAATTTATTTAGCATTACTTCTCATTTTAATTTTAAATAGCTTCACTTTATGGTAAATTGACTAAACATCTCTAGATTTTTATTATATTCTCTTTTAACTTTAAGATCCTAGAAAATTTCATTCCACTAAAAAGTTGCTCTCAAAATAGTTTAATTTATAAACTAGAAGTATTTCTTTACCCTTACCCTTTGTTTGCAAATAAAAAAAACGTGTAGAAAAAAGATCATATGTCATGAAAATAAGAGGATAAAATTCATTATTTCCTAAACATATGCACCCAAATTCATTTAAAAGATTATATGTCATGATGTAAGAGGATAAAATTCATTACATCTAAAACATATACATTTTTTGTTTTTGTTTGAAGAGAAATTTTAAAAGATTATATGACATGGAAAATAAGAGGATAAAATTCATTATTTTCCTAAACATATACATTTTCGTATTCAAATAAGGTGAGAGGATAAAATTCATCACCTTTATTTTAGTATCTCTTCATTTTGCCATTTCGTTTAAACCCATCCCTAGCCAATTTCATCGTTTCTAGTCCTAAACTAAATTATTAAGAGAACAATATTTTGGTGGGTGTCTTTTCCTTAAGTTTCTTTTATGTTAGAGTGTTTATAATTTCAATCTAATTTTGTTTGAAAATTTCTATGATTTCGTTTGCTAAATAGTCATCTTGAGAAGTATATAGCTAAACAGATTTCTCTTTTTAAATTATCACCATAACTTATGACTTAATTCTTGAATTCCTAGAATTTACTTTTAACTTACTCTTGGTTTGACGAAATTTTAGTTAATTAGAAATAATATTGATGTCTTGTAATTCCTTCCTCATTCTTTTGCTCTGGAATAGCAAAAGCTCAAGTATTGGGGTATTTGATGAGTAGTTTATATACTCATCTTTTAGTATAGTTTTAATATATATTTAATATGAAATGATATAAATTATATGAATTATATCATATAAACCATTCCCTTTTTGATTTCATAAACTAACTTAATCTTTTTCTGTGTTTTTCAGGTTTTCTGGGCACTCTGAGCAAAATGTGCAAGCACACGCCCAAGGTAACGGGCGTGACCAATGGGCGTGTAACTTACGAGGTGTTCCAAACCAGTTTCCGCCACCCCGGGGTCATTCCGTGTGAGATTCGCCAAGTACACGCCCCCAGGTCACGGGTGTGACCCAGTGTCACGGCCGCGACCCGCCACCAGCATCCAGATCAGCATGCCACGTCAATTAAAGTTACACGCCCGTGACTAGGGGGGGTGTCATCCAGTACACGGGCGTGACTCATCTCGCGCCACTTCCTGCCGAAGCCTCCCGCCATCAGCTTATTTTAAAGATTACACGCCCCAGGGTCACGGGCGTGACCCAGGGGCGTGACACGCACGTAACGCACACAATTACTCCAGAAGGTGCCCTCTCCGCTGCTGCTTCGATCACGCCCCTTGGTCACGGGCGTGACCAAGGGCGTGTAACACCAAATTTTTAGCTATTTAAAGGGAGCTTCTCCAGCTGATGAAGGACGGAATTTTTAGGACTTAGACTCTTCCTTTCATGTTTTATTTTCATGTTTTAGTATTTCTTGTAGTTTTCTTTCTTCCTTGCAATTGTACTTTCAATTAAATAATATGTAGCTTTCAATTCCTATCTTGTAACTTTTCTTTAGCAATTCAATAAAATAGTTCATTTGTTCTCTCATTTTCCCCTCTTATTTTATCATGTACTCTTTTAATTTTGTTAATGCCTTAATGTCAATGAGTAACTAAATTTCTATTAGTACTCGATCGAGATGATCCAAGGAATAATATAAGTCATGAATTAATTTAGAGTCATTCTTTCTCTTTTCTAAAAAGCTTAAGATTTATCCTTGATTTTAAGATAACGAGATTATATTTTCGATATATAATTCTTGTTTTTTTTCGTACTTTAGTTAGCCGAGAGGCTCGTAATACGAATCGATCACTCAAGGATAAAGAAGAGTAGAGTGCAACCCTCGAGAGAGGACGACGTTACCCTTCCGGATTGGAGTAAAAGCCAATAGCGGGATTCACCTCGTAAAGCGAGCTTTAGGGGTTTCGATTATAGAACGAAAGTTCGATTGATCAACCTAATCTCAGGTGAACGTATTCCTCGAGAGAGGTGCGCTCAAAATTCGGGAATCTCCACGGTCGAGGCTATTTTAGTAAGAGAACGCGATTTTATTTTTTTCGTCTTATTTTTATCTCCGAGGTGATTCAAGGATCGAGTGCTAATCATCCTCATCGTTTAATCTTATTTTAATTTCTCTTTTGCAAAACAAACCCAAAGTATTATTGATAAAATAATAGAGATTTTCTGAAGTAAAAGTACTCAACTGCCCCGAGTCTAATACGACCTTGGTTTCTATAATCTATACTACATTCGATACGGTACACTTGCCGTTGTCGTTTGCGAGCATAGTTTTTGCGCATCTGTAGGCTCAAGAGAAAAATGTCAGGGTACAAGAGAAACGAGCAAACAACAGAAAATTGTCAGGGATTTTCAGCCGCCTCTTCGATTGCCTTTGGATTGTCCATATACAACTTATTCACCGCTCAAAGCTTGATCCTCGTGCACTAAAATGTGTTTTCCTTGGGTACTCACCCGCCAAAAATGGTTACAAGTGTTTCTATCCTCATAAGACCTTTATTAAGGGGAGACTATTCAAATTGTCTTTCCATAATAATAACAATTGCAAGTCTATATCAGGAGGACAAACACATAGACACAACCTACGACTACTATGCCATCACCAGAACAGCCTTCAAATCCTGCTGATCATCCTCTTGCTCTCAGAAGATGTATTCGATCTTGTACACAATATCATTTATCTAATTATATTTCATATGATTCCTTCGTTACTTCACGTAAAGCTTTTGTGTCTTCCCTATCCTCGATTTCTATTTCTTCATCTTGGTAGGATGCACTTGGTAACATGAATGGAAACATGCGACTATTGAGGAGATGACATCGCTTGAAAAAAACTCAACTTTCGATCTTGTTCCTCTTCCTAGAGGGAAGAAGACGGTTGAGTATAAATGAGTGTACTCTGTTAAGCAGAACTCACATGAAATTGTGAAAAAGTGCAAAGCTAGACTAGTTTCCAGAGGGTACACATAAACACATGAAATTAATTACAACCAAGATGAACTCGATTAGAGTCCTACTGTCTCGCGCCACTTGTAAAGGGCAGGATCTTAGTTAGTTGGATGTGAAAAATGTGTTTCTCTATGGTGATTTGGAAGAGCAAATGTATATGTTCTTACCACTAGTTTTGATCCTAAAGTATCAGAAGGTAAAGATTGCAAGTTAAAGGAAACTCTCTACGGGTTAAAGAAACCTCTCTGTAGGATAAAGCAATCTCCATGTGTTTGGTTACAAACATAACCATGTTGATCATACCCTATTCATAGAACACAAGACAAAATGACTGTTTTCATTGTGTTTGTTGATGACATAATGATTACTAATGACGATGATGAAGGAAGACAAATATTGAAACAACAACTTACAAAGGAATTTGAGATTAAAGACCTCGGGATTCTAATATTGTTCTTGAGTATCAAAGTGACAAGATCAAAACATGAGTTTTTCATTTCCAAGGGGAAGTATGTTGTTAACCTCCTTGAGCAATGCAGAATGAGTGGGTGTAGACATGCAGATACACCTATTGAGATTTGACAAATTAGGAAGGGAGAATGAGAAAGCTATCTAAGATATTACTTGATATCAGAGATTGGTGGGGCATCTAATCTACGTATTACACACCCAACTTGACATTACATATGTTGTTGGTGTAGTTATTCAATTCATGCACTCACCGAGGATCGGGAATCTTGATGCTGCCCATAGAATTCTGAGATACCTGAATAGCTTATTAGGAAGGGACATGTTGTACACCCCAGACACAAAGTTAATGATTGAAGTGTATACTGATGTAGATTGGGCTGGGTCCGTTGGTGAAAGATGTTCTATCTACCTCTTGGTATTGTTTTATGGTTGGTGGGAACATGGTCACGTGGAGGAGAAAAGTACAAGTTGTTGCTTGATCTAGTACAGAAGCTGAGTTGTGGGCTATGTATGGCTCACGGGATTTGTGAAGGGCTATGACTCTGTTTGTTGATGAGGGACATAGGCCAACATGAGGAGGGGCCTCTCAAACTCTCGTATGACAACAAGACAACTTATCATCGCACATAATCCTATCCAACATGATCAAACTAAATATATTAAAGTTGACCACACTTTATCAAGGTAAACATCAAGCAAGGAATAATTTGTACTCTGTATGTTCCCTCTGAAGGGAAACTCACATATGCCCTCACCAAGGGTCTGAGTGGAAATACGTTTGTGAAAATTATTGGCATGTTGGGCATGAATAACATCACCAACCCAACTTGAGGGCGAGTGTTAGCATTTAGCGTCGATGTTATTTTTTTCCTATTATTTTTACTTGTATATGTATCACTTCTATATATATAAATCAACTATGTTTTCTTCTCCAATTTCCAATAAGTGATGATTTATTTTTTTCTATTCCCGCACAAATTTATTGCCCACCTTCCTGTACATGTCACTACTAGCATAATACCTCTTGAGGTGATCGAAACATTCTTATTTAATGTGTTATTCCTGATTCGGGCTTCAGATATATTGTAAGTTAGATAATTAATTTCTTCTCAGTATGTTATCAACAATCACTTTGCATGCTTTATGAGTATTAGGATTTTATAATGTTTATATCATTATTCTGATATTGCAGCCACTGAACTTGTTGCAAGGGCTATACGTGTGATGATGGAATCTGGTTGTGAAGAGGTTAGCTTTAAGTGCAAATTTTGCTGATGATTCCAGACTCCAGTGATCATCTTTTAATGGCTTAAATTGTATCCATATTTTTGTAGGAAATAGTATTACTGCCTGAACTCATATAATTTTCTACTTACGAGTTCTGCTGATAAATCAGCATTAATTCTAGCATGAATAACTTCAAGATATTAATATTCCCAATATTCTGTTTAATTTTTCATATGTTGGCTTGGATTTGGATACAGTCAGACAAGACTTGTACATTGTTTGAATGATTTGGAGCTTCTCCAGCTGTTAAAATAACTTTTAAAGAAATACCCGTATAATTGACCCACGTAAATCCTTCTTTCTTCCTTAGAGATTAGTCCCACATCTTAGGATAGAGTTTATACTCTCCTCTCTCCTCTTATATATTTGTACAAATACTTGTGTTGTATTAAGGAAAATATATGAGAAATTAATACAATATTGATTTTCTCTCTCTTCTGTCGTGAATCTCTACATGATATCAGAGCTAAACGCATCCTAAAGTTTTACGCTCTCGTTTTTCTGGCTTGAGCCCGAGCTCGCCAATTGTGTCTGCAAGCTCCTGCGGCCTCCCTCTTCTGTTCGCAGCTCTGGACCTCCTGCTTGCTCCCTTCTGTGAAGTCCCTCCTCTCTGCTGGATTTATAGCACACATCCGCTACCTTCTGGGGCCCACATGGTTGGATTCACCCACATGGTTGGATTTGCCCGTCGGAACTCCTGCTCGTCGAGCTCCTGTTCGCCAACATCTTGGCCACTGCTGATCGCCTCTGCCAAGCTCACCGTTCTTCAAGCTCGCATGTTCGCCGAACTCGCCTGTTCGACAAGCTCGCCTGTTCTCCGAGCTCTTCTGTTCGTCGAGCTCTCCTATTCGCCGAGCCCTTCCCTTAGTTCGCTTGTTCGCCGAGCTCTTCTCGCTGCTCGCCTATTCGCCGCACCCTTCCGACTCGTGCTACTCCTAAGCTGCTCGCTTGTTCGCTCTTAAGCTGCTCGCTTGTTCGCTCTTAAGTTGCTCGCCTGTTCGCCGAACTCTTGGCCGCCTCCCTTTCCCGCGAGTTCTCTTGTTCACCAAGACTTAACCGCTACCGATTGCCTCTGCCAAGCTCCCACTGCCCACCAAAGCCACGCCCGCATTTGCCGCGCTCCTCGCCAAGTTCCTGACCGCACCTTAGCGCCTTCTTCTCGTTATCCCATCTCCATCTCTTTCTACTCCTCGACGGGCATGACCTTGAATGATGTCTCGTCTCTTCCGGCCCGTTCCTCGACTACTCCTGAAGTTCGGGATGAGCTCCGAATAACCACTATCTCTCTTATTGGTCGAAAAAATTTTGTGGAGTGGGTCCACAACCGAAGGCACAAAAGAACTAGGCAGCAGAATGTGACAAGAACATGTAA